>CM061750.1:160655312-161855312 GCA_030979885.1 Lolium multiflorum
TTATAGCAAACTAACAATAATAGCAAATAAAGTAAGGTAAAATCAAAACTAAAATAACAAATGGTAAGAGAAACAACAGAAATATTTTGGTCTTTTGTGTTTTAGAAAAGAAATAAAACAAAAACAAAAGAGAATGAAACTAGAAGAAACACGAGAAAAGCGGGATGTGAAATCTGCAAAACCGACAACATTACAAGTCGGAATTTAACAAAAAATCTTCCGTTGCTCAGTTCGAAAAAGTGTTCAACTAATGAAAGTTAGATAACAACCTGGGAACATACACAAAAATTTGCAACTCAAAACCGTTCTGGCTGTGCGGACGAATTTTTTTAGTAACAGCCAGAATCTGTTTTCAGGCAGCACTTCCCAAATATCATGTCCCTCTCATTAGAAAACCACTCAAAGAAACTAAACAAGTATATACAAGTATCCAGCAACCATAATATACAAAGAATGAGTGATGCCGGTATACCTCCCCCCAAGCTTAGGCTTTTGCCTAAGTGGAGATCAATCCCATGGTGCCCATGAAGTAGCACCTTCGTAGTCGACGAAGATGGATCATGTCGGGTATGCAACTGGAAGAAGCACACAGGATCACGTGTGACCAACAGTCGTAGGAGGGCTCGCGTCCGCGGAGTTCATGCTGGTGGTGGAAGCCTTGTATCTTCAATTACTCATCCACCTCCTCCTTAGAGGTCGACCACGGTCTCCTGTCAATGCTGAACAAATCTGGCTGCGGCCAAAAGGATTTCCCTCTCTTCCCCATCCAAACAACATTCTATAGGCAATATTATCTAAACTAGAGTCGGTAACAAATTGGTGACTCTTCATAGCAGCAATATCGAGCCTCATAGGGGTTATTTTTACATCAGTAGGGTCAAGAGGAAGCTCTAAATATGCTAAAATGCGCGAAGCAATAACTCCTCCAAATATAGGCCCCTTGTTAGACAAGCGGCGAGCAACAAGAGCACCAAGATGATAAGGTGTGTCCCCAGTGAGTGCAGCAATTAAAAAACCAAGGTGATAGCTAGATATGTTACTAGTGTTCTCCCTACCAAGAATGCTAGTGCCAATGTAATAAGCAAAATACTTAATGGCGGGGAGTTGAATGTTTCTTATCTTGCCGCGCTGAATGGTGCGGCAGTCATCATGGTGATCCCTCAATAGAGCTCCAGCAATTCCTTGGGGTTGTCCTCGATCCTCCTTGCTGTACCTACAGGGACAATACCTAGTGCAACACAAAAAATTTCCAACTTCATAGTAATAGGTTTACCATAGATCTTGAATGAAACTGCCGGGTGAAAATGCTTATTGTTGAACTTGAAGCTCTCCACAAAGATTTTAGTGAGCGTGTAGTATTGCTCACTCTCATCTCCCACATAGGTGGTTAAACCCGCGTTACCGACAAGGGTCAAGAAATCATCCAACAAACCTGCATTTCTCAAAAAGTCATAACATGGGAAGGATGAAGCATTAGGGACTCCATTGTCCTCCTCGGGTGCGAAGCTTGGTGCGATGAGATCCTCATTGTAGGATTGCCTGAATCGGGTGGATGACCTCGAGGGCCTGCCCGTTCTTGTTGTCTCCCCTTGGAACACTTCTCCAAAGTTATAATTATCCATCTTCCTTTTCTGAAATTTTTCAACAATCTCATTTATAAAATTTGATTTAGTGTCATATAATTGAGGAAAACTACTAAAGGAACTTGCTAGAGTACTAAACATGCATCAAAACTAATTTCTACCACTTAGAACAAGCATGCAAAGCTCACTAAACATATTACCTACAACAGCAAAATATTCAAGATATACTCCACCAAACAAATTCTACTTGGATAATCGGAGGAGTCACATGCCGAGAGGGAGCAAATGCGCTAAATTTCGGATAGAAATGCAGGTGAGCAAAGAGATCGAAATGCAGGCTCTTGAGCAAACGCAGTGAGAAGACACTGGTGCGAGTTTTTTCGGGAGAGAGAAGAGAATGGGAGGAAGGGATGATGAAGTGGGGCAAAGGGGGACCCACACACCAGGGTGGCGCGCCCCCCTTGCTGGCCGCGCTGACCTGTGGGGTGCCACCCTGGGGTGCCCCACTGGTCATCCCCAGGTGTCCCAGGTGCCTCATTGAAAAATAGGACTACTGGTATAATTTTTTGTGAATTTTTGAAAACTTTGAAAAATGCATATTTATGGGTGTTAAATTTATTATTACTGGGCAGAAAAAGAAATTTGAAATCTCTAATTAACTAAAGAACTTTGCAAAACAAAAGTGCTACAGCAAGTAAATCAAGTGGAGGAAGAAAGAAATGTTGTTTAGCTCTCCTATGCATATAAAATGTATCTGTTAACAAGGTTGATCAAGTCTTGCCACCAAATAATTTTACATGTCATAAGAAGAAATAAACCTCAAATCAATCATATTACCTTATATTGTATTGATATGGATCCAATCATAATAGTTTGATATCCCTCTTTGAGATCATATATAGGACAATCAATAACTCCCACTGTGACGGTTCTTGAACTGAAAATTGTATTAACTCAAGATATTTTATCGGTCTTCTTGGGAAAATAGACAATATGTTTTGTCATCAACATTTAAAGTGACTTTTCCTTTATTGCAATCAATAACGTACAGTATTAAGAAAGAGTCTTCCAAGAATAATGGACATATTATCATCTTGAGGACATTTCCAACACAACAAAATCGAGAAATTATTTATGCATTTTTTAACTATGAACGAGAACATCCTCACATACCTGTGAGGAATAGCGTTAGATTTATCAGGCCATTTGCAAAGATATCAGTCGGTATCAACTTATCTAAATAAAGTCTCTTATAAAGAAAAAGGCATCACACTAACTCCCGCTCCCCAAATCACATAGAGCAGTTCTAACATAATTATTCTTAATAGAACAAGGGATAGTCGGTATACAGGTACGTAAAACTACTTTGGAACCTTACCATTGAAAGAGTAATTAGCAAGCATGGTGCAAATCTCCTCATTAGGAATTTTCCTTTTATTAGACACAATATCTTTCATATACTTTGAATAAGGAGGCAATTTAATAGCATCGGTCAAAGGTTTGCAAGAATAAGGTTTCATCCAATCACAAAATTTATTATAATGTTCCTCTTCCTTTGATTTAAGTTTCTTAGTAGGAAAAGGCATTTGCTTTTGAACCCAAGGTTCTCTTTCATTACCATGTTTCTCAGCAATAAAATCTTCTTTAGTGTGCTTTTTATTTTTAGAATGCTTTTCAGGTTCCTTTTCAACCTCTTCTTTATCAGGAGTATCATTCTTATCATTATCTTTATCATGTTCATTACCACTTTAGTTTCAGCATCGAAATAGAAATACTATTAGGATCATTAATAGGTTCAGAGGATTCTACAACATTCTTATGTTTCTTTTTCTTTTCTTAGATGGAGCACTAGTTTTAGTTAATTGAGAATCTTGTTCAACTCTTTTGGGATGCCCTTCAGGATATAGAGGATCCTGGAGTAGAAACACCACCTCTAGTTGTTACTTCATAAGCATGTTTTTCTTTAGAAGTATTTTTTAACAAGTCATTTGCACTTTAGTGAGTTGATCAATTTGAGTTTGAACCATATGAAAATGTTTAACAAGCATCCTAACATCATTGGAGGTTCTCTCCACAATATGATGCAATTCACTAATAGCTAGAAATTTTCCATTAAATGATTCTCACTCTCATATTAAAATTTTTCTTGCTTAACAATATAATTATCAAACTCATCTAAACATTGTGCGGGAGGTTTGAATACGGAATATCTTCCCTAGTAAAGCGTTGAAAGAGAGTGTACCTCAATCATGGATGAAGGGAGTTATCTTGCATAAATCTTCTATAGGAGGTAAATTCTTCACATCTTCAGGTTTAATACCCTTCTCCTTAAGAGGCTTCTTGGCTTCCCTCATATCTTCATCATTTAATTTAATCCTTACCCCTCTTCTTCAATATCGGTGTCGGGGTTGGTTCGAGGTGTAAGACCAATCATCATGATTGACCTATTTTAGCAATAATTCTTCGATAAATCAGGTTCTTTTCCTGAAAACACAACTGATACGTCTCCAGGTATGCACTAGACTCAATGGTTAGTCCACTATAAAATATATCAGGTAAATCTGCTTTCCAAATCATGTTGTTGGAAGCTCTAATAAGAGGAGCGAATCTCGCCAAAGCCTCGGTGAATTTCTCTCCATCTTCCTGGTCAAAATTATAAATTCTCTGCCAAAGCAATATGTTGAGCACTAGCGGGGAAGTACTTCCGAGAAAACATCAAGCAATTCTTTGGACTTTTAATAGAATCGGTGGCAAACTATTATACCAAGTTTAGCGTCATCCTTTGATGAGAATGGAAATATTTTAGCAACAAAGTAAATTCAGCTTCTTAACATCATCAGAAAACAAGCTACTCGGAAGTAGATAGCTCAATCATATGTTCTACGACACTTTCTTTTTCAGTACCACAAAAGGGTGTTTTCTCAGCAATAGCTATATGAGATAGATCAAGAAAAATCACATAATCTTTATCCTTAATGTTTATAGGAGATGTGGCAAATTTTGGATCGGGAGACAGTTTATATCTAATAGTATGTTACGCAGCAATTTTGTTTTTGCATCAGTAGTAGCAGTGCATTTTTCAATAAAATCATCATCAAGTTCCACATAGTCTTCATCAAGATCATCACTAGAATATTCAACGGACTCAGTGAATTAACCGGTGTAGCAGCATTTTCATTAGGAGTTTTAGTATTTTGTCTAGACCCAGCAATTGTAGCATCTAGAAAAGATCCTAACGAACCATCATTATCAAACAGTTGAAGCATCATCAAAATTATAAGAAGAGTTTTCAGATTTAGCAGAAGTAGCATTTGGAGCTTGTGGTGGTGAAACAAGTTTACTTATCACGGATGGTGAATCAAGAGCGCAGAGGTACTAAGAGTAGTACCTTTTCTTGTAGTGGATGGTAATATGGCGAACTTAGTATCGCGAGGTTTACCCATGATGGAGAATTAGCAGAGCCAACAATATCAATCCAAGTGAACTTCCAAATAAAGCTATGCTCCAGAGCAACGGCGAAGGAAAATAGTCTTGATGACCCACAAGTATAGGGGATCGCCGCAGTCTTCGCAAGTAAACCCAATTTATTGATTCGAGCACAGGGAGACAAAGAATACTTGAACCACAACGGAGTTGTCAATTCAACTGCACACAAGGAAACGGACTTGCTGTAAGAGTTTGCTCCGGTAATGTGATTTATAGTAGTTGCGGTAGCGAAATAACGTGATAACAAAACGGCAACGTGATTATAATGCAAACAAGCGAGGATTAAAATACTGTAGGCACATGGATGGATGAACGGGCGTTGCATGGATGGAAACTCATGTAACAATCAACGAGGCATTTGCAGATAATAATAAAGCAGTATCCAAGTACTAATAATCAATCAATAGGCATATGTTCCATATATGGTCGTGCGTGCTCGCAATGAGAAACTTGCACAACATCTTTGTCCTACCAGCCAGAGGTGGCAGCGGGCCTCTAGGGAAACTCCTGGATATTAAGGTACTCCTTTTAATAGAATACCGAGCAAAGCATTAACACTCGTGGACACATGTGATCCTCACATCACTACCATTCCCTCCGGTTGTCCCGATTTTTGTCACTTCGGGGCCATTGGTCCCGGACAGCGACATGTGTATACAACTTGTAGAATCAATCATAAACAACGAATATCTTCATGAATCAATAACATGTGTTCAGATCTGAGATCATGGCCACCCCGGGCCCTAGTGACAAGCATTAAGCATAACAAGTTGCAACAATATCATAAGTAACATCTACGGATACTAGGCACCATGCCCTAACAATCTTATGACTATTACATGACCAATCTCATCCAATCCCTACCATCCCCTTCCGCAGCCTTCAGCGGGGGAATTACTCACACATGGATGGGGGAAACATGGCTGGTCGATGGAGAGGCGTCGGTGATGATGATGGCGATGATCTCCTCCAATTCCCCGTCCGGCGAGGTGCCGAACGGGAGCCACGGTCCCGCGAGGAGACGGAGTTTGCGATGTGGCGCGTACTGGAGGGTTTAGGCGACTTCGACTTCTCCCCGTGCGTTTTTAGGTCGAGGGCGATAAGTAGTCCGAAGGAGGGCGTAGGGGGCCAGCCGAGGCCGCCACACACTAGGGCCGCGCGGGCCCCTCCTGGGCAGCGCCCTAGTGTGTGGGGCCTCGTGCCCCCACGGCTTGCCCTTAGCTCGTCGATACAGGAAAATAGGACCTTTAACAGAATTAGGATTTCCACGAAGAGTTAGTTCTTGCACAAAAAAGCAGGCTCACCAAACAGGTTACGCACAGAAAACGACTTGATGAGTAAAATTGATAGTTGCATCCAAAATACACAAATTAGAGGCAAAACAATAGCAAAGTCATTGGGGAAAGTAGATCGTTTGGACGTATCCAACTCCCCTAAGCAAGCTTATTGCTTGTCCTCAAGCAATTCAGTTAACAAATGAGCGATAAAAGAACTTCCACGAACACATTTGTTCATATGATGTAAATATTCTCATGCAAACAACATAGGCGTTCATAATGAGATACATACAAGTAAGATCATCAGTAGCTATGTCAATCATGGAAGAGGAGTACCAGCAATTAATAATAAGCATCATGAATAATGTATATACAGGATTACAATGTTCATAAAAGAGTATGATAGAGTAGTATCTCGCTTGCCCGTATTTGTTCAGAGCAAAACATAAATGCTCGAGCACCTCTGAAGTTCATAGAAAGACTAGAAATAGTGGTTGTCAAATAAAAGCATCAAAGTTATACATGATCAATCATATTTTGAGACAGCATATTACACTAAGAATGATAGTTGTCTCTCAAGAAAGTACTCAAAGAAAGGATGGGAACTCAATGTAAAAGTAAAAGATTGACCCTTGATACGCGTAGAATTAACATGCACTAGAGCTTTTCATTTTTATAAAAAACAGAAGTAAAATAGTTTTGAGAGGTGTTTGTTGTTGTCATGAATGGTAATGAGTACTCTAACTACCTCATCACCTAGACTATCAGCTCCCATGAAATTTATTTTTGGGTGGCACTCCTTCCAACCTTGCTATCACAAACCATGGCTAACCGAAGGAGGCGTCGAGACCAGGCAGAGACGCCACACTAGGGCCGCGCGGGCCCCTCTGGGCACCGGCCTAGTGTGTGGGGCCCTTGTGCCGCCCCTTCTGGCTCCGCAAATATTCTGGGAAAATAGGACCTTTCGCATAAATTACGAGGTTTCCCTGAAAGTTGGATTTAAAAACGAGCCACGGAAACGGTTACGCACAGAAGAAAACGGCGTGAGTCGTAGTGAATTGCATCCAAAATACACAAATTAGAGGCAAAACAATAGCAAAGTGTTCGTAGGGAAAGTAGATACGTTTTGGAGGTATCATCACGTGATGGTTATCGTTATGTTCTAAAGGATGATCTGAGTAGATATGGATATATTTACTTTATGAAACATAAGTACGAGACTTTTGAGGAAGTTCAAGGAATTCCAAGTGAAGTAGAAAATCAGCGTAACAAAGAAGATTAAGTTTCTGCATTCTGATCGCGGAGGCGATATCCGAGTTATGAGTTTGGCATGCACTTAAAGAAATGCGGAATACTCACAATTGACACCACCGGGAATACCACAGCGCAATGGTGTGTCGGAACATCTAATTGAACTCTCTTAGATATGGTTCGGTCTATGATGTCTCTTATTGCCGTTGTCGTTTTGGGGTTATGCATTGGAGAGGTACATTCACTTTAAATAGGGTACCATCTAAATCAGTTGAAGCTTCACCGTGTGAATTATGGTTTGGGAAGGAAACCTAAAAAATTCATCGTTCATAAGTTTGGGGTTGAAGCTTAGCAAGAAGTTACAGCGACAAGCTAGAACCCAAAGCGGAGAAATGCGTCTTCTTAGGATACCCTAAAGAAACAATTAGGTACACCTTCTATCCACCAGATCCAGGAAGCAAACTTTGTTGCTAGAACGGATCCTTTCTTGAGATGGAGTTTCTCACTAAAGAAGTGACTGGAAGGAAAGTAGAACTCGACGAGGTTGATGAACCTTCTCTCCTAGATAGGAGTAGCGTAGTCTTGGAAGAAGTTCTGCAGCGACCTCATGGAGTAGGAGAGAGCAAATGATGATGATCTTGACTTGACGAGAAAGCATCTTTGAACCTCGCGGTCGACGAGGGAACGTACCCTCCCTGATTGGTATGATCCCTGTCTAAATGTCATGATTGTGGACAACGATAGGACCCTACGACGTATGAAGAAGCGATGATGAGCCCAGAGATTCCAACAAATGGCAAGAAGCCAAGATGAAATCGAAATGGGATCCATGTATGATAACAAAGTATGGACTTTGGTAGGCTTACCTGAAGCCGCAAGGCTATCAAGAATAAATGGATCTTCAGAGAAAAGCAGATGCTGATGGTAATATTCTGTCTATAAAGCTAGACTTATCGCCAAGGGTTTTAAACAAATTCAAAGGAGTTGACTACGATGAACTTTCTCACCATTAGCGAAGCTAAAGTCTGTGAGGATTTTGTTAGCAATAACTGCATTTTCGATTATGAGATTTGACGGATGGATGTCAAAACGGCGTTCCTCAATGGTGATATTGAGAAGAGTTGTATGGTACAACCCAAAGGTTTTAATCGATCCTAAAAATGCTGACAAAGGTATGCAAACTTCAGCGTTCATTCTATGGACTGAAGCAAGCATCCAGGAGTTGGAATCTACGCTTTGATAGAGTAATCAAAGACTTCGGTTTATACGGACTCATGGTGTGGCCTGTATTTACAAGAAAGTGAGTGGGGATCTCTGTAGCATTCCTGATATTATCTGTAGATGACATATTATTGATTGGAATGATATAGAACTATTAAGCAGTGTAAAAGGTTATTGGAATAAGTGTTTTTCAATGAAGGACCTTGGTGAAGCAGCGTACATTTTAGGCATCAAGAATAGAGATAGATCAAGACGCCTAATAGGCCTTTCACAAAGTACATACCTGGACAAGATTCTATAGAAGTTTAGAATGGATGAAAGCAAGAAAGGGTTCTTGCCTATGTTGTGGTAAGGTCTTGGAAGTAGAGACTCAAGGTCAAAGCTGAAGCAGATGAAGAGAAAGGATGAGCAAAATCTATGCTTCAGTAGTAGGCTCTCTCATACATGCCATCACGTATACTAAAGCCAGGATATACTTTATCTTTGTTAGTTTGACCAGCGAGATATCAAGTGATCCCAGGGAATGGACATTGGACGGTGGTCAGAAATATCTGAAGTATAAAGGACTAAGGATATATTTCTTTGTTATGGCGGTGACCGCGAGCTCGTTGTAACCAGTTACACCGTTGCAAGTAACACTGATTCTGATGACTCTAAGTCTCGGTCGGGTGCGTGTTTATATTGAATGGTGCAGCAGTGAGCTGGAGCAGTTCCAAGTAGTGCACGGTGGCGAAATCTTCAACGGAATCTGAATATATAGCGGCTTCGGAGGCTTCATGGGAAGCGGTATGGATGAAGAGTTCATTGTTGAGCTTGGTGTGGTTCCTAGTGCATTGGACCCGTTGGTCATCTATTGTGACAACACGGGTGCCATCGCCAATGCAAAGGAAAGGTCACACAAGAAGCTGGAGCATATCAAGCTGCGTTTTCATTCGATTCGCGAGTACATCGAAGATGGTAAAGTAGAGATTTGCAAAGTACACACAGATCTGACTGTGGCAGATCCGTTGACTAAATCTCTCCCTAGGGCAAAGCATGACCAACACCAGAATGCCATGGGTGTTAGGTACCTTACAATGTAATCTAGATTATTCACTCTAGTGCAAGTGGGAGACTGTTGGAGATATGCCCGAGGCAATAATAAAGTGGTTATTATAATATCTTTGTGTTTATGATAAATGTTTACATACCATGCTATAATTGTGTTCCGAAACATGATACATGTGTGTTATGTAAACCAAGAGTCCTAGTAAGCCTCTTAATATACTTAGCTTGTTGATTAATAATGGATGATCATAGTTTAGTGATGTAGACATTGAATGTTATTAATAACAGTTATGTCATTAGCTGAATGATATAATGGACACACACCCAAATAAGTGTAGCAAAGATCACGTCATTAAGTTCAAAATGCTATAAGCTTTCGATACATAGTTGTAGTAGTCCTTGACCATGAGATCATGTAAATCCACTTACATGGAAATGCTTTGATTATATCAAACGCCATTGCGTAAATGGGTGGTTATAAAGTGGGATTAAGTATTAGGAAAGTGTGAGTTGAGGCATGTGGATCAATAGTGGAGATTTGTCCATCACGATGGACAGATAGATATACTTTGAGCCCTCTCGGTGGAATGTCATACGATTAGCTTGCAAGCATATGAATGGTTCATAAGAGATCCCATACCACTACCACGGTAGAAGTAAAGAGTACTTGTCGGTAACGAGTTGAACAAGGTATGGAAGATACCGACGATCAAACCTCGGACAAGTAAAATATCGCAAGACAAAGGGAATTGGCATCGTATATAATTGGTTCAATCGATCACTAAGTCATCGTTGAATATGTAGGAGCCATAATAGATCTCCAGGTCCTGATTGGTTATTACTGAGAAGAGTCTAAACCATGTCTGCATTGTTCACGAACCGTAGGTGACGCGCTTTAGGTTCGATGTCGCATAAGTAGATTCGAATATGGTATGGAGAGAATGTTGTTCGGAGTCTCGGTTGGGATCCAAGACATCACGAGAGGACCGGAATTGCAGAGGTCTGCTGTTTTGTATTTCAAGAAAAGTTGTTCTTGAAACATTCTCGGAATTGGACGGAATAAAAACAGAAGTTCTTATTTTTCTATCGCAAGCAGACGGAGTCCAAAGGGGAGAAGGAGAAAGGCCAGGGGTGGGCCACACAACACGCCGGCGCGGGCCCACCCAGGCCGCGCCAGGGTAGTGTGTCGGCCCACCAGGCGCCGGCCCTAGATGTGTTTTGTGAAACCCTAACCCTACCTCCCGACTATATATAGATGGATGGTTTGGCCGGCCAAAGCTGCTCCGTACGCAACCCTAATTTGCCACCTCTCCTCCCTCCCAGTTTCTCCTGCTCCAGCTTAGGCGAAGCCCTGCAGGAATTCTTCTCCACCACCACCACTGCCCATGGCCAGTCGTGCTGCTGGGATTCATTGAGATCCTACCACACCTCATTTGCCCCGGCTGGAGCGGGGAGTGGAGAGTAGCTTCATCGACACCGTACGCGCGGCCGAGTACGGAAGTGCTGCCGGATTGCAGCACCGGAGACGATCGTCTACATCAACAGCGAGATGAGATCAATCTCGTAGACTTTGGAATCTTCGGGGGTTAGTCTCATCTCCATCTCGTTACTTCGATCTTGTAGATTAGATCTTGGGTGTTCAAATAAGATTAGATCTGTTGGTTTTAATCGCCTTGCGGTAGAAATTTTTGTTTTCTCACCTTAACTCAGACTTCCCATGGATCCTTTTAGCGATGTGCAGATTGGATGGGCAGGAAGCAGTGAAGACTCCACCCCAGGCCAAGAACCATCCAACAGCACGGGGATCTCCGTTATCAAACGGCAGCATAGGTGGTTTTGTCTCGAGGAAGAGATGGTCGAGCAAGCAACGCATGGTTAGTCGCACGGTGCGATGTCCTCAGCAAGCCGATAACTGACAACGCACACTTGAATCTGGGCTTTAGAAGCCACAAGGAAGGAGATAAACTCTTTAAAGGTTCGCCAACACAGGTGCGATGCTGGATGAGAGGACAGAAGCTGCCAACTTTGTGGTCCACTTTCAGAAGAAGGACCGCGAGGTTGATGAATCTCTTGCAAAAGTCAGGGAACTCGAGAAGCACTGGGAGGCCAAGGTGAAATTCGTTGAAGAGGAGGAAGCTAGGATCAGGCGTGAAGCCATCCCTCCCCGCAGGATTACCTTCGCAACCCCCACAAAGCAGCAGCCGCTCGCAACTCCAAAGGATAACATGAAGAAGGCTGCGGAGATCTTGAAAAAGAAGGATGAGGAGATTGACATCGACTATGTTCGCACGCTCGTTGCCTCAGCAATGCAGTAGCAAGGCCGATACTTCGCGCGGGTTGGAATCCAATCCGGATCAATGTGTATCTACCGCGCAGAAGACGCCCGCGTCAATCGCCACCCTGATGATGAATCGCGCACGGGATCCACGGAGCTCGGAAGAAAAACAAGGGGAGCACCGAATCCAATCCCCGTGCGAGTCAGAAGGCATGTCAGTCGAATCAGAAGAAGGGATACGATGTACCTTTGGTAGGAACAAGTCTGAGACAGTCACCTCAGCCCTATACTTAATTGCACCGCGTCCCCACCGCCTACGCCGCCGCATTCAGCAAGGCACAGACCCCATGGGCCAGTGGAATTAACATCATGACAACATGCCGCCGCCAAGAACAGGCGCGTACGCGGAACCACGTCGAACCGAACAACGATCATGAGCACGAGCCCGAAGGAGGCGGGTGCGTAGTGATCTGGCAGGCCCGAGAGGAGTGCATTATCACGGATTTGGCCAAATCGGGAGACGGGGCCGTAAGTGAAGATGGGCTTTGAAGATTTCACGTGGAGCATCTTTGAAACGGCCTTGCGCTAGAGTTTGGGCTAGATTGCACGTGTATCTGTAATATAGTAGATGCATCTTAGTTTAGAATTAATAGATAGAGTTTAGCCCGCGTGCACGGTTGGGTGCACGCCTCAATAGAAAGTCCCCCTGGACTATAAATATGTATCTAGGGTTATCGGAAAAGGAGGACAATCACGTTCACAACAAACACAAATCGGGCGCATCGCCACCCCTTCTATCGAGGTTTCTTCCGAGTAAGCACCATGCTCTGTCTAGATCGCATCTCGCGATCTGGGTACTCGTTTATTCGTCTACCTTGTGTTGCTGCGTGCTGAAGCGTTGTTGATGGCGAGAAGCAGTGCTACTTATCATTAGGTGTTTGGAGGCTTGCATTGATGCTTTCTAGTGCATATTTGCTTGGCGATGCAGTCCCTGCGACACCTAGCTGCCCTACACCTATGCGGGTGTAAGGGCAACATCTTCTTGTTCGTTACTTAGTAGATCCAATCCGTTATAGTTGCTCCTTGTTCTTCAAGGATTAGTTTTAATATCTGCATAGTTAGGCCTTATCCTGGGGTCGGACGATCCGGTAGTGCGTCAGGTGTTGTTTACCGTTCCTACGAGGCTGGGAATTAACGTAATGTTGGTTTTTAGGCCTCTCGTAGGAGTAGTTTCCATCATCTTTCGTATCTGCTAGGCCCACACGTAGGACGTTCCCGTTATGCGGTGAAAACCCTAGTATCGTAGATTGGTTTAACTGTTTGATCAGCGGGATCCCCGTACCATTACAAATCAACATGAACCATGGGGGCGATCGGCTCCTTGAGGCGATTCACAGGCAACCTGAGAGCAGATAGGGCTCGTATTTAATGTTGACGTGTCTACCATGCGGGGAACAATCGAAGCAATCTAACACCTTCTTGATCGGGTCTAGGTCAGGTGGCACGCCCTAGCAACCGCCAGGACGTGGTTGGAAGATTTGCGGGACGACCGTGAAGTGCCAAGGTCCACTAAGCGGCCTTGGGAGCTTCCCGGCTCCTCTTCTTGTTGCTTAACCATTGCCCGCCGGTGGGTTTGGCGGGTAACACATTACGGCACGCCAGTGGGACCTCTTACGCAACATCCCACGTCAACACGAGCATCCCAGGGATAGCGAGGAGCAGAGATCAAATACGAGGGATCTCCCTCACGAACACAGAAGAAATACGATGAGGTGAAGGCCATCGTGAAGCAGAACTCATCGGCTCCTTTGAAAGGCCCGTTCGCACGGCATCAGGTTCAAAGGATTTCACGCCCCAAGGCGCACTCGAGGGACTAGATCTGTCTCTCCTTCGGAGGAACGTACCACCCTGCGACAAGAAATCAACTACGTGGTGGCTCATTCTTTGCATCGGCATTCTGAGAGCCTGGAATTCTTTGGAGCGCGTTGCGCTTCATGTGGTGCAGAGATCATGAAGCATCGGTACTCCCCATAAGGGACCTGCTCTAGGGACTCACCGAGAGATGCAACTCCACACCAGGCCACCATTTCCGTACGCGATGGCAGCTCCACGGCAACAAGGTTCACCAGCATACGTTATCTACAAGGTTGGAGGTGATGCAAGAAGCGGCTCTGATTCTTATATGAGCCGCAAGGGAGATCCCACCGGATACGTGTGCCGTTAAATCATGGGTACCTTGTTGGACGCCAGCGATCCAGGCTCCAACGGGAGGGGATTGCCGGAGCGGGGAGCCATTGTTCGGCGGGAGGATGGCTGCAGCAGTGAGAGTTTGGGGCCAGACGTTGGCAGAGCGTGGCTAGCTAAATATGCCGCTGCCTGGTGTAGAAAGCACAAGCTCTGCTGCCTCCACATGGATCAGATCATGCGGTCTTGAGAGACAGTTGACATTCTGCGAAGAAGAAAGAATCGGCTATTCCAAGCCGTATCCCGATGAGTTTGACCTGATCCCACTACCACCCCAAGTATCGGCTCCCTGACTTCACAAAATTCGGTGGATCAGAAAGGCTCTAGCTCCATCGAGCACGTAAGCGAATCTTGGCCCAAGCCCAGGCATGGTTTGGCGTCGGATCGCTCGTGTGAGGTTCTTTCATCAATCTCTCACCCGGTCCAGCTTTTTGGATGGTACACCTCGTTGCAGCCAAATTAGGTGCGATCATGAAACAGATGGAAGAACAGTTCCACACGCAATATCATTCAGAAGCTACTAAAGCTGGCATTGCCGAGCTAGCACAGGTTCGGCAAAGGAGAGGAGAAACGGTGTCTGAATATATTCAATGTTTCAGAACCGTCAAGAACCGATGTTATTCGGTTCATTTATCTGAGAAAGAAGCAGTCGAGCTGGCCGTGGCAGGCCTCGCAGCACCACTCAAGGATCTGACGTTCCAAGTGGAGTACAGTTCGTTGGCACACATGGTCCAGAGACTGACTTTGTATGAACAGCGCCATCCAGACTGTACCAAGACAAGTACAAGCGCGCGATAGCTTTGATCGATGCGGTGATGAAGATCCCGCGCAGGAGTCGAAGTCGCGGTAGTGAATGGACTCGGACGTCGATACCATTAATCTGCAAATCGTTGAACCCACCGGGGCCTCTAGAGGGTTTGACTTTGATGTGAGCAAAGCTGAGCAGATTTTGATCTGCAAGGAAAGAGAAACAGTTAAAGCTACCCGAAGGCCACAAGATCCACGGCACAAGAGCTGAACGGTAAGCCATACGCAAATGACATCATCGTTTACTCACACCAACGACTACAAGTGTTGCGCGCACAGTTCGGATGGCGATAGAAGATCGGGCCGATTAACTTTCGGACAATTTTCCCATGAAGGTAGACATGCGTTCGTTGGACGTCAACATGGTGGATCTCAACCACTCCATAAGCCAGGGTTCTCCTTTGGTATCAACATGGCAGGGCTTGCAAGCCGCCATGGCAAGATAAACGAGAGAGCAGCCACTCCGTGGCAAGGACAAAAGAGGAGGCCGTTCCTTGCTTGTAGGCCCCAAGATGATGACAGACGGTGCTGACCGAGAAGGAGGTGAGAAGCATACGGTATCAACGCCCACTCTACTTGCATCTCCTCAACAAATATGAGCAGCAGTATGACCGCCGTCGGCGCTACGACGAAGACGATGAAAGATATACGTCGGTCGGTCTGGAGGACGGGAGGTATCGTCGGTACGTGAAACAACGGCCCAGTCGACGTCACGCTAGAGGGAGGTCAAGGGAGCAGACAACATGGATAAACACTGGACTGTCCTTTCTTCAAACATTCTTTGGGATTCGGGAATGAGCGGTTGCCAACAATCGAGAACGGCCCAGAATGCAAACAACAAAGGAGGAGGACAAATGAAGTTTCGGTGTTCGAGCGTCTAGGGCCTCTCCCACCTCAAGATAAACAAGCCGAGTCATCTCAAGAAGAAGACTTCGAGGAGTCGGGTGGAGAAGAAGATAGGTATCACCGACCAAGGTGGTGCCCCGATGGACTCGACCATTCTCGGAGCGTAGGGTGCAGCGGGTCGCGAAACCGGAAGAAGCAGAGGCACAGCACACGTTGAGGAAGGCACGGCCCGCTGGCCGTGAAAATTCAGCAAACACGGAGACGAAGGCGCCCGCCAAAGAAAGTATGGCGCCTAAGCAGACGCCGATGCACAGGCATCGGCTGACGCCCGATGCACGGGCATCGGCTGATACAAACATGGTCTCCATAATCCCGACGAGTAGCGGGTCCAAGACATGGACGTGGTGGCAGGCCGATCTGCCGATCGGCCCCAAAAAATGGAAAGCAAAAATCTTATCTCAAGCACGCCACGTAGCTACGGTGGAAATCCAGGAAGTTGCAAACCATCGTCAAACATTGCAACGAGAGAGAGGCCGATTCCAGCAATCGGCCAAAATTATCCTCGAACCATGTTTTGTCTGTGTTCGGCATTGATCCAACAGAGGATGCCTGAAGAGCCGATACCATCAACTCCTTGACAGAATCGGCTCGGGGGGCACATAGAAGGATAGAACACGAGGATACGGAGTTTGAAGCAATTCAAGATATACTCTCTGATAAAGTATGGGGGCCGATACATAAGCAAATCGGCCGTAAAAAATTGAAATTTTAAGCACAGCCGATGCGCAGACATCGACTCAAGGGATACAACTGTTATAAGCAGAAGCCCAATGGAGCAGTCATCAAGTTACATGGAGAGGTCTACTGGAGGAACCCCTCAATGGAATTGTTTGGTGACTGAATCCTCTCTTCAAGGACCCCTAACCAGCAAGTCTTCAAGTTCAGCGGTGCTAGCAGGAGCGTCAGTTTGGGCGTCCAGAGCTACCTTTGGCTCATTTAAAGCGGCTGGTATTTGTCGCAAGATGGAGGATCACAGCCCCGGCCAACAACAAGAGCAGCATGAACATGCGGATCAGGCTAGGATCATGAGAACAGCCGATGATCATCCAATTGGCTGTGGAGTTTTCTCCTAGGGCTTGACCAAGGTGACGATTTCATCAACATTCTCACCAGAAGCTGCATCATTGAACTGAAGAAGCTGGGGGCAGCTCACCCTGAAGGTTCTCTGCTCTCGAAAGCCGATTTGGTTAGAATCGGCTGATGCTGCACTACAATCTGAAAGCCAGTTGTGGCCGATTTGGTCGGTTCACTTTCGTTCTCGCCTGGACTAAAGCTCGGGGGGCAATGGCCCTGAAGGTTCACGACCAGATCTTATGATCCTGTTGAGGTACTTATACCAACTAGGAAGTAAGGACGGATCGTGAGTAAAATTGCCGAGTGCTGTCGTCATCGGCAAGGTTGCCTAAACTGAAAGTGACCAGATTTTCAGAATTTTTGGAATCCTGATAAGGAGAGAGGAGAGGGTCATCCAGGCCTTGGCGAAGAGGTACAAGGCTGTACAAGGCTTCCGCGGTGGTTTGGAGTGGCCAAGGATTACCGTTTGAAAATCGGAATTGGGACAAGGGTTGCAGGTCACTATGAGGGATAACTGAATTAACCTGTCTCGCAATTTATCCTGAAGAACTGATGTGTTACCATCGTTTCATCAAGGCGTGGGCCGCCTTTGACAATCGGAAAACGTCAAGTTGAGAAATCAGACGATTGGAAATTAAGATTGGAAGAACATATTCATCTTCGTTGATTAAAGAGGTGATTTCTTACAAAGAGGAGCCGATTGCTCAACAAAAAAAGGGGACAGATTGCTACTGCTAAGTCCCTACTCTAAGGGCTGTTGCTGTCTTCGCCGGCGCTGGAGTAGCTGCCGTCGTTGCTGCTGTCGACGAGTTCTTCATCGCTGCTACTGTAACCTTCAGCGGGGGCTTCTTCCTCTTCGTCGTCGTCGTCCTCATCTGACCAAGCCCAGCCACGGATGCGCTTTGGTGGCGGTTCATCGGAGGAGGTGTCGTCCTCCGGTTCCTTCTTCGTGTTGGAGGAGATGTCTTCGTCTTCGCCACCCTCTTCTTCTTCGTTGGTGGAGGAGGTGAATTTACCCCGGAAGGGAGGGTCGTCGTCGTCGCTCTCCGCCTCCAGTTCTCCGTCGATCAGGAACCGGAGGTCATCTTCCCCGTCAGTTAGGGGCATGTCGCCATCTGACCAGACGAGATCCTCGGGTAGGCCCTCTGGCATGAAATAGAAATCAAACTCTTGCTCATCCCAACGCTTGGGAGCGTGCCTATTGTATGCCTCCATCTGGTTGTGCTCTGGAATCGACTCGCTTGAGGAGGAGGACGACATGGCTATGGAAGAAGAGGGTTTTTTTGGCTAACGGCTAGTTTGGAGCAAGGGGATGAAGAGGTGAACTGTTCGACGTTATAAATAAAGGGAGATATCTTGGAGACTTAATACTCGAACAGTTTCCAAGGACGTGGTGACAAAACTGTCAAATCGTGCAGAGGAGTTGGAAAGACAAGTCGTCATGATGAAACATACTGCGACGGTTCTGCTCTGCCACGACATGACCCTTCGAAGGAAAAACAAAGTGGTTTTGAAATTATCATTACCAAAACCAGGGGGCATGTGTTATCACCAGATTTTGGCCAAATCAGGAGACGGGCCGTAAGTGAAGATGGGCTTTGAAGATTACACGTGGAGCATCTTTGATGCGGCCTTGCGCTAAGAGTTTGGGCTAGATTGCCCGTGTATCTGTAATATAATAGATCGCATCGCGTTTAGAATTAATAGATAGAGTTTAGCCCGTGCACCTGCTTAGGTGCACGCCTCAAGTAGAAAGTCCCTGGACTATAAATATGTATCTAGTGTTATCGGAAAAGGAGGACAATCACGTTCACAACAAACACAAATCAGGCGCATCGCCACCCCTTCCTTCGAGGGTTTCTTCGGGTAAGCACCATGCCCTGATCGCATCTCTCGCGATCTAGGCGTACACGTTTATTCGTCTACCTTGTGTTGCTCGTGCTGAAGCGTTGTTGATGGTGAGCAGTACTACTTATCATTAGGTGTTTAAAGGCTTGCATTGATGCTTTCTCGTGCATATCTGTGTGGCAATGCCGTCCCTCGATACCTAGCTGCCTTACACCTATACGGGTGTAAGGGCAGCATCTTGCTTGTTCGTTACCTAGTAGATCCAATCCGTTATAGTTGCTCCTTGTCCTTCAAGAGTTAGTTTAATATCTGCATAGTTAGGCCTTATCTCTTTGGTCGGACGATCCGTGGTACGTCAGGTGTTGGTTACCGTTTCTACGAGGGATGTTCCAGAGTTAACGTAATGTTGGTTTTTAGGCCTCGTATAGGTAATTTTCATCATCTTCCGTATCGCTGCTAGGCCTACGCGTAGGAACGTTCGGTTATGCGGTGAAAACCCTAAACTATCGTGAATGGTTTAGCTTTGTTTTGATCAACGGGATCCCCATGCCATTGCAAATCCAACATGAACCATGGGGCGATCGGCTCCTTGAGCCGATCCACAGGGCAAACCTGAGAGCCGATAGGGCTCGTATTTAATGTTTACGTGTCTACCATGCAGGACAATCGAAGCAATCTAACACCTTCGATCGGGTCTAGGTCAGGTGGCACGCGAGCAACCGCCAGGACGTGGCTGGAGATTTGCGGAGACGACGAGAAGTGCCAAGGTCCACTAGCGGCCTTGGGAACTTCCGGCTCTTCGTGTTGCTAACCATTGCCCGCCGGTGGTTTTGGCAGGTAACACATTCATGCACGCCGTGGGACCTCTTGCAACATCACGTCAACACGGACATCGAGATGGCGGAGGAACAGATCAAATACGAGGATCTCCCCGGACACAAGAAGAAATACGATGAGCTGAAGGCCATCGAAGCCGAACTCATCGGCTCCTTTGAAAGACCCGTTCGCACGGCATCGGTTCAAAGGGTTCACGCCCCAAAGGCGCACTCGAGGGAGTTAGATCTGTCTCTCCCTTGGAGGCACCCAGAGCCCGAAATCAACTACGTGGTGGCTCATTCTTTGCATCGGCATTCTGAGAGCCTGGTAAATTCTTTGGAGCGCGTTGCGCTTCATGTGGTGCAAGAGATCATGAAGCATCGGTACTCCCCTTCAGGACCTGCTCTAGGGACTCACCAGGAGAGATGCAACTCCACAGGCCACCGCTGCCGTACACGATGGCAGCTCCACGGCAACAAGGTTCACCGGCATACGTTGTCTACAAGGTTGGAGGTGATCCTGGCGATACCTTCTTATGAGCCGCCAAGGAGATCCCACACGGATACGTGTGCACGTTCGTCGGGGCTGCAACACTGGGCGCAAGCGATCCAGAGCTCCAACGGGAGGGATTGCCGGAGCAGGAGCCATTGTTCCGCAGGGAGGATGGCACGGCTGAGGAGTTTGGGAGCGGACGTTGAAAACGGCGTGGCTAGCTAAATATGCCACTTGCAATTCATGAAAGCTCAGCTACTTGCCTCCACCGCGGATCAGATCACTGCGGTCTTGAGAGACCAGTTCGGCATTCTGCCGAAGAAGAAAATCGGCTATTCCAAGCCATATCCCAATGAGTTTGACCTGATCCACGCGCCCACCCAAGTATCGGCTCCTGACTTCACAAAATTCTGGATCGAAGGCTCTAGCTCCATCGAGCACGTGGGCCGATACTTGGCAGGCATGGTTTCAGCGTCGGATCCGCTACGTGTGAGTTCTTTTCGCAATCTCTCACGGTCCAGCTTTTGGATGGTACACCTCATTGCAGCCAAATTTGCGATCATGGAAGCAGCTAGAGGAACAGTTCCACGCAATATCATTAGAAGCTACTAAAGTGGCATTGCGAGCTACACGGGTTCGGCAAAGGAGAGGAGAAAGGTGTCGAATATATTCAGCGTTTCAGAACCGTCAAACCGATGTTATTCGGTTCATTTATCTGAGAAGAAGCAGTCGAGCTGGCCGTGGCACCTCGCAGCACCCTCAAATCGACGTTCCAAGTGGAGTACGGTTCGTTGGCACACATGGTCAGTGACTTTGTATGAACAACGCCATCCAGAACGTGCCAAGACAAGTACAAGCGCGCGATAAGCCTGGTCGATGCTGATGATGATGAAGATCCCGCGCAAGGTCAGGAAGTCGCGGTGGCCGAATGGACTCGGACGTCAGTACCCGTGTCCTGCAAATGGGTGAACCCACCAGGGCCTCTAAGAGGGTTTGACTTTGATGTGAGCAAAGCTGAGCAGATTTTTGATCTGCAACTGAAAGAGAAACAGTTAAAGCTACCCGAAGGCCACAAGATCCCTACGGCACAAGAGCTGAACGGTAAGCCATACTGCAAATGGCATCATACGTTTACTCACACCACCAACGACTGCAAAGTATTGCGCGCACAGATTCAGATGGCGATAGAATCAGGACGATTAACTTTTGGACAGTTTTCCATGAAGGTAGACATGCGTTCGTTTCCGGACGTCAACATGGTGGATCTCAGCCACTCCATAAGGGAGCCAGAGTTCTCCTTTGGTATCAACATGGCAGGGCTTGCAAGCCGCCATGGCAAATAAGCAGAGCAGCCACTCCCGTGGCAAGGACAAAGAGGAGGCGTTCCACGCGACCGGCCCCAAGATGATGACAGACGGTACCTGAGGAGGAGGTGAGAAGCATACGGTATCAACGCCCACTCTCCGTGCATCTCCTCAACAAATATGAGCAGCGTATGACCGACATCCGGCGCTACGATGAAGACGATGAAAGATATCGTCGGTGCGATGCGAGGACAGAGGTATCGTCGGCACGACGAAACAACGACGGATAGGCGTCACGCTAGAGGAGGTCAAGGGAGCAAGACAACATGGATAAGAACTGTCCTTTCTTCAAACATTGCTGGGATTCAGGAATGAGCCGATTGCCAACAATCGAGAACTGCCCATAATGCAAACAACAAAGGAGGAGGACAAATGAAGTTTCAGTGTTCGAGCGCCTAGGGCCTCTCCCACCTCAAGATAAACAAGCTGAGTCATCTCAAGAAGAAGACTTCGAGGAGTCAGGTGGAGAAGAAGATAGGTATCACCGACCAAGGTGGTGCCCTGATGGACTCAGCCATTCTTAGAAGCGTAGGGTGCAGCGGCTGCCGAGCTGGAAGGAGCCGAGTTACCCTGCCACGTTGAGGAAGGCACGGCCCGATCGGCGTGAAAATTCAGCAAACAGACCAGAGGCGCGCCCGCAAAGAAAGTATGGCGCCCTAAATAAAGATGCCTGGCATTGGCGACGCCGATCACGAGCATCGGCGATACAAACATGGTCTCCATAATCCCGAAGAGAGTAGGTCCAAGACATTGGACGTACGTGGCGATCCGCGATCGGCCCCAAATGGAAAGCAAAAATCTTATCCCAAGCACGCCACGTAGCTACAGTGGAAATCCAGGAAGTTGCAAACCATCGTCAAACATTGCAACGAGAGAGGAGGCCGATTCCAGCAATCGGCCAAAATTATCCTCGAACCATGTTTTGTGTGTGTTCGGCATTGATCCAACAGAGGATGCCAGAAGCCCGTCCATCAACTCCTTGAGAGAATCGGGGGGCACATAGAAGGATAGAACACGAGGATACGGAGTTTGAAGCAATTCAAGATATACTGGATAAAGTATGGGGGCCGATACATAAGCAAATCGGCGTAAAAATTGAAAATTTTAAGCACACCGATGCGCGACATCGACTCAAGGGATACAAGTTATAAGCGGAAGCCCAATGGAGCAGTCATCAAGTTACATGGAGAGGCTCTACTGGAGGAACCCCTCAATGGAATTGTTTGGTGACTCGAATCCTCTCTTCAAGGACCCCTAACCAGCAAGTCTTCAAGTTCAGCGGTGCTAGCAGGAGCGTCAGTTTTGGTGTCCAGAGCCACCTTTGGCTCATTTAAAGCCGCTGGTATTTGTCTGCAAGATGGAGGATCACAGCCCCGGCCAACAACAAGAGCAGCATGAACATGCAGATCAGGCTAGGATCATGAGAACAGCCGATGATCATCCAATTGGCTGTGGAGTTTTCTCCTAGGGCTTGACCAAGGTGACGATTTCATCAACATTCTCACCAGAAGCTGCATCATTGAACTGAAGAAGCTCGGGGGGCAGCTCACCCTGAAGTTTCTCTGCTCTCGAAAGCCGATTTGGTTAGAATCGGCTGATGCTGCACTACAATCTGAAAGCCAGTTGTGGCCGATTTGGTCGGTTCACTTTCGTTCTCGCCTGGACTAAAGCTCGGGGGGCAATGGCCCTGAAGGTTCACGACCAGATCTTATGATCCTGTTGAGGTACTTATACCAACTAGGAAGTAAGGACGGATCGTGAGTAAAATTGCCGAGTGCTGTCGTCATCGGCAAGGTTGCCTAAACTGAAAGTGACCAGATTTTCAGAATTTTCGGAATCCTGATAAGGAGAGAGGAGAGGGTCATCCAGGCCTTGGCGAAGAGGTACAAGGCTGTACAAGGCTTCCGCGGTGGTTTGGAGTGGCCAAGGATTACCGTTTGAAAATCGGAATTGGGACAAGGGTTGCAGGTCACTATGAGGGATAACTGAATTAACCTGTCTCGCAATTTATCCTGAAGAACTGATGTGTTACCATCGTTTCATCAAGGCGTGGGCCGCCTTTGACAATCGGAAAACGTCAAGTTGAGAAATCAGACGATTGGAAATTAAGATTGGAAGAACATATTCATCTTCGTTGATTAAAGAGGTGATTTCTTACAAAGAGGAGCCGATTGCTCAACAAAAAAAGGGGACAGATTGCTACTGCTAAGTCCCTACTCTAAGGGCTGTTGCTGTCTTCGCCGGCGCTGGAGTAGCTGCGTCGTTGCTGCTGTCGACGAGTTCTTCATCGCTGCTACTGTAACCTTCAGCGGGGGCTTCTTCCTCTTCGTCGTCGTCGTCCTCATCGGCCAAGCCCAGCCACGGATGCGCTTTGGTGGCGGTTCATCGGAGGAGGTGTCGTCCTCCGGTTCCTTCTTCGTGTTGGAGGAGATGTCTTCGTCTTCGTCACCCTCTTCTTCTTCGTTGGTGGAGGAGGTACCCCGGAAGGGAGGGTCGTCGTCGTCGCTCTCCGCCTCCAGTTCTCCGTCGATCAGGAACCGGAGGTCATCTTCCCCGTCAGTTAGGGGCATGTCGCCATCTGACCAGACGAGATCCTCGGGTAGGCCCTCTGGCATGAAATAGAAATCAAACTCTTGCTCATCCCAACGCTTGGGAGCGTGCCTATTGTATGCCTCCATCTGGTTGTGCTCTGGAATCGACTCGCTTGAGGAGGAGGACGACATGGCTATGGAAGAAGAGGGTTTTTTTGGCTAACGGCTAGTTTGGAGCAAGGGGATGAAGAGGTGAACTGTTCGACGTTATAAATAAAGGGAGATATCTTGGAGACTTAATACTCGAACAGTTTCCGAGGACCTAGTGCCAAAACTGTCAAATCGTGCAGAGGAGTTGGAAAGACAAGTCGTCATGATGAAACATACTGCGACGGTTCTGCTGCGCACGACATGACCCTTCGAAGGAAAGAACAGAGTGGTTTTGAAATTATCATTACCAAACCAGGGGCATGTGTTATCACCAGATTTTGGCCAAATCAGGAGGCGGACGTAAGTGAAGATGGGCTTTGAAGATTACACGTGGTGCATCTTTGAAGCGGCCTTGCGCTAAGAGTTTGGGCTAGATTGCCGTGTATCTGTAATATAATAGATCGCATCGCGTTTAGAATTAATAGATAGAGTTTAGCCCGTGCACGGTTAGGTGCACGCCTCAAGTACAAAGTCCCCTGGACTATAAATATGTATCTAGTGTTATCGGAAAAGGAGGACAATCACGTTCACAACAAACACAAATCAGGCGCATCGCCACCCCTTCCTTCGAGGGTTTCTTCCGGGTAAGCACCATGCTGCCTAGATCGCATCTCGCGATCTAGGCAGTATACGTTTATTCGTCTACCTTGTGTTGCTCGTGCTGAAGCGTTGTTGATGGCGAGCAGCACTACTTATCATTAGGTGTTTAGGGGCTTGCATTGATGCTTTCTCGTGCATATCTGCTTGGCAATGCCGTCCCTCGACACCTAGCTGCCCTTACACCTATCCGGGTGTAAGGGCAGCATCTTGCTTGTTGTTACTTAGTAGATCCAATCCGTTATAGTTGCTCCTTGTTCTTCAAGGATTAGTTTAATATCTGCATAGTTAGGCCTTATGCTGGGGTCGGACGATCCGGTAGTGCGTCAGGTGTTGTTTACCGTTCCTACGAGGGATGTTCCGGAATTAACGTAATGTTGGTTTTTGGGCCTCTCGTAGGGGTAGTTTTCATCATCTTCCGTATCGCTAGGCCCGACTACGCGTAGGACGTTCCGGTTATGCGGTGAAAACCCTAAACCGTCGTAGATTGGTTTAGCTTTGTTTTGATCAAGCAGGATCCCCATGCCATTGCAAATCCAACATGAACCATGGGGCGATCGGCTCCTTGAGCCGATCCACAGCGAGAGGCGATAGGGCTCGTATTTAATGTTTACGTGTCTACCATGCAGGAACAATCGAAGCAATCTAACACCTTCTGATCGGGTCTAGGTCAGGTGGCACGCCAGCAACCGCCAGGTCGTGGCTGGAAGATTTGCGGGACGACGCGAAGTGCCAAGGTCCACTAAGCGGCCTTGGGAGCTTCCCGGCTTTTCGTGTTGCTTAACCATTGCCCGCCGGTGGGTTTTGGCAGGTAACAGAGTCGGAACGCAGAGCGTGAGCCGGAGCCCCGCCGAAGCCGGAGGAGACTATCACCAAGGTGAAGGTAGCCACCGGAGCCGGAGCGAGCCACGGGAAGATCGCCGGGAATCAGAGGGAGGAAGCAAAAAATCTTACAAGCCCCCTCGCAGATCTCCCTCACCGCCACCTAGTGGCGGAGGCGGAGGTGGTGGCCGGAGATCTCGTTCTCGCTCAAAAACCCCGGGCGGCGGCCCACGCGATGCCCGCGAACGCCTCAATGAGTACAGATCTGACTACATCGGCCCGAAGTGCTTTGGCAGGATGATTCGAGAGGAACCAAAGCCAAGGATGAACCTCAAGCTACCCGGAAACCTGAAGAACTATGATGGCACGGAAAGGCTGGATACCTGGATTGAGGATTACTACAATGCAGTAACCTTCGCCGGAGGAACCCCTAATATTTCCTACCGCATGCTTCAATTGTACCTTGTAGGTCCAGCCCGGATCTGGCTCAGCGACCTCGAGAAGAACTCCATCTTTTGCTGGTTTGACCTGAAGAACGCCTTCGAGAAACACTTCAGAGGCACCTACAAGAGACCTGCCACGACAGCGACCTACGGGCATGTATCCGGAAGAAGGGTGAAACATCGAGGAATTTCCTCACCCGATGGTTGGCATGAACGAGTGCGAGAACGTTGATAACCGCACACAACGCACGCCTTCATTGGTGGCTTGCGGCGAGGAGGACTGCTGCGGCACAAGTTGACCTGCTTGGTCAACGCAAATAAACTGATGTTGGATGACATGATCACCATCGCCAGTGATCATACTGCCGCCGATGACGACGCAGGCGGAGATCTAGCAGCCACAGCGATTCCCCTGCATCAGCAAAAGAAAAACCGTGACAACGGCAGCAGCAGCGGCACCAAGCGGAAAAATCCCCCTGATGACCAAAAGAGTGGCGGATCCGACTTGATCGCCATGGCTTTCCAGCGCGGAGGCCAAGGAGGCGGAAGAGGCCGCGGCCGCGGAGGCGGAGCTGGAAGGGGCCAACAGCGTGGCGAAGAGTCCTGCTGCCGGAACCCGCGCCCCAAAACTTATGAATAGTACGAGAGACATGCCTTGCCTGGCCCATGGATCCGATTCGAAGTCCACTCACACAAAGCGCAGGTGGGTCAATGATCCCAAATCTGACCCGGAAGCAGGATACAAG
Organism: Lolium multiflorum; assembly: GCA_030979885.1. Lineage (NCBI taxonomy): Eukaryota > Viridiplantae > Streptophyta > Magnoliopsida > Poales > Poaceae > Lolium > Lolium multiflorum. The sequence continues at coordinate 160,682,353 of CM061750.1, forward strand.
CCCGGAAGCACCGCCCACGCGACAAAGGAGGCAAGGGCAAGAACAAGGACAAGGATGAAGACAGTTCGAGGCGATGGACGAGAGGACGCGCTCGCGGATCCCAAAACCGGATCCGCAGCTAAACCCAACCCCTTGGATAAAAGAGTGCGGGCGCATACCACACCTTCCTCGGAACTCCAACAGTCCGTGCAAGCAAATCAGCTCTCCGGATCCTGAACGCCACGCTGTGCCGCAGTATGTCAGGTGGTCGGAAACTCCGTGTATGTTTGACAGAAAGGACCATCCTACTGTCATTCCGAAAGAGTGCTACGCCTTGGTTGTAAGTCCCCGCATCGACGGGTATGATTTCTCCAAGTGCCTCATGGATGGCGGAGCCAGCCTGAACATCAAGTACGTGGAAACTTTGGAGCGGATGAACCTTACCAAGGAACAGTTAAAGCACAGCACCAGAGTTCATGGTGTGGTTCCGGGTAAAAAGGCAAATTCCCTGGGCAGCATCAGACTTCCCGTGGCATTCGGCGACGCAAATAACTTCCGCCAAGAGATGATCACGTTTGAGGTCGTGCCCTTCAAGAGCTCCTACCACGTCATCTTCGGCAGGCCCACCTACCACAAGTTTCACGCTAGAGCGTGCTACATCTACAACAAGCTCAAGATTCTAGGTCCAAAAGGTATGATTACCATATCCGGAGATTACAAGAAGGCTCATGAATGCGAGTTAGGCGAAGCGCCTTTGCGAGTCGTGATATACTGGAGAGGAGCTGCAGGCTTCAGAGCCGCGGTGGATCCGACGAGATGCACCACCAAGAAGAAGATCTCCGAACAAAGACCTCCTTCAAGGCCGCGATAGAAACCAAGAAGCACGACCTCATCGTAGGTGACGGCTCCAAGCAGGTTTCAGTCGGAGCCAACATGGACCCCAAATAGGAAGACGCGCTCGTCGAGTTCCTCCGCGCTAACATGGATATCTTCGCATGGCAACCTTCTGACATGTCCGTACCAAGGGAACTCGCCGAGCACTACCTCAACATAAATCCGGGGGCTAAACCGGTGAAGCAAGCTATGCGACGCTTTGGAGATAAGAAGCGCCGCGCCATAGGAATGGAACTAGCTAAGTTACTAGAGGCAGGTTTTGTAATAGAAGTTATCCATACTGATTGGGTCGCAAATCCCGTCCTTGTACCCAAAAAGAATTTTGAAATACTAAGAATGTGCATCGATTACTCCGGCTTGAACAAGCATTGTCCGAAGGATCCGTTCCTGCAGCGCATTGACCAAGTCATTGATTAGACGGCGGGCGGAACTTCTGTGTTTTCTTGACGCATATTCCGGGTATCATCAGATCCGGATGAAGGAGTCCGACCAAAAGGCGACTCTTTCATCACCCCTTGCACTTACTGCTATGTCACCATGCCCTTTGGTTTGAAAAATGGTGCCACCTACCAACGTACGATGCAGCGGTGCCGAAGGACCAAATTGGCCGGAACGTGCACGCCTACGTCGACGACATCGCGGTCATGACCCGAAAAGGATCCGACTTGATCAGCGACCTCACAGAAACCTTCGACAATCTCCGCCGGTACAAGATGATGTTGAATCCGCTGAAGTGCGTCTTTGGCGTGCCAGCCGGAAAACTCCTTGGCTTCATAGTCTCTCACAGAGGCATTGAGGTTAACCCGGAGAAAATCAAGGCAATCTGTGTATCAAACGACCAACTTGTCTCAAATATGTGCAACGACTTTGGTTGCGTCGCAGCAATCGTAGGTTTGTTAGTCGTCTTGGCAAGAAGGCGCTACCTTTGTACAAGCTGTTGAAGAAAACAGACAAATTGTCTGGGACGACAGCTGACGCAGCACTTCAGGGGTTGAAGGAAATACTCACCTCCCCACCCATTCTGGCGGCACCAGGAGAGTCAGAGCCAATGCTCCTTTACCTGGCAGCTACCAACAAAGTCATTAGTCTCGTCATCGTGGTGGAGCGAAAGGAAGAAGGTCATGAGTATGATGTCCAAAGACCAGTCTATTACATTAGCGAGGTACTGACGGAGTCAAAGCAAAGATACCCTCACTTTCAGAAGCTAGCTTATGGAGTGTTCCTAGGCAGCGGAAGCTGAGACACTACTTCCAAGAGCACCCGATCAAGGTGGTCGCCTCCTCGAAGATTCTCAACAACGCTACGCAACAGACGTACGCGGAAAAATGGGGCATCGAGTTATCCGCCTTCGACATCGCTTACAAGCCTAGGACTGCGGTTAAATCCCAAGTCTTGGCAGATTTCGTTGTAGATTGGACGAAGCTCCGGATGCAAATCTGAGCCGACCAGAAACATGGGTAATGCACTTGATGGATCAGAAGCAACAAGGCTCAGGAGCCGAGTCACCAGAAGTCCCCGGAGAAGAACTGCAGTACGTTCTGCGATTCACTTCGAAGCTACAAACAATATGGCGGAATACGAGGCTCTACTACACGGTGCGCATCGCTAAGGAAATCGGGATCAAGCACATCATATGCGGTTCCGACCTGGTGGCACAACAAGTAGCCGGAACCTGGAACGCCAGAAACTCCGTCATGGCGGCCTATAGAGACGAAGTTGACGAGATCGCCAAGTGCTTCCACGGATACAAAGTCAAGTACGTCAGGGGAGACGATAACGCAGCGGCAGACATGCTATCCAAGCTCGGATCCGGCAGGAAACAAATTCCGCCCGGCATTTTCCTGGAGCACCTACGGATACCCTCAGTTAAGGGCGCTAACCCGGAAAATCCAGAGGTGGCGGTATCTCCGGCAAAGGAAGCGATGGCTATCATCCGGCAGGACGCAGCCTTTCCTGGACTACCTCATTGATCAGAAGTTGCTGGAGGACGAGGTCCTCGCACGACAGATCATCGAGCAGAGATCCTACACAATCGTTGACGGACAGCTCTACAAACGAAGTGCAGCGGGGTATTTCTCAAATGCGTCTCCAATCAAGATGGCATTGAAATCCTCGGAGAGATCCACGCAGGGGATTGCGGGACGCCGCTCCCAGGTCCCTCGTTGCCAAAGCTTTTCGGCTTGGGTTTTACTAGCTCACAGCTAAAGAAGATGCTGACAAGTTGGTAAAAACCTGCCGAGGTTGTCAGTACTATGCTACTCAACCAAATGCTCCAGCCCAAGAGCTGAAGACCATCCCTATCACCTGGCCGTTTGCGGTCTGGGGGCTCGATATGGTTGGTAAGTTAAAGAAATCATCTCCTAGCGGTTTTGAGTACCTCCTGGTCGCTATTGATAAATTCAGTAAATGGATCGAGGCAAAGCCAGTGAGAAAAGCCGACGGTGCTACGACACTCAAATTTTTCTGCATCCTCGTGATGAGATTCGGCATCCCACACAGCATAATCACAGATAACGGCACAAACTTCGCTCAAGGAGAATTGAAGGATTACTGCAATGACGTTGGGATCCGACTAGACTTGGCATCAGTGGCTCATCCACAGTCCAATGGTCAGGTCGAAAGAGCCAATGGACTCCTCTTATCCGGAATAAAACCACGCCTTGAAGAACCGCTGCGCCGCGCAGCCAGAGCTTGGGCTGAGGAGTTAGACTCCGTCCTATGGAGTTTACGAACTACCCCCAACAGGTCAACAAGATTCACTCCGTTCTTCCTGGTATACGGATCCGAAGCCGTGCTCCCCTCCGACATCATCCACGATTCACCGCGAGTTTCCGCCTATGATGAAGAAACTGCTGACGAGGCCGACAGCTATCTGTGGACCTGATCGAAGAAGCTCGACTTAGCAGACCAACGCTCCACCATTTACCAGCAGAAGCTCCGACGCTATCATAGCCGTCGAGTCCGGAATCGCTCGTTCATGGCTGGAGACCTGGTTCTCCGCCTTCGCCAGGTGAAAGATCACAATTTGCAATCCCCATGGGAAGGACCCTTCGTCGTTAGCAAAGTGCTTCACAATGGATCGTACTACCTTGTCGATTTCCGAGAGCTAAAGGATAGACCTGCTAACTGGCGCCGGAAACGCAAGAGGGAGGATCCGGATGACATCTACGACGAAACAGAGCGTCCTTGGAACATTGCACAGCTACGTCCTTTCCACACTTAGCATAGAATTACATACATTGTAATAATCATACATGATCAATGAAATAAAGATTTTGGTTCACTCTTTGAGTCTTTTACCTCCTTTACTTGTTCATTTTAGATCGTGTATGTTTTTTCCGACTAAAACCGCAGAGCTGGATATTTCCGCCTAGGCGTGTATGAAAGTTGTGATTTCTCAAAATCGTCCTTTAGGACGTAAGCTTAAGTTTTCTGATGGAAATTTTTTCTGTTGCGAATTCGTGGATTCCTAGTAGCGATTTCCGACACCTTGGCTGGGAGCTTGTTTCCGCGGTTATTGACGGATTGCCATTGGGCTTCGTCGCTGCTGGCGAGCGTTTCCGGCTAAAGGTCTTCCGGCTCGCGGATGGTCAAGCGAGTAAGCCGGAAAACATAGAAATCAACACTTGCTTTCCAACAAAACGAAACATGCAAATAATATTAAAGGATAGCAGGATAAGTATTTTCCGCCCATGCATAGCTGTTTCGTCCCTAGCTACTTAAAAATTTAAAGTTATATTACAAACCCACTCCGGGGCCAAAATGATGCATCAGTTTTAACTGCCTCGCAGGCTCTACTCGGAGGATTGCTCCTCATCAGAAGCAACGTAGGCGGAGCCATCGCCAGAGTCGTCGCCGGAGCCCTCTTCGTCGTGATCCGCGCTTGACCCGGAGCCTTCCTCTGCGAAATCGTCTTCCGGGAGGTCCTCCTCATCTTCATCCTCCGCGTCAGAGAACCCCGCGGGAAGATCATGCTTATTGTACCAAAACGAGTGGTTAACTCGTCCGACAAAGAGCCGATCATACCTTTGGGTCTCCGCGAGGAGGGCCCTCATATTGGTGCCTTTGGGGGCTCCGCGTGAGACGTCAGCAAAGTTCATGGTGGGGAAGTGCGCCTTGCACGTCGCCAACACGAGGGAAGCAACTCCGCGAGCAGAAGACTCCTGCCAATCCTTGATGAGTTTCGGCACCTGCTTGATAAGCTTGGTCATGGTGTCGATCACCGTGGTTCCGGCTCTCTTCAGGGATAGCGACTTGGCGACTCCGCGACATGCCTCGAAGAGGCTGTCAATAGAGCTCTGTGCCTCCTCATACGCTTCAGTCCTTTTCAGAGTGGTATCCTTAGTCCACTCAAATCCAAGGCTCGCTGCGAAAAGTACAATCAGTTTTCCGCGAACAGAAGCACAAGTTTGAAGAGGTCGGAGTCACAAAGAAAAAAAAAGAGATTCTTACGGAAGATCATTTTATCAATTGCCTCCGCCTCCGCCTCGTACTCCTTGTTCTTCGCGACCAAGGTCTGGATCCGCTGTTGACTTTTCTTCAGTTTCTCAGCGAGATCCGACAGCTCTTGGGCATGTTTCTCCAAGAGTTCTTTTTTCTTCTTGGACTCCTCCTCGGAGGATTCCTTCAGGAATTTCTTGAGAGTTTCATTCTCTGCCTCAAGTACTTCTATCTTGGCGGAAAGGGAGTCGATTGAGGGGCATTTGGCAATATCATCTGGAATTCGGAATTTCAAACAACAAAGTTAATATAGTTACATTGCCAATCCTGGGGGCTCAGCCGGAGGTCATACCTTCAAAACCCTTGATACGGGTCTCCAGCAGCGCGATGGCCTTCTGATTATCTGCGTCCTTGGTTTGAAGCAGTTCAATTTCTTGTCTCTGCTCCAGCACGTGGGTGCGCAAATCTTCGTGCAATTTCCGCGTGTTCTGTGAGAGCAGTTTTAAGGATTAGACGGAAATTCAAACTTGTGGGGGCTGGACGGAAGTTAAAATGTTTAGCATGTGAAAATTTTGATTTTCCGCTACAATCTACAAAGTTTAAGACATTGGCTCATACATGTTACTCGGAAAAATGCATAAACCAATGCCTGGGGGCTGGTGTTACCTGACGCACATTCTTGTGCTTGGCGAAAAAGGCCTTGATGCCGCCTTCAAGCTCATTCAGCTCCTGCTCCTCCGTGTTCGCATGCCCCCACACTTGCTCCATCATGTCGGAAATTTCCTTGTGGCGCTGCGAAAGGGGGACCTTTTGCAGAACTGGGAAGAAGTGGGGATGAGTCTGGGGCGTTCCAGTGGCGCCGCTAGAACGAAGTTTTCTCTCGACTAGGTCAGTCGGAACTTCGGTGGAGGTAGTCATGGGCTACTCAGGCGGAGGTGCAGATGAGGAGGCGCCCTTGCCGGAATCGCCCTTGTCAGATTCGACAATTGGATCTTCCGGAAGGTCATCAACGTTGATGACGTCCTTAGGATCCGACTTGGCGGCGGATGAGGCCTTGGGCGGAACCTCCACCTCTGGGGTAACTGGAATAGAAGCCGGAGATGGCTTGACCCTCTTCTTGGTAATCTTGGGGGCTTGGTTTCTGGAGCTTTTGCTGCAATAAAAAGAACAACGAGCATAAACAAGTTAGTATATGTTAACTCACAGCAGCAACAAGAACTCGTTACGGAAACCAAATGCTTACCCAGTTGGTATAAAGAATTGCTGGATGTTGGGTTGAGCGCGGTTGCTGGTATCAATCATCTTCATACGCTTCTTCTCCGCCTCCAGCTTACGGGTGGCCGCGATGCTAGGTGTTTCGCGGGCGCGTTTGGCTGCAGGGCTGGAGGGAGCAGCTTTCTTCCTCTTGGAAAGACGCGGAGCTTCGGGAGCTTCCGCCTCAGACGCGGCTTCCGGGTCGGTATTGCCGGTTTGAGGGGCTCGGAGAAGAGTTCCGAGCTCGCCTTCTTCGAGGGCTTCGAGCTTTGATACCAGGCCAAGACTTAGACAAAATTTAAGGCATGAAGGAATTAGCAGGCACATCAGGATAACGTACCGCGGTCCCGGAACCATTGGTGTGGATGTCTTTGTTACACACGTGAACGTGAAGTTCACGCGGAATCTTGATGAGGAGCCGGATCCTCTTGTCGATGGCGTCGGCGGAGAGATTATCTTTCGTGGAGCGCATCGGATCGTCGCGCCCCGTGTAGTGGAACATCAAGCGGTCCCGATGCTGAAGTGGCTGGATCCGCTTGGTGAACCATGACATGGTAAGGTCTTTCCCCGACAGACCCTCCTCCGTGAGCTTGCAGATCCGCCAACAGCGCGGGTCAGCTGAGGCGACTCGGAGAGGTGAGGGCACTGTGTCCATGCCGGAGTTTCACGGCGGGGCTGTTCTTGAATAATGGAAGTTTCCTGTCGCTCGCCGGATCGGAGACGTCCTTCAGGTAGAAGAAGCCTCCGGACCAATACCGCGCGGATTCGTGGCGGTCGGTAGGGGGTAGACGCGGCCGGGGCGGAGCATGAAGGTGATGGATCCGCAAGTCGCCAATTCAGAGGTTTGGCGGATCTTCTCCTTCTTGACGGAGAAATAGTATTGGAAAAGAGGAAGTTCGGGAGTTACCCGGAGGTGGCCCTCGCAGAGAGTGACATGGTTGCTGATCGCCAGGACGCTGTTTGGCGATAAGTTGTGGGGCTGGAGCCCGTACGCCTTCAGGATTTCCGAGAAGAAATCCGATGGCGGAAACGAGAAACCTCGCTCCACCAGCGCCTTTGTCACCACCATTTCGCCACCCTGAGGGGCTGGAGCCAGGAACCCGGAACTGTTCGCCAGCTTCCGGGGAGCAGAAAACCTTCCGCCTCCAAGTTCCTCAGCTCCGTTTCAGTGGTGGTGCAGGGCCACCATTTCCCTTTGGCTTCGGAATATCGCTGACGAGCCTTGGATTTCCTAGCGGCAATCTCTTCCGCCTTCTGTTCTGCCCGTTCCTCTCCGGAGGCTTTCTCCGGGTTAGCAGAGGTACCTTCGGTATCCTTGCCGGAGTCCTTGATGGGATCCAGATGGACCGGGACGAAGGGTGGAGGGGCGGAGGAGATGGGAGTTGCCATGATTGGCTCGGAGGTTGGAGGCGGAGTCACAGAAGACATCTGAAAAGAAAAGCGGTGGCGGAAAACGTAATTTAGTCGGATCCACGTCTTCTTCCTAAAGGATCATCCCTTCCAACTACGACGAAAGATTGAAGCTCGAGAACTCACCGTGATGGATTCCGCGGTGGTCGGAGGTCGTCGGCGACGAGGATTTTTGCGCGGTGGCTCGCTGACGTTAAGAACACGATGAACTGTGCGGTGGCGCAGCAGCTCCGGCGAGACTCCGACGAGTTTTCCGGCAGACTCCGGCGCGGCGGAGGAGGAGCTCGAGGGCGGCGCTTCGCAGAGAGGTGAAAAGGGGGGTGAATGAGAGGTTTAGGGGTCGACGGTGGATATTTATAGGCCGAAGGAGGAGATTCGTGCTCCGCATCCTGTGGTCGGAACGCAAGCGTCGCGTCGTTGGATGCGTGACACGTCTCAAAACCCTAAACGGTAAAAATGGCTAAGGATAAGTTACCACTCAAATCGCGCGAAAATGGCGCCAGAATTGGCGGAACCGTTTGAACCTTTTAAGGTTCCGGGTTGCAGCGCGAAGATACTCGGATCCTTATCTGCTGCAGGGGAGTAACCCGGAGATATGCTGTGTGCTGTCGATGGATGAAGTCCCGCAGGATGAGGGGATTTTACGACTAAAAGTTGGGAAAGAAGAAAATGTGAAGTTGGAGTTCTTCAAGTTTCTCCGCATTACCAACATTGCCGGAGACCATAAGATGCTAGCAAGGCGGAAACTGAAGGTGAAACTCGGAGAACTCTGGGGGCTACTGTTGTGGGTATACTTCATGGGTGTACCATCGACAGTGCCTAGATCCGGCAAGCCTTGGCCCATAGACGGTGATGTGGCATGTAGCCCATCGGGCGGCCCAGTTCTGTTGATCATGAAGGATGAAGTCCGGCCCAGGATCGTTAGCCGGATCCGCACCGACCTTGAGAGGAACCCGGATCCGTGGAGGCCCATGAGGAACCGGATCCAATATGATGTATATGGGAGGCGGATCCTTGAAGTACACGGCAAGACATTGTACCGTAGTTAGGCAATCTGTAATCTGGCTAGGACTCTCCATGTAAACCCTAGATCCGTGCGCCTTTATAAGCCGGATCCCGGGAGCCCTAGAGGCACAACCACAACTCATTGTAACAACACGCAAGCGCCCAGATAATTCCAGACAAGCAGCGGTAGGCCTGATCGTGCAGGTGTTCCGAAGCTGGGTAACTCGCGTACCACCGTCCCGTGTGCACTCCGCCCTATGGCCCCTACTTCTTCTCCCCCTCGTGAGGATCCCTCCTCCGAGGTACCGTCGAATAGGCAACGACAGCGACCCATCCTGTCCCGAGCCACCTGAAACGGTCGTGCGGACTGACGGATTGGCAACGCATGCTTCAGTGGCATGATCAACAGACCGACTCACGCTGACCGACCCATTCATCCACCAAATCTGGGCCGAACAGCGCACATTTTCTCCCTTGTCCTCCCCTATACCACCACGGCCCCTCCAGCCAGTGGCACACAACACACTCCATCCCATAAAAAAAACCTCCACTGTAATTTGGCCAGGGGGAAAGCCAGCAGAAGCGATGGATTTCGCCGCCACGTCCGTCGCGTCGGCTGCCGCCGGCAAGAAGCTAGCAAAGCTGAAGAAGCTCGCCAAGGATATCACGCAGGACGAGCATCGGGCTGAGTCGATGAAGCGTGTAGTCGGAGAGAGGCCGCCCACCAAGCTGGCAGACAGGAACAAATCAAACGGCCAAATCATCACGGCGCGTGCCGAGGCTAATGGCTGTGAAATACGCCACTTTTTGTCGCGTATAAAGTTTTAGCTAAGTCAATGAATTGACTAAGTTTACCTCTCAATATGTTATTAATGACTAATTATTGCAAAGATGTGCAATCTCTCCTGCCTTTGAACGGTGTGCAGGAAATCACGTCATAATGGCAAATGGACCCACAATTACTGAAGAGAATCGCGTCACAAGCGCAACAAAGTTGACCAAGCGTCAAAAGGCGGTTCCAGAAGGTTTAACGGACACCGATACGGGCAAGCCCCGCCCGTACCGTCCACCCGTACTGTGCGCCCGAGGTCAAACCCTATAAGTTATGTGAAGGACCCGATGCCAAAAAGAGAGCCATTCGTCGCCAAACAGAGCCGTCATCCATCAGATCTATCTACACCACACCAAAGGAGATCCACCACCATAGTTCATCCATTCCATCTCCCATCTCCTCCATAGCCATAGCCATCACCATTGTAATAGAGATCTCCTTGAGAATTCGCGATCATTGTAAGAATATTGTGATTTCAATCCATGTATTTGCCATAATGATTTGTATCTTTGATCTTGATCTTGATATTATGCGCGAGTAGTCCTCACGGGCTACGGGTTGGGGTGAATCCTCGCAGCGTTTATGTGCATCTAATCTTATAATATGTGTAAGGATTGAATAGGAGTTTTGCAATGTTGTATCCTTGTCTCTTTGCCTCGATTCGATGATCTGTTGGTACCCATGTCTATCGGATCAATCAAGGGAAGAGGTGGGATGAGTGGAGAATGGCGTGCTACCGCGAAACCTCAGTGACAGAAAGGGGAAAGTAACGGTACATGTTTAGTTTATTCGAGATCAACGATACAATCATCTAGCTTAATGCTTTGGTATGTATTCATTTACTAAAAAACGCGGCTGTGGGAATAGTGGTAGAGGCTCTTCTCACCTCTGGCTTTAGGGGCAAGAGTATTTACGGATGTGCTGCTCACAAATCTCTTATCTATATTTTATTTACTACATATTTGCACTTCATTTCTATATGTATGCATAGCTGCAGGAGAATCCTTAACCCTGCCCTATTTCCATCATTGAACATAATCCAATTAAGAGTAAAATATATAGTTCCGGTAAGCATAAAAAAAATCAACTAGCAAGTCTTGTAGACGTTTCCTTTACACCACTTTAGCAGTGCTTCCCAAGGTTCGATTAAACCTAGATCTTCTAGGGAAAAAGCTTATCATACTACAATACATAATCCGGATCGAAGGTATAAACCCTTTTTCTGGTGCCGTTGCCGGGGAATCAATTTCAATATTCCGGTAAGGTTACTAGAGACCTTGTTAGTTAGTTTTATTTTCATTTTAAGTTTGTAGTTACTGTTATTATTTTACCCTTTCGTTCTTTATTTGAAACCCCTAAAAGTTAGTTACTTGTTCTTTTATTATCATAATTAAAAATACCAAAAAGATAATAATCATGGCACAACAGAAGCTTGGGGAATATGCTATCCCAATGATGATTTTATTCGTGCACCATAACTCAACCCGCTGTTGAAGCGAAGAACTATGAAATTAAGCCTAACCTTTTGAGTTTTGTTCAGCAGAACTAATTTGGAGGCTCAGCCGCTGAGAATTCAGGTATGCACTTGAATACATTTACTGAAATATGTGACATGATGCGCATTAAAGATATCAACCCTGATGCGGTGAAATTGCGCTTGTTTCCTTTTTTCACTAAGAGGAAAAACAAAATACTGGTTGCTAGCTTTGCCCAAAGCCACTATTACTTCATGGGATGAATGTACTAATATATTCATGACTAAGTTTTTCCCACCAGCAAAGACTATGTAGCTGCACTCTAATATTACAGGTTTTAGACAAGAAGACTGCGAGCCACTAGCGCTTGCATGGGAAAGGATGAAAGAAGCCATCATGAACTGTCCAAGTCATGGAATGGAAGATTGGTTAATACTTCATTTATTTTATATTGCCCTTAACCCAACGACAAAGCCTATGCTTGAAACTGCAGCCAGAGGAACATTCATGAGCAAGCAAGTTGAAGTTTCTAGGAGACTTCTAGATGATATGCAAAGCAACCGTGTCCAATGGCATGTAGAAAGATCCTCCTCAAGAAAGGTGAATTAAATCACCGAAGTTAATAATGAAGAGCTTACTTCAAAGGTAGATGAGCTTCTAAATATTTTGAAGGGTAAGGAAAATTCCCAAGTTAATGCCATCACAAATTCTAATGTTGAGGAAGTAGAATTCATAACAAGAAATTCTTATAACCCTGCATGGAAGAGTCAAAACTTTGGCTCTAACTTTCAAAAGCAATATACTAATCCTGCGGGAGTTCAAAACAATAACTACACTAATGGTAGTGGAGCAGGCAATGGTAATGTTTCAATTGAAAATACTTTCAAAAGTTTTATGCATGCTCAAACTGAACAAAATATTACCCTTACGAAGCTTACTGACAATCATACCACCATGTTAGGGAATTTATCTAATCAAATTGTTTCTCTCAAGAATGATGTTCAAGTTCCACAGGAAAGGACAAAGACCGTTGAAGCACAATTGGGCAAGATAGCTGAAAGCCAAACTATAATACTTGCAAGATTAGCAGGGAAGACTGAACAGAACCCCGTTGAAGATCTCAAGATGATGAGGATCAAGGAAGAAGCTGCATCCAGAACTGGACTATAGCAATGCTCCATTTACCGGACTATTCCATGGAAGATCTAGTGAAGATGATCACCGTCAAGAATCCCGGAATTCATCAAGGTAACGATACTATGTACCGTCAATTTATTCATGAAGTAGCATGCAAAGTTCGTGAGTTAGAACAACAATATAAGAAGCTAGCTTGAAAACTCCCAGCTAAGCTTGATGATATATTTGACCCCAATATTAAGATTCATATTGGAGTGAATGAGGTAGATGTACTTTGTGATCTTGGTGCAAGCATCCCCACCATTCCAAAGAGCTTATTTGATAATTTAAAATTGGGGCCTGATAACCCCCAAGTACAGGGGATCACCGTAGTACAATTCGATAAGTATTTAAGTGTCGAACCCACGATAAGCTGAAGATAAACTATCTATTATCTAAAGTCCTATAACCCACTTATATGGACTTTTATGCAAATCTAGGATATATGGTGTGTGTGTGTGTGAAGAGGTTTCTACTATGAACTACAAGTGCTGAAATTAAAATGCAAGAAGTAAAACTAGTGCAAGAAAAAGTAAATTTCAATAAAGTAAAATGCAATGAAGTGAGGTGAACTTAAGTGGAGTAACTCAAGAGAGCAAGTGTTCGGGGAAATTACTATTTCATTTGTGTGGTTTTCACAATTAGTGAAGCTCATTATAGTCTTTTTAGTGCCTTTTCTAGGGAGGAGCCACAGATAGGTGCCATATACATGAGCAAGTACACCCCTTGTGATTGATCCTAAGGCCATCGGAATGTTCAAACAAAGGAATTATGAAGACATGTGAGAATGTACAACCACCGATGTAAGTTTAAAGGTCCCCACAATTGGTCCCCCGTTAACATGCTGTTGACGTCAGAAACCCACCGGCGGGCAGCGACTGGTCAACACCGTAGAGCCGGGAACAACTAGGGCTGCGGCTGGCCCCAGTCCCTCAGAGCGACGGCCCGCAAAGCCTCCTGGTCGCGCGCCGATGCAAATTGCAGGCGTGCCACCTGACCTATACCTGGTCGGAAGGTGTGGATGATGCCTCGCTTAGTTTCCTGGGCACACACGTACACGTTAAATACGAGCCTCGATCGGCTCTCAGGTTATCCTGTGAATCAGCTCATGGAGCCGATCCACCCATGATTCGTCCAAGGTGGCCGAATATATGGTGGTCTGATCAAGATAAAGCATATGAGATCCACGACGATTTAGGGTTTTCACCGCATAATCGGATCATCCTACTCACGATTGGGCCTCGCGCTCGCGCACGGTGATCGTAAGCCAATCCTAGACAAGGCCTAAAAACCAACACGAGGTTGATCCTCGGAACGTCCTGTCTAGGGCCAGCAAACTACACCCTACGCGCCGCTGGATCCTCCAACCCTTTGTAAGGCCTAACTATTGCAGATGTTAAACTAATCCTTGATGAATCAAGGAGCAACCGTAACGGATCAGATCTACTAAATAATGATCAAGCGGGGTGCCGCCCCTGCACCCATGATGAGGTACAAGGACGGCTAGATGCGCAAGGGTTGCACTACGACAGCATGTGATACTAAGAACAATGCTAACCCTAACACATCTATGATAACTACGTTGCTCGCCATCAAAAAGGCTTCAGCAACGCGCATGAACAACGTAGGCAGGCTCGTGCTGCCTAGATCGCAAGATGCGATCTAGGCAGCATGGTTTACCGGAGAAACCCTCGAGACGAAGGGGTTGGCGATGCGCCGAGATTGGTTTGTGTTGAACGTTGGTTGTTGTTTATTCCATAAACCCTAGATACATATTTATAGTCCAGCGGACTTCTAACGTGGGCGTGCACCACACCATGCACGAGATAAACTCTAACTTCCCCGTAGCCTACTATATTAAGATACACGGGCTATTAAGCCCAAACTCCTAGCGCGAGGCCGCTTCAAAGATGCTTCATTTGTACGTCCTTCAAGCCCATCTTCACTTGCGGCCCATCTCCTGATTTGGCCAAAATCGGGTGGTAACACATGCCCCCCTGGTTTTGATAATGATAATTGCAAAACCATCTGTATCCTTTGAAGGGTCATGTCATGGCAGAACCGTCGCAGCTTTCTTTATGATGACGTCTTGCCCCCTCGCCTTCTCTGCACGACTGGACGGCTTCGGCACCGTGTCCTCGGGAGCTGCTTAGGCATTAAATCACTATACCCCCTTTTTATCTGGCCACCTCCCGTAATTCCTTTCTTCATCCCCTTGCTCCACAGTAGCCATCGGCAAAACGCAAAAACCCTCCTCAGTCCCCATGGATTCTTCCTCTTCCTCTGCCTCCTCTGGTCTGTCTCTCCAGTCCTCCTCCTCCAGCGAGCTCGAGCAGGAGGTTGATCTGATGGCCATCTACGAGGCCCGCGCCCCGGAGTATTGGGACGCGTGGGACTGGGATTTCTCCAACGAATCGGAGGACGACGAACCCCTCACCGACGGGGAAGAAGACCTTCAGTTCCTCATTGATGGGGAGCTGGAAGCAACCAGCGACGACGACCTCTTCCCCTGGGAAGGGAGCTTTTCCTCCGACGGGGAGGAGGAAGAAGAGGAAGAAGACGACGACGACTCCCTCGAGGGCTACCCACCAGCGAAACGCCTCCGCATGTGGTGGGATGACGACGACAGCGACGACGAAGAGGAGGACGAAGCCCCCGTAGAAGGCTACGGGAGTAGCGACGAGGAGCCCGTCGGCAGCAGTGCCGATGTGAACTCCGATGATGATGAAGACGGTGACGGCCCGTAAATTAGGACCTATTAGTGTAGGCCTAGTAGTAGTAGATTGGTCAACAGACCCTTCTTTCGGTTCTTCCCCTTTTAAGCAATCGGCTCATCCCTTGTAAGAAACCTGGTTTATCAATGAAGAATTTCTTCATCTTGATTTTACCGATTCTTTTTATACTAATTTCGCCGATTGCCAAATCAATCGACGTTTAGTGAGCCGATCTCCACGCATTGATCCCCCATGATCCGCTCCTCATCCTTTGACATCGGAGCGATCGCGAGCTTGGTCGATGCTCCACGGGTCAATGTTCGCGGAACCAGCCGATGACTCTGCAATCGGCTTCTACACCAGAGCATCCAGGAGGCCAGCTGCTCCCTCAGTCGAGGTGAAAACCATGATGAGGACCCGCAATTCAGACAAACAGTCCCAGGCTTGATCACGCCTGGAAGAGACGGCACACAGGGCTAACCAGCCGATCATCCTTCCCCCATTGTCAACCGTTACTTTGGATGATCACCCCTGACTTAATGAACAATAAGCTGTTTTGGGATGCCAACTCTCTCATAACAGCATTGCCAAACTGGTAATGAGGCAACTTTGAGCACTTGTACTAGAGCCGATGGCTGTGCATTGGCTTTGCCTCAAACAGGATCATGACTCTTACCCATCAACCCCGCAGGCTGGTAATTTGATTTTGGGCTGGTGTCCTCAACGGAGCTCTAGGCTTGTCCCTCAACTGATTTGTATGTGGGAACTGGTATTTTTGGCGACACCAGCGCCGTTCCTCAGACCAGCCATGGTATAACGCTAGCCGATTCCAAAAAGATCGGCTTCCAATAGCAAAGGATCCTTCAGGGCAAACTGCCCCCCGAATATATCTCGTCAGCTCCGGCTGTCCTCCTCTACCATAATCCACCGCCTTTTCAGCAAGCCGCGATGTGGAGTCAACCAAGTCTCCAGGGTCAGATGCCCCCCGAGCCTTTGACCAGGGCGAGCATGAAAGTGTACCAGCCGCATCAGGCCACTATCTGTCAATAGCAGAGAACCTTCAGTCCAACGAGGCAACCTCTGGTGAAAATGAGTTCAATCCAGCTGGATGACCGCCGGTTGTTCTCATGATTCTAGCCTGATCAGCCACGGCTGCAATCCTTGAACTTGCCAGCAGCATTACCCTTGAAGGCTTGCAAACGACACTGGAGGTCCTCGCGGAGAAGACCTGAGCCACCAAACAGTTGGAGAAATCCTCGCAGAGCCTCGTCCTGTAACGGTTTGTACCTCTTGAGTCGATGCCTGCGCATCGGCTGTGCTCAAAATTTTCTGTAGTATTCTCGATTTTTTTTTCTCTAGCCGATCGATTCATGAATCGGCTTCCCCTGGGTACATACTTCGTGGCTTTGTACCTTCTCCGTGTGTATGTCCCCCGAGCCGAATCCTTCAAGTGATTGAAGATATCGGCTTTCCAGCCAATTCAAGCTTTTCTCGCAACTCACCATGCGACATAGCTCATCAGTAAACACGGGTGGTGCGAATAATTTTAGCCGATTGCTGGAATCGTCTTCCCTTGTAGTGGTCGATCCGACTATCTATAGATTGTGGAGATTTAGAAAATCTATGGCAACGCGCCATCGGCCATCCTTCTTCTCCACAGGTATTACATTGGAAATCCTTTCAGCGTACCTGCATGGCCTGATGAACCCGGCGTCCAACAACTTCTTGATCTCCTTCTTGACTTTCTCAACCTCTTCTAGCTCGTCAGCTGATGTAAACCCATACCCCAGCTTTCCATCGCCTTCTAGGTCCATTCTGAACATAGGTAAAGCATATGTTGAGGATAACATTGGCCAATCGCTGGAGTCGGCGTCCCTTTCCATCGTCTGGGGCCGATCGCGTGGATCGGCCTTCTCTTCACCTTTGCCGCGGGAGCGACTGCTCTCGGGCTTATCCTCGCAATGGCGGTCTGCAAGCCCTGCCATATTGATATTAGACGAGCAACCTGGCTCGCGTTTTATGCAGTGGCTGAGATCGACCATGTCGACCTCCGTAAACGGCTGCGTGTTAACTCTCATGGTAAACTGACCGATGAGTAACCGGCCTTGCTCTATCGCCATCTGAATCTGTCCGCGCAAGACTTTGCAGTCGTTGGTGGCATGGGTGAACGTGTCATGCCATTTGCAGTATGGTCTACCGTTCATCTCTTGTAACATGGGGATTCTGTGGCCGTCGGGTAACTTCAGCTGTTTTTTCTTTAGCAGCACATCAAGGATTTGCTCCGTTTTGTTCACATCGAAGTCGAACCCCTTTGCAGGCCCTAGTTGTTTCACCCATTTGCAGGACACGGGTTTTGCCCCCCGGGTCCACTCAGCAACAGTGACCTCCTGATCTCCTGCCGAGTCTTCATCTTCGTCCATCTCGATCAGGGCAACGCGCTTGTACTTGTCCTGGTACAATTCTGGATGGCGCTGTTCATATGTTGTCAGCTTCTGAGCCGTGTTTGCGCTTACCGATGCGTCTGCATCGGTATCAGCCGATGCCTGTGCATCGGCTTTCGCCTGTTTGGGGCGCCATACTTTCTTTGGCGGGCGCGCCTTCGTCCCAACTGTTTGCTGGATTTTCGCGGCCAGATCGGGCCGCGCTCTTCTCAACGTGTACAGGTACTGTGCCTCGGCTTCTTCAAGTTTCGCAGCCGCTGCACCCACGCTTCGAGAATGGCTGAGTCCATCGAGGGCACCACCTTGGTCGGTGATACCTATCTTCTTCCCCATCTGACTCCTCGAAGTCTTCTCCTTGGGATGACTCAGCCCGTTTACTCTGAGGTGGGAGAGGTCCTAGACGCTCGAACACTGAAACTTCGCTTGTCCTTCTCCTTTGCTGTTTGCATTGGGCGTTCTCGATTGTTGGCAATCGGCTCATTCTGAGTCCCAGCAATGTTTGAAGAAGGGACAGCTCCAATGCTTGTCCACGTTGTCTTGCTCCTTTGACCTCCCTGGCGCGACGTTCGTACCGTCGTTGTTCCGTTGTTCTGACGATACCTCCTGTCCTCCGCATCAGACCGACGGTGTTTCTCATCGTCTTCGTCGTAGCGTCGACGTTGGTCGTACTGCTGCTCGTATTGGTTGAGGAGATGCACGGATAATGGGCGTGGATACCGTATGTTTCTCACCTCCTCCTCAGGTATCGTCTATCGTCGTCTTGGGGCCGGTCGCGTGGAACGGCCTCCTCTTTATCCTTGCCACGAGAGTGGCTGCTCTCTGCTTTGTCCGCGCCATGGCGAATCACGAACCCTGCCATATTGGCATCGAAAGAGAACCCTGGTTCTCTTATGGAGTGGCTGAGATCTGTCTGACGCCATGCGACGGACACGTATTTCCTTTGAGCTTGATGTTGCGAGAACGGGTTGTCTCAGAGGAGCCGATGAGTTCGGCTTTGGATGGCCTTCAGCTCATCGTATTTCTTCTTGTGCTCCAGGAGATCCTTGTATGTGATCTGCTCCTCTGCCATCTTGTATGTCGGTGTTGACGTGGATGTTGCGAAGATGTCCCACCGGGCGTGCGAAATGTGTTGACGTGAAACCCACCGGCGGGCAGCGACGGGTCAACACCGTAGAGCCGGAACAACTAGGGCTGCGGCTGGCCCTCCCTCGAGCGACGGCCCGCAAAGCCTCCGGTCGCGCGCCACAAATTGCAGGCGTGCCACGACCTATACCTGGTCGAGGAAGGTGTGGATGATGCCTCGCTTAGTTTCGTAGGGCACACACGTACACGTTAAATACGAGCCTCGATCGGCTCTCAGGTTATCTGTGAATCGGCTCATGGAGCCGATCCACCCATGATTCGTCCAAGGTGGCCGAATATATGGTGGTCCTGCTTGATCAAGATAAAGCATATGAGATCCACGACGATTTAGGGTTTTCACCGCATAATCGGATCATCCTACTCACGATTGGGCCTCGCGCTCGCGCACGGTGATCGTAAGCCAATCCTAGACAAGGCCTAAAAACCAACACGAGGTTGATCCTCGGAACGTCCTGTCTAGGGCCAGCAAACTACACCCTACGCGCTGGATCCTCCAACCCTTTGTAAGGCCTAACTATTGCAGATGTTAAACTAATCCTTGATGAATCAAGGAGCAACCGTAACGGATCAGATCTACTAAATAATGATCAAGCGGGGTGCCGCCCGCACCCATGATGAGGTACAAGGACGGCTAGATGCGCAAGGGTTGCACTACGACATCATGTGATACTAAGAACAATGCTAACCCTAACACATCTATGATAACTACGTTGCTCGCCATCAAAAAGGCTTCAGAACGAGCAACGCATGAACAACGTAGGCAGGCTCGTGCTGCCTAGATCGCAAGATGCGATCTAGGCAGCATGGTGCTTACCGGAGAAACCCTCGAGACGAAGGGGTTGGCGATGCGCCGAGATTGGTTTGTGTTGAACGTTGGTTGTTGTTTATTCCATAAACCCTAGATACATATTTATAGTCCAGCGGACTTCTAACGTGGCGTGCACGCAGATAAACTCTAACTTCCCCGTAGCCTACTATATTAAGATACACGGGCTATTAAGCCCAAACTCCTAGCGCGAGGCCGCTTCAAAGATGCTTCATTTGTACGTCCTTCAAGCCCATCTTCACTTGCGGCCCATCTCCTGATTTGGCCAAAATCGGGTGGTAACACATGCATCTGAAAATCGGGACAAGGTTTATGTCACTCCCTATCCCTCATCATGTCAACATGCAACGATGATGACCTTATGCATCCCCTTGAAATATGTGGCACTCATATATCAATACATAAGACCATCATAGTAGATAACAAATACTTGTATGCAACCAACAACAAACTATATAACAATTGCCATGAACAATTCACTACTCAAACATCAACATACAGATATAATAGATTATGAGAAAACAATATATTGTATCATACATCATGTTTGCCAAGAGATTACAGAGGGGGGTGATAAAGAGTTGTTGTAGATGTTGATGAAGATGATGACGATGTGCAACCCGTGTAGGAGATGGCGGTGAAGATCCCCGTGCGGCAGGAGGGAGGCAGCGGCGGTAGGACGGCGGCGGCTGCCCTCGGGGGCAGCGGCCCCTTGCCCCTTCTTCCTTGGACTTGGTTCTGGTGTGAAGGAGGTTTTTCCACTCCTTGGCAGCTGCCAAGGATGGTTGGGGTCGCAGTGGTGCACCCCAACAACCAGAGTTCGAATCCTGTCAGGAGCGAATTTCTGGAATTCTCACGCCGAGGTCCCGCTTCTACTATATCATTTAGTGTCTAGTTCCTCCTAGAACTAATACATTTTTTTTCAAAAGAAGGGTTTCCCCTCAATATTTAGAGTTGGGGATGCAATGTTGGCCATGGGATTGATGCCTCTTTTATCCAAGGGCTCTTGGGAACCTCTAGAACCTTCCTAGGATTCCCATATGTACTTTATGAGTCCGTAAAGTCGTGGCTTGGCCGAAACCCTCAAATATGGCAAGAATTTGTGTCAATCACGTCATCAATTTTTGGGTTTCCGAAACTGCCTCTGTACCCTTTAGTAAAATCGCGACTACGGGAGCATCCGGACTCCGATTGGAGCGTTCTTTATGTAAAATTAAAGACATGGAAATTCTCCACAACTTTGTAAATATTATTATTTTCATTTGACGATATCTGCTGAGATGACCAGGTCCATCTTTGAAAACAGTACTGCAGGGACAGATTTCAGGAAACTCCAGATTTTACCATAATGACCGGTTTCCTTCCATATTTTCCTAATTCCTACACAAAAAAGTTTAAAATAAGAAATTATGCACTTTTGAAACTATTAATAGGTTAGTTCCAATAAACATAATAAAGTTGCAATATAATAACAGTTTTAGTGCAATAAACTACAAGGTTCATGTATGCATTTTACATGCATCAGGGCTATTCAAAACATCCGCAAGCTTAATATATGCTCATCCTCGAGCATAAAGGTGATAAAACTAACATGAACTTTGGAGTTTATTGCATCTCTTCTATGTAATCATGCAAACTCTTACAAGGTTCAGTCAATAAAGAATATCAATAAGCAATATGAAGTATAAAGTGATATCTCTCACATTCTAAAAAGCATGCATAACAATAAATAACATTGTAAGAAACATGAATGATAACTATATCTATGAATCATAAAAGTATGGGTTAGAATATCCTATGGAATTGTTGGAAGAATTGTGTCTTCTCTTTTCAGGAATATTTCTTTTGACTCGTGAACACAAGAAAGTAAGCAGGGGATGTATGTGCTAAACCTCCAACAAAATAAAAAGTAGAGAGCATAAAACATGGTTTTGAGCTATGAAATTCATGTCAACAATAATAATAAGGATGGGGTACCAAGTATCTCATGTATAAAGATGTCTATGTGTCATGAGTTTGACCTCTTATGAGTAAATGTTGCCTCATTTTCTTGAATGCTAAGGACTACACCTCTTGCTAGTAAACTCCGGGTTACCAAGACCTTTCGACATACATGTTTTAACCAAGTGTAGCAATGGGGTACCTTCATAGCGGACCATTGCTCTTCTCTAACAATGCATGCTTACTTGCTTAAATAAACTCTACTTATTTCACAAGAGATAGCCATCAATAAAACAAAATAAATGATGATCAACGCAGGATGCAATACTCTAAAAGTGCAATGTTGAAAGACTTCCCCACTAAACATGGTTACGGTCTAGCTCATTACTCATAATCAGTCAAACCAACAACATGCATAGTTGTATTTCGTACCAAACCTTACTTTCTTACGAGCTTTAAATTACATAAAAATGATATTTTGGAAAGGTTGAAGGCAAAACACACATATTATACTTGGAATAGCAAGTCCTATATAGGTAGGTATGATAGAAATTGGATTTGAGTTGAGCTTGGAAACAAGTCTATGCTTGTGTAAGAATTCAAATCTTTTGGCTAGCAAGAGGTCTAAAATCATGCAATAGTATCCATAGACTATTCATTCATCATCAAAAAATGATACTTAAAATTAAACATCTACGTATACTAGCAAGAAGTAGCACTGAATAAGGCACATAACAAAGCATCACTCAATAGAGCATGTGAAACTAATAGTGCTTTGCACAATATAAATTTCAGCTTTTTAATGCATCCCTCTTCATCTTTTTATAACATGCAACTCACTTTCATGGAGGCATTCAATATTATGATAATTTGTTTCAGTAACTCTTTAATAAGAATTCAAGGCATTTTTCATGATGGTAATATTTATTTCAAAGCAAAACTAGACACAAAACTAATAAAGGACCTCCAAGTTTTTGCGAGAATTATATGTTTCTCAAAAAACAAAATTTAGAAGCGTGCAAACTAAGAGATTTAATATTAGACCAGTGGGATGCCTTGGGAATCCCCAAGCTTATCGTCTTCACCATTCTTGGATTTCTCTTGGTGTGGTGTTCTTCCATTCCCTGTGAAAAAATTTCAACACAAAACTTTCTTCCTATTCTTTTCTATGGGTGACATTAGAGGTACACAGAAATCATGCTTACTGCTATTTTATTCATAAATAAAATTATATATTTACAAAACAGAGAGAACATAATGTTCTACTCATTGTAGCATATCAAAAGTTTCAAGCAAAAGTCACTTTGATACTCAAAATAATGAATCTAACATAGTAAGGCAGAATCTATCCAGAACTTTTGCTGCAGCAAAACTGAATTTTTGGCATGACTTAGGCACCTCAGAAAATTTATCCAATTTACCTTCACACAGAGGATGAAAATTTACAGCTAATGTGATTTTATCAATATTTTAGGAGTTACAAAAAAAATCGTGCACTAAAAAGTGCAGTGTAGAAAATAGTAACTTTCACTTTTGTTTTGCAACTTTTAACATCCAAATGGGTAAAAACTTGGTACTTTATTAGAAACTAGAGAGTAAAAAAAATAAAACTAACATGCTACAGCAAGCATGCATAGGAAAAACCAAAAAACAAACAAAGATAAATAAAAACATGGTCTCCACAAACATTTAACGGGATGATGAAGATAAAACTAGAACATGAGTTTGAATCGTTTACTTGAGATACTTGAAAGAAGAGAGGGATGCATCGGCATCCCCAAGCTTATGATCTTGCTACCTCTGGTCCTCTACTTCTTCCTCATCATATCATGTTACTCATCTCAATCAAAGAAATATTTTCATCCCCATGATACTTCAATGCCTACAATTTTTTTAGTTCTCCAAACAAATGATATGATGATTTCTACCAAGATGGGAACTATAGGAATCATTGGGAAACCATTTTATTCAAGAAGCTAACATATATAAAGAAAAGAACACATTCTATTTATTTTGTTTTACTGTAGGAAAAGTAACGGTACATGTTTAGTGATTCATTCGGGATCAACAACACAATCATGTAGATTAATGCTTTGGTATGTATTCATTTACTTAATAACTGTTGTTACTCGCAGCTGTGGAAATAATATTGGACCAAGAGGCTCTTGTCACCTCTGGCTTTAGGCAAGAGTATTTACGGATGTGCTGCTCACAATCTCTTATCTCTATTTTATTTACTACACATTCGCACTTCATTTCTATATGTATGCATAGCTGCAGGAGAATCCTTAACCTTGGCATATTTCCATCATTGAACACAGCCCAATTAAGAGTAAACTAGATAGGTCCGATAAACATAAAATAAAATCAACTAGCAAGTCATCTAGACGTTTTCTTTACACCACTTTAGCAGTGCTTCCCAAGGTTCGATTAACCCTAGGTTTTCTAGGGAAAAAGATTATTCCAGATCGAAGGTATCAGAGGCCAGCCGCGACTTGCTCACGTAGAAAGCCGCCCAGGAGGCCGTCATGCTGATGAAGCAGGAGCTGCTCATTGTGGCATTTGGCCAAGGTGTGGTAATCCCTCTGGCTCCCGGTGGTGATGTTGTGGCCGGCGCATCGACGACCTTCTCTATTACATCGACGCCGAGTGGCCGGTCTCCTCTTCAACCGAGGCCACCAGACCCTCATATATATGCCATCCCAGAACGACAACCAGAGGAGGCCTGGATTCGCTCTCTCCCGGCTTGGCGAACCCCTTTCAACATCGTCAGAGATGTCTGGGCGAGGCATCAACCTCATCCACACTCCCACAGCCGGACAAACAACACTGGTGCTTCCGGAGATTCGTGTCCACGAAGGAATACGGGTATCACCGAACCCGAGAGGTTTGAACACATGGGAGTCAAGATCACGTCATCGCCTTACCGAGGCAGGCACTGCAGAGAGAGACACGGCAGTTACCCAGGTTCAGGGCCCTCAGAGAGGTAAAACCCCTACGTCCTGCTTTGGTGGATGTATTGCAGGTCACAATGGAGAAGATGACCGTACAGATGTCTAGGGTTTGAGATCGCCCCGGATCGTCCCCATCTACGCTAGCAAGTCTAGTCCTTTTATAGAGGAGCTGGTCCTCTTCCCCGAAATATATCTTGAGGGGGGAGGGTTGCCACATCTCCAAACCGAAGGAGGGAAACTCCCTCGCCCTTTACAGGATGGACATAGTCCATGGTCGATTAAAGTGCCGGTCCATGACAGATGTTGAGGTCTTCGATGACGCTTCTAGTGGCCATTTGCGTTGTCCACCCGTCCTTACTCCAAAGTGGTAAGGACAGGGTCTTGGCGCCTTGGTCCTCATCGAGTCTGTTTTGGCACCGAAGAGGCAATGGCCCCTCTCCTTCTCGGGGTGGAGCTTTTGAGCTCAGCCATGACGTACGCAATGTCCATCCAGTTTGTACGGTGGTCCGGACAGGTGGCCTTGGATACCCCTCCCGGGCAGGGCCTGAGTGGGGAGCATCTGAGGCCTCTTTAGCTTGAAGTCTCTCGCAGCTTCTCTAGATGTCCCGCAAGGGCTCGAACCTCGCGAAGCCTCACTCAGAAATTTCCTCCCGTAGTGATTGTTAACCCTGTGCTCTCAGCAACCTAAGGGACGTGGCACCCTGGGTGCCGGTAGTCCCACAGGTGCAGTGAAGAAGCAATGACGCATCTCTATCACCGATATGCCGCCCCCACTCAACATGTTTAACAGAATGAATGGCAAGCTACCGTCGGCGAGCAAGATGGTAATTTCTTTCCCATTGGCACGTCCAGTCAACTTGATCACATATTTCTTTCCCATTGCAAGTTGGTTGTGTCTGCGGCTTGTCATGTCCACTATGTGTGTAGGAATTCATGGAGAACAATGGCGAAGCCGACATGCATAATGGTCGCCATGCATGACATAGTCAACGACGGTGGAGACGAGAACTATGGCGAGTACACTTAATATGATTAGACTCAATATGATAAGGTTCAACAAGAGGGCTACTCCACTGACAATCATCCATTGTTTTGTAACGGCAACTTCTCCATGGGCGAGGGCATAACTAAGACACATCCGCGACACTAGCAGTGTCACTTTCCGTGACGGTTGCCAAGTGCAAGAAGGTGAGCCAAAGGACAGCGAGCTATACCACCGAAGATGACAAGTTGCTATGTCGTGCTTGGATGGAAATTTCACAAGATGAACTTTGTGGTGCCAAGCAAAAGGGATTTGCCTATTGGCAACACGTGGGCACATGAACATAGGGTTTTCCCGCCAAACCCCATGTATAGTGATCGAAAAGATCTCTCCTTGCAAGGATATGGGGCTTCATCCATGTTGAGTGTAGCAAGTTCCAAGAGTCATTCGAGACAATGATGAGAAGGGCAATAAACAACGCCTCCTCCGTTGACATGGTAAAACCTCTTCCACTCTTCTCAATGTTTATTGAACATAAGTGGGCATTTATCATTGATTGTTGTCCGTGTGTGTAGATTGTTGACGTTTTGGAGCACTTCAAGGCCACCTATGACAACAAGGGTTTCACATTGAGCCATTGTTGGATATTGATCAAGGACACCAAGAAGTGGGAAAGAAGCTATGCCCTTTGGAAGAAACTCGAAATTGCAAAGAACAAGGGCAATGGCAATTCGTCAACGGACGGTACCATCGACCTCGAAGATGATGGCTAATGCCTTGGCGACCCTACAACCGATGAGCCAGGCGATGGTGGCCGTGCCAAACAACCAGTTGGGCGGGCATAGGGCAACCAAAACCAACATGAATCATCAAGCTTCCTCATTGGTGTTCCAAAACACATCAAGGGAGTTAATGGTCAAGAAGGAAGACGCCATTTCCGAGAGGGAAGAGAGGCGGAACAAAGAGAAAGAAGCTACAACGAAGGGCTTTGTTATTATCCAAATGAGAGCTCTTGAGGTGGAAGAGGCGCATGCGAAGTCTATGTGAGGTGAAGAGACACTGTCGGAGCTACTCAGGGGCCGAACTGGGCTATGGCCCGTCCAAAATTTATGCAAAAGTATCTATTCCTAAGCATCCTTAGCCCAATCCATTAGCGCTAGCAGAGCAAGGCCAGCTAACGACCAACCAGACAGGCAGGCTCGCAGCAAGCAAGAGAGTTCGTGGGGAGAAGAAAATGCTAACTTTATTCTCAAAATGATAGCACACTCCTTTGCCTTGTCGTTGATTTTTCTCAAAATACGGAATAGAAAATTTCTCGTTCGTAGCTAGTAGCTAACTTTGTTCGTCGGTTCAAAAGATAATGCATCTTGGCTAGCATGTATATATTTTTTCCTCCAAATTCTTAGCTAGCTATTACCTATGATAGTGGAGGAAAATCGTACAACAACTTATACTACAGAAGTCGTCCATCCGTTGCCGCTCCGGCCGTAGTGCTGTCCAGAAAGCCACCACGACCCCCGGAACCGCCATAGAAGCCTAGGGCTGCCGCTCGGCACCCTTGTTCCACCGCAAGAAGCACGCCATCCAAGGCACCGCGCCGCTGCAGCAAGAGACCCCGCGTGTGAAGGATGCGGGGCTCGCGGTCGCAGACGCGGTTGATCCCCCGTGTCACCCCTGAGCGATCAAATATATTTTAGTTGATCTAAAAACATTTTGTGTTTAGGAAAACGGGTGTAGTATTTGTTAGCATGACTGATATTTTCATTCAATTTTTCTCCAAATTTTTTAGCTAATCAATAAAAAAAATTGAGCTCTCTTTTAGTTGGCCTGCCCAGTTATTTCCTTGTAGCTCCGCAACTGGGAAGAGGCCCATGCCAAGTCTAGGCTCGTCAAGGCCAAAGCCAAAGCCAGGCTCATGGATGTCGATGCCAAGTCTAGGATCTTGGAGACAGAAGCCAAGGTCATGTCAGAGGAGAACCGGATCATTCTCACTGACTTGGGTAGCATATCTGACCCCGTGCAAAGGGTTTGGATTGAGAAGAAGCAAAAGATCATCCTAGCTCACGGTGTTTGAAGGGCAGTGCCATATATGATTGCCATTTGGGAGAAAGTTGCCACTTTTTGGGGGAGACTAGCCACTTTTTGAACAAATTGTACGATATTGTCTTGTTTTGCACCGATGGGAGGAACTATCACTATTTGATGATGCTTGAAAGGCAATGGCACATGTTTACCACATTATTTAGTTTCCAATTTAAAACATATTTTTTTGTTTCTCATTGTCAGAAAAATTTGGCAAACTGGCTAGGTCTAGCCAAAATGGCAAGCACGGATACAACGGGTTGCGGCGCTGGAAGAATTGTTAGTGGACCGACCTAAACGGATAGAATTGGACCAAATGGGTCGCCGGTCACAAGTAGAAAAAGGGTCTTTCGTTTGAAGTTTCCCGGAGCATTAGTCCCGATCGCGTTTAGAAACCAGACTAATGTGAGCATTAGTCTCGGTTCCAACGGCTAGGACGCCGCACTATTTTAGTCCCAGGTTAAATGGTACCTTTAGTTTCGGTTGGAGATATACCAACCGAAACTAAAGGGGTGGCGGCAGGGTGTGGCCGGTTTAGGTCGTCCGAGCGGAGATGCCCTCAGTTTCGATATTTCTACTTCTGCCTAAGCCTTTCAAGGGAATAATGGCTGGAAATTTTTCTTTTCAACTAAAATTCATGGCTTTTTGGAGCATTGATATTATCCATCGGACACCCGCGGACCTGAGGCGTATTTGGTTCATGTACGGACATGGTCTCCGAGTAGGATTAGAGTTCTGAATCGATCGGTTGGCTAGTCTGGTTCGTGCGTGTATAAAGCTGGCCTAGCCGTGTAATCAGTAATCTACCGAAATAGAAGAAAGACAAAGCAAGTTTACGATCGAGGCGCGACCGGCCTCTAGAACTTCGTGACTCCCAGCGATTTGAGTTTCGCGTGTGTGTCGTACTTGCGCATCTCGCCGGAACATCGTCGATCTCGTCGGAGCAGCTCGGCGTATCTTGATGGGAAACAACGATGGCGCCGCAGTGTTGCCGCTGCGTCGCCCTGGATTGGTTAGTGGCTTTGGTGACATGTTAAAAGCCAAAGGAAAAGTACGGCGGCAGCTGAGCAAGGAGGAGCTGGAGAAGCGCCGCGAGGAGCAGTCGGCCATGGCCGCCGTGGCCATAGCCTACAGGACCGTCGTGGTCTTGGGCTTTACCGTCGCAATGATTTACCTGAACCACGACGACCCGCCGCTGCTCGTCTGGTCGGTCGGGTTCCTGCTGTGCCTGCTCTTCTACAGCTGGTCGAACCACATCAACCAGTTCCTCTTGGAGACGTACGACGTCGCACTGTCCTTATCTGTGCTGGTGGTGTCGCTTGCCATGTTCTTCTTGTCCCTGTTGGTTGCCGGTCTCTTCTCCAGCAAGTGTGCTGGCATGGTCATGGTCTGCCTCGACGTGATTTTAGTCGCCGGCTACCTCGTATTCTGCGTGGCCAACTATAAGCGAACCACGCCTTCTAGTAACAGGGATAAAAACGAGCACCAACATGCCCAACAAGAGTTCACGGCAGAAATCGGAGACACCGGAGCTTCCCGGTTACTGTAGATTGAGGGGCGGGGCCAGCTATAGCTGAGGCCCACTAAATATTTTCAAATCCGCTGCTCCCTCCGTTCTAAAAAAGATATCGCGGAATTTTCTTTTATATATAAATATATATGTATATCGCAGAATTTATATATATATATAAATATAGTACTTGGACATATTCATGCTACACCCGGGTGTAGTTACTCCCACGTGTGTTTCACACAATCTAGGTAGTATCTATCATATCGAAGAGTATAGACATTAGTATGAAGTATATAAGAATATTTTGGTAGTATATACTACTTTGTAGGTAGTTTGTACACTTTTTTACGTATATTATTTACGTATAAATATGCATGTATTTTGTATATATAGTGCAAACTATGGGTGTATTTAATTTTTTTTCACCAAAGTTGGTATGGAGTATCTTAGATATAGTGTACGAACATACTAAAACCGATAAAGTATGTCATATACTTCGGTATGGTAGTATATGAGACGTGGGTGTAGTTACACCCAGGAGTAGGAAGTATTTATCCTATAGTACTTATCATATATATATATATACGATATATTTTTTAAAGGGAGGGAGTAGGGTTTGTTCATATTTTTTTGCTGCAGTAGAACCAACTATCAATGTAACCCGACAAAATTTTATTGTCGGACCTATTACCTTTGTGAGTTGTTAGCACTTAATTTTATTTCTAGAAATCTTAAAGCGTTCAAGTTGAACTGTTGTCCAGGTCTGTGAATGTTTTCCCGGGGATTAAAAAACTAGCAAATACACAGTTGAGTAGCCAACACATGCCATCACTAGTACATACTTGCACTTAGAGACGGCTAGTTCAGCCGGTTTCTTCCAAGTTTTTTTAAAACCCGGCTCTGCTAAAATACCTGAGCCAATTGTTATTTTCTTACCGTCTCTACTAGGGATGGCACCCACAGGGTATGGGTACGGGTAAAGCCATCCCATACCCATACCTGTCACTTTCAATCTTACCCGTCAATCGTACCTATATCCGTCAACGGGTATAAGTTTTTTCCATACCCGTCACCCGGCAGGGTAAATCGGCACCCGTGGGTAAAAATAACTGCACTTATAACACATTAAATTGATCAAAAATGATAGGAGGTAAAGCTATCCTAAATAGGTGTCTAATCCTCACTAACCTACTCGTGATTGTGAGACTAGAAAGGCTGAGGTTCAGCCTAGTAACGTGAAGGTGTGCGTGGTTAAGACAAAAATTAAGTAGTTAATATATTAGGGAGGCCCACTTGTCAAATTTAGATGGGTACATGTGACATAGGTATGCCTACGGGGCATGTCGAATAAATACCCCTGGCACATAGTAGATCAGGAAGCCCATGGACTCGAAGCTTTGAAGACCTAGAAGTTTGAAGATCCTCTGATTAGGAAGGTAGAGTTATTATAGGAAACTTGTATCAATATAGGGAAAGACCCAACGCGGCCCGATAATTTGTAACTTGTACGACATGGAAAAGCCTCGGCTTCACCTCCTATATAAAGGGGAAGCCGAGGGTGAGAGAAGGGACCGAATCATTGTAACCCTAGCCACCGTAATATTGAGTTGAGCACTTTTGTTCAGCTGAAACCTTCGAGATCTACTTGCCCTCTACTTCTTACGAAACCCTAAGTCTACAATACGTAGCTGTTGACGAGTTAATCCCTCGTCAATTGGCGCCGTCTGTGGGAATTGGAGGTAGCAAGGTCCTGATCTTGATGGCATCGTCAACATCATCATCGGCAGCGAGCAACACGATGGAAGGAGGTAAAGCCTAATCTCGTCGATTTTGTTCCTCACCCTCCCGCCCATTTGCAAGCATATGCCAATCTGGAGGAGTCGATGGAGATGACGTTCGGGAGCTTCCGCTTCCTCGTCGGGAAAGAAGGATCACACCGTTTTTCGGCACCGATTTTTTAGGACCGTTGGCGACCGAGCCTGATTACTCGGGATCGTCGGCATCATACGTTGAGTCAGGCGATGAAGAAGTTTCGCCGCCATGCTTCACCAAGCCCTCTGATAGCGGGAAACTCGCTGATCTGTTCGATGAGATGACTTTCGGGTCGATCACTGAAACCGATCTATCTCAAGATAGCGACTCAGAAAGCTTCATCAACTTTGACTTCACCAACACAACAAACTCCGCTTCTAACAGGGAGGTCTTCGCCGATCTATACGATGGTGTCCCCTATCCTGAGTTCGATGAAAACACAAATACAATGTACCACCAGATTTGTGTAATCACGGGATCAGGCCGTAAAGCTGATGAAGAATCTGAGGCTTTCGGCGATTTAGGCAACCCCTACGTCGATCCTGCAGATCTTACAAGAGGCACATGAAATAAATATGTGGGAGCTCAACCAAGGGAAAAGGTGCAGCTACCGCAAGATGCGTGGGATAGAGCTACAAGAGCCATGAACGACACAGAGCCGATGACTACACAAGCTTCACCAACAATGCTACAAGCATATCAGCATAAACTCAGTCGTTCAAGACGTGAGTTAGAAAAGTTACAACAGAAACATGATGAAAGAAGAGCCGCAGCTAACTTGAGTCAGAACTCGAGAAACTTGGCAGACAACCATAGTGATAGCCGCAGAAGAGCAAGGTCTCGGATGGCAGGCATACCTGAAGCTGAGCGAGAAAACGTGGTTCAAAATCTCGACATGTCCTTCATGTCGATAGATATGAGAGGGCATATCATCCCGTAAACGCCAGAGGCAGGATACATGGCGACACATGCATATTTGATGGCAACTAGACCACCTCAAGGTGATCCTCGGGCATCGCTGTATCAGACAGATATGGTAGGAATCGGCGCCATGGGCGCAACAATAGCGGGGAGAGAAGTAGTACAACAACCTGCCAGTTCTCCACGCTGGAATAGTCCAAGACAAAATAGTCCTCGACGCACAGTGGCGGCAACTCGAGATATTCCAAGAGAAGGTGACGCGAGAAACACTACAGCTCAAGCTCGAGTCGATAGAGCACGAGAAGAAAGAGGTCAGAAGAATAGAACCCGAGAAAATCGCCAAACAACAGAGGATAGTGATGAAGACTTGTGTGGACTCCCTTGCTTTACCCGTAGGGTTCGCAATACTCGAGTATCCAACAACTTCAAATTACCCGACAACTATAAAAAGTTCGACGGATTGCAAGACCCAGATGATTGGTTGGTCGATTATCCGGAAACAGTAAAATTGATGGGTGGCACAAGAGTAACAGCTATGCAAAGCATCCAAGTCCACCTCAGTGGAGCCGCAAGATCTTGGATGAGAAAATTGCCTAAAGGTCCATGATGACCCACAAGTATAGGGGGTGTATCGTAGTACTTTCGATAAATAAGAGTGTCGAACCCAACGAGGAGCAGAAGGTGTTGACAAGCAGTTTCGATGAAGGTTTCACTGTAAATGCTCACAGACAAGTATTCAGGGGGTTTTGATATTGCAGATAAATAAAGTACAAGTAAATAAAATGCGAGAGAAATAATTGCAGCGAGTGGCCCAATCCTTTTTAGCACAAAGGACAAGCCGGTTTGATTACTTATAATGACCAAACGTTCCCGAGGACACACGGGGATTTTAGTCTAGTGCTTTCGCTACATACAGTTGATTAATCTTCATTGTTTTGATAAGTGTTGTGTGGGTGAACCTATGCTAATGCACCGCCCTTCCTAGGACTAATACATACTTGTGATTATACCCCTTGCAAGCATCCGCAACTACAAGAAAGTAATTAAGATAAATCTAACCACAGCCTTAAACTCTGAGATCCTGCGATCCCTCCCGCATCGATATACTAACGGGGGCTTAGGTTTCACTCCGGCAACCCCGCAATTAGCAACCGAATACAAGATGCACTCCCTAGGCCCATAAATGGTGAAGTGTCGTGTAGTCGACGTTCACACGACACCACTAGAAGAATGACACCACAACTTAAATATCATAACCTTGAATATTACTCAACCATAATTCACTACTAGCATTTAGACTTCACCCATGTCCTCAAGAACTAAACGAACTACTCACGAGACATCATATGGAATACAATCAGAGGTGATATGATGATGAATAACAATCTGAACATAAACCTTGGTTCAATGGTTTCACTCAATAGCATCTACAACAAGTATAGAATAACACCGGGAGAGTTTCCCCTATCAAACAATCAAGATTTAACCCGAATTGCTACAGCGATGACGAGGTGCAGCGGTGGTGATGGCGGTGTAGATGGTGGAGATGATGATGATGATGATGGAGATGATGTCCCGCTCGATGACGATGGCGTCGATTTCCCCCTCCGGGAGGGAATTTCCCAGGATTCCTGCCCGCCGGAGAGCTCTTTTCTCTGGTGTTCTCCGCCCCGCAGGGCGGCTGTAACCTTCGTGGGGATCCCTGTGGCTTAGGTTTTCGGGACGAAGGAGTACGCGAAGAAAGGAGGCGAAAGGGCTGTGGGGCCCGAGCACAGGGTGGCGCGGCCGCCTTGGGCCGCGCCGCCCTGTGGTCTGGGCCCACGTGGCTCTTCTCCTCTTCCCCTTCTGCTCCCTCCGTCATCTGGAAAAATAGGAATTTACGTGAAATTCCCTTCCACAGTTGATCTTCCGAAATATTGCGTTCTGACGGTGCTTTTTCCAGCAGAATCCTGGCTCCGGTGCTTGATCCTCCAATGATGATGAAACATGCAAAATAGATGAAATAACATAAGTATTGTGTCCCAATATGAAATATATCAATGAATAACAGCAAATTATGATACAAAATAGTGATGCAAATTGGACGTATCAACTCCCCCCAAGCTTAGACCTCGCTTGTCCCCAAGCGAAACTGAGCTCGAGAAACAAGACCACATGTTTATGGAGTGAAGAGTCGATAAATAAAATACGGACAAGAAGCATCATATTCATTCACACAAGACATTCTAATAAACAACTTCCTCATATAACTCATCTTGAAATAAGTAAAGAGAAATCACAAGTAAAGGTGCATAAGAAATCATAATTGGTGATGGCAAACTTTGTTCTTGGTCAGAGAACTACTAACGGATTGTACTTCTAAGCAAAGCTTTCATATTAGAATTTATAGCTGAGCCTTCATATTTAAGCATAACAATCTCTTCATAATCATTGATAACTTCAAAGTCATATTCATTCAGATAAAATTAGTACTAAACAAGAAAGTATAAAAGACATGATCAACTGAATCATAGCATAAATGATTGGTTCACAACAACTCAATTGCTTGCTTAGGATAGAGGGAAATAGGTATACTGACTCAACATAAAAGTAAAAGACAGGCCCTTCAGAGGGAAGCAGGGATTAAATCATGTGCTAGAGCTTTTCAAGTTTTGAAATCATATAAAGAGCATAAAAGTAAGATTTTGAGCGGTGTTTGTTGTTGTCAACGAATGGTAGCGGGTACTCTAACCCCCTTGCCAAACGAACCTTCCAAGAGCGGCTCCCATGAGGGACGGCATCTCTACCAGCAAGGTAGATCATCCCCCTTCTCTTTTGTTTACACATGTATTTTAGTTTTATTTAGGATGACACTCCCCCCTTGGCTTTCTCAATCCATGGCTAACCGAATCTCGGGTGCCTTCCAACATTCACATACCATGGAGGAGTGTCTATTGCAAAATTAAGTTGCTTACTGATGAATCAGAGCAAAACATGTGAAGAGAATTATTAATGAAAGTTATTAATTGAGGCTGGGAACCTCATTGCCAGCTCTTATTACAAAGTTATTGGATAAGCGGATGTGCCGCTAGTCCATTAGGAAAAGTTCGCCCAACAAGATTGAAAGATAAAACACCACATACTTCCTCATGAGCTATAAAACATTGACACAAATAAGAAGTAGTATAGTTTGAATAATTTAAAGGTAGCACATGAAGTATTTACTTGGAATGGCAGAAAATACCATGTAGTAGGTAGGTATGGTGGACACAAATGGCATAGGTTTGGTCTAAGGTTATGGATGTATGAGAAGCATTCCCTCTCGATACAGGTCTTTGGCTAGCAAGGTTTGATAGCAAGCATAAAGGTTGAGGGAAACAAACAAATATACATATGATAGAAACAATCATGCATCTTTCCCATAAGCACAAGCAATTTTAACTTAAGAATACTAAGCATAGAGATAATGGAGTAATGTATCTAAGTGTATTTCTCTCCTTCATTAAACATCAAGATGTTGTTGCTATTGACCAATGCTAAGTTTGCCAAAACCAAATAGATTTACTTGATGCTCCCAAAGTGATATCAATACTCATGTCAAGAGTAATCATATAATGGAGATTGCAAACTAAAATAAGGTGTGCAAAAAGTAAATGATAAGACTTCTCATTAATATTCCATAACGATAACTCACCCCAACGGATACATCGATAACTAACTAAGAGAGATACTTCCACATTGCATACTATTCTATATGATAACTTCCCTACTCATGATATGACGCTACTTGATAGTAAAAGATAAAGGTGGTGATGATGTGATACCGCGGCACTCCCCCAAGCTTGGAACAAACCAAGGGGATGCCAATACGATGATGAATTACTCCTTCGGCGATGATGGTGAATCTTTGTCGTCATCAGACTTCCATGGAAGAGGCCCTCCATCAACAAAAGACATCTGGGTTCCGGAAACCTGAAACTAGCAGCATGACTTATGCGCTTAAACCTGTTTTCATACTCACAGTTCTGATTATGGACATCATAGAGTTGAGCTTGGAGTTTGTTGGTGGTGTCGTGAAGTGAGAAGATATCGTCCCACAGCTTCGCAGTCTCCTTCTTGTGTCCATCAATGAGTTCAGACACAATCTTGTGAAAGATATCCACTTCACGCTCAGCCATCTTCTTGTAGTTGAAAACCTCTTGTTCCAGCTTCTCCATCCTGTCTTCCAAGCTCCCTTCTCCCTTAGGACCCTGGACATCTTTGATCTGCAACTCTCCATCCACGAGCTGCAACTCTTTGGGGTGCATCTTCAGCTCGTTCATGTACGGGTTGACGACGTCCTCAAAGAAGCTGTCCTTCTGAGTTCCCGACGAAGACATGATGGATCTAGATCCGAAGCAGATCCTGGCAGAAAACAGCTCGAAACAAAACGACGAGAAAACGATATTACGGACCTCCAGGGGTCCGGGGGATTATATAGCAAATATTTTTACGACAAAAGGAAGGTTCCAGGCCGAAAACGAGTGGAAACGGGACGCCGAGGTGCCGTCACCATAGGTCGGCGCGGCCAGGGTGGGGCCCGCGCCGGCCTGTGGTGACGGGCCCTCGCGCGTCTTTTCCACTCCGTTTCGATTCCGTAATTTTTCATATTTTCCAAAAACAGCAAAAATAATGTTCGGAAAGGTAAACGCGGACTTTTATTACCTATACTGTTACCTATTCAAAGTCCAGTTCTGGCGGACTGTCAATTTGTCCTTTGATGAAAGCCTCCGGTGTTTCCACTTGAATAATATCAACATCAACATTATAAGAATCGCCCGAGATATAATGCTTGAGTCTTTGTCCATTCACCACTTGTGTGGCATTGCCTTGGAGAGAGCTAATTTTAATTGCTCCTGAACGATACACCTCCTCAACAACATATGGTCCTTCCCACTTCGAGAGTAATTTCCCTGCAAAGAATCTGAGACGAGACCGATACAATAAAACTTGATCTCCAACATTAAATTCTCTTTTAATGATCCTTCTATCATGCCACTTCTTAACTTTTTCTTTAAAGAGTTTAGCATTTTCATAAGCTTCACTTCTCCATTCATCTAGAGAACTTAATTGCAACAACCTCTTATTACCGGCTAATTTAGGATCTTTATTTAATTCTCTAACAGCCCAATAAGCTTTGTGCTCTAGTTCTAAAGGTAAATGACAAGCTTTTCCATAAACCATTTTATAAGGTGACATTCCCATAGGATTTTTATAAGCAGTTCTATAAGCCCATAACGCTTCTTTCAATTTGCTAGGCCAATTCTTTCTAGATTTATTAACAGTCTTACCCAAGATAGCTTTAATCTCTCTATTTGATAATTCTACTTGACCGCTAGTTTGAGGGTGATAAGCAGAAGCAATTCTATGATTAATACCATACTTAGCAAGAGTTTTTCTAAAACCTCCATGAATGAAATGAGAACCTCCATCAGTCATAATATATCTAGGTACTCCAAATCTAGGAAATATAATATCTACCAGCATTTTTATAGAGGTCTCACCATCAGCACTTTTTGTAGGTATAGCTTCTACCCATTTAGTAACATAATCAACAACGACAAGTATATGAGTGTTACCGTCTGAAGAAGGGAAAGGTCCCATGAAGTCGAATCCCCAACAATCGAATGGTTCAATAACAAGAGTATAATTCATAGGCATTTCATTGCGTCTAGAGATATTACCAACTCTTTGACATTCATCACAAGATAAAATAAATTTCCTTGCATCTTTGAAGAGTGTTGGCCAATAAAAACCTGATTGTAGAACCTTTTGCGCGGTTCTATCTCCAGCGTGATGTCCTCCATAAACACTTCCATGACATTTATTCAATATCTCCTGTTGTTCATATTCAGGAACACATCTTCGCATAATACCATCCACTCCTTCTTTATATAAGTGTGGGTCATCCCAAAAATAATGCCTCAAGTCATAAAAGAATTTCCTCCTTTGCTGAGCTGAAAAGGTTGGAGGCAAATACTTCGAAACAATAAAGTTAGCATAATCTGCATACCAAGGGCTCTCTCGCGAGCTCACCTTTATTACAGCCAATTGTTCATTTGGAAAACTATCATTAACAGGAACAGGATCATAAGCAATATTTTCCAATCTAGACAAATTATCAGCAACAGGATTATCAGCACCTTTCCTATCTATAATATGTAAATCAAATTCTTGCAACAGAAGTACCCATCTAATAAGCCTTGGCTTAGCATCTTTCTTTGTCATAAGGTATCTAATTGCAGCATGATCAGTATGAATTGTAACTTTTGAATCAACAATATAAGGTCTAAACTTATCACAAGCAAAGACTACAGCTAACAATTCTTTTTCAGTTGTAGCATAATTTCTTTGAGCAGCATCAAGAGTCTTACTAGCATAATGAATAACATTTAATTTTTTATCTACTCGCTGTCCAAGAACAGCGCCTACAGCAAAATCACTAGCATCACACATAATTTCAAAAGGCAAATTCCAATCAGGAGGTTCAACTACAGGAGCAGTTGTTAAGGCTTTCTTTAGAGTTTCAAAAGCTTCCTTACAATCATCATCAAAAACAAAAGGTACATCTTTTTGAAGAAGATTAGTAAGAGGCTTTGAAATTTTAGAGAAATCTTTAATAAATCTCCTATAAAACCCAGCATGACCAAGAACACTACGAATACCTTTAACATCCCTCGGATAGGGCATCTTCTCAATTGCTTCAACTTTAGCTCTATCAACTTCAATACCTCTCTCGAAATTTTATGCCCCAATACAATTCCTTCATTAACCATAAAGTGGCATTTCTCCCAATTAAGAACAAGGTTAGTCTCTTCACATCTCTGCAAAACTTTATCGAGGTTTCGCAGGCAATTATCAAAAGAATTCCCATAGACAGAAAAATCATCCATGAACACCTCTACAATACTTTCGCAAAAACCATGAAAAATAGCAGACATGCATCTTTGAAAAGTAGCAGGAGCATTACATAAACCAAAAGGCATACGCCTGTAAGCATAAGTTCCATAAGGACAAGTAAAAGTGGTTTTCTCTTGATCTTTAGCTTTAACAGCAATTTGTGAAAACCCAGAATAACCATCAAGAAAGCAAAAATGAGTATTTTTAGACAATCTTTCTAGCATTTGATCAATAAAGGGTAAAGGGTAATGATCTTTCTTAGTAACTTTATTAACTTTTCGAAAATCAATGCACATTCTATACCCTACAACTATTCTTTGAGGAATAAGCTCATCATTATCATTAGGCACAACAGTCATTCCTCCTTTCTTAGGAACACAATGCACAGGGCTAACCCATCTACTATCAGCAATAGGATATATAATACCAGCTTCAAGGAGTTTTAATACCTCATTCCTTACCACTTCCTTCATCTTCGGAATTAGACGACGTTGATGTTCAACAACAGGCTTTGCATCTTCTTCCATATTAATAGCATGTTGGCAAATAGAAGGAGAAATCCCTTTCAAATCATCAAGAGTATAGCCAATAGCCCCTCGGTGTTTCTTCAATATTTCCAATAACCTTTCTTCCTCAATCTCTGAAAGCTTAGAACTAATAATAACAGGATATATTTTCTTATCATCAATATGAGCATATTTAAGATTATCAGGTAAAGGCTTTAAATCAAAAACAGGATCTTCCTTCGGTGGTGGTGTTGTACCCAGATCTTCCACCGGTAAATCATGCTTGAGAATAGGTTGGCGACGAAAAATTTCCTCAAGCTCATCTCTTTCTTTCCTAAAAGCTTCACTTTCACTATTCTCCAAATGTTGCTGCAAAGGGTTATTAGGAACAAGAACAATAGATGCACACTGCTCCATTTTAAAATCATTACTAGGCAAGTCAACTTTATAAGGAGTTTTGGTAAATTTAGAAAAGTTAAATTCATAAGGTTCACCAGCAAATCTAGTCAAAATTTTCTCTTTCTTACAATCTATAATAGCTCCACAAGTATTTAGAAAAGGTCTACCAAAAATGATAGGACAATAATCACTAGCAGCAGAACCAAGTACCAAAAAGTCAGCAGGATATTTAATCTTACCACATAGAACTTCCACATCTCGAACAATACCAATCGGAGAAATAGTTTCTCTATTAGCCAGATGAATAACCACATCAATATCTTCAAGTTCACAAGAACCAATTTCGTGCATAATCTCCGTGTAAAGCTCATAAGGTATAGCACTAACACTTGCACCAATATCACATAAACCATAATAGCAATGATCACCAATTCTAACAGATAGCATAGGAACACTAACTTGTTTGGATTTATTAGGATGTGAAACAATATTAGAAGCATCTTCACAGAAAATAATATGACCATCCTCCACATTTTCAGTCACAAGATCTTTAACTATAGCAACAGCAGGTTCAATTTTAATTTGTTCTTCAGGTTCTTTAGGTTTCTTTTCACTTTTATTAACCGCACTAGATATGACAGAGTACTCCTTCATTTTAGCAGGGAAAGGAGTTTTTTCAATATAAGCTTCAGGAATAACATTATCAACAGTTTCAATCACTACACATTTGTTTACAGATGAATCAATTTTATCTTTATACGGTTCATGATACTTATCAAAATTCTTCTTAGGCAGTTCATAATAAGAGGCAAAAGCTTTATAAAGATTTGCAACAACTTGGGAATCAAGACCATATGTAGCACTCATACTACGAAATTTATCAGTATCCATAAAAGCTTCAATGCATTTATAATCATAAATTATACCTGATTCTCTATCTTTGTCGTTCTCCCATCCTTCAGTATTTTCTTGGATCCGATCAAGAAGGTCCCTTTTAAACTCTTCATTCTTGCGTGTAAATGATCCAGAACAAGAAGTATCCAGCAAGGTCTTGTCTTGAAAAGAAAGTCTTGCATAGAAATTATCAATAATAACATTACCAGGAAGCTCATGAATGGGGCATTTGAGCATTAAAGACTTCAATCTCCCCCAAGCTTGGGCAATACTTTCTCCATCATGAGGCCAGAAATTATATATGCGGTTCCGATCTTTGTGAATTTCACTTGGAGGATAAAATTTGGAATAGAATAAAGGCACAATGTCCTCCCAATCAATAGAATCACCATTCTTCAGCAATTTATACCAGTGCGCCGCTTTACCAGACAGCGATATAGTGAATAGTTTCTTCCTAACTTCATTCATAGAAATACCTGCACATTTGAATAAACCGCATAATTCATGCAAAAACAGTAAATGATCACCAGGATGGTTCCATCCCCTTCATAGCGGTTATCCATAACACGTTCAATAATTTTCATAGGTATTTTATATGGTACTACTTCCTCACCTGGCGCTTCATCCACTACCGTTGCAGTAGTAGTAGATTTCCCAAATAGAAATTGAAGAGAAGATCTCTCCATAATGATTTATAGCAGCAGAAATAAAATCAGCACAAACAGTAAAGGTTTTCCTTACCAATTCCACTTACCAATAGCGCTTCACTCCCCGGCAACGGCGCCAGAAAATAGTCTTGATGACCCACAAGTATAGGGGGTGTATCGTAGTACTTTCGATAAATAAGAGTGTCGAACCCAACGAGGAGCAGAAGGTGTTGACAAGCAGTTTCGATGAAGGTTTCACTGTAAATGCTCACAGACAAGTATTCAGGGGGTTTTGATATTGCAGATAAATAAAGTACAAGTAAATAAAATGCGAGAGAAATAATTGCAGCGAGTGGCCCAATCCTTTTAGCACAAAGGACAAGCCGGTTTGATTACTTATAATGACCAAACGTTCTGAGGACACACGGGGATTTTAGTCTAGTGCTTTCGCTACATACAGTGATTAATCTTCATTGTTTTGATAAGTGTTGTGTGGGTGAACCTATGCTAATGCACCGCCCTTCCTAGGACTAATACATACTTGTGATTATACCCCTTGCAAGCATCCGCAACTACAAGAAAGTAATTAAGATAAATCTAACCACAGCCTTAAACTCTGAGATCCTGCGATCCCTCCTGCATCGATATACTAACGGGGGCTTAGGTTTCTGTCACTCCGGCAACCCCGCAATTAGCAACCGAATACAAGATGCACTCCCCTAGGCCCATAAATGGTGAAGTGTCGTGTAGTCGACGTTCACACGACACCACTAGAAGAATGACACCACAACTTAAATATCATAACCTTGAATATTACTCAACCATAATTCACTACTAGCATTTAGACTTCACCCATGTCCTCAAGAACTAAACGAACTACTCACGAGACATCATATGGAATACAATCAGAGGTGATATGATGATGAATAACAATCTGAACATAAACCTTGGTTCAATGGTTTCACTCAATAGCATCTACAACAAGTATAGAATAACACCGGGAGAGTTTCCCCTATCAAACAATCAAGATTTAACCCGAATTGCTACAGCGATGACGAGGTGCAGCGGTGGTGATGGCGGTGTAGATGGTGGAGATGATGATGATGATGATGGAGATGATGTCCCGCTCGATGACGATGGCGATGGCGTCGATTTCCCCCTCCGGGAGGGAATTTCCCCGGCAGATTCCTGCCCGCGGAGAGCTCTTTTTCTCTGGTGTTCTCCGCCCCGCAGAGGCGGCTGTAACCCTTCGTGGGGATCCTCTCTGTGGCTTAGGTTTTCGGGACGAAGGAGTACGCGAAGAAAAGGAGGCGAAAGGGGCTGTGGGGCCCCCGAGCACAGGGTGGCGCGGCCAGCCTTGCGCGCCGCCCGTGGTCTGCCCACAGTGGCTCTTCTCCTCTTCCCCTTCCTGGCTCCCTCCGTCATCTGGAAAATAGGAATTTACGTGAAATTCCCTTCCACAGTTGATCTTCCGAAATATTGCGTTCTGACGGTGCTTTTTCCAGCAGAATCCTGGCTCCGGTGCTTGATCCTCCAATGATGATGAAACATGCAAAATAGATGAAATAACATAAGTATTGTGTCCCAATATGAAATATATCAATGAATAACAGCAAATTATGATACAAAATAGTGATGCAAATTGGACGTATCAGTCCATAGATAGCTGGGAAAACTTCGAGAACTTGTTCGTGCAAAACTTCAGGTCCACCTGCAAGAAACCAGCGTCAATAGAGCAGCTACGGACGTGCACACAGAAATCAGGCGAATCGATGAGGACATACATCCAGAGGTAGAGTCTCATCAAAAACTCGGCTGAGCACGTGTCTGATGAAAGGGAAATCGATGCGTTCATCGGAGGTATCCGTAGAAAGGATCTTGTCATAGAATTGGGAAGATCTAATACAAGAACAGTGGCAGAACTTATGGAAACAGCGAATAGGTGGGTTGATGGTGAAGATGTTGTCCATAATAAATGACAACGCTCACCCGAGGAGGATCGCAACAGAAATAGCAACCAACGTACATAGGAGACATTTCTGTAACTTTGTGGAATACGACGGTCCCAGCCAAGTATCGACTGGCTTCCGCAACAACAATGGTAGCAACAATGGCGATGATTATCACA
Organism: Lolium multiflorum; assembly: GCA_030979885.1. Classification (NCBI taxonomy): domain Eukaryota; kingdom Viridiplantae; phylum Streptophyta; class Magnoliopsida; order Poales; family Poaceae; genus Lolium; species Lolium multiflorum. The sequence goes on from CM061750.1 coordinate 160,725,639, forward strand.
GGAGTAATGAGCAACGAAGTGATAATAGAGATGCACCAAGATCCAACAGGCAAAATAGTCGCCATACAACGTGTCACCCGAAGAACGTCTGAACGGACCGTGCCAGATGCACTTCTACGTCGATTTTTACGGGTGAAAACAATCGGGTCACCTTCAGAAAGATTACCGAACATTTCAATCTTTGCGAAGGGCGACAGAGAACACGCCAGCAGAGGCAATCAGAGGAGGATACGCGCAAGGACCAAGGAGTGAGGTGCACATACCATTGCCGCCACCACGCGCAATTACCAGTGCACCCCAGCATCAATTGCAAAGTGCGGGTCCTCCAAACACCAATGATGATTTCACCCCTACAAGGGGAGCGTTGTTGGAGATATGCCCAAGAGACAATAATAAAATGGTTATTATAATATATCTTTGTGTTTATGATAATGTTTACATACCATGCTATAATTGTATTAACCGAAACATTGATACATGTGTGTTATGTAAACAACAAGGAGTCCCTAGTAAGCCTCTTGTATAACTAGCTTGTTGATTAATAGATGATCATAGTTTCATGATCATGAACATTGGATGTTATTAATAACAAGGTTATGTCATTATGTGAATGATGTAATGGACACACCCAATTAAGCGTAGCATAAGATCACGCCATTAAGTTCATTTTCTATAAGCTTTCGATACATAGTTACCTAGTCCTTTCGACCATGAGATCATGTAAATCACTTATGCCGGAAGGGTACTTTGATTACATCAAACGCCACTGCGTAAATGGGTGGTTATAAAGGTGGGATTAGGTATCCGGAAAGTATGAGTTGAGGCATATGGATCAACAGTGGGATTTGTCCATCCCGATGACGGATAGATATACTCTGGGCCCTCTCGGTGGAATGTCGTCTAAATTAGCTTGCAAGCATATGAATGGTTCATAAGAGACCACATACCACGGTACGAGTAAAGAGTACTTGTCGGAGACGAGGTTGAACGAGGTATAGAGATACCGATGATCAAACCTCGGACAAGTAAAATATCGTGTGACAAAGGGAATCGGTATCGTATGTAAATGGTTCAATCGATCACTAAGTTATCGTTGAATATGTGGGAGCCATTATGGATCTCCAGATCCCGCTATTGGTTATTGGTCGGAGAGAAGTCTCAACCATGTCTGCATAGTTCGCGAACCGTAGGGTGACACACTTAAGGTTTGATGTCGTTTTAAGTAGATATGGAATATGGAATGGAGCTCGAATGTTGTTCGGAGTCTCGGATGGGATCCGAGACATCACGAGGAGGTTCGGAATGGTCCGGAGAATAAGATTCATATATGGGAAGTCATTTTCCGGGGTTCGGAAAAAGTCCGGTGTTTTGACCGGAGCTTCTAGAAGGTTTTGGAAGGACCGGAATAGTCCGGAATATTATGGAAGGTTCCGGAAGTGTCCGGGACGACCCGGGATGTCTAAGGAAGTCCGGAGGGTTCCATAATAGGTGCAACCACGTTGCCTTAAGGGAAAAGGAGTCTTTCCTTAATGCAATTTCGGAATTGGCAAAAGAGTCCGAGTAGGACTAGGTTTTCGGAACCGGAAACCTATCGGAACTCAGTCAAACTTGGGGCAGGTTTTTGGACGACCCAAGGGGCTGTGTGATACGTCTCCAACGTATCGATAATTTCTTATGTTGCATGCTACTTTATTGATGATATCTACATGTTTTATACACATTACATGTCGTATTTGTGCATTTTCTGGAACTAACCTGTTAACAAGATGCCGAAGTGCCGCTCGTTTTCTTGTTTTTGGTTTCAAATCCTAGTAAGGAAATATTCTCGGAATCGGACGAAATCAAGACCCAGGTTCCTATTTTTCCGGAAGCATCCAGAACACGAGAACCGCGAGGAGGCCCTGTGGGCCCCAGATGATAGGGTGGCGCGGCCTGGGCCCTGGCCGCGCCAGCCTATGGTGCCACCGCCTCTTCGACCCTCCGACGCCGCCTCTTCGCCTATATAAAGGTCCCAGACCTAAAACCTCGATACGGAAAAGCCACGGTACGAGAAACCTTCCAGAGCCGCCGCCATCGCGAAGCCAAGATCTGGGGGACAGAGTCTCTGTTCCGGCACGCCGCCGAACGGGGAAGTGCCGCCAGAAGGCTCCTCCGTCGACATCACCGCCATCTCCATCAACGCTGCTGTCTCCCATGAGGAGGGAGTAGTTCTCCATCGAGGCTCGGGGCTGTACCGGTAGCTATGTGGTTCATCTCTCTCCTATGTAGTTCAATACAATAATCTCATGAGCTGCCTTACATGATTGAGATTCATATGATGATGCTTGTAATCTAGATGTCATTATGCTAGTCAAGTGAGTTTTACTTATGTGATCTCCGGAGACTCCTTGTCCCACGTGTGTAAAGGTGACAGTGTGTGCACCGTGTGGGTCTCTTAGGCTATATTTCACAGAATACTTATTCACTGTTATGAATGGCATAGTGAAGTGCTTATTTATATCCCTTTATGATTGCAATGTGTTTTGTATCACAATTTATCTATGTGCTACTCTAGCAATGTTATTAAAGTAGTTTTATTCCTCCTGCACGATGTAATGGTGACAGTGTGTGCATCCGTGTTAGTACTTGGTTTATGCTATGATCATGATCTCTTGTAGATTGCGAAGTTAACTATTGCTATGATAGTATTGATGTGTATTATTCCTCCTACATAAGCATGAAGGTGACAGTGTGCATGCTATGTTAGTACTTGGTTTAGTCGAATTGATCTTTCATGCACTCTAAGGTTATTTAAATATGAACATTGAATTGTGGAGCTTGTTAACTCCGGCATTGAGGGTTCGTGTAATCCTACGCAATGTGTTCATCATCCAACAAGAGAGTGTAGAGTATGCATTTATCTATTCTGTTATGTGATCAAAGTTGAGAGTGTCCACTAGTGAAAGTCTAATCCCTAGGCCTTGCTCCTAAATACTGCTATCGCTGCTTGTTTACTGTTTTACTGCGTTACTACTGCTTGTTTACTTCCTACAATATTACTACCATCAACTGCACGCCAGCAAGCACTTTTCTGGCGCCGTACTACTGCTCATATTCATTCATACCACTTGTATTTCACTATCTCTTCGCCGAACTAGTGCACCTATTAGGTGTGTTGGGGACACAAGAGACTTCTTGCTTTGTGGTTGCAGGGTTGCATGAGAGGGATATCTTTGACCTCTTCCTCCCTGAGTTCGATAAACCTTGGGTGATCCACTTGAAGGAAACTTGCTGCTGTTCTACAAACCTCTGCTCTTGGAGGCCCAACACTGTCTACAAGAATAGAAGCACCCGTAGACATCAAGCTATTTTCGCCGTTGCCGGGGAGGAAAGGTAAAAGGTACTCACACTCCGGATCTCGGCTACTAAGCTATTTTCCGGCGCCGTTGTAAGTACTCGAAGCTATTTCCTTTAGACTCTGCAATTGCGACATTTGGTTTCTTGTTTACACTAGTAAGGCATAATGGAAAACAACAAAAATATGAGAGATCTTTATGAACTTTATCTTGAATTAGGACATGATGTGTTTGAAGAGAGAATTAAAAAACCCATGGAACTTTATATGCATGCTAATGGGAATGTTATTAATATGAATGCTTTGAACACTATTGTTGCTAATGCTATGGAAAATTCTAAGCTTGGGGAAGCTGGCTTTGATGAGCATGATATTTTTAGTCCCCCAAGCATTGAGGAGGAAATTTACTTTGATGATACTTTGCCTCCTATTTATGATGATTATAATGATAGTAGTCTTTTGTTACCACCTGTTATGGAGGATAAATTTGATTATGATTACAATATGCCTCCTATATTTGATGATGAGAATAATAATGATAGCTACTTTGTTGAATTTGCTCCCACTACAACTAATAAAACTGATTATGCTTATGTTGGGAGTAGTAATTATTTTATTCATGAGAATAAGAATGCTTTATGTGATAGTTATATTGTTGAGTTTGCTCATGTTGCTACTGAAAGTTATTATGAGAGAGGAAAATATGGTTGTAGAAATTTTCATGTTACTAAAACACCTCTCTATGTGCTGAAATTTTTGAAGCTACACTTGTTTTATCTTCCTATGCTTGTTACTTTGCTCTTCATGAACTTGTTTATTTACAAGATTCCTATGCATAGGAAGCATGTTAGACTTAAATGTGTTTTGAATTTGCTTCTTGATGCTCTCTTTTGCTTCAACTACTATTTCTTGCGAATGCATCATTAAAATTGCTGAGCCCATCTTAATGGCTATAAAGAAAGAACTTCTTGGGAGATAACCCATGTGTTTTTTTACTACAGTACTTTGTTTTATATTTGTGTCTTGGAAGTTGTTTACTACTGTAGCAACCTCTCCTTATCATGTTTTTGTGCCAAGTAAAGTCTCTATAGTAAGGTTCATACTAGATTTGGATTACTGCGCAGAGACAGATTTCTTTGCTGTCACGAATCTGGGCCTAATTCTCTGTAGGTAACTCAGAAAATTATGCCAATTTACGTGAGTGATCCTCAGATATTTACGCAACTTTCATTAGTTTTGAGTTTTTCCATTTGAGTAAGTCTGGTGCCATTTTAAAATTCGTCTTTACGGACTGTTCTGTTTTTGACAGATTCTGCCTTTTATTTCGCATTGCTTCTTTCGCTGTGTTGGGTGGATTTCTTTGTTCCATTATCTTCCAGTAGCTTTGAGAAATGTCCAGAAGTGTTAAGAATGATTGTGTCACCTCTGAACATGTGAGTTTTTGATTATGCACTAACCCTCTAATGAGTTTGCTTAAAGTTTGGTGTGGAAGAAGTTTTCAAGGGTCAAGAGAGGAGGATGATATACTATGATCAAGAAGAGTGAAGAGTCTAAGCTTGGGGATGCCCCCATGGTTCATCCCTGCATATTTTAAAAAGACTCAAGCATCTAAGCTTGGGGATGCCCAAGGCATCCCCTTCTTCATCGACAACTTATCAGGTTTCTTCTAGTGAAACTATATTTTTATTCGGTCACATCTTACGTACTTTACTTGGAGCGTCTGTTTGCTTTTGTTTTTGTTTATGTTTGAATAAGTTCATCCTTGTGTGGAGAGAGACACGCTCCGCTGGTTCATATGAACACATGTGTTCTTAGCTCATAATATTCATGGCGAAGTTTCCTCTTCGTTAAATTGTTATATGATTGGAATTGGAAAATGCTACATGTAGTAATTGCTATAATGTCTTGGGTAATGTGATACTTGGCAATTGTTGTGCTCATGTTTAAGCTCTTGCATCATATACTTTGCACCTATTAGTGAAGAAATACATAGAGCTTGCTAAAATTTGGTTTGCATAATTGGTCTCTCTAAGGTCTAGATAATTTCTAGTATTGAGTTTTGAACAACAAGGAAGACGGTGTAGAGTCTTATAATGTTTACAATATGTCTTTTATGTGAGTTTTGCTGCACCGGTTCATCCTTGTGTTTGTTTCAAATAACCTTGCTAGCCTAAGCCTTGTATCGAGAGGGAATACTTCTCATGCATCCAAAATCCTTGAGCCAACCACTATGCCATTTGTGTCCACCATACCTACCTACTACATGGTATTTCTCCGCCATTCCAAAGTAAATTGCTTGAGTGCTACCTTTAAAATTCCATCATTCGCCTTTGCAATATATAGCTCATGGGACAAATAGCTTAAAAACTATTGTGGTATTGAATATGTACTTATGCACTTTATCTCTTATTAAGTTGCTTGTTGTGCGATAACCATGTTTCTGGGGACGCCATCAACTATTCTTTGTTGAATATCATGTGAGTTGCTATGCATGTCCGTCTTGTCTCTACCACCTTAATGGTTGGAGCATGCATATTGTTAGAGAAGAACATTGGGCCGATAACTAAAGCCATGATTCATGGTGAAAGTTTCAGTTTTGGACATATATCCTCAATCTCATATGAGAATATTAATTGTTGCCACATGCTTATGCATTAAAGAGGAGTCCATTATCTGTTGTTCATGTTGTCCCGGTATGGATGTCTAAGTTGAGAATAATCAAAAGCGAGAAATCCAAAATGCGATCTTTCTCCTTAGACCTTTGTACAGGCGGCATGGAGGTACCCCATTGTGACACTTGGTTAAAACATGTGTATTGTGATGATCCGGTAGTCCAAGCTGATTAGGACAAGGTGCGGGCACTATTAGTACACTATGCATGATGCTTGCAACTTGTAAGATATAATTTACATAACTCATATGCTTTATTACTACCGTTGACAAAATTGTTTCATGTTTTCAAAATAAAAGCTCTAGCACAAATATAGCAATCGATGCTTTCCTCTTTGAAGGACCATTCTTTTACTTTTATGTTGAGTCAGTTCACCTATCTCTCTCCACCTCAAGAAGCAAACACTTGTGTGAACTGTGCATTGATTCCTACATATTTGCATATTGCATTTGTTATATTGCTTTGCATTGACAATTATCCATGAGATATACATGTTATAAGTTGAAAGCAACCGCTGAAACTTAATCTTCCTTTGTGTTGCTTCAATGCCTCTACTTTGAATTATTGCTTTATGAGTTAACTCTTATGCAAGACTTATTGATGCCTGTCTTGAAAGTGTTATTCATGAAAAGTCATTGCTTTATGATTCAGTTGTTTACTCATGTCATTACCATTGTTTCGATCGCTGCATTCATTACATATGTTTACAATATGATCAAGTTTATGATGGCATGTCACTTCAGAAATTATCTTTGTTATCGTTTTACCTACTCGGGACGAGCAGAACTAAGCTTGGGGATGCTGATACGTCTCCAACGTATCGATAATTTCTTATGTTCCATGCTACTTTATTGATGATATCTACATGTTTTATACACATTACATGTCGTATTTGTGCATTTTCTGGAACTAACCTATTAACAAGATGCCGAAGTGCCAGTTCCTGTTTTCTGCTGTTTTTGGTTTCAGAAATCCTAGTAAGGAAATATTCTCGGAATCGGACGAAATCAAGACCCAGGTTCCTATTTTTCCGAAGCATCCAGAACACCCGAGAACCGCCAGAGGAGGGCCCTGTGGGCCCCAGATGATAGGGTGGCGCGGCCTGGGCCCTGGCCGCGCCAGCCTATGGTGCCACCGCCTCTTCGACCCTCTGACGCCGCCTCTTCACCTAAATAAAGGTCCCAGACCTAAAACCTCGATACGGAAAAGCCACGGTACGAGAAACCTTCCAGAGCCGCCGCCATCGCGAAGCCAAGATCTGGGGGACAGGAGTCTCTGTTCCGGCACGCCGCCGAACGGGGAAGTGCCCCCGGAAGGCTCCTCCATCGACACCACCGCCATCTCCATCAACGCTGCTGTCTCCCATGAGGAGGGAGTAGTTCTCCATCGAGGCTCGGGGCTGTACCGGTAGCTATGTGGTTCATCTCTCTCCTATGTAGTTCAATACAATAATCTCATGAGCTGCCTTACATGATTGAGATTCATATGATGATGCTTGTAATCTAGATGTCATTATGCTAGTCAAGTGAGTTTTACTTATGTGATCTCCGGAGACTCCTTGTCCCACGTGTGTAAAGGTGACAGTGTGTGCACCGTGTGGGTCTCTTAGGCTATATTTCACAGAATACTTATTCACTGTTATGAATGGCATAGTGAAGTGCTTATTTATATCCCTTTATGATTGCAATGTGTTTTGTATCACAATTTATCTATGTGCTACTCTAGCAATGTTATTAAAGTAGTTTTATTCCTCCTGCACGATGTAATGGTGACAGTGTGTGCATCCGTGTTAGTACTTGGTTTATGCTATGATCATGATCTCTTGTAGATTGCGAAGTTAACTATTGCTATGATAGTATTGATGTGTATTATTCCTCCTACATAAGCATGAAGGTGACAGTGTGCATGCTATGTTAGTACTTGGTTTAGTCGAATTGATCTTTCATGCACTCTAAGGTTATTTAAATATGAACATTGAATTGTGGAGCTTGTTAACTCCGGCATTGAGGGTTCGTGTAATCCTACGCAATGTGTTCATCATCCAACAAGAGAGTGTAGAGTATGCATTTATCTATTCTGTTATGTGATCAAAGTTGAGAGTGTCCACTAGTGAAAGTCTAATCCCTAGGCCTTGCTCCTAAATACTGCTATCGCTGCTTGTTTACTGTTTTACTGCGTTACTACTGCTTTGTTACTACTACTTGTTTACTTCCTACAATATTACTACCATTAACTGCACGCCAGCAAGCACTTTTCTGGCGCCGTACTACTGCTCATATTCATTCATACCACTTGTATTTCACTATCTCTTCGCCGAACTAGTGCACCTATTAGGTGTGTTGGGGACACAAGAGACTTCTTGCTTTGTGGTTGCAGGGTTGCATGAGAGGATATCTTTGACCTCTTCCTCCCTGAGTTCGATAAACCTTGGGTGATCCACTTAAGGGAAACTTGCTGCTGTTCTACAAACCTCTGCTCTTGGAGGCCCAACACTTTTTTTGGACGACCCAAGGGGCTTGGCCACCTATTTAAAGAGGCCAAGGGGCACCCCAAGGGCACCACAAGTCGCAGCCCTAGCTCCCCAAGTCGCAGCACCACCCTGCGCCCAAACCCTAGCTACTCCCTCCTCCTTCTTCTCCCGCAGCGCTTGCGGCGAAGCCCTGCCGGAGATCTCCACCACCACCGTCACCACGCCGTCGTGATGGCGGGATTCCGAGGAGGATCTACTACTCCGCTGCCCACTGGAACGGGGAGGAGGACGTCGTCTTCATCAACACCGTACATGTGACCGAGTACGGAGGTGCTGCCCGATTGTGGCACCGTCAAGTTCTTCTACACGCTTTTGCAACGCGCTTTTGCAAGCGGCAAGTGATCGAATACATCCACCACGAGATCTAATCTCGTTAGGCTTTGGAAATCTTGGAGGGTTAGTCTCATGATCTTCTTGTTGCTACCATCTACTAGATTAGATCTTGGCTTGTATTTTCGTTCTCGCGGTAGGAATTTTTTGTTTTCTATGCTACGAATCCCATCAGTGGTATCAGAGCCGTGTCTATGCATAGATTGGTTGCACGAGTAGAACACAATGGTTTTGTGGGCGTTGATGCTTTGTTGTCTTTAGTTCGTGTACTTTGCATCTTGCGGCATGGTGGGATGAAGCGGCTCGGGCTAACTTTACATGACCGCGTTCATGAGACTTGCTCCACGTTCGACATGCAACTTGTATTGCATAAGTGGCTTTGCGGGTGTCTGTCTCTCCCACCATAGTGAAGATTCAATTTACTCTTTCTATTGACAACACTAGTATCACCATTGTGGTTCATGTTCGTAGGTAGATTGGATCTTACTCGAAAACCCTAAACCACGTAAAATATGCAAACCAATTAGAGGCGTCTAACTTGTTTTTGCAGGGTTTGGTGATGTGATATGGCCATGATGTGATGATGAATATGTATGAGATGATCATTATTGTATTGTGGCAACCGGCAGGAGCCTTATGGTTGTCTTTATATTTCATGTTGAGTATTATTTCAAAGTAGTTGTAATAGTTGCTACATGCGGTGAACAACCATGAAGACGGCGCCATGGACCTTGACGCTACACCGACGATGATGGAGATCATGCCCGTTGATGATGGAGATCATGTCCGTGCTTTGGAGATGAAGATCAAAGGCGCAAAGACTAAAGGGCCATATCATATCACATTATGAATTGCATGTGATGTTAATCCTTTATGCATCTTATTTTTCTTAGATCGCGACGGTAGCATTATAAGATGATCCCTCACATTAATATCAAGATAATAAAGTGTTCTCCCCTGTATGCACCGTTGCTACAGTTCGTCGTTTGAAGCATCTCGTGATGATCGGATGTGATAGACTCTACGTTCACATACAACGGGTGTAAGCCATGTTTGCACACGCGGAATACTTGGGTTTGCTTGACGAGCCTAGCATGTACAGACATGGCCTCGGGACAACGGAAACCGAAAGGTGGAACACGAGTCATATGGAAGATATGATCAACATGTTGATGTTCACCATTGAAGCTACATCATCTCACGTGATGATCGGTTTTGGTGTAGTGGATGTGGATCGTGTGCCACTTAACAACTATGAGGGATGTTGTATTAAGTGGGAGTTCATTAGTAATTAGATTAAAACTTGAACTAATTATCATGAACATAGTCTGAGTAGTATTTTGAATTAAATTTGTAGAATTGGCATCCGTTTTCTACCATGCGCTAGTCTTGTAATTGAGATAGAAATACTGTTAAAATCTGACAAGTAACTTTACGGACTGGTACCGTATTGTTAAAGAATCAAGAAATGATTAAGTCCTATTGCAAACTTTTAGTAAACCTCACATTGCTTATTCAAAGAACAATGGTTTCAATTAGTACCTAGAATCATCTTGTCTCCGTGAAACTTGAAGTTCAAATCTGTTTGAAAAGTAAGGAGCTGAAAATTTTGTTTTCAGAAATAAGCGAGGTATGAGATATATATGATATCTAAGACCTTGTTGCAAGATGATAGAATATAATTTGGTGAGACTACATAAACTCATAAGTTTTATGGGAATGTATGAAGGTTGAAGACGCCAGGCGTACCAATGCTCCAACTATTGGGGCACTAACGATATTCGCATATCCATGAAGTTATCGTCCTTAGTATGCACCATTGCTAAGACTCGTCGTTTCGAAGCATCACGTGATGATCGGGTGTTATAGATTCTACGTGTGCATACAACGGGTGCAAGCCAGATTTGCACATGCGAATACTAAGGTTAAACTTTACGAGCCTAGCATGTACAGACATGGTCTCGGAAAGTCATCATGAATTGATGGATAAAATTATGAGTGAAATTGTTCATCATATTACAAAGTTACTAATAGTGAAATTTGGAACACTTGTCATATGATGATCAACTTCAAAGTAAGAACCTCAAGGTTATTGGTATTTGACCAACAAACCTAGAAGTTATTGAAGGTGAAGTGTTTTCTAAGAATGAGGAAAGCTAAAAGAGAAACTACAAAAGATATTTTGGCAAAAAGAAAAGAAAAGACTAGAAAGTCTAGCTTAGGTGTATATAAATGATATACATGTTATGGTTGTATTCCTTGTTTGATCACATAATGAAATTCTTGGGTATTTGTACCAGATTGGTTGGTATGAAGTGTCATACAAAACAACGCAATACAAGAATACAATGGCCTAAGTGACTGACAAGGAATATGATAGGAATGCACGTCTGGAACAAAATAAAGTGTTATTATGTTCGTCGTTGGCATTCTATCTAGACCTTAGAATTTATAATAAAGAACTTAATAATTGTTATCTTGCTCTAGTCAAATGAAAACAATGAGTTGTTCAAATTATGACATTGCTCCATGTACGATGGATAAGTTATTATAAATCTTAATGGTGAAAACACACATACATAAACACTGACGCTAAAATGCCATAAGGCAAATGATTTGAATTCCACTTATTTGTGGAACCGCCATTTAGGTCATGTTAGAGAGGAACGCATGAAGGAACTCCATGCAAATGGATTTTTGGAGTCATTCGATTTTTGAATCGTTTGGCGCTTGCAAATCTTTTCTAAAGAGAATGACTAAAATACCGTTCATAGGCCAAGAGTTGAACGGGCAACTAACTTAGTGGAAAAATACATGATGATGTATGTGGTTCACTGGGCATAGTTGTGTGCGGGAGATTCTTCTACTTCATGAAAACTTCCAACAATGAATTGAGTATATATATGAGGATATATTCGATAAGGAAGAAGTTTGAAACATTTGAATGGATTCAAATAAATTTCAGCATGAAGTGGAAATCATCGTAATAGAAAAGTCAAATATCTATGATTGGATCATGGTGGAAATATTTGAATTACGAGTTTTAGCGAACATCTAAGAGAGTTATGAAATTGTTCTACAACTCACATTTCTTGGAGTATCATAGTGATGATGGAGTATCCGAGAGATGTATCCAAACCTTGTTGGATCAATGATGAGATAAAATATTGATGCCATTATATTTTTGTGGATTATGCTTTAGAGACTACCGCTTTTACACTGAATAGAGCATCATCATGATCTGTTGAAATGACACCATACGAGTTATGGCATGGGTATGAAACCTAATAGTCATTTCTTAAATTTTGGTATGCATAGCATAAGGTAAATAAGTTTACAACCAAAATCGGATGAATGTCTTTGTTGGTTATCCCAAAGAATTAATTGGGAATTCTTCCACCATGGAAACAAAGACAAAAGTGTTTGTCGATGTTTCTTACTTATTTCCAAGAAATTGTTTCTAGCGAAGTATTTGAGTGGGAGGACAATAGAACTCGATAAGGTTTATGAACCTGAGCATAATGATCAGAGTAGCGCAGCATCGGAATTGGTTCCGGAAGCGGCCACGACGATCATGGCTCCATGACTACAAAGTGTTTTAGCCATGGAGATCGAAGTACATATTGAACCTTGTAGGTATGGTTTACTTTGTGATCAAATGATTTGTGGACAAAGGATTGATTTTGAACAATGATAAACCAACTACAAACAAAGAAGTTATGATGGGCCCTGACTCCGTTAAAATGGCTATGCGCCATGAAATCCAAGATAGGTGAATACTTTTTGAAAGTAAATGGATCTATAAAAATGATGGACTTGGATGATATATCCTTGAAGAAGCTCGACTTGTCGAAAAGTTGTTTACGACAAAGTTCAAAGAGTTGACTACGATAAGATTAGATCTTCCGTAGCAATGCTTATAGTCTATGTGGATTATTCTAGTAATCGCTACATATTTCTTTTATGAGATATGCTAGTAGGATGGCAAAATACATTACTTAACAGAAGTGTGTATTAAAGGTGTATACAAGATACAACCAAGAGTTTTGCTAGTCCGTGGAATACTAGATAGGTATACGATCTTCAATTGGATGAAGTGAGTATCACGGAGTTGGAATCTTCACCAGATGAAATAGTCAAAGAGTTTTTGATTTCATCAGAAACAATGAAGATGCTTGCATTTGCAAGAAATTAAGTGGGAGCGCTGAGACATATTTATAATACTTTATGTAATTAACATATAGTTGGTTATAAATGATGTAATTATATACTTGATTATAAAAGGTTTCATTGAGAATTAATTTCAATGAAAGAATATGGACTGAAACATATTTAGTGTCAAGATCTATGAAGATAGATTGAAACACATAATAAGTTTAAGTCAAAGTACATAGAAAGGATATTGAAGTAGTTCAATATAGAAATATTAAGAAAATGTTCTTGTCATGTGAAGTTTTAACAAGACTTGAGTGTATCTGACACTCAATGAGTAATAACACATGAGTGATTTTAGATCACAATTAATATGTACACAATCAGATGTCATGTGCTCTAAAATGTTAGGACCATATACCAGAATGATTCATGTGATGATCATTGGACGACAGTAAGAATATCCTTGAGTACTTTAGAAGAACCAAGGATATATAAATAGTTTTGTATGGAGAAATGACAAACAAATCGCTGTAAGTTGTTGCACCCATATTTGTTTTGTCACATATAAAAATGTAAATTTCAATCTCAAAATTAGGCTAAGTGTTGTTTAAAAGGTAGCACAATAAGCTAGAAGTTGTCTATGCTAGATTTAGATGAGTTCTAAATATTGTGACGGATTCTACAAACGAAGGCAGAGTATGTCATTGTTTTGACAATGACTAAGGATGTTTAAGTCTAAGAGTTCTTTGAGAACTTGGTGTAGTTTCGATAGTGTCAGAACTTTGAAGCTATATTGTGTATGACAATATTAGTGACATAATTCAGACCACGGAATTAAGGTTCCACCAGAAGACTAAACATATATAAATAATGCCAACTCATTTAGAAAATGAGTGATGCGTAGAGACGCAAATGAATTGCAAAATACATATGTCTCTGAGTGTGTCAGATCCGTTGACTAAAAGCTCTCCCGTGAGCAAAACATGATAAAGCACCGGAAGGCCAAGGTGTTATATCTTTAACAAATGTAAACTAGATTATTGACTCTAGTGCAAGTGGGAGACTGTTGGAGATATGCCCAAGAGACAATAATAAAATGGTTATTATAATATATCTTTGTGTTTATGATAATTTTCACATACCATGCTATAATTGAATTAACCGAAACATTGATACATGTGTGTTATGTAAACAACAAGGAGTCCCTAGTAAGCCTCTTGTATAACTAGCTTGTTGATTAATAGATGATCATAGTTTCATGATCATGAACATTGGATGTTATTAATAACAAGGTTATGTCATCATGTGAATGATGTAATGGACACACCCAATTAAGCGTAGCATAAGATCACGTCATTAAGTTCATTTTCTATAAGCTTTCGATACATAGTTACCTAGTCCTTTCGACCATGAGATCATGTAAATCACTTATGCCGGAAGGGTACTTTGATTACATCAAACGCCACTGCATAAATGGGTGGTTATAAAGGTGGGATTAGTAATCCGAAAAGTATGAGTTGAGGCATATGGATCAACAGTGGGATTTGTCCATCCCGATGACGGATAGATATACTCTGGGCCCTCTCGGTGGAATGTTATCTAAATTAGCTTGCAAGCATATGAATGGTTCATAAGAGACCACATACCACGGTACAAGTAAAGAGTACTTGTCAGGAGACGAGGTTGAACGAGGTATAGAGATACCGATGATCAAACCTCGGACAAGTAAAATATCGTGACAAAGGGAATCGGTATCGTATGTAAATGGTTCAATCGATCACTAAGTTATCGTTGAATATGTGGGAGCCATTATGGATCTCCAGATCCCGCTATTGGTTATTGGTCGGAGAGAAGTCTCAACCATGTCTGCATAGTTCGCGAACCGTAGGGTGACACACTTAAGGTTTGATGTCGTTTTAAGTAGATATGGAATATGGAATGGAGCTCGAATGTTGTTCGGAGTCTCGGATGGGATCCGAGACATCACGAGAAGGTTCGGAATGGTCCGGAGAATAAGATTCATATATGGGAAGTCATTTTCCGGGGTTCGGAAAAAGTCCGGTGTTTTGACCGGAGCTTCTAGAAGGTTTTGGAAGGACCGGAATAGTCCAGAATATTATGGAAGGTTCCGGAAGTGTCCGGGACGACCCGGGATGTCTAAGGAAGTCCGGAGGGTTCCATAATAGGTGCAACCACGTTGCCTTAAGGGAAAAGGAGTCTTTCCTTAATGCAATTTCGGAATTGGCAAAAGAGTCCGAGTAGGACTAGGTTTTCGGAACCGGAAACCTATCGGAACTCAGTCAAACTTGGGGGCAGGTTTTTGGACGACCCAAGGGGCTTGGCCACCTATTTAAAGAGGCCAAGGGGCACCCCAAGGGCACCTCAAGTCGCAGCCCTAGCTCCCCAAGTCGCAGCACCACCCTGCGCCCAAACCCTAGCTACTCCCTCCTCTTCCTTCTTCTCCCGCAGCGCTTGCGGCGAAGCCCTGCCGGAGATCTCCACCACCACCGTCACCACGCCGTCGTGATGGCGGGATCCCGAGGAGGATCTAATACTTCCGCTGCCCGCTGGAACGGGGAGGAGGACATCGTCTTCATCAACACCGTACATGTGACCGAGTACGGAGGTGCTGCCCGATTGTGGCACCGTCAAGTTCTTCTACGCGCTTTTGCAAGCGTTCAAGATCTTCTACGCGCTTTTGCAAGCGGCAAGTGATCGACTACATCCACCACGAGATCTAATCTCGTTAGGCTTTGGAAATCTTCGAGGGTTAGTCTCATGATCTTCTTGTTGCTACCATCTACTAGATTAGATCTTGGCTTGTGTTTTCGTTCTCGCGGTAGGAAATTTTTTGTTTTCTATGCTACGAATCCCATCAGCAGTGTCTATGATACAGAAGGACATACCGTCGAATAGATCGCAGAAGATGATTTTGCGACAAGTAAACATGGCAGTGTTGGCACCCCCGCCAACCATCGAGTATCTAAATTGGTCAGGTCAACCCATAGGATTCACCATAGACGATCATCCGCCACAAGTGTCACGGTCAGGACACTCAACAATGGTGTTACCAGCAGTTATTGAAGGATATGATGTCTCTCGCATATTCATCGACGGAGGAAGCATCATAAATATCATTTATGCGGATACGTTAATGAAGATGAACATCTCACTGGCCAACCTGGCGCCAACAAACTCACGCTTTCATGGCATCACACCCGAGAAACCAACTTATCCCTTGGGAAAAATAGCACTTGACATGCAGTTTGGAATAAAAGAAAACTTCAGGAAAGAAAAGCTCAAGTTTGAGGTTATATATTGGCCGTCGCAATACCAGCACTCTTGGGAAGACCCGCATATACCAGGTTCATGGCAGTACCACACTATACATATCTGTTATGGAGGATCCCTAGACCTAAGGGACAAATAACGGTGAAGGGAAGTTTTGCCCTGTCTGATAAGTGCGACAGAGATTTTCACAAACTCCCCGAGTCGTTCAGAATGCAAGCTGAGTACGAGGCAACTAAGCTGACCACGAATAAACGATGTGCTACCAGATGGAGGTAGATCCTTGCAAAATCAAGCTTTCGATACTTCCAAGAACTCCAAGGAAGTGGAGATCCACCAGAGAGATCCCAAAAAACGACATCCATCGCAACAAACTTGGACAGCGCATAGGAAAGCGCGCTCTTCAAGTTCCTCCGTGAGCGCTGGGAAATCTTCGCATGGTGTCCAGCTGACATGCCAGGAGTACCCAGGGAACTTGCCGAGCACACACTCAATTGGGATCCAAGAGCTAGACGGATTTGACAACCTTTGCGCCGTTTTTCTGAGCCAAACCGCAAAGCCATGTTGTCTGAAATCCATCGAAGTAAAGAAGCTAGTTTCATCAAGGAAATAAAGACTGAGGCCACTTGGGTCGCCAACCTAGTGTTGGTCCCGAAGAAAAACAGTGAAGTCCTTCGCATGTGCGTCGATTTCACGTGTCTCAATAAACATTGCCCGAAGGATCAGTTCCCCCTCCCAAGGATCGATCAAATCATCGATTCCACAGCAGGTTGCGAGCGTCTCTCCTTCCTGGACGCATATTCTGGTTACAACCAGATTCGACTAAAATAAGAGAATGAAGTTAAAGTAGCTTTCATAACCCCTTATGGCGTGTTCTGCTACAGAACAATGCCTTTCGGGTTAAAAAATGCAGGAGAAACATATCAGAGGATGATGCAGAAATTCCTAGCCACACAGATCGGCAAAAACGTCCAAGTATACATCGATGACATTGTCATCACAACAAAACAAGGGTTGTCTCTTATAGATGATCTTCAGGAAACATTTGATAGTCTCGGAAAATTCCGCATCAAACTGAACCCAACAAAATGTTCCTTTGGCGTTCCTGCGGGAGAACTCCTCGGATACTTGGTGCCAGCCACAGGAATTGAGGCAAACCTAGAGAAAATACAAGCTATCCTGACGATGAGGAAACCTACCAAGCTCAAGGAGATACAACCGTTAACGGGACGAGTCACGGCTCTGAGCAGATTCATCGCAAGTGCTTCCCTTTTACGCGCTTATAAAGCAAGGAGAAAAGTTCGAGTGGAACGAGGAAGCAGACAAGGCTTTTGAGCACCTGAAGCGAATATTTTGACACCAACAGTATTGGTGGCGCCACGAGAATAGGAACCCATGCTGCTGTACATTGCGGCCACCCCAAAGGTGGTTAGCACAGTTCTCGTAGTTGAGCGGGAAGAAGAAGGAAAAAGTCATGGAGTTCAACGCCCAGTAAATTTCCATAGCGAAGTTTTGTTCCTATCCAAGTAGCGCTACCCGCATTATCAGAAGTTAGCATATGGAGTCTTCATGTCAGCAAGAAAGCTAAGGCATTACTTTTCGGCGCACCCGATAGTAGTGGTTAACGAAGCGCCCCTCTCAAACATTTTGAAGAATCCATAAGCTACAGGACGTGTGTCCCATTGGGGAATAGAAGTTTCCCCTCAGGACATCACATATGAAAAAAAAGCAATCAAGTCGCAAATTCTGCCGGACTTTGTCGCGGAGTGGATGGAACTCCAGAACACAGGACCACCGAATTTATCAAGTACTTG
Source organism: Lolium multiflorum (assembly GCA_030979885.1). Lineage (NCBI taxonomy): Eukaryota > Viridiplantae > Streptophyta > Magnoliopsida > Poales > Poaceae > Lolium > Lolium multiflorum. The sequence goes on from CM061750.1 coordinate 160,743,761, forward strand.
GCACATGAACTTCGACGGTTCCAAGAGAACGGAAGGGGCAAGAGCAGGCGTGATACTTGTCTCCCCGCAAGGTGACAAGATGAAGTATATACCGCGGATGACCTTTTTTAACACGTCAAATGACGAAGCAGAATATGAAGCTCTTCTCCATGGGATGAAGATGGCAAAAGCATGCGGCGCTACGCGCCTAAAGATCTTCGGCGACTCTTAGTTGGTGGTTAAGAAGTTGATGAACAAGTGCGACGCAGTCAACGACATCATGATAGCGTACATGGACGTATACAATGAACTCGAACCTTCGACAAATGCGAAGTAAATCATGTGAGTAGACTCAGCAACGACGAAGCCGACGTATTGGCGAACTCCGGGTCACAATGTCTGGCCATACCACCATGAGTGTTTTGGGAAGAAATTAGTGAGAGGTGAACCAAGCCAAAGAAACCGGTAGTACAGAAGCAGTCGAAGAAAAAAGATAAACCGAAGAAAGCCTCGGGGCTGCAGTAGCCCTAGAACCGCAGATTTCAGATGAAGAGGAAGAGCCAGCGGAGGTGATGATGATACAAATCCCATGGATGCAAATATATCTGGCATATATCACGAGGAAGGAAATACCCGGAGATCCAGTGGAAGCATGAAGAGTTATTAGGCGATCTAAAGCATTCACAGTAGTTAAAGGAGAACTATATAAACGAATTATATCGGGTGTCCCGCGGAGGTGTGTTACACCCGAAGAAGGACGAATCAAACTCAAGGATATACACGAAGGGATATGTGGCCACCACGCAAGCAGTCGAGCAATTGCAGCCAAAGCTTTTCGAGCTGGTTTTTACTGGTTATTAACCATAGAGGATGCGAAGGAGAACATGCGTACATGTGAAGCTTGCCAGAGATTCGCGTCCAACCCTCGTTCTCCAGCGCGCAGCAGGGTTAATGCCAATACCTTTGGCATGGCCTTCTGCCTAATGGGGACTAGATATGGTGGGGAAATTGCATAAGTCCTGGCCAGGAGGACACGTCTATTTGCTCGTAGCAGTCGACAGGTTTACCAAGTGGATTGAAGCAAAACTAGTAACAACAGCAGGTGCAATGGTAGTAGTAAATTTCATCAAGGGCATATTTTTTCGATTTTGTGTCCCTAACATCATAGTAACAGACAACGACAGCAACTTCACCTCTCGAGAATTCAAGGTTTATTGAGAAGGTGTGGGAATTAAGTTGCAGTTTCCGTCTGTTGCACACCCCCAAACAAACGGCCAAGTCGAGAAACAAAACGGTCTCATATGCAATGGCATCAAGAAACGCTTACTACTGCCAATCAAAAAGCAAGGCACGCTTGGGTCGACGAGTTACCCTCCGTGTTATGGAGCTTGCAAACAACACCGAAAGCGGCAACTCAAGAAACTCCGTTCTTTTTGGTCCATGGAGCCGAAATTGTACTCCCGATAGAAATAGAACACAACTCCCCTAGAGTTGTGAACTATGACGAAGAAACCTCACAAAAAGCACTTGAAGATGACGTCGATGCATTTGATGAAGCAAGAGATATGTTGTTGTCAAGAGTTAGCGCATATCAGGAGAACCTCAAGAATACCATAGCTGTAGATTGCGACCCATGTCTTTTGAAGTTGATGATTTAGTTCTTCGACTCAAGCAAGATGGCCACGAGAAGCTGGAATCGCCATGGCTGGGACCTTACATTGTCACAAAAGTTATTCCAGGAGGAGCATATCAGCTAAAAGATAAGAAGACATGCAAAGATGAAGGGAACCCGTGGAACATTGCCCAATTGCGGCGTTTCTACGCGTAGAAGGAAGCAGTCAAGGCTCGGCAAAATACCATGTAAACTGATAATGTACCTGAACAGCTCACAAGTTTTCAGACGCACTCTTTTCCTTTCAGGGTACTAAGTGAGACTGAAAGGTTTTTAATGAGAGTTGGAATAAAAATAGTGGTGTCGAATATCTCTGTCTGTTATTCTTTGCAAGTAATGCTCGGGGGCTGAATCCGCAAAATCCAATATAGTCTATCTCAACAAATGTCGCAATATATTCGCCTTGGCTTCGCGTGAGCCTCGCGGATAAAAACAATCAGTAATCTTCGCCACCTCAAATACTCGGGGGCTGAGACGAAAGTTACAATTAAATAAAGTGTTTATTGCCATAAGAAAGGTTTGCTTTGACTGTGTCTAATTGTCTGGCAAAATCTTAAACATGGCACGACAATATAATATACGTGAAAGTATTATTGTCCATACAGGGATCCGATACTCAAATAACAACATACATGACAAGTACATATTTACAATGTTGCGTCTTGGTTCAAACCTCACGCAGTAAGCAATATAATTAAAGAATTTCTATATCAACTTATCTATACTCTCCTTTGCAGCAAGCATCTGTTGCGTCGAGTCGTCATACCGGTACTCTTTGAAAAAGGAAGAGTCTACTTAAAGCAGTTTATCTATCATCTTTTCCGCAACTTTGGACACAGCCGCAATATGTCAGTCAAGTTTTATCCTTTTCTTTTCTTCGAGCTCCTCAAAAACCCTCCACGACTTCATCTAGATCCATCTTCGGAAGGTAAATCCTAAGCCAGATCAAAGCAAATTTGGCACTAGCGACCATTTGAGCCTTGACGAAGCTATGGATATTACGCACATCCTTAAATTTTTCCATGAGCCGCGTAAGATTTTCGGGTTGATGATTGCGAGGAAACATATGTAGCGACCCAGGAAAAATCCCTATATTAGATATGTTTGTTATTTTTATTTTATGCATAATCATGGCATCTATCACCTTGCATGCTTCAATAAAATCAATCTAGAAAATTATTTTATTAAAACCTTATGTTTGTTTGCAAATTATTCCAAGGTTTAATAAAACCTTCCCAACTTATTCATATTTTATAGTAATCAAAATAAAAATTATTTTTAGGAACCCTTGCAAGTGGTTTAAAAAAACAATTACCTAGCTTTTCAAAATAGTGTCACTATTTTATAATCTTTTGAAAACCTTTCCTCTATTTCCTTTTCGTTTCCTGGAATCGGTGAGTAAAAGAAGAGAAGAGACAGAACATAAAGAGAGGAGAAGAGAAAGAAGCTCACCGAAGCAACACCCATCTTTCTTCCATTCTTTTCCGATGCCACCACCGAAGCCCACCTAGTCTTCTCTCTCTAGTCCAGCCCATCTGCACCGAACCCTCGCTGGCATCCTCGTTCTCATGTACGGCAAGAATCAGAGCGGTGCCACGTTGCCATGGCTCGGATGGGACGGCCGTCCTTCTCCCTCCTCTCTATAAATCCCCCCACGTCCTAGCTCTGCAACCGTAGCTCCCCTTTCCACCCGCTGCCGCCTCCGTTTCTTCCTCACTCGCCCTCTCGTCTTCACCTCGCAAGTGCTCGACCATCCTCCGCTCACGTACGTCCACGACCCTGACACCCTGTCCGCCTTCAACAGTCGCTAGCGTCGGCTGCTTCTCTCTGTGTTTCCGTCGCCGACGCTGCCCGCCGGCGAGCGCCGCGCCGTGTTCCTGCATCTCCGACCCCGTCGTGCTCGGACAAGCTTCGTCGACGCCGCGGCCGTATATGCTTCTCTCCATCAACCATCGGCTTCATCAACACTTTCCCTGTGAGCCCGAGCTCGCCTTCCTGCTGTTTCCGTTCCCCCGTGTTTTCTATACCATAACCGTCGTTGCACTCACGTTCGCCCCTTGTTTGCCAGCTCCGTCTCAAAGCGCCTTGGCTTTGTTCCTCCACGCCGGCAGGAGGTCCGTATCTGCTCTGTCGCGCGCGGCCCCGTCTCTCCTCCTACCGGCTGCCGTCGCCGCCATCGCGCAAGGCCGCGCCAGTTCGCTTCCCCTGCTCCGGCCCGTCCACCAGCGCCTCCACGCACCCGAGCTAGCCCTCGACCTGGCCGCCGCGTCCCTGCAGTCCTTTGTCTCGCCAAGAACCAGAGCACGAGCTCCTCGTCGCCGCTCGGCTCTCCTCCGCGACGCTCGCGTGTGCCAGCTCCGCACCTCGCCGCGGCCTTCCTTTGGTCTCCCTCCGACGTGAGTTGCTGCCTCTCCGTCCGCTTCGTGCATGTCCAAGTTTCCGCCTTGGATGCTGTGAAGATTTGTGCGTCTCCAACTTTCACACGAAGCAAACAGTAGCCCAGCGGTAACCCCCTTGGTAATCCTCCCGTAAGACCAAGATCAAATCCTGTTCAGGCAGAATAAAGCAATAATGCTACACCTACGGAGGGTTACGGACGACTTACGGGCTGACAAGGCCTGGATCCGACGTGGATCTGATCGAAACGAAAAAAAAAGGTAGGACGTGCCTCTAATTTTGCAACAAAAAGCTCAAACTACCCCGCACGTTTTGGCCTTCGTTGAGATCGGAAGCTGCACCCCCGTCGCCGGACACACACTGCAGCTAGACCTCGCCGTCGTGCCGCCGGCCGAGCTGTTCGTCGTCCACGGATGCCCGCCCAAGTACCCAGCCGAGCTGCTCGAGTTGATCAAGAAGGGTTGCCATCGTCCAGATCGATCCAAATTAAAAATTAGAAGGTGTGATATCCATATAAATAGGTGCATGCGTGTTGCTTATTCCTATGTAGGGTAGTCTATCAATCGTATGATAAATGTTACAGGCTTCATGTAAAATCCTTCATGTTATCATGCTTCTATGTGACCTCATTAAATACTAATATGGAAGAAATTTACCTTTTGATTGGTAGGAATGGATGATCAAACACGTAGTGTTCAAGAATCGAGTGACATGTCTATTTCAAGTGATGATGATGGCATTGAACAACATAAGAAAAGCAGTGTGGAACTTGAAGAGGACCATAGCGCAACTCAAGCAGATGTGTTACTTGAAGATCCTGAATTAGGGATGACATATTTGATACCGAGGATGATGTGCGAGAGTACTACAAGAATTACGCTAAAGCAAAGGGGTTTGGTGTCACGAGAAGAAGCTCAAACAGAGGCGATAATGGAGAACTTAAGTACCTCACACTTTGTTGCTCGCGTCACGGTAAGACTGAGTCCAACTCAAGAAATATATTAAAGCCAAATCCAACAGCTGGGTTAGGATGTAAAGCTAAAGTTAATATTGTTCGTGGTCCGGAAGGAAAGTTTCATCTTTCGACGGTCATTTTGGATCATAATCATACACTAAGTCCACATAAATCTCGGTTATTTAGATGCAACAAAAGGTTGGACTACAATGTTAAGCGGAGGCTTGAGTTGAATGATCGGGCTGGAATACGAGTAAACAAGAATTTCAATTCTCTTGTTGTGGCAGCGGATGGTCATGAGAATCTGACCTTTGGTGAGAAAGAATGTCGCAATTATCTTGAGAAAACCAGAAGATTGAAACTTGGAAGTGGTGATGCCGAGGCCGTTCGTGACTATTTTATGAAAATGCAATCAGACAATCCAAACTTTTTTAGTGTCATGGATGTTGATGATGAATCCCGACTTAGGAATGTGTTTTGGGCTGATGCAAGAAGTAGAGCAGTATATGATTCCTTTGACGATGTCATAGCTTTTGACACCACATACTTGGTGAACAAATATGATATGCCTTTTGCTTCTTTTGTTGGAGTGAATCATCATGGACAATCTGTGTTGCTAGGATGTGCTTTATTATCAAATGAAGATACTCCAACATTTGTTTGGTTATTTCAAGCATGGCTGGCATGTATGTCAAACCGTCAACCAAGAGCTATTGTGACCGATCAAGCAAAAGCAATTCAGAATGCCGTGGAAATAGTTTTTCCAAATGCTCGATACAGGTGGTGCTTGTGGCATATAATGAAGAAGCTACCCGAGAAGTTAGGTGGATATGATGAATATGAGTATATCAAGACTACAATTAGCAAAGCAGTTTCACTACAACAAGCCCCCCCATATAGCATCGCATGCTCTGCAACGCTTTAAAAATGTGCTGCAAAATACCGACGTAGCTACGGATATTTGCGTTGGTAAGTCCATCCGTTACGGACTATACGAGTGACAACGAATTTCATGCGTTGCAGTCTATACGTTGGGACACACCAAAATAAAATACAACATGGGCGCTTAGCGCTAGGCTTTTTTCTTGTATATATTCCCCCTTTCCCTCCATTTCTGCCGTCCAATGTTTTCGTTCCCTCCGATTATTTTCGGGGCTTACTGATTACCCGCGCGTTTTTCTACATTTTAGTGCTAAGAAGTTCCGGATGGCATGGTATTAATTTATTGACCCCACCTCTCATAGAAACTAAATCGTGAAATGGGTAAATGTAAACAGAAAAGATTATTGTAACTCCCTCTAAATCTCCGCACCTCCCATCCCCGCACCTCCCTATCCCAAATCGTGGGTCTCGTCTTCTCCAACAAAAACTCCAGTGAACATCTGCCGACTGGTGGTGGCGGCCGGCGGCCGATTCGGTGTATTCTCTTTGATTGCAGGTCAGTGCCTCCTCTCCCCTGGGTATTCTCTCCTCTCTCTGATCCATCCGGCTTCCGCGTCCGAGTGTCTCGCAAAGCAAGCGTTATGCTGCCGGCGGCATCTCAGGCCGATCTGCGAGGCTGCGATGACATCGCCGCACGCAGGGCGAGTGCTGACCAGCACCATAATTCCAGCGGCACCATGCAGGGGCAAGGTCTGCAACGGTGCAAGCAGCAGCCAGCAGAGGCCCTCGGCAACCCCGGACGCGCGGACGCAGGCACCCAGACGTTGCAGCTCGGTAGCTCCTCCGATCAGGCTTTCTTCTCTCTAAGTTCTCTTCTGTCTGCTAGTAGTCTGCCTACTCTCTGTTTTGGCGGCCGGTGCGTCGACCTCAATCAATCGAAAGTTCTATAGATTCAGCTCCTCTTGCCGGCATTTCCCCAAAATTTTCTGGATTCTATTTACAAAAATTGTGACTAGTAGATGAAATCTTTTTAAAACTGTGCCTAGGGTTTAGGCAAAGTCTAGTATATTTTCATGTTCAGATGAAATCTTTTTAAAAGGACAAGTAACAATCCTTATTGGTTCGATGAATTTGGAAGCTACGTTGAATACAGTGATGATGTATTTAATTAGGAATATGAAAATGGAAAACATGGTCCTGTATCCTCTAGGCTGTAACTACCGATGTACTGAAAAAACTTCAGGCCCATGTACGTGACCAGAGAGAGATGAACCATTCCCTTTCACCAGCCGCTAGCGCTCATGGTCCTGTATCCTCTAGGTTGTAACTACCGATCTATTAAACCATATATATTGTCGCTATACATAGTATACTGTTAGTTATTTGTTCGATCAATTGCAAATTAATGCCTAGAGGAAAAGAAAATACTTGATGATTAACGATTAGTTTATTTATAAGGTCTTATCCTTGATATTACTGATTTTTTTGCAATGCTTATGTATATCCTAATTTTTATGTTCGTTCACTTAATGTTTTTGTTTTTCTCCTAGAGCAGATATGACACGAAGTAAATTGCGTGTTGTTCAATCCAATGATGAATACATGACTGAGGAACATGAAAATATTATGCACGTTGATGCTGAATCATCTGATTCCGAACCTTTATCTTGCAATGGGAAAGAAGGCTTTCCAGAAAGTGATGATGAAGAGGATGAAGACGACCATGATGACACTGCTGATAATGCTGAAGGTAATTGGTCAGATCTTCAGTATTGATGATAAACCAAATACATTCATCTTTATCTCTAACGATTACTGGAATAATTGTTATGGAAATTTATGCATGATCAGAAGAAAATGGAGAAACGAACAAGCGTGGAAAGTCAAAGCTGAAAAAACATGGAATCTTCCAAAAGGGCAGAGAATTGTGGTCAAGTGCAATGATCTGAATCAGCCAATTGGAAAAGAAGCTGGGCGTCTAGGTTACTTTCTGGGCACAGTTGCTAGGAATGGGAAATTGTGTAGCTTATGCTACACAGACTGGAGAAAACTAATAGGAGAGAGAGATAAGAAAAATGAACAAAAAAATAAAAAGGATATATTGGGGCAAGTAAAGGTCGATCCAGTGCTCATTTTCAATATTTTGCTAACATTTTTATGCTTTAGATTCCGTGTTATTCTAATGTTATTGTTGCTGGATATGTAGATGAGGTTTCTTTATCCCCCTCGATTGGAGAAGTATATATTAAAAACAATTGGAGAAAGATGGAGGCAACATAAGTCAAATCTAAAAGCCCTCTTTTTTGATGCAACCAAGAGCATGGAAGCCAACAACACCAATGTTCCAAAGGGTGTGATTAAGGACCAGTGGATTTCTCTTGTTACTAATTGGATGAGCCAAAAGGCACAGGTATATATATACTTGTTAGATTTACCATTTACATGATGCTTAGTCTTTCTACGGATATGTAAATGCATGTGCGTTATTTACAAATCGCATGACAGGATATAAGTGAGAAAAATAGGCAAAGCTCTACAATGAAGAAGTCGATACACACGGCTGGAACTAAGAGTTTTGCTCGGAATAGAGAAGAGTTGGTCAGTTTTTTAGAACTCAAATATATGCATCTACCATTTGCACTGTATGTTTTCATCACTAACTGTTAAATAATTTTACCATGTAACAAATAGCGGCAAAAGGATCCAGAAAAGAAGAATCCACACCGAGCTGTCTTGTACATTCATACACACCAGCACAAAACCGACAAAAACGACCAGATGATTAACGAACACGTGGTATAATATCTACTCTCTATTATGAAAAATTATATTGTTGTTTTGTACATTGTTATTAATTACACTATTAATGTATTTAGGTTGAATTGAAGAAGACTTTAGCCAAGAGGCCAGATTTAGCAGACACGAGTAAAGGAACAGCTTGGAAAGGAGATGTCTTGAATACAATACTAGGAGTAGACAAGCCTGGACATGTACAAGGATTGGGACTAGTCCCAAATCCTAATCAAGTCTTTGGTGTATCATCTTCAGGTCACTTTCAGGATATACACCTAACTTCACTGGAGGATACACAGAATGAAGATGTTATGTACCTTAGACTTCAGATGGAAAAGATTGAGCAACACATGGAAAACCAAGATGCTAAAATTCTAGAACTAACTGAGAAGTCACGAAACTCTGAAAGACAGGTAAATTTAAGGAACTTTGCCATTGTTCAAGACATGTACTAACTTTGTATTGATGATTATAGTGTTCTTTGGGTCAGATATCTACATCCCGAGATCCTCTTGGTATTGCTCACACAAACTCAAAAAGGAAAGTATGTATCGTTAAAAAGGTCAAAGTCATTTAAATAAATATGATCTTATTCTAATTTGGTTTTTGATCGGCAGAGAGTATATGGTGATCTTCATAGACAACAACTTGGTACAGTTGGAAAGGAGAACAATGTGATGGTACTGTACAAATGCATTGGTACATTCTTGTTTTTTTCTTTTATAGAAATTAGTAATCTCTTGCCTTTCACTACAGAGAAAGGAAAACTGTCTAAATGATATGGAGATGCAACCACCAAAGAAATGTCATGCTACACATAAGGTTTGCGCATATGTATATTGTTAGCAACCCAAAATGGTTGAGCAACAAGTTCCTTCTTCCTCGTAGTTCTTGCAATATCAGTGTTTACTCTTTTTTTTGCCAATCTTACAATATATCTACTATCATAGAACAAAGAAACTTTGCTCCAAGATGAAAATGTGCTACCTACGAAAGAAACTGCTAGCGTAGAAAAGGTTAGTGCACTTCTTTACTTTTGTTTAGTTAACTATTATTCTGTAGTTATCTCTTTGTCCAAGCTTGTTTATTCCATCCATGGTTTCTTTGTAGCACTGAATCCATTTTAAGGACAACATGGTTCATTAATTTATTGGTTATCTAATGAATTACCTTATATTTTAGGACATAGACATTGATCCCCGACACAACGACACACGTTTTAAAGTTTCATCTGCACACATGGTACCTTCTCATCCATCATGCATACATTTAAATTCAGTTTTTCTGCTTGTATTACCTCTGACTATTATTTACCTTCTCATTAGCCTGGTGGTCGTAACATGAACATCCCAAAACGGGCTACTGCAACAAAGCATGTTAATGTATGACATCGAATTACTAAATACTTCTCTTCTCCTTTTAAATTTTCTTATGATTTCATATTGTATCCTTGCAGCAAAACATTTTTATTATAGTCCATGACAATTTTATAATGAATATTTTGTCATAGAACAAAGAAACTTGGGTCCATGAAGAAAATGTCCGTCCAAGGAAGGAAAGTGCTAGTGCAGAAAACGTTAGTGCACTTTATTTCTTGTAGTTGTCTTTTTGTTGAAATTTATACTGCCCCTATTTATTTTGTAGTTTTCTCTTTGTTTATTATTATGTGCATGTCGAAATCATTTCAGTGGCCTTGACAATCTGTAGAGTACATTTGTTCTTACTAGGTAGCTGATTACTGAAGTATTAGTCAGATTACTAATAAAGTAGCTTCTACATGCATGCACAGTCCTTCAGCATGTGAAGTCGAGCTCCCTGGACTGTTAATACCTTTCTTGTTCCATGTGTTGACCAACATACATAAGTCATCTGAATAATTCTAATGCACACCTATACGAAACAGAAGTGAAAATCCCCTCCCAAGTAGAAAAAGAACAATACTATACAGATGTATTCTGTGAATAGAATAATGTGTATTTTTTATCACTACAGCTTCTTATCAAGTTTTTTTTTTTGTTTCTAATATCTGATTATATTGCACTTCTTGCTATCATGGTGGCCAAAACATGAAGATATCAAAGTGGCTAGTGCAACAAAGCAAGCTAATGTATGAGATGGAATTTCTGAACCTTTTACTTTCCCTTTTAGTTTTCTTATGATTTCACTTTATTGCCTACTGAGGTAGCACTGTCATCTGCAGAAACAACAAGGCAGTACAGTGACTGGATCAGATGCCAACTCGATAGATGTATGTGCATTATGCTTCTTTTATTCGATATTCTTTGCAGGTTTAAATTGCATTGAATATTGTTTTCTCGTGCACTTTTGTTTATGTAAAAGGTTGGCGCTATAGTATTTTTGAAGAGTTTGGAAAATCCGAACAAGAATGTTGCTCTTGCTACACTTCAAAGTAGCGACCCAGAATATGCAGTTGAAGGCGTTAAACTTGGAAATCAGTTCTGGGCAGTGCGTGTTGATGCTACATTAGCAAAATCTGATGAGTTGATACGACCACTCAAAAAGGTCAAGATTATTGGTCATGCAGCAACATTAACTATCGCATGGCCTTCAACCTTTGTATGTTACCCTCTTGTAAAGTTTACCCCTCTAAACTTTTACTACTTTATAAACCTGATGCTTTTTCTTTACTGATCTCAATTTTTCTTGTAGATTTCCAAGATAAATTGATGATGCATGGTTTGAGATGTTGATTGCAAGATGAGGATGGATGCTACTACTGGATAGCTTAAATTAGTTTTAGAATGTCATCTTAATTTTCTATTTTGAAAGAGAATATATTTGTAATGGTGCAAGTACCCGATAATTTGTTCTTTGTAATTGAACATAGTCAATATATTATATGAAATGTTTTTTTCCTATATCGTGGCTCATCTGCACTCTGTGCATTGACTTTGTGACTACTAATACATTTGGACAACATATTATTAATTGATCATGTTATGTAGTGCGATGTCCGTCTCAAAACTCATTCCTGCATGATACCACCAACGCATATGAGGTGTTGCTAGCCTATCCTTATATACGTTGCTATCTTACAACGATTATGCACGCCGATTACCAACGGATGTTTTTGTGTTGTTGTATACTCTTGCAACGCCACCAACGGCCACGCACACAAATCCGTTGGTGTAGACCATAACAACGCTTATATGAACATTTGGCAACGCATAGATGTGTTGCTACAGGGGGGGTCCTGTTGTAGTGTTTATGATTCGTTAACAGTTGCAGATTTTGAAGATTCTTGGATGCGTATGCTTGAGAGGTACAATATTACTGATAATGAATGGCTTAAAGGGCTCTATGACAATCGGCACCGCTGGGTTCCAGCATTTGTGAAAGATGCTTTTTGGGCGGGTATGTCCACTACACAACGTAGTGAGAGTATGCATGCATTCTTTGATGGGTATGTTAATGCCAAGACAACATTGAAGCATTTTACTAGCCAATATGAGAATGCTCTTCGTGATAAAGTTGAGAAGGAGATACTTGCTGATTTTAATTCTTTCCATTCAACCATACCTTGTATCACGCACTTTGACGTCGAGAAGCAAGTTCAATCAGTCTATACAAATTCGAAGTTCAAAGAGTTTCAAGAGGAGCTAACAAACATAATGTACTACGACCGTAACTTCATACAAAAAGAAGGGGCAATAGAGACGTACAAAATAATCGAGGACGTGCTAATTGACAAAGAAGAAGGATGGAGAAAAGATTATGTGTATCATGTATATTTCAATGCGGACGAGTTTGAAGTTAAGTTCTCATGTCGCCATTTTGAGTTCAGAGGTATTATTTGTACTCATGTGTTATGTGTGTTGACTCACAAGAAAATCAAGGAGGTTCCTTCACAGTACATCCTTGATCGGTGGAGGAAAAATGTAAAAAGAAAACACAATTTTATCCGGTGCACATATGGAGGCATGGAAGACACTCCTGTTGCAAAACGTTTTGATAAGTTGTGCAATATTTTCTTCCCAGTTGCAGAGATTGGCGCCATGTCAGACGAGCCATGCAATGATCTGATTGAACAGCTTCGCACTCTGAAAATTCAACCACCTTGTAACTCAAGTTCTGAAAATAACAATGGCAATCTTGCTACAGAGGAAGGTGGTGCACCATCTATTGGGGAAGCAAGTAAAACTATAATAAGTCCAATAGCTGTTAGATGTGCTGGACGTCCTCCTTCATTGAGAAAAGAATCTAAGGTTGATAAGCTTATTCGCGAAGCAAGAGAAAAGAAGAAAAAGGCCGAACAAAGGGAGAAAAAGAAAGATGCACAAAGGGAGAAGAAGAAAGCTGAACGAGAAGTATTTCTGCCAATATCTTGTTTCATTCAAAAGCTCTAAATATTTTAAGTTTACTAAATTAGTATTTATTTCAGACCCGCTCCACGAAACTGAAAAATAAAAGATCCAACACAAAAAGAAAAGCTTCGGAGATCCAAGTATGTTTGTTTCTCATATCTTTAATTTCGGTACATAATTTCGGTACATACTTGAGCATCCATCTCATTTTATGGCTTTATTTGGAGCAGGAATCTCCTGAATTTGGCAGTACTTCTGACAACATAAATCCGAGCATCACAACTCCACTACCATATGGAACATTTGAGGTACGTTCTCATCTCTCTGTTTTTTATAAATACTTTGAGATCCAAGTCATGTTATGATTTTTTAGTCGCAGGGATTATTTACCTTGGGCACTAGTAGTGGCGACATAAATCCAACCATCACAGCTACTGTCCCATATGGAGCAGTTCAGGTATCATTATTTCCATCTCTTTATTTCTAGTAAGTACTACAGCCAGTTCACCATATGAATTTGCTTGATGCAGAAATCGCTTCACAATGGCGTTAACAACAACAATCCAACCATGTCCGCTACGTTACCATTTGGAGGTTCATCGACTGTTGCTACTCCTCCGATTCTTGGGAAGTATACGAGCATGTTGTTTCATGTTCAGCAAAGCTCCGCTGCTCTGTCCAGATCCCCACACTTACATTTTGATGAAACTGGAGGGCCCAGCGATAGGATGGATCAGAGTTAGAAACGATTTTTTTGTAATTTATAGATGTTGGGCATAGTCTTTTTTTATGCAGTTGACAACTTAATGTAATAGCTATGAGTGTCCACTTGAATTCCAATTTGTGAGAATGGTATGCTACCGCGAATATTTGGGTTTTTGCATTGTCAAACAATTTGAAAATGGAGATTGTTGAATCTGTTTCAATGTCTCATCTTTGCCTGCTCATATCTTGTGATCCAAAGTGAATTTGGTATCATGATCTTTACAAAAGTTGTTCCCCTTGTTGTGTACTTGGATGACATGCCAAGAGTTGGATTTATTTAGTTTAGAAATTTTGAAATAGAGAGGCTCAAAGTGGTGACCAGACTATAAAAGTCAGAAATGACCATTATCTCATGTGATCATATTTTCAATTTTGAATTTGGTTTAAATGGTATATATTTGATTCTCAAAGTTGTAATTACTCTTTAATATCATATTACAACTATTGGTGAAGATCAAATGGGTCTAGGGTCAAATTTACAAAAATGACATAGACCATATGTTAGGGTTTTTAGGGTTTTTATAATATTTGATTTCTTCCTCTTTTTGATGGATTTGATTTATGATGATCACTTGATCACTCTAGGGTTTTGGAATTCATCACATACACAAAGTAACAATCATCATGGCATATCACTCATAATGCACAAGTCCTATGCAGGGTGATATATGCAAAGTAAAAGTTTTTGTTGGTTCTGAATTTTGGATATTTGGAATTGTTCTTGTTCCTTTATTTGAAATTTGGGATGTTACAAACCCTTCCCCCTTACAAAAGATCTCGTCCCAAGATCTTAAAGAAATTTAGGTGCTAAAGAGATCTGGGTATTCCTTCTTCATGTCTTCCTCTCGCTCCCAAGTAGCTTCATCTTCGGTATGATTACTCCACTGTATCTTCAGGAACTTGATGCTGCGGGTGGTTCTGTATGCTTCTTCCAAGATGCGAATCGGCACTTCGCGGTATGTCAGATCTTGGTTGATATCCACCGAACGGTGATCGATGTTCTTGAACACTTCAGTCTTCTCAGGGACTTCAAGGCACTTCCTAAGGAGTGAGATGTGAAACACGTCGTGCACGGCCGACATTTCTTCGGGCAACTCCAGTTGATAGGATACTTCTCCTCGGCGACTCAGAACTTTGAAGGGTCCGACATATCGGGGTGCAAGCTTTCCTTTCAGCTGAAATCTCTGCATTCCTTTCAGGGGGATACTTTAAGATAGACGAAATCTCCGATCTCAAAGGTCATCTCTCGGCGTCTCTTGTCGGCGTAACTCTTCTGCCTTGATTGCGCCGTCTTGAGGTATTCGCGGATCTGGTGCACCTTCTCTTGCTTCTCGAAGAACATCTGGTCCAAAGACTTGGCTTTCTCGACTTCCGACCAATTGGAGGGGTACGCACTTCCTTCCGTACGAGCTTCAAAGGTGGCCATCTCAGAACCGGCTTGGTAATCGTTGTTGTACGAGAATTCTGCGTACGGCAAACAGTCTTCCCACTTAGATCCATATTCCAGTACACATGCTCTCAGCATGTCTTCCAATATCTGGTTGACTCTCTCGGTCTGTCCATCGGTTCGGGTGATAGGCGGTGCTGAAATTCAGGCGGGTTCCTAGTCCTTCATGCACCTTCTGCCAGAATCTTGAGGTGAATTGTGAACCTCTATCTGACACTATTGACTTCGGGGTTCCGTGCAGAGCGACTATTCTAGAGATGTACAGCTCAGCTAACTTTGGGCCTTGGTAGGTGGTCTTGACAGCGATGAAATGGGCTACCTTGGTCAATCTATCAACAACTACCCATATGGAATCATTTCCTTTGCTGGATTTGGGCAAACCGGTGATAAAATCCATTCCTACAGAGTCCCACTTCCATTCGGAATCTGTAGTGGTTGCAAGTCCTGCGGGTCGCTGATGTTCGCCTTGACTCGCTGACAGATATCACACTTGGCGATGTAGCTTCCGATCTCCCTCTTCATACCATGCCACCAAAATTGTTCCTTCAAGTCTTGATACATCTTGGTACCTCCGGGGTGAATAGAGTATAAGGTGTCATGGGCTTCCTTCAGAATAACTTGCTTCAACTCGGAGTCTGACGGTACACACAAGCGTCCGTTGTACCAAAGGACTCCTTCTTCATCTACGGTGAATACCGGTGCTTTTCCTGCGGCTATCTGGGTCTTGATTCCATCAATGCTGGCATTCCCTTCTGAGCTTCCTTGATCTGACCAATCAAGGTGGGTTGTAGCTCCATGCTGGCTAGGAATCCTTCACTGACTAACTCCATTCTAAACTACTCAAACTCCTGGTATAGGCTGGGTTGTTCTTCGGCTATCATTGAGTTTAACTGACATGGCAGTCTACTCAACGCATCCGCTACCACATTGGCCTTGCCGGGGTGGTAGTGGATCTCCATATCATAATCTTTGATTAATTCTAACCATCTTCTTTGCCTCATGTTCAGCTCCTTCTGGGTGAAGATATACTTCAGGCTCTTGTGATCCGAATAGATCTCGCAGCGATTACCCATGAGGTAATGACGCCACACCTTCAGTGCTAAGACTACGGCTGCGAGCTTGAGGTCATGGGTTGGGTAGTTCTGCTCATGCTGCTTCAGTTGCCGGGACAGATAAGATATCACTTTGCCTTCTTGCATAAGCACACATCCGAGACCAATCTTGGATGCATCGCAGTAAATGTCAAAGGGCTTGGTGATGTCCGGCATGATCAGAATTGGGGCTGAGGTCAGTCTAAGCTTGAGTTGTTGGAAACTCTCCTCACATTTGTCAGTCCATTCGAACTTCTTGTCCTTCTTCAGCAGTTGGGTCATTGGTCGAGCGATACTCGAAAAGCCTTCCACAAATCTACGGTAATATCCGGCTAGTCCAAGAAAAGCGCGGACCTCGGTCTGGGTGGTTGGGGCTTTCCATTCTGCAACAGTCTTGATCTTGGCGGGATCTACAACAATTCCTCCTGCAGACAAGATATGTCCCAGGAATCCTACTTCCTTCAGCCAAAACTCACATTTGCTAAACTTAGCATACAACTTATGCTCTCTAAGGGTCTCCAAGACAGCTTCTAGGTGTTGTTCATGTTCTTCCTCAGACTTTGAGTAGATTAGGATGTCATCGATGAAAACGACAACAAACTTATCCAGAAAGTTCATGAAGATCTTATTCATGAGATTCATGAAATAAGCGGGGGCATTGGTCAATCCAAATGACATGACATTGTACTCGTACAATCCATATCTGTGGTAAAGGCAGTTTTGGGAATGTCCGATGCACGAATCTTCACTGTGGTATCCAGTCCGAGATCAATCTTCGAAAACTACTACGACTGTCACCTGGTCAAACAGGTCTTCTATCTTTGGCAAGGGGTATTTGTTCTTGATGGTGACATCGTTAAGCTTACGATAGTCCGTACATAAACGACTGGCACCGTCTTTCTTATCCACAAACAAAACTGGGATCTCCAAGGTGACGCACTTGGTCGAATCAGACCTTTGGCTACAGTTCATCCAGTTGCTTCTTCCTCCACTAGCTCGATGGGTTCATGCTATAGGCTCTCTGGGCTATAGGTCCGGTTCCGTGTATTAACTCGATGATGAACTCGATATCCCGATCTGGGGGCATACCGACCATCGGGAAACACATCAGGATATCGACAAACGACCCTCTGATCCAAGGTTGGCTTGGCTACACTCTGGTTGCAAATTTTCTGGGTAGCAGTTCAGAGACATGTTCTACTATGATACCGGTGCTACTGGTCATGGTGATGGCTTTCTTGGCACAGTCAATCATTCCATGATGCTTTGCCATCCAATCCATACCCAGCACTATTTCCAAACCTTTGGTTCCCAGAATTATCAGATTGGCATAGAAATCTACTTCATGTATTCCGATGGGTACATTTTTACAAATTTTTCTGGCTTTAGTGGTTGATCCGGGGATTTGAACTATCATGACATGTTTCAAACTGAGAGGTTGAATTTTACTTGTTGATGCAAAGTCTTCGGTGAAAAAAGAATGAGATGCTCCGGAGTCAAACAACACTGGTACCGAGTTGACAGGAAACATACCCAAGACAACATCTGGTGCTTCCTGGGCTTCTTCGGCGTTCATGTGGAAGAGACGGCCGTTGCGGTTATTGGGGTTGTTGGGGCGAACTTCTTCCCGGTGGAAACGCGGCGTTGCTGCTGAACAGTGCAGCGGTGTTTCCGAGAGAGAGTCTCTTGGGGAACTCGTTGGAGTAGTGTCCCACTACTCCACACTCATAGCACGTTATGGTGGACTTGTCCTTGGTTGCGACGGGGATGGCGTTGCTTCCAGTCCGTGGGGCTGTGTTGGTGTTGTTGTTGTTGGTGTTGTGGGCTCTCATTGGGGCTCGGTTGAAGTTATTGGTGTTGCTTTGGTAGTTGTGGTTGTGGTTGGGGTGGCCTCCTGGCCTGGGGTTTCCTCCCGGTTCCGAAAACCGGGGCGTGAAGTCGGCATCGGGGTTTGTTGTTTCTGGGGCAAAACCTCCGCTTGAGCTGGGGCGATACTTTGGAGTATTGCTGGGCCCACTGGTGCATCATGCGGCGTTTGCGGTTTTCATTGGCTTGGTTCAACTTGCCCTCCATCTGAATGGCGGAGTCAACAAGGGCTTCAAGGTCGGCAAAAGGGGATGTTGACTAGGACAGTCTGCATCTCATCATGCAGTCCGTTCAGAATCTCTCCTGCCTCTTCTCGGTAGTGTCGGTTTCATCGGGCACCCTTGACAGGTAAGGAACCTGTCGCGGTATTCTACCACCGTCATCCGTCCTTGCTTCAGTTCGCGGAATTCATCCCGCATCTTCTTGATAAGACCCGGGGCACATGGTACTTGCTGAACTTGAGCTTGAAATCTGCCCAAGTCATGACTTGACCTCCGTTCATGGCACGGGTGCTGGTCCACCAGGCTCGGGCTGGTCCGGCAAGGTAGTGGGTTGCAAACAGGACCTTCTCATTGGCTTCAACTCCGGCGACCTCCAAGTTGTTCTCCATAGTCTGGCCGCCGTCGCGCGAGGGGTTCTTCGGTCTTGCTGAACACCGGAGGGTTGGTATTCTGAAGTTCTTGAGTTTGGATCCGGGATGATCATGATTTCCATGGCCTTGGTTAGTAAGGTTTTGCAGGGCTACGATGTTGGCTTGACGTTCAGCCCTTTCAGTCTCCCTGTCTTGAAGCAGGGTTTGCAGCAATTGCATCATGGCATCGTTGTTGTTGCGATTGGGAGGGGCCATCTGAATATACAGGAGATTATAAGATAAGAGGGAATTTCTATGGTTTATTTTGAATTGAGTTCAAAAACTTGTAAACTTGAATGCTTTGGATGACACACACAAACATTCATTCATTCATTCCACATCACACACTACAAACTAACAGTTCAACACTCCAATGGTTTTAAGAACCATTTCACATGCTACGATACAACTGACGGGATACAACTGATGCCTACATCAGTGCTCAGGTGTGGCTACCCTCATCCTCAATGTCGATGGGAACGACATCATCAGGGCCTGGCTCCAGGAACGCGTAGTCCTCCTCCTCAGTGAACTCGTCCTCCTCGAAGTCGTCATCGTCACTCAGGAAGGCGCCTCCTCCCTGAATATCGATATCGGCTTCGTCTTCCTCCATCTCCAGCAGCTGCTCCTCCTGAGCCTTGCCAGTGGTCTCAAGTGATGCGATCTGAGCGCGAAGGCGCGTGATAGTAGCATCCTTCTTCGCACACCGCAGGCGAAGCTTGTTGCGGTCCCGAGACAGCATCTTGATAGCATCGCCATGGGTGGCCAGGGCGAGGTGAGTCTGGTTCGCATACATCCGGGCGTTATCCAGATCCAGCTGAGTATGAT
The DNA here is from genome assembly GCA_030979885.1 of Lolium multiflorum. Classification (NCBI taxonomy): domain Eukaryota; kingdom Viridiplantae; phylum Streptophyta; class Magnoliopsida; order Poales; family Poaceae; genus Lolium; species Lolium multiflorum. The sequence goes on from CM061750.1 coordinate 160,763,392, forward strand.
ACAGCATGAAGTCTAGATGCTCGGCGTGATGCCTCAACTCAGGGTGAGACTGCAGAGCCATGGGTACTCCTGCGGCATCACGCTTCACTAGGTGAGCGAAACGGGACGCAAGCAGGCGCACCGCGTTCTGTCCGCAGAGGCGTGCCAGTGCCTCCTGCAGGCCGCGTGCAAGGCCATCGAGCCAGTTGCTCTCACGGAAAGAGAACAAGATTCTCTCCGTGGTGGGAGACTCCATGTTTCCCCTCAGATCTGCAATAATGATCCATTGCAGCTCTCCGCCAGGCTGATCATTCACCTGGATCCCATGGAACTCGGGCTGGAGGCGCCCCAGAAAGTTCGAAACCGCGGTGAGATCATGCTCGAAAATCAAGCTGCCTCCGTTACCAAGTTGGTAAAACTTGGTGTTGACGGGTGCGTTGGGCTCCATCTGAAAGTGAATTGGGAGAGTAAGTTAGAGATTTGAACAAGTGTGGCAAAATTTTAAGTAGACATAATAAGAAAGAGCATGTTTTATCAAATTTCGAAAAAGCCTCCAAGACAAGAATACGAATAATTTTTCATACATATCCTTTTCATTTTGATTTCAAAGTTAGGTTTTTATGAACGCTGATACGTCTCCAACGTATCGATAATTTCTTATGTTCCATGCTACATTATTGATGATACCTACATGTTTTATACACACTTTATGTCATATTTATGCATTTTCTGGAACTAACCTATTAACAAGATGCCGAAGTGCCCCTGTTTTCGCTTTTTTGGTTTCAGAAATCCTAGTAAGGAAATATTCTCGGAATTGGACGAAATCAAGACCCGGTTCCTATTTTCACCGAAGCATCCAGAACAGGAGCTGCCGAGGGCCGAGGCCCCTGCATAGGCCGGCGCGGCCCAGGCCCTAGCCGCGCCGCCTTATGGTGCCACCGCCTGCCGCCCCTCCGACTCCGCCGCCTATTTAAAGGTCCTGACCTAAAACCTCGAGACGAAAAAGCCACGGTACGAGAAACCTTCCAGAGCCGCCGCCATCGCGAAGCCAAGATCTGGGGACAGGAGTCTGTTCGCACGCCGCCGGACGGGGAAGTGCCCAGGAAGGCTCCTCCATCGACACCACCGCCATCTTCATCAACGCTGCTGTCTCCCATGAGGAGGGAGTAGTTCTCCATCGAGGCTCGGGGCTGTACCGGTAGCTATGTGGTTCATCTCTCTCCTATGTAGTTCAATACAATAATCTCATGAGCTGCCTTACATGATTGAGATTCATATGATGATGCTTGCAATCTAGATGTCATTATGCTAGTCAAGTGGGTTTTACTTATGTGATCTCCGGAGACTCCTTGTCCCACGTGTGTAAAGGTGACAGTGTGTGCACCGTGTGGGTCTCTTAGGCTATATTTCACAGAATACTTATTCACTGTTATGAATGGCATAGTGAAGTGCTTATTTATATCTCTTTATGATTGCAATGTGCATCGTATCACAATTTATCTATGTGCTACTCTAGCAATGTTATTAAAGTAGTTTTATTCCTCCTGCACGATGTAATGGTGACAGTGTGTGCATCCGTGTTAGTACTTGGTTTATGCTATGATCATGATCTCTTGTAGATTGCGAAGTTAACTATTGCTATGATAGTATTGATGTGTATTATTCCTCCTACATAAGCATGAAGGTGACAGTGTGCATGCTATGTTAGTACTTGGTTTAGTCGAATTGATCTTTCATGCACTCTAAGGTTATTTAAATATGAACATTGAATTGTGGAGCTTGTTAACTCCGGCATTGAGGGTTCGTGTAATCCTACGCAATGTGTTCATCATCCAACAAGAGAGTGTAGAGTATACATTTATCTATTCTGTTATGTGATCAAAGTTGAGAGTGTCCACTAGTGAAAGTCTAATCCCTAGGCCTTGCTCCTAAATATCGCTATCGCTGCTTGTTTACTGTTTTTTGAGTTACTACCGCTGCGTTACACGCTTGTTTACTTCTCGCAATATTACTACCATCAACTGCACGCCAGCAAGCACTTTTCTGCGCCATACTACTGCTCATATTCATTCATACCACTTGTATTTCACTATCTCTTCGCCGAACTAGTACACCTATTAGGTGTGTTGGGGACACAAGAGACTTCTTGCTTTGTGGTTGCAGGGTTGCATGAGAGGGATATCTTTGACCTCTTCCTCGCTGAGTTCGATAAACCTTGGGTGATCCACTTAAGGGAAACTTGCTGTTGTTCTACAAACCTCTGCTCTTGGAGGCCCAACACTGTCTACAAGAATAGAAGCACTCGTAGACATCAAGCTATTTTCTCGCGCCGTTGCCGGGGAGGAAAGGTAAAAGGTACTCACACTCCGGATCTCGGCTACTAAGCTATCTTCGCGCTGTAGGTACTCGAAGCTATTTCCTTTAGACTCGCAATTGCGACATTTGGTTTCTTGTTTACACTAGTAAGGCATAATGGAAAACAACAAAAATATGAGAGATCTTTATGAACTTTATCTTGAATTAGGACATGATGTGTTTGAAGAGAGAATTAAAAAACCCATGGAACTTTATATGCATGCTAATGGGAATGTTATTAATATGAATGCTTTGAACACTATTGTTGCTAATGCTATGGAAAATTCTAAGCTTGGGGAAGCTGGTTTTGATGAGCATGATCTTTTTAGTCCCCCAAGCAATGAGGAGGAAATTTACTTTGATGATACTTTGCCTCCTATTTATGATGATTATAATGATAGTAGTCTTTTGTTACCACCTGTTATGGAGGATAAATTTGATTATGATTACAATATGCCTCCTATATTTGATGATGAGAATAATAATGATAGCTACTTTGTTGAATTTGCTCCCATTACATCTAATAAAACTGATTATGCTTATGTTGGGAGTAGTAATTATTTTATGCATGAGAATAAGAATGCTTCATGTGATAGTTATATTGTTGAATTTGTTCATGATGGTACTGAAAGTTATTATGAGAGAGGAAAATATGGTTGTAGAAATTTTCATGTTACTAAAACACCTCTCTATATGCTGAAATTTTTGAAGTTACACTTGTTTTATCTTTCTATGCTTGTTGCATTATGCCTCTTGAACTTGTTTGTTTACAAGATTCCTATGCATAGGAAGCATGTTAGACTTAAATGTTTTTTGAATTTGCTTCTTGATGCACTCTTTTGCTTCAACTACTATTTCTTGCGAATGCATCATTAAAATTGCTGAGCCCATCTTAATGGCTATAAAGAAAGAACTTCTTGGGAGATAACCCATGTGTTTTTTTTACTAGAGTACTTTGTTTTATATTTGTGTCTTGGAAGTTGTTTACTACTGTAGCAACCTCTCCTTATCTTGTTTTTGTGCCAAGTAAAGTCTCTATAGTAAGGTTCATACTAGATTTGGATTACTGCGCAGAGACAGATTTCTTTGCTGTCACGAATCTGGGCCTATTTCTCTGTAGGTAACTCAGAAAATTATGCCAATTTACGTGAGTGATCCTCAGATATGTACGCAACTTTCATTAGTTTTGAGTTTTTCCATTTGAGCAAGTCTGGTGCCATTTTAAAATTCGTCTTTACGGACTGTTCTGTTTTTGACAGATTCTGCCTTTTATTTCGCATTGCTTCTTTCGCTGTGTTGGGTGGATTTCTTTGTTCCATTACCTTCCAGTAGCTTTGAGCAATGTCCAGAAGTGTTAAGAATGATTGTGTCACCTCTGAACATGTGAATTTTAATTGTGCACTAACCCTCTAATGAGTTTGCTTGAAGTTTGGTGTGAAGGAAGTTTTCAAGGATCAAGAGAGGAGTATGATATACTATGATCAAGAGGAGTGAAAGCTCTAAGCTTGGGGATGCCCCCGTGGTTCACCCCTGCATATATTAAGAAGACTCAAGCATCTAAGCTTGGGGATGCCCAAGGCATCCCCTTCTTCATCGACAAATTTATCAGGTTCCTCCCCTGAAACTACATTTTTATTCGGTCACATCTTATGTACTTTACTTGGAGCGTCTGTTTGTTTGTTTTTGTTTTGTTTGAATAAGTTCATCCTTGTGTGGGAGAGAGACACGCTCTGCTGGTTCGTATGAACACATGTGTTCTTAGCTCATAATATTCATGGCGAAGTTTCCTCTTCGTTAAATTGTTATATGGATGGAATTGGAAAATGCTACATGTAGAAATTGCTATAATGTCTTGGGTAATGTGATACTTGGAAATTGTTGTGCTCATGTTTAAGCTCTTGCATCATACACTTTGCACCTATTAGTGAAGAAATACATAGAGCATGCTAAAATTTGGTTTGCATAATTGGTCTCTCTAAGGTCTAGATAATTTCTAGTATTGAGTTTTGAACAACAAGGAAGACGGTGTAGAGTTTTATAATGTTTACAATATGTCTTTTATGTGAGTTTTGCTGCACCGCTTCATCCTTGTGTTTGTTTCAAATAACCTTGCTAGCCTAAACCTTGTATCGAGAGGGAATACTTCTCATGCATCCAAAAACCTTGAGCCAATTACTATGCCATTTGTGTCCACCATACCTACCTACTACATGGTATTTCTCCGCCATTCCAAAGTAAATTGCTTGAGTGCTACCTTTAAACAATTCAAAAGTTATTACCTCTGATTTGTGTCAATGTTTTATAGCTCATGAGGAAGTATGTGGTGTTTATCTTTCAATCTTGTTGGGCAACTTTCACCGATGGACTAGTGGCTTCATCCGCTTATCCAATAATTTTGCAAAAAGAGCTGGCAATGGGATTCCCCCCAAATTAATTAACAAAAATAGACACTCCTCCATGGTATGTGATTGTTGGACGGCACCCGAAGGATTCGGTTAGCCATGGCTTGTGTAAGCAAAGGTTGGGAGGAGTGTCATCATAATAAAACTAAAATAAAAAGGCACTCCTTCATGGTATGAGATTGTTGGCAGGCACCCGAGGATTCGGTTAGCCATGGTTTGTGAAAGAAAGGTTGGAAGGAGTGCCACCCAAAAATAAAAATAAAATGGGAGCCGCTCTTTGAAGGTTTGTCTGGCAAGGGGTTAGAGTACCCACTACCATTCGTTGACAACAACAAACACCTCTCAAAACTTTACTTTTATGCTCTCTTTATGTTTTCAAAACCAAAGCTCTAGCACAAATATAGCAATCGATGCTTTCCTCTTTGAAGGACCTTTCTTTTACTTTTATGTTGAGTCAGTTCACCTATTTCTCTCCACCTCAAGAAGCAAACACTTGTGTGAACTGTGCATTGATTCCTACATACTTGCACATTGCACTTGTTATATTACTCTATGTTGACAATTATCCATGAGATATAAATGTTATAAGTTGAAAGCAACCGCTGAAACTTAATCTTCCTTTGTGTTGCTTCAATACCTCTACTTTGAATTATTGCTTTATGAGTTAACTCTTATGCAAGACTTATTGATGCTTGTCTTGAAGTACTATTCATGAAAAGTCTTTGCTTTATGATTCATTTGTTTACTCATGTCATTACCATTGTTTTTGATCGCTGCATTCATTACATATGTTTACAATATGATCAAGTTTATGATGGCATGTCACTTCAGAAATTATCTTTGTTATCGTTTTACCTGCTCGGGACGAGCAGAACTAAGTTTGGGGATGCTGATACGTCTCCAACGTATCGATAATTTCTTATGTTCCATGCTACATTATTGATGATACCTACATGTTTTATACACACTTTATGTCATATTTATGCATTTTCTGGAACTAACCTATTAACAAGATGCCGAAGTGCCAGTTCCTGTTTTCTGCTGTTTGGTTTCAGAAATCCTAGTAAGGAAATATTCTCGGAATTGGACGAAATCAAGACCCAGGTTCCTATTTTCACCGGAAGCATCCGAACACCCGAGAGCTGCAGGGGGCCACGGGGCCCCAGACCATGGCCGGCGCTGGCCCCTGGCGCGCCGCCTATGGTGCCACCGCCTGTCGCCCCTCCGACTCCGCCTCTTCGCCTATTTAAAGGTCCCCGACCTAAAACCTCGAGACGAAAAAGCCACGGTAGGAGAAACCTTCCGAGCCGCCGCCGCGAAGCCAAGATCCGGGGACAGGAGTCTGTTCCGGCACGCCGCCGGACGGGGAAGTGCCCCCGAAGGCTCCTCCATCGACACCACCGCCATCTTCATCAACGCTGCTGTCTCCCATGAGGAGGGAGTAGTTCTCCATCGAGGCTCGGGGCTGTACCGGTAGCTATGTGGTTCATCTCTCTCCTATGTAGTTCAATACAATAATCTCATGAGCTTCCTTACATGATTGAGATTCATATGATGATGCTTGCAATCTAGATGTCATTATGCTAGTCAAGTGGGTTTTACTTATGTGATCTCCGGAGACTCCTTGTCCCACGTGTGTAAAGGTGACAGTGTGTGCACCGTGTGGGTCTCTTAGGCTATATTTCACAGAATACTTATTCACTGTTATGAATGGCATAGTGAAGTGCTTATTTATATCTCTTTATGATTGCAATGTGCATCGTATCACAATTTATCTATGTGCTACTCTAGCAATGTTATTAAAGTAGTTTTATTCCTCCTGCACGATGTAATGGTGACAGTGTGTGCATCCGTGTTAGTACTTGGTTTATGCTATGATCATGATCTCTTGTAGATTGCGAAGTTAACTATTGCTATGATAGTATTGATGTGTATTATTCCTCCTACATAAGCATGAAGGTGACAGTGTGCATTCTATGTTAGTACTTGGTTTAGTCGAATTGATCTTTCATGCACTCTAAGGTTATTTAAATATGAACATTCAATTGTGGAGCTTGTTAACTCCGGCATTGAGGGTTCGTGTAATCCTACGCAATGTGTTCATCATCCAACAAGAGAGTGTAGAGTATGCATTTATCTATTCTGTTATGTGATCAAAGTTGAGAGTGTCCACTAGTGAAAGTCTAATCCCTAGGCCTTGCTCCTAAATACTGCTATCGCTGCTTGTTTACTGTTTTACTGAGTTACTACTGCTGCGTTACTACTGCTTGTTTACTTCCCGCAATATTACTACCATCAACGCACGCCAGCAGCACTTTTCTGGCGCCATACTACTGCTCATATTCATTCATACCACTTGTATTTCACTATCTCTTCGCCGAACTAGTACACCTATTAGGTGTGTTGGGGACACAAGAGACTTCTTGCTTTGTGGTTGCAGGGTTGCATGAGAGGGATATCTTTGACCTCTTCCTCCCTGAGTTCGATAAACCTTGGGTGATCCACTTAAGGGAAACTTGCTGCTGTTCTACAAACCTCTGCTCTTGGAGGCCCAACACTGTCTACAAGAATAGAAGCACCCGTAGACATCAAACGCCCATTCTAACTAAGGTTTTCTAAGGTCAAACCTGGCTCTGATACCAACTTGTCAAAACCCGGATTTTTAAGTCCAGATGCCTACTATGTCATTCATCGCAATCCCAGGATAATGTTGTTGCGAGGCATAATAGTCGAATATCACAGTCATTATTTATTACAAGCCATAATGTCTTACAATCTTGAATCACATGATTCATCTTACATAAATAGTTGATCTTTCAATCAACATACATACACAAGTTCATACATAGCGGAAGCGTAATAGTAAATGGACTCTCTAGTCCACAGGCCAACATTTGACGTCAGAAACCCCTAGTTGTCGTAGGCGTCCTGCTGGTCATCCTCGTGATAGTTCTGTTCATCATCGTACTCTGGCCATTTGAATAGCCAGGGACAAAGCCGTAAGTACTTTAAGTACTTGCAAACTAATACTAATGTAAAATGCCAACTAAAGGTACTAAGCTCTAGTTTAACTTGCATAAGCCAAATTTTAGTTCACAAGCTTGGATCATGTGCTAACTAACTCAAGTGGGAACATTAGTGTCATTCCCACAACATTGGTATAATTCCAACAAGTCACCAAGTCACCAGTCACCTTTACTAAAGTTTTCAAAAATCTGACACTGGAAACTGTATGGCCCTTCCAACCGTCCGTAACCGTGGACACGGCTATTCGAATAGATTTACACTCTGCAGAGGTTGCACACTTGTGCCACAACATTTGATTTCATCCGTCGGAATAACTCCGAGTCACCGTAACAACAGTACGCGGATCATCAACCATAACCTTTCACTTACACATCCTAGTATGAGCACCTCTCCCCATGAGCTTGGCCTCCCAGTGAAAACCAACTGTTAACCTGGGAACTGCACAGGGCTTGGCCGTACAATTTCACCTCAATTCACATCATTTCTCAGCAACGGAGGCAGCCTCGGCATAACCCCTATGACGTGTGTTTAGAGGGAACTCATACTAAAATCTATAAACTTCCAGTTAAGCCCTACCCATAATCAGGTATTGTGGGGGTACTCAAAAATTGGAAAGGTATCGCATTCAAACCAATATCAGGTTTTCATCAAAAATCACTATCTTCTCTTTTTCATATTCAACCTCAAATCATTCAATGGAATGTTTCATCATTCTAAGGTTTCAAATTCAACCATTCATATGTTCCCATCTAGAGTAGTCAAGTTTTAGTATTTTAGCACTAGAACTAATCATGAGGGGTGCTACATTGCTTTGCTATCTATAAGACTAACTTGGCTACTCTAGTAGTTTGATTCACCTATACCATTTGAAATCAATTTTTGAAAACACAACAAGTAAGACTTGTATGGTATAAATGTAGGATAGGATTGTATGAAGAAAGATAAGAATCATGGTGCCTTGCCCAAGGAGGGCTTTGCACTTTTGCAAGAGTATTAGCTTGCCTTGGTAGTTCTCTAGGTTTTCTTCTTCCTCTTCTTGGTAGAATTCTCCTTCCTCTTGGTAATCTCCGGTGCTAGCGTCTAAATTTGAATACGAGGTATAATCACTAAACAAGCTCAAAAGCCATACTAAGCACATCATTACTTCACACAAACTATGCTAAGCACACACATAAAATAATTAGGTGCATTGGTTTTCTTTGTTAAAGAAAAGTAATTTCTTCTCATTATATATGTAATTAATAATTTCCATTTAGTCTTTGAGAAAAATAGTTTCCTCTCATTGAAATCTTCTTAAGATTTAACTTCTCAAATAACCATACATGAATTCATATTGACCTAAGTCAAACATTCATCATCATTATTTGAGAAAATGATTTAAATGAGGTAAATCACCTCATACTATTTTATAATTCCCGAAATGATTTAAATCTCCAAATATTCATATAGGAGTGTTTGGACCAGAGGTGCAAACATCACATGAATTCATTTGGGACAAGATTTAAATGAAGTAAAATACTTCATAGGACTTACATAATATATTTGGACAATATCACTTAATTAAACTAGCCATTTTGTCCATTAATTAATCTAGGGCATGATCATGCAAAGTGACCACACCATTTTGTTGCAGAAACAATTAGTGTAAGTCAAATGTGAGCTATAGGAGTTGGAATTAATTAAATATCTATTTTGGTTGATTTTTAATAATTATTTGAATATGAAAAAGTCCCTGCCTTCTTCTTTTTATCATTTTATTTCCACAACAGATCTCGAGGTGAGACCAGTGGCATAATGTAGATATTTTTACTAGCTTTCCACATATATAAAGTTTATTAAATTTGGCCAAGCCAAACAGATTCTATGAATTTCCAAAGTTGGGTTCAGTATTGAAATTGGATTAAATTTATTTAAACAAGATTTAAATAAAAGGGCCGGCGGGAAATGCTAACGGGCCAGGTTTTTAAACTAACGGCCTGCTCAGCCCAACAGCGCATCCAGTGCGAGTGGGCCGCCTGACAGCGTGGGTCCCGCATGTCAGCGGCTCTTTAAACCCGAAACGGTATGGAGCATCGCGGTGCGTTGGATTAGAACTAGATCGAACGGCTCATGCGTGTCGTCGTCGACGGCGAGAGAGGAGCTCGCCGGCGGTGCAGGTAGGGGGTCGGAGGGCTTACGGTGGCTCCAGCTAGGGTTGGCAGTGTGCTTGACGAGGTTGTAGACGACGGCGAGGCTCCTGGTAGCGGTGGCGTCGCTTGGGGAGGCCTGAATCGACGGCGATTGCTGCAGAGCTTCCGCGGCTCCGATCTCCCGATTGAGCTTGCTCCGGCGACGATTGGGGTGGCTACTGGTGCTGAGCGAGGCGGTGGTGATTGGTGATCATGGTAGTGTGCTTGGATCGTCGAGGGGAGGCCTCTATTTATAGGCGCGCGTGGGTGCTGAGGTGCTGTGGCAATGGCGACAAGGGCGCGGCGTTTCTGGTGGGCTAGCGAGCTAGGCGTTGGCGCCGTGGTGTTCACGACGTCACCGCGGTCCTCGGAGCGTCAACGGCGCGGTAAATGGTGGCGTACGGTGGTCGGGCGGGCGCGTGTACTGTCGCGGCCGTGGCGGGCGCGTTCGTCCTCTCCGGCGGCCGTGGTCGCCAAGGCATGACGTCGGCGTGTCCGGCGAGCTCCGCGTGGCGAGGAAAGTACCGTGGCGCGCGGATATGGTCGGGGTACGGCGAGATTTGGCGAGCGCCGCGTGGCCGGGTCGCGCGCGTCCGTGCGCCAGTGACGTCGCCCATGCCGCTCGCGGCGTACCTGGGCGTACCTGGGCGCGCGTCGTCCCCCTGTCGGCGTCCTCGTGATCGACGGCGTGCACGGACGATCTCAGCAGGTCGTGGGCGACGCGTTGGACACGGTGGTCGTGGCGATGGTGGAGAGAAAATGGGGGAGGCGTGTCGAGGGGCGACGTGGCCGGCATGGCCATGGCCGGCCATGATCTGGTCGTGTCCATGGCGTGTTCTTGCATGGGCTAGGTAGAGTGATGTCCAGGGGACTTGGTTTAGCCAAAAAATGGTCAAGGGGCAGCAAGGTTTGATCACAATTTGAAAATGGAGATTGTTGAATCTGTTTCAATGTCTCATCTTTGCCTGCTCATATCTTGTGATCCAAAGTGAATTTGGTATCATGATCTTTACAAAAGTTGTTCCCCTTGTTGTGTACTTGGATGACATGCCAAGAGTTGGATTTGTTTAGTTTAGAAATTTTGAAATAGAGAGGCTCAAAGTGGTGACCAGACTATAAAAGTCAGAAATGACCATTATCTCATGTGATCATATTTTCAATTTTGAATTTGGTTTAAATGGTATATCTTTGATTCTCAAAGTTGTAATTACTCTTTAATATCATATTACATCTATTGGTGAAGATCAAATGGGTCTAGGGTCAAATTTACAAAAATGACATAGACCATATGTTAGGGTTTTTAGGGTTTTTATAATATTTGATTTCTTCCTCTTTTTGATGGATTTGATTTATGATGATCACTTGATCACTCTAGGGTTTTGGAATTCATCACATACACCAAGTAACAATCATCATGGAATATCACTCATAATGCACAAGTCCTATGCAGGGTACTATATGCAAAGTAAAAGTTTTTGTTGGTTCTGAATTTTGGATATTTGGAATTCTTCTTCTTCCTTTATTTGAAATTTGGGATGTTACAAGTTCTAACATAAGTGAAACATCCATTAAAATATTAGCTATTGTAGCAACTTCTTTTGGAAGCTCTTCCTCTGAAAAGAACTCAAAAGGAAAAAAGATTAAGAGGCAAATGCAAATTGTGGCAGAAATCTGTCAAAACAGAACATCAGGTAAAGATCGGTCTGTTAGAAAATCCTCTGTTGCTCAAATTGAAAAGTGCAAAACTAATGAAAGTTAGATAATAAACCGGTGCAACTGACCAAAAATTATCAGATCAATCCGACGTTCTGGCTACGAATACTAATTTTTTGGTGACAGCACAGAATTTGTTTCGGGACAACAACTTCCACAAATCTTACTTTCTTCCTATTAGAGGATATCCTTGCCACAAAAACGAAATAAAAAGGATAAGGAGAGGTTATTACAGAGGTAACAACTTTCAAGACTCAACAAAAGAAAAATTACAGAAATAGAACATGGGTTATCCCCCAAGAGTGGTTTTCTTTAACGCCTTCCAGCTAGGAGCAGAAACCTTGAATCAAGTATTTTCAAGTGAAGAAGCATCAAGATCAATTCCAGAAGTCTTTTCAACAAGGAATTTTATTTTATCCATATAAGTGTTAGAATACCCTCTCTCAACACTCTTGGGTTCACTACTTTCATCAAATGGGTTTTCAGGAACAATCCAATCAGAATTCTTTTCCAAAGCTTCATGCATTCCTACGAGTTTGAAAGGTATTGGTATTTTGATTTCCTCCCTATTTTTAGGTTTGGTTTTTTCTATATTTTCAAGTGTACCAATAATATCTACACACGAGCCTAGCATCTTAAACTGATCAAAGACATTCCTAGCTTCTATAACAACATCTCTAAATTCTTTAAGCCAAGTTTCCAGAATAAAATCTCTCTTTTCATCATCCTCAACTTCATGAAGTTTAAGAAACATTTGCTGCATTATGGGGTTAAGGTTAACAAACCTAGCCTCCAACATTTGAACTAAATAAGCTGCAGCAGTTTCATAATTAGGAGCAAGTTCTACTAAGGATCTATCCTCAATATCTTTGTGCTTACTAACATGATTAAAGAATTCTTCAATGTTATCTCTCCCAATTATAGAAATACTACCTATTGATAAGTCTTTCAGAACGTACTTAGGGATCAACATAATGAGCTAAAATATAAAGCAACAAAATAACAAATATAAAGGGAAATATTTTTGTGTGTGTTTCTGATAAAAAGAAGCAAACATGAAAAAGTAAAATAAACTAAGAAAAACAATAACAAAGTAAAGAGGTTGGAGATGAGAGACTCCCCTTGCAGAAATCCTCTTTCTCCCCGGCAACGGTGCCAGAAAAGAGCTTGATGTTGTGCAGAGTATGCAGTTGGGAAACCCCAAGAGGAAGGTATGATGAGCACAGCAACAAGTTTTCCTCATTAAGAAACCAAGGTTTAATCGACCAGTAGAAGAAATCACTTATGAAGGTGCTGCTGGCTGACTTTGGCAGGGCGCACTACCGGTGTCAGCAACAACGTGGAACCTGCACACAACACAACCAGAATACTTTGCCCCAACTTACAGTGAGGTTTTCAATCTCACTGGTTTTGCTGAAATCAAAGGACTAGACGTATAGCGTGGAAAGAGATGTTTGTTTGAAGTGAAATAAAGAGAATAGTGCTTGCAGTAGATGGTTTTATCAGTGTAAAAGAAAGGACCGGGTCCACAGCTCACTAGAGGTTTCTCTCCATAAAGATAAATAACATGCTGGGTAAATAAAGTACAGCTGGGCAATTGACAGAATAAAGACCATACATGACAAGATGATTACTATGAGATTCATTTGGGCATTACAACAAGATTCATAGACCATAATCCAACTGTATCTATGACTAATAATCCACCCTCAGGATATCATCTGAACAACTTTGGGTATTAAGTTGAAAGCAACGGATTATTGCTTTAATTAAAGTGTGAAAAGTAAACAATAGAATTATCCTTGGATAAAGCATTGTTGTTTTCTAACTAGTAGTAACATCACATCTACAACCTTAGGAGTTACTGCCACTCTCCTAGATTACTAGAGTCATGAACCCACTATCGAGCATAAATACTCCCTCTTGAAGAAGAATGATGTGATGAGATGAAGGATGGACAAAAGATCAAGCTTGGGGATGCCCATGTCACCCCAAGAAATATCGAAGAGGTACAAGCGTCAAAGCTTGGGGATGCCCAAGGCATTCCCTTCTTCATCAACAAAAATATCAGGTCATCTTTCAAGACACTATATTTTTATTGCTTCATATGCTATGTGTTGTTCTTGGAGCGTCTTTAATATTTTTTTGTTTTCTTTTTTTTGTTTGCTGTAGTATATGGTTGGATCGTAGCATACTTGTTTTGGAGAATGACACACTCCATTTTCATTGCATAGAACACTCTAGTTTTCACTCTTACTGTTCTACGAGTGTTCTCTTTTACTAGTACTGCGTTTAGCTCTTGTTTTCCACTCGTATGATTATCTCTCTGGTGTTTATTGATTATTATATATGAGAGTTGTTTTAAATAAATTGATTGGTATTGGAGACGAGTAAAATATTTCATGCTTATAGTGGTACAAAAGAAAGCTTGTTTAGACTGTGGCTTAGACTTTAGCATGTCATATTAGATGTTATTTTAATTATATGTTTAGTAGTTATTGCTGTAGCGTGACTTGTCTCAAATAGCTGAGAGTGCTTAATGTGCCATTGAAAAAAATCATTTGTTGTTTCCATCATACAAAAGCATAATATTATGGTATTCTCCTTTGATCCTTTAATTGGGTTAACTTGGCACATGCTGACACCATGTTATGACTACAAACTAGTCACCTCAAGCCTCTATGATCATTTAGTTTTTTACTTGTAATATCACTTTATGCTTTCATTAGTAATGTTTTGTCGCTATGCATGATTATGTCCATTATTTCTCTCTTAGTTGGTCGCTCCTAGTCTTTTGCTAGCCTTCACCTGTACTGAGTATGAGCTCTACTAGTGCATCCAACTCCCAAAAAAACCAAAGTTTGCCAATTGTGTCCACCATACCTACCTATATGTGGTATTTCACCACCACTCCAAAGTAAATTGCTTGTGTGCTACCTTTAAAACCTTCAAAAATTATTACCTTTTTTGTGTTCCTGTGTTAGCTCACGAGGAATTGTTGGATGCTTTATTGTCTCTTTCATGTTTATTTGGCTTCACACCTTGACTAGCATGCATAATGTGCTAGTCCCTAATATTGCAAAAAGAGAAGGCAAACGGGTGCCCAGCCCACTAAATATAAAATAAACAAATTATCAAATAAATCTTCTAACACTATGGGCTTGAGAAATCATGAACCTAGCTTGTTCAAACAAAGGAGAAGAGGAACTTTATTGTTCTCTCTATGGGAGCCTCTCTTGAAGCCATTAAACATGAAATGATGATAGATCATTTGATGTCATTCGTTGACATAGACATACATACCTCTCAAAATATATTTTCAACACCTCTGTTTTATTCAAAATAAAAAGCTCTAGCACATGAGTAATCTTGCTTCCCTCTACGCATGGCCTTTCTTTTACTTTTATGTTGAGTGTTCATCTTCTAACTTTATGCACCAATTAAGAGAGCATAGTTATCATTCTGAGTATAATGTGCATAGTCCCAAAATTTATTATTGATTGATTCATAATTATGTTATTGCTTGTTCTCAAATTATTTGTATCTAGTCACCCTTTTGAACTTTAAAGGTGTCCTATGCATTTATGTTTTGCTATTCCATGAAGGACAAACTGAATACCACTTTGCCATGTTTTCTGTATGCTAAAAAAAGCAGTTGCTTGCAGTGCACTATTATTCATGATCTTTTGTTTGAGTTACTTCTCATGTTGTAACATAGTTGCTAAGTTCTATTGTTAGAATTATATCTATCATGTCTCTGTTTAGAGTACTTTGATCCTAGCTCACAATGCTTTTACAATAAACTTGATCAAGATTGTGTTGGCTGCATGTCACCTCAAAAATTATTTTTCTTATCATTTACCTACTCGAGGACGAGCAGGAGTTAAGATTGGGGATGCTGATACGTTGCAAACGTATCTATGATTTTTCATGCCCCGGTATTTATGCTCGATAGTGGGTTCATGCCTCTAGTAATCTGGGAGAGTGACAATAAATCCTAACGTTGTAGATGTGCTATTGCTACTAGGGAGAAACCAATAATGCTTTATCCAAGGATAATTTTATTGTTTACTTTACACACTTTGCTTAATGCAATAATCTGTTGCTTGCAACTTAATACTGAAAGGGGTGCGGATGCTAACCGGAAGGTGGATTATTAGTCATAGACACAGTTAGATTACGGTCTATGTATCTTGTTGTAATGCCCAAATAAATTTCATAGTAATCATCTTGTCATGTATAGTCTTTATTATGTCAATTGCCCAACTGTAATTTATTCACCCAATATGTTCTTTATCTTTATGGAGAGACACCTCTAGTAAACTGTGGACCCCGATCCTTTTTTTACACTGATAAATTCATCTACTGCAAATATTGTTCTCTTTAATTTCACTGCAAACAAACATCTCTTTCCAGACTATACGTTTAATCCTTCGTTTTCAGCAAAACCGGTGAGATTGACAGCCTGACTGTAAGTTGGGGCAAAGTATTTTGGTTGTGTTGTGTGCAGGTTCCACGTTGTTGCTGACACCGGTAGTGCGCCCTGCCAAAGTCAGCTAGCAACAACTTCACAAGTGTTCTCATTCTCCTACTTGTCGATTAAACCTTGGTTTCTTACTAAGGGAAAACTTGTTGCTGTGCTCATGATACCTTCCTCTTGGGGCTTCCCAACTGCATACTCTGCACAACATCACGGGACTCCTCCAACCCGCGACATGAGTCGTACAATGGAGTATTCGAGCCTGTCTCCAGTTGCTCAAGCTTTGATTTCCGCCCAGCGCTTTTCGTGTTTTCGAGAAGCAGATTTTGAAGATGAGGGTCCCGCACGACTGAAGCTAGCGGCACCTCTTCGTCGTCATCAATGTTATTGTCCGCGTCTTGAACATTTTGTTCATCATCATACTGATATGCATTGTCGTGTGCAATAAACTTTTCATCGTCATCAATATCATGATGCCCTCCTTCTTGCCGGCTATTACCACCTGCTCCATCGCCCCACTGACCTCCGTGTCATCACTCATCCATTGAGTGTGTCCATGCATGAAACCATTAGTGAGCAGGTGCCCCTGCAATTTGCCTGAATAGGGGTCAAACCATTTCCCTAGTTTGCATTTTCGACACGGACACAATACCTCTGTGAGGTTATTTTCATACATGTCGGCGATCGCGTGTTTGAGATATCTCATCACGACGCTTTCCCTCATCTTGATGACCATTATCGCCTGCACGGCAAGATATATAATTGATTAGAACCATGCATCCGTCGGTAGTTTTCACGGAAAATTTCGGCATGACCTTCCTACACATTAGGACCTAGGAGCGCCAGAAATGTGCCGAAACAGAAACTTAACAAATCAACATTTCGGTGCAACATTGGCAACTCATTTTCATCCCATCCAATCGTTCAATCGCCGACACACGCTTTGCATCAAAGTTCCAGTATTCGATTTCATTCCGCAATTTGTTCATTAATCACCTATTTGGTTGATATATTAGTAGACGAGATCGAGACGTCACGCCGACCACGACGTATGAGTTCCTATTTTCTAGATCAAGATCTAGATCTAGATTGAGCGGTCAATGCATGATAGATAGATCTATATCTATATAGGGATGTGGGAGATGCATGTAGGAAGCGAAGATTTGCTCAAAAAATATTAATTTATTTGGTCAAATTGGGTAACGCTTTGTTTGGATGCAGTGAATTGGATGTGGAATTGAATTAGACTGGGAATTCCAAATCCAGGATGGAAATGAGTTGGCTTCCAATTCAAATTATGTCGTTTGGGTGCGTTTGGAATTCTTTGTTGGAATCAAAGGCTATACCCAATTCCAATTCTTGTTTGGATGTACAACCCATTGAATTTGATGTTTTTTGAGTTTAGACAATATAAACTTGATGTATATTACGATGTATATATTATTTTGCACACATATTATAGTAAAATAAATGGAATAAGGTGGATATAAAAAATGAGATGACACACAATTGGTGTGTAGTACCGAAACAATTACACGTGGATAAAATAGTTGTTTCTCTAACAAGTACCACAAAGCTGGTACTTCATGTCTCTCACACATAGCACACAAATAGCACAAACGTAGCATAAACCGGGTAGTTCATAGACAAAAAAGTAGATACTAGTTTATAACATCCACCACTCGTCTTTGCAACAATCAAGGTAATCTCAGGAGCCATGGCTTCTTAATTTTCTCGGGTAGCGCCTTCAGTGCTTCAAACAAGCGTTCATTGATGATCAACTTCCCATAAGCTTTGAGCAGATCCAAATCTTCGAAATTTAACTTCTTGAGTGCATCATAGATTTCAGTTGGAGGAGTCACCTTTGGCATAGGAAGTGACTCGGTTGCTTTCAAAGCTTCATCAAATGATGTCCTCATTTCTTCCATCATGCAAAAGATAGCTTCCCCGGTGTGTTGCCTTTTCTGAGGCACTTCTGAAGATTCTTCAGGAGCGGGTGTGACTTGTTCTTGAACAGACTCAGCTGGAGTCGCAGCACCTATACCAGTTGCATGGTCTCTTGAATATATAGTCTGGATAACTTGCCAATTCATCACGACCTTGTTCCTGCAGCAACCTGCTTCCTTGTTGGCCTACACAATACGCAAACATGTTACAAATGATAATCAAGTTGCATAAAAAAGCATAGACAAAAATAGTGTTAAGCACCTCAACATAACGAGACCACACTTCATCACTATCAACCTCCACCATATTTTTTTTCTGAATCCCATCCAAAGCCGCTCTGAGTAAGCATCTTGCTAATGATCTTATAATTCTTGTCAAATGTTTTAATTCTTGCTACTATTTTTCTTTGTGATATCAACATCACATGTCTCCTTCACATGCTTAATACAAGCATTGTACACATGTGGCTTCCAACTATTTTGAGCACGGTCAGCATTATATTGATGCTCAACAAGGGTATCCAACAATGTTGTGTCCATCTCAGGAGTCCATTGAATATAAGCTCTAGTACCACCTTTCTTTGGTTTTGGGTCGGCCATGCTGCATGTATAAATCAAAATAGATGTGCATACAAGTAGGAACACAAGTTATATGTTCGTTCAGGCATAGATGTGCATATATATAGTCATTCATACATGATGCATGTATTAAAAAAATGTCCACAATAGCATGTATCACACAAAATTGGTCCCTACGAGCATGAATCACTACTTTTCTACTCTATCTCTGCTTGTGCATGTGCCATGGGGTACTCAGCATACATATTATCGGCAAATTGCTCCCTAAAAGCGGTCCATGTAGCAGTTAGTTGGACACTTCTAATTAAAGTAGCATCATCTACAAGTTCAGGAGCCATGTTTGCTAGTTCAGCGTCGACTTCCTGTAGCAACAAATTATCCCTCACGTGTTGTATGTCCCTTGCAATGTTGTGTAACACACAACACACATTAATAATACGAATCTGCAAATATTTTCATAGTTAGCAATTGTTGTTCAACAACCCAAACCATCTACAAACCATACCGACATGTATTACCTGGTCTTCTATGGAAAAGAAACTACAAGAACGGGAGGATGGCCCATTTTTTCTTCAACAAGCCAAAGGTTCTCTCCACAACATTTCTCGCACGAGCATGTCGCAAGTTATATAACTCTTTGTAGTTCTGGGGCTGTTGTTGACTTGCAACCCATTCTTTCAAATGGTACCGAGTGGATCTGAATGGAGATAGAAATCCAGGTCCATTGGTATAGCCAGCATCCACTAGGTAGTACTTTCCTATTTGTAAAGTAAAAAATGTTATTGAACAACAAGAAAAAAAAGAGAAATAAAAAGCCAAGACTACGAGTCATACCCTGTGGTACAACAAATGCATCTTCACAATCAGTCCTCATAGCATCTTTTAACACTCTCGAGTCTGATGCCGAGCCCTCCCAACCAGGTAGAACATAGAGAAATTTCATGTTCCAGTCAACAACACCTAACATGTTAGTGGTGATCTCTTGATGTCTATTCCTATATCTCCCTTTATCAGCGGTATGGACAAACACAGGAATATGACACCCATCTATTGCTCAAAGTGCATTGCCAAACCACTGCCATTTGTAAATCATTCGGAGGGTTCACAGTAGGATCGTGAAGCTTTATGAAGTCACCACTTAGAGATAAGATCACTACAAGAAAAGTTGCCATGGCCGACGAAGTTGAAGTCGCGCCGTGGTTGCTGGTGTACCATGGCCGACGATTTTGGTCCCTCCGTGGTGCATGTCAAAACTTTTTTTCTCGTTTTGAGGCCACCTAGCCCGACGAAAGCGGCCAAAACGTGGCGTATGGTGGCCCGGGACGTGGTGCATCTCGAAATCTCGGGTTCGCCGGCCGAGTCAACGCAAATCCGCACCGCCGAGGGATGTAGGGCCCGATGGCAGCCTCTCTGGCATTGTTTTTTTTCTAGATCGCGCCATCTCGTTCAACGTTCTCCGATCGAGCCGTTTACGATGCGGATCATGGGTCCGCATGTCATCCTCTATGAACCAAAATTCTTTCTATTCTTGGATTTTTTTTGACTCGTTTTGGCTACTTTTTCTTTTGATCCCTTGCCGCCTTGGAAACGTTGAGACCGCTGCTGCTAAATGGGACCCGCATGTCATCTCTATGTGCAATCAACTTTCTTCTTGGAGTTTTTGGCACCTCAAATTTGGTCACTTGCCTTTTCTTTCGATCCCCTGCCGCCTCTCAAACGGTGATACCGCTGCTGCTAACCGGGACCCGCATGTCATCCTCTATGTACTATAAAACTTTCTTCTTGAATTATTTTTGGCACCTCATATTTGGTCACTTACCTTTTCTTTCGATCCCCTGCCGCCTCTCAAACGGTGATACCGCTGCTGCTAAATGGGACCCGCATGTCATCCTCTATGTACTATAAAACTTTCTTTTCTTGGATTTTTTTGGCACCTCATATTTGGTCACTTGACTTTTTCTTTCGATCCCCTGCTGCCTCTCAAACAGTGATACCGCTGCTGCTAAATGGGACCCGCATGTCATCCTCTATGTACTATAAAACTTCTTTTCTTGGATTTTTTGGCACCTCATATTTGGTCACTTGACTTTTTCTTTCATCTCCTGCCTCTCAAACAGTGATACCGCTGCTGCTAAATGGGACCCGCATGTCATCCTCTATGTACTATAAAACTTTCTTTCTTGGATTTTTTTGGCACCTCATTTGGTCACTTGACTTTTCTTTCGATCCCTCCCGCCTCTGATACCGCTGCTTTTAAATGGGACCCGCATGTCATCCACTATGTACTTAAAACTTTCTTTTCTTGGATTTTTTGGCACCTCATATTTGGTAACTTGACCTTTTCTTTCGATCCCCTGCCGCCTCTCAAACGGTGATACCGGGCTGCTAAATGGGACCCGCATGTCATCCTCTATGTACTATAAAACTTTCATTTTTGGATTATTTTTGGCACCTCATATTTGGTCACTTGCCTTTTTCTTTCGATCCCCTGCCGCCTCTCAAACGGTGAGACCGCTGCTGCTAAATGGGACCCGCATGTCATCCTCTATGAGCAATCAACTTTCTTTTCTTGGAGTTTTTTTGGCACCTCATATTTGGTAACTTGACTTTTCTTTCGATCTCATGCCACGTTTGGAACGTTGAGGTACCTGCTGGCTCATGGACCCGCATGTCATCCTCTGTGCTATAAAAGTTTCCTTTGTTGGATTTTTTTTCACCCTCTGATTTTTGCCTTGCCTTTTTCTTTTGATCCCTGCCCCCTTTGAAACGTTGAGTAAGTTGGTTCAAGGGACCCGCATGTCATCCTCTATGTCCATCAACTTTCTTTTCTTGGATTTTTTCACCCCTAATTACTACCTACTTTCTTTTTCTTTTGATCTCAAGCATTACAAACATTGAGACCGCTGTAAAATGGGACCCACATGTCATCCTCTATGTACAATAAATCTTGGATTATTTTTGGCTCCTGATATTTGGTCACTTGCCTTTTTCTTTCGATCTCATGCCGCCTTTGAAACGTTGAGTAAGCTGCTGGCTCCTGGGTCCCGCATGTCATCCTCTACGAACAATAAAAGTTTCCTTTCTTGGAGTTATTTTTTACCCCTAATTTCTGGCTATTTGCCTTTTTCTTTTGATCCCTGCCCCCTTTGAAACGATGAGGACGCTGTTGGCAGGTCGGTCCCACATGTCATCCTCTATGAACAATAAAAGTTTCCTTTGGTGGATTTATTTTGACCCCTAATTAATTTCTGGCTATTTCCTTTTTTTTCTTTTGATCCCCTGCCGCCTTGGAATTGTTGAGAATGCTGCTGCCTCATTTTCTTACAGTCTGTGCCGCCTTGGAAACGTTGAGACCGCTGCTACAAAATGGGACCCGCATGTCATCCTCTATGTACAATAAAGTTTCTTTTCTTGGATTATTTTGGCCCGATATTATGTCACTTGCCTTTTTCTTTCGATCTCATGCCGACTTTGAAACGTTGAGGATGCTGCTGCCTCATGGGTCCCGCATGTCATCCTCAGAATGATAAATGTTTTCTTTTCTTGTATTTTTTACCAACTGATTTTTGGCTTTTTTTATTTTCGATCCTCTGCCGCCTTTGAAACGTTGACTCCGCTGCTGGCTCATGGGTCCCCGATGTCAGCCTCCCCGTACAAGAAACATGTGATATTTTATTTTGCAGACAATAAACGTTGTATTTCGCTCTGAGCTATTGCAAACGGATAAATTAAATCTTTATATCTACATAAACAAACTTATATGTTGAATCTCCTTGTTTTTTGTTTTTGCGAAGCATAGACTTTCCTGTTTTTTTTTTTGAGAAAAATCCGACCTTTCTGTTTTGGGTGGGCTGAAATTGTACGAGTCAAAAGGCCCAGCAGTATAGTTCGAAGGCCCAGATGTCCAGATACAGCCCAATTAAAATCTTTCTTTTCTTGGATTTTTTCACACCTGATTTCTGGCTACTTCATTTTTCTTTCGTCCTGTGCCGCCTTGGAAGCGTTGAGACCGCTGCAAAATGGGACCCGCATTTCATCCTCTATGTACAATAAAGTTTCTTTTCTTGGATTATTTTGGCTCCTGATATTATGTCACTTGACTTTTTCTTTCAATCTCATGCCGACTTTGAAACGTTGAGGAAGCTGCTGGCTCATGGGTCCCGCATGTCATCCTCTTTGAACAATAAAAGTTTTCTTTGTTGGATTTATTTTTTCCCCTAATTTCTGGCTATTTGTTTTTTCTTTTGATCCCTGCCCCCTTTGAAACGATGACGACGTTTGGCAAGTCGGTCCCACATGTCATCCTCTATGAACAATAAAAGTTTCCTTTGATGGATTTATTTTTACCCTAATTAATTTCTGGCTATTTCCTTTTTTTTTTTTTTTTTCTGCCGCCTTGAAATAGTTGAGGATGCTGCTGCCTCATGGGTCCCGCATGTCATCCTCTCGAAAGGTAAATGTTTCTTTTCTTGAATTTGTTTACCAACTGATTTTTGGCTTATTTTTCTTTCGATCTCCTGCCACCTTTAAAACGTTGACGACGCTGCTGGCTCATGGGTCCCCAATGTCAGCCTCCCCATACTGCAAATCCTCTTTCTGCAAAGGTTGTATTTCTAGATAGATAAGGTGGATTCGAATCTGCCATGGTTCAGGCAGCTCAGGTAAGCCTTCTTGCACTAATTAATGGAAGTAGTGTATCGCAAGGTCAAGACATGTGGCTCGGTGTAATGAATCTATATGAATCATGTTGTGGGTTCAATCTGATAGTTCTCTAACAGGTCAGCCAAAATAGAAATTAAGTTTTTTTCTAAAAGGGAAATGCAAATTAAGATGAACACAAACATTAGTTATCATAATAGCTGATCATACATACATACTTGCTAAGAGCAAAAGCTTGCCAGAGTTTTACCACCCATACAATTAATTAGCAGTTCAGATAAGATAACCTTATATAAGTATAACTACAAATGCATTTGCTAAGGGCTCATGGGACAACAGAACTAGACAACCGCGAACTTTATGACCAGCATGTCACAGCGGCATCGAAAGATCTTGACCTTCAACTTTGATCCAATGCGAAGTTTGGCACCGTCAATGAACTTTTTCCACCTGGAAGTAACAGCCAAGCGGCCATCTGTGGGACTGACAGTACCGTCCCTCCACGGTGAGACCTTCACTCTCCATGACGAGGGATATCTTGCCCCTTCGGCCAGCATTGAGATCCTTGGAGATACTTTTAGGCAATTTCTGATTCAAAGCAAGAGATACCACCAAAAATTAGTCAATGGCACCAATGCACTGAACCATGTGAGACTTTGAGCAGAGAAGACATCAAGATAAGAGCAGTTATGTGTCATATACTCACGAACATAGCCTTCGATGCGTCCTGGTCACCACACGGGTGGCCACAGCAATGAGCTGAGACCTCGGTGATCCGGCTGGGGCGGTGCATGAGCCTGGGCTGGTACACGAGCTGGTGCGATGCAGGAGACTGCTGGGAGGCAAAGAACTGCCTCTAGAGGAACCGGTGCTGATGCAGGAGACTGTTAAGGTGCAGTAAACGGCAGCTAGAGGAACCAGGTGATGAGGAGCCTGGGCATGTGTAGTATATGGGGCCTCTACAGGAACCAATGCTGATGTAGGGGACTGCTGGGTAGATGCAGTAAACGGAGCTGGTACAGGAACCGGTGCTGATGCAGGAGAGTGGGAAGCCGGTGCCGGTGCTGGTGTGGTTGCCCTTTGTGACATCCGCTCCTGTTCCATCAGGGGATCTGCAGCTTTGATCATGTTAAACCCAACAAGCTAGAACAGAGGGAATGGTTTAGAACAACTGCTCAGAATGCAGTTATCAAAAGATATGAGTAGAAAAAGTTACATATTATATATTTGGAAGTGTCTCCAACTCTGTAAGCAGTTACGTATATCTGCCCGTTTGAGTTTCTGATCCTCAGCTCGTCGCCCTTCTTCAGACCGTAGTCAAAAGCAAACTTTCTCCAATCATGTCCATACAAATATGTGATGGCATGCGTCTTGTAGACATACACCTCATAGACCGTGTAGGTGTTCATCAATTTGCCATTGCCATGCATAGTGAAAGATCCTTCATGCGGACACATCTGGTTAATCATTGGACGAAGTTCACAAGGTACAGTCTGCATGTGAAAATTGATACAAATGTAAGAAGCAGGAAGACTAAAAACAAGACTTTACTATATGCCAATTCATGCTAAACCACTGAGAATACATACCTGTAACTCTGTGAAGGAGCTACTAGAAAGGTAGATAGAGCCATAGGAGGTGTTATATGCGGGGTATGTACATGGGCCCGCCATATTCCCGCAAGCTCGGCATCGGGATGGTGAAGGAAACATGGGAGGTACTACTGGTGCGTAGCGCTGAACGTAAGTGGAAGAATTAGGTTGTGTAAAGTGCATAGTTCAAAGCAATGCAAATGTTGACAAGCAAGTGCATAACACTATGTTACAAACTGAACAGTGAAAATTAGTGTATGATGAATATAAGCATGCTAATTTGGTGTTTCCGAATTCCAAAAAGCATTAGACAGAGCCAGTGATAATATCAGACATAAATCATGGCATGTATATGTGGCTTAAGAAAATATACCCGAACCCTTGGATGGTTACGGCCCGGCTGATCCTTGGACTTGAGCTTATATAAGCATCCAGAAGGTGGGGCTGACAGTAACTTGGTGGCAGCCTCTGCAGATGCCTCATCAGCAGCAGTTGCAATCCTTTTGACCAATGAAGGCTTAGCAGTTTCAGTCTGCATATAAAAATTGAAGAGCAACAGACATCAGCAAGTGATATATAAAATGAATCTATGAGACACTGATGCATATAGTGCTGGATGTAAGTGGAAGAATAGGTGTGTGTGTTTCTGAACTATTGGTAAGCATTAGACAAAGCCGGCAATAAACAGACAAAAATCAAATCATGTATGAGGATTAAGAAAATATACCTGCTTACTGAAAAGGGTACCACCCAGCTGGCCCGTGGCCTTGTGCTTGAGGAGGTTTTCAGAAGATGGTGGCAGCACCATCGTCTTCACAGCAGCCTCATCAGGATCATTTTTTATCCATTTGAGTAGAGGAACAGAAGTTTCATCCTGCATATGAATAGCAACAGAACTCATCATTGATATTTAATAAATCTATGAGATAGACTGATGCAAATAGTGCGGGGTGTAAGTGGAAGAATAGGGTTGTGCATAGAGAACAGTTGACAACAATGCAAATGATTACAAAAGAAGCCAATGGAAATCAACAGTTTATATACTGGATGAGACAGACTGAAAAGTGAAAAATAGTGTATGATGATTGTAAGCAAACGCAGTGTTTCTGAACTTTTGGTAAGCATTAGACAAAGCCAACAGTAATTAAACAGATAATAATGAAATCATGTATGTGGATTAAGAAAATATACCAGATTCATTAAAAGGTCACCACCCAGCTGGCCCATGGCCTCGTGCTTGTAGAGGTTTTCGGAAGATGGTGCCGGCACCATCGTCCTCACAGCAGCCTCATTAGCCCCATTTTGCATCCACTTGAGTAAAGGCGCAGCAGTTTCAGCCTGCATAAGAATGGGAACAGATCTCAGCAGTGATATTGAATGACTCTGAGACAGACTGATGCATATAGTGCTAGATGTAAGTGGAAGGGTATGGCCGTGTATGGACAACAGTTCACAACAATGCAAGGGTGTGTTCGGTTCTGAAACATCGTGGAATGGAATGGAATGGTTCCATTTCAGAGGAATGGAATGGTTACATTTTTGTTCGGTTGGGAAAAATGGAGAGCAGAAGAGATCGAGGTTAAACTAACCAATTGTCTCAAAATTGTAATTAACAATTGCAAATGACATTTTAATCTCAAAATCGTAATTAACAGCGCCTAATGGTGCTCTTTTAATCTAAAAATCGAAATTAACATCATTTTATGTTGGGTTAGGGGAACTGGAGTAGATGAACATTACTGTATGATGATTGTAAGCAAACGAATTTGGTGTTTCTAAACTTTTGGCTTCGAGATCTTATGGGTTTCAACTCTAGCCTACCCCAACTTGTTTGGGACTGAAAGGCTTGGTTGTTGTTGTTGTTGTTGTAAACTTTTGGCAAGCATAGAAAAAAACGACAATAAACAGAGAAAAATCAAGGCATGTTTTGTGGATTAAGAAAATATACCATATTCATTAAAAGATCACCACCCAGCTGGTGCGTGGCCTTGTGCTTGTAGAGGCATTTAGAAGATGGGGGCGGCATCAACATACTGGCAGCCTGATCAGCCGCAGTTTTGATCTTCCTTTTGAGTAAAGGCCCTAAAGTTTCAGTCTGCATATGAATAGCAAAACAAAAGGCAGACCTCAGCAGTGATATTGAATTACTGTATGAGATAGACTGATGCATAGTGGATGCTCTTAGCCTTTTGCAGCGTGAACACTAGCTATGGACAGACAAAAAAACTAGTTAACTCAGCTTTGTCTAGATATGAATGTACTACCACCATCCAAAAGCTTAAGCCTTATTTATTTTTGAGAAATCAAAACAAGCAAAGTTTGACCAAAATTTTAGAACATTCTATCAACAAATATAATATTGTGTAGATACCGTAGGAAAATATATTTTATTATCTATTTAATGATATTAATTTTGTATTTTGCATGTTACTGATTTTTGGTAAAAGCTTAGTCAAACATGGTATAGTTTGACTTTCTAAAAATAATATAAGCCCAAAGCTTTGGGATGGAGGCAGTAGTATCTAGAGCTAAAACACATCTAGATACATCCGTATCTACAGATAGTTGAGTCAATTAATTTGGATCTGAGGGAGTATCAGATTCAGACTACATCATGGTAAGTTGGTTAAAAAAAATTACCCCTGGGCGGTCCCTGCCCAGCTCGGCAGTGGCATTTCGCTTCTTGTGCTGCAGATCGGGCCATGCTCCTGCAGCAGGTGGGGCGCTATTCTCGTTCCCCATAGCCTCAGCACGGAACCTGGAGGTACCAACCTGATACAGAGAATATAGAGCATGGTGTCACAGAGGCTTTACGCACAAACAGCTGAAGACATGTGCTACTTTAAGCATATTCCAGAACAGGAACAGATTGAGGATGCAGAGACCAGAGACACTTAAAAGGTAAAGAGTGGATAAGCAAACGGAGTACCTGCTTCGCGGGGCTGGGGACGCAACTCAGGCTCAGCCAACTGCCCACATGCGTGGTGGCCTTACGCTCCATTGCCCCCACCGCCGAGGTCTTACCTTTCCTGTACAAGCTGACAAAAGATACAGTGAGGATCAGCAGAAACTACAAAGGTTGCAAATGTCGACAAATAAAGGAAGAACACCCCAATCCAAGCAAAGGTAGCCCCCGCCCCCCACCCCCATCAATCACTCCCAGCTCGAGGGTGACCAGAAAGACACCCCTTCGCCCAGAATAGGAAAGAGATGCGCAAGATATCGAGGAGAGGAAAAAAGAACCGATCTCGAGAAAGGAGAGAACATTACTAGTCCTACCTAATCCGCTTGGGCTAGATGCAGCTTGCCCCTCCAAGCTAGATGCCTGGACGGTGGAGGCGAAAGGAGGGGATCGAGCTAGCGGCTTGCATCCGTCGGCAATCGGCACTCGATCGGGAGAGAAGGGGTGCTACATAAAGGGGAGGGGTAACATATTTTATTACACAGTGAACTTACTGATGTGACTAGTCATTACATGTCTCACTGAAACTAGGGCCCATAGTGTGGCACCCCAAATTTACTTGAAGCTGCCCGGCGGGACGCATTGGCGCGTCAAGAAACCCCCGAATTGTAGCGGGGAAATGAAACATTTCACAAAAATTTGAAATTCAAGCACACCGCCACGCGCCAAGCACGCGGCTGTTCCTTCCTCTTCCTCGGTTCCTCCTCCCCTATCCGAAAAAACCCCAAATCCCAAGCTCAAACCAAAAAAAAACAAAAAACAAATCCCCTGGCCGCCATGCATGTCCTCGTTAACCCGCTGGAGATCGTTCCCGGACGATGCGGACCACCCGCCCTGAGATCCAGAATTCCGTCCACCTCGAGGCACTACGTGCTGTCTCGCAGCAGCGGCTTGAGGGCGCTGAAGAGGAAGTTCCGCCGGAAAGTGCTCATGGCAACCGTGCAAGCTCACCGGCGTGCTGTATCCCGAGAGGAACTGGTCAAAGCTTTGCTATTCGCCACACAAAAAAAATTGCGGGCCAAGATCTGGTCAAAGCTTCGTCGATGGCTTGCCGCGAGAGGCTTGGAGTCCAGAGTCAATAAACTAGCTGCTCGAGGACTTGGGCGGTTTACACGGATTCATATTAACTGACTCAAGTTTGTTAGTCTAGTTAACAAATGCATCTAGATACATCCATATCTAGACAGAATTGAGTCAATTAATATGAATCAGAGGGGAGTACCTGAAAGTGTTTCATGCTACCAACTAATGCGCTGGCAGGAATCGATGTAGAAGTAATTGTGCTACTACTTGTACGATGAACTGATTGTGTGGGTGTCGAATTTTGCAACGCGATCATCCACTGAATGCTTAATCTAGCGCCAAAGGCGTACAAATCATAACATACTACAGCACCAGAACATAAGAGTACGAATCATAAAGTAGCTCAACATTTTGCATCAGGGCTGGGTGGTCCTGAGACTACCGGGACGCCCCTGATGATCTCCGGGTGTGCATCCTCTTCAACGCAAAGCTGTGTACTCGGTCCACGGCCTCCTTCTGTAGGCTGGATAATCTCAGGTGCAGGACCTTCGTCTATGAGAGGCTCGTCATCAGTACCATCCACAGGTGCATCAGGGCTGGGTGGTCTTGAGACTCCGGACGCCCGTGATGATCTCCGGGCGTGCATCCACTTCAACGCAAAGCTGTGTACTCGGTCCACGGCCTCCTTCTGTAGGCTGGATAATCTCAGGTGTAGGACCTTCGTCTATGAAAGGCTCGTCATCAGTACCATCCACAGGTGCATCAAACTGAGATTCATCTTCAAATCTCCCATCAAACTGAGAGACCTCTTTAACTCTATGCTTCTGCAATTAGTACATCAACCGATTAGACAAACATCTAAGGGATGCAACCTGAACAAATGCCGTTTTACATATTTACCTTCTCATCTGGCACAGCACATGTCCCAGAGCTGAAACCCGTTTCCTGAAGCAAGCGCTTTTTCTCTCCTTCCCGTCCATCCATCTGCAACAAGTTAAATTTGAGTACAGAACCTTGCACAGCAATGCAAACTATTGATTGAAACAGCGGCAGCATCAATATAAATAATTAACTACATATGCCAGCACACATACAGTGTGAGCAAGATCTGCTTCTCCTGCTAAAGGATCATTATATGGTTCACCATGCTAAACCCGCCTAACATATGTGCGGTCCATCCCAAAAATGTGTAAATGATCTGCCACTACAGGGTGAGGCCTCTTCTCACCATTCATACATGTGCAGCGCGGGCAATACACGTCCAGGTTGTGACCATCATGAGCTCTAATAAACCCCATAAAGGGTTGAACACCATTTATATATGAAGGGGAACATAAGTGTCCATGCAGTTTCCAAGTTCTGTCCATCTGTTTAATTATGAGATACAGTGGTTGGTGATTAATTTAAGGCGAAGTAGGAAATGTATATCCATCGAGTACAAAACTATACTACATGATTATGCATTTCAGCAATCATGTCGAGTACAAAACAAAAAATGCCCATCGACATTTTAGCAAACAGATCGTGTACAAAACTCTGCCATGGCATTTCAGCAAATTAACGGATCGAGTGCAGAACTGACTCTATATGCCCACGCAAATGAACAAATTGATCGATGACAAATCGAGCGGAAAACTATAAAGTGCCAATTAGTTCGAGCATACTGAAAATTTTTTTAGCAGCATCAAGAAAATATAAATCGTTAGGCTGTCTTGCCCGATACATGATTGAGCTAGAGATAGCAGCCCTACCGTGGATCAACTTGACGTCTCGAGAAGAACGACGGGGAGGGGAAGCTTCTTCTTCGCACGGACGGGACGGGGAGGGGAAGCTCTTCGCACGGACGGGGATAAGTTGTGTACGGGTGGGTGGGGGGTCATGCGGCCGGGCCGCCGGGGTGATAATTAAGGTCGGTAGGTGGCGTTTAATGGAGTTGCGTGTGTAATTTGCCGTGCACAAGGTTGAGGAATAGGCGGTTCCCTTTGCCGCGCGCACAATTCAAACTATCCCGCCCATGTAGTTTAAATTCGCCATATTTTCGTTAAATCGACATAAAGTCATGTGAGTGGGGGAAAATTAGCAAAGTTGCTTGAAAAATAGTAAAACTCTGGAATTATCCTTTAAATATGCTCTACTTCGTGTGAAAATCGGGGTGTGGAAGCATGTTGAGCTGTTTTATTTGTACTTTCTTCATTAAAACTCCCATTTTATGCACTTTGGATGGAAAGAAATCATTTGTACATAAATTTTGACAACGCCATTTGCAAACACTAATTGTTTACATGCCAAGATGCACCCATCCACCAAATATATATGTGGCAAAAGTTTATCACAATCTAGCAGATATGCATAATTAGTGAGGGACCCCTTTTGATTTTGTGCAATTTCCACTAATTAGGTAGAGATCGAGAAGGGTTAATTAATTAGGCCATGTTAGGGGTTATGTGTTTTAGATTAGGTTGTGTGGATTCAAATACAACTTCTTTATTTGTGTGCTATGATTAATCAAAACTAGATCGATCGACTGCGCACACATTATTAGAGGCGCATGCCTTTGCGCACAAAGTGCATGTGTGTGTTGTTGGCCACCAACGAGAGAGAGAGAGAGAGAGAGAGAGAGAGAGAGAGATAAAGAGAGAGAGCTACATAGAGAGAGCGATTGAAATCCCCAAATTAAACACATATATATGCATGGCACATTTAATTTAATTAGAGGACCGCGAGGCACCCCTGGCCTGCTTGATGCATAATTAAGTGTCATTGGCCTATATATATAGGTTTTAATTAGGGTTTAGGGTTTAGGGTTAGGAGGTTAGGGTTTAGGGTTTAATGTTTATGGTGTTTAGGGTTTAGGGATTAGGGATTAGGGTTTATTTAGGGTTTAAGGTTTAGGGATCATCGATCGAGTGCGCACACACACATTATTAGAGGCACACGCGCCTTTGCGCATAAAGTGCATGCGTATATATGTGTGTTTTTTGGCCACCAACGATATATAGATGATCGAGAGAGAGATTGAAATCCCCAAGAATATGTTCAAATATATATTAAAATATATGCACGAATTAATGCATGCATGGTAGGCCATGCATGCACACTAATTATATATATATTATGAGGAAACTTAATCAAATGTGTTTTCATTCGAGAGAACTTGTCAAAATTCAAGTTAATTAATTTATCATCGATAATTATATAATTAATTAATGAATCTCAGGGAGATGTTATACAACATATGATCGATATAGGCCATGTATATATTAATTGGTTTTAATCTACCGTTTTTGCTAGCTAGCTGCATGCTATATATAGAGCATGTTTTTATTAGATCGGGTTATAGCTAGTATAGTTTAGGGTTATGTGTTTTAATTAACTAGGGTTTGATTAGCTAGGGTTAGTTATATATATGGTTTAGGGTTAATGCATGTCACATTTAATTTAACTAGAGGACCGCGAGGCACCCCTGGCCTGCTTGATGCACAATTAAGTGTCGTTGGCCTATATATATAGGGTTTAATTAGGGTTTAGGGTTAGCTAGCTGGGTTTAGGGTTTAGTGTTTTGGGTGTTTAGCTAGGGTCTAGGGTTTAGGGTTTAGTGTTTACTGTGTTTAGAGGGTCTAGGGTTTAGTGTTTAGGGTGTTTAGGGTCTAGGGTTTAGGGTCTAGTGTTTAGGGTCTATGGTTTAGGGTTTAATTAGTGTTTAGGGTGTTTAGGGTTTAGGGTTTAGTGTTTACGGTGTTTAGGGTCTAGGGTTTAGGGTTTAGTGTTTAGGGTCTAGGGTTTAGGGTTTAATTAGTGTTTAGGGTGTTTATAGGGTTTAGGGTTTAGGTTTAGGGTTTAGGGTTTTAGGGTTTAGGGTTTAGGGTTTAGGGTTTAGGTTTATGGTTAGGTTTACGGTGTTTAGGGTCTAGGGGTTTAGGGTTTAGTGTTTAGGGTGTTTAGGGTCTAGGGTTTAGTGTGTTTAGGGTGTTTAGGGTTTAGGGGATTAGGGATTAGGGTTTTAGGGTTGTTTAAGGTTTAGGGATCATCGATCGAGTGCGCACACACATTATTAGAGGCACCGCGCCTTTGCGCATAAAGTGCATGCGTATATGTGTGTGTTTTTTTGGCCACCAACGACATATAGATGATCGAGAGAGAGAGATTGAAATCCCCCAAGAATATGTTCAAATATATATTAAAATATATGCACGAATAATGCATGCATGGTAGGCCATGCATGCACACTAATTATATATATATTATGAGGAAACTTAATCAAATGTGTTTTCATTCGAGAGAACTTGTCAAAATTCAAGTTAATTAATTTATCATCGATAATTATACAATTAATTAATGAATCTCAGGGAGATGTTATACAACATATGATCGATATATAGGCCATGTATATATTAATTGGTTTTAATCTACCGTTTTTGCTAGCTAGCTGCTATATATAGAGCATGTTTTTATTAGATCGGGTTATAGCTAGTATAGTTTAGGGTTATGTGTATTAATTAACTAGGGTTTGATTAGCTAGGGGTTAGTTATATATATATGGTTTAGGGTTAATGCATGTCACATTTAATTTAACTAGAGGACCGCGAGGCACCCCTGGCCTGCTTGATGCACAATTAAGTGTCGTTGGCCTATATATATAGGGTTTAATTAGGGTTTAGGGTTAGCTAGCTGGGTTTAGGGTTTAGTGTTTTGGGTGTTTAGCTAGGGTCTAGGGTTTAGGGTTTAGTGTTTACTGTGTTTAGAGGGTCTAGGGTTTAGTGTTTAGGGTGTTTAGGGTCTAGGGTTTAGGGTCTAGTGTTTAGGGTCTATGGTTTAGGGTTTAATTAGTGTTTAGGGTGTTTAGGGTTTAGGGTTTAGTGTTTACGGTGTTTAGGGTCTAGGGTTTAGGGTTTAGTGTTTAGGGTCTAGGGTTTAGGGTTTATAGGGTTTAGTGTTTAGGGTTTAGGGTTTAGGGTTTTAGGGTTTAGGGTTTAGGGTTTAGGGTTTAGGGTTTATGGTTTAGGGTTTACGGTGTTTAGGGTCTAGGGTTTAGGGTTTAGTGTTTAGGGTGTTTAGGGTCTAGGGTTTAGTGTGTTTAGGGTGTTTAGGGTTTAGGGGATTAGGGATTAGGGTTTTAGGGTTGTTTAAGGTTTAGGGATCATCGATCGAGTGCGCACACACATTATTAGAGGCACCCGCGCCTTTACGCATCAAGTGCATGCGTATATATGTGTGTTTTTTGGGCCACCAACGATATATAGATGATCGAGAGAGAGAGAGAGATTGAAATCCCCAAGAATATGTTCAAATATACATTAAAATATATGCACGAATGCATTGTAGGCCATGCATATGCACACTAATTATATATATATTATGAGGCAACTTAATCAAATGTGTTTTCATTCGAGAGAACTTGTCAAAGTTCAAGTTAATTAATTTATCACGATAATTATATAATTAATTAATGATTCTCAGGGATATGTTATACAACATGATCGATATAGGCCATGTATATTTTAATTGGTGTTAATCTACGGTTTGCTAGCTAGCTGCTATATATAGAGCATGTTTTTATTAGATCGGGTTATATCTAGTATAGTTTAGGGTTATGTGTTTTAATTAAGTAGGGTTGATTAGCTAGGGTTAGTTACATATATATGGTTTAGGGTTAATGCATGGCACATTTAATTTTATTAGAGGATCGCGAGGCACCCATGACCCGCTCGATCGATGCACAATTAAGTGTCGTTGATACATAGGGTTTAATTGGGGTTTAGGATTAGCTAGGGTTTAGGGTTAGGGTTAGGGTTAGGGTTAGGGTACGTTTAGGGTTAATGCATGTCACATTTAATTTAACTAGAGGACCGCGAGGCACCCCTAGCCTGCTTGATGCACAATTAAGTGTCGTTGGCCTATATATATAGGGTTTAATTAGGGTTTAGGGTTAGCTAGCTGGGTTTAGGGTTTAGTGTTTTGGGTGTTTAGCTAGGGTCTAGGGTTTAGGGTTTAGTGTTTATGGTGTTTAGAGGGTCTAGGGTTTAGTGTTTAGGGTGTTTAGGGTCTAGGGTTTAGGGTCTAGTGTTTAGGGTCTATGGTTTAGGGTTTAATTAGTGTTTAGGGTGTTTAGGGTTTAGGGTTTAGTGTTTACGGTGTTTAGGGTCTAGGGTTTAGGGTTTAGTGTTTAGGGTCTAGGGTTTAGGGTTTAATTAGTGTTTAGGGTGTTTATAGGGTTTAGGGTTTAGGGTTTAGGGTTTAGGGTTTTAGGGTTTAGGGTTTAGGGTTTAGGGTTTAGGGTTTAGGGTTTAGGGGTTTACGTGTTTAGGGTCTAGGGTTTAGGGTTTAGTGTTTAGGGTGTTTAGGGTCTAGGGTTTAGTGTGTTTAGGGTGTTTAGGGTTTAGGGATTAGGGATTAGGGTTTTAGGGTTGTTTAAGGTTTAGGGATCATCGATCGAGTGCGCACACACATTATTAGAGGCACCCGCGCCTTTACGCATCAAGTGCATGCGTATATATGTGTGTTTTTTGGGCCACCAACGATATATAGATGATCGAGAGAGAGAGAGATTGAAATCCCCAAGAATATGTTCAAATATACATTAAAATATATGCACGAATGCATTGTAGGCCATGCATGCACACTAATTATATATATTATGAGGCAACTTAATCAAATGTGTTTTCATTCGAGAGAACTTGTCAAAGTTCAAGTTAATTAATTTATCACGATAATTATATAATTAATTAATGATTCTCAGGGATATGTTATACAACATGATCGATATAGGCCATGTATATTTTAATTGGTGTTAATCTACGGTTTGCTAGCTAGCTGTTATATATAGAGCATGTTTTTATTAGATCGGGTTATAGCTAGCTAGCTAGTATAGTTTAGGGTTATGTGTTTTAATTAAGTAGGGTTGATTAGCTAGGGTTAGTTACATATATATGGTTTAGGGTTAATGCATGGCACATTTAATTTTATTAGAGGATCACGAGGCACCCATGACCCGCTCGATGCACAATTAAGTGTCGTTGGCCTATACATAGGGTTTAATTGGGGTTTAGGATTAGCTAGGGTTTAGGGTTAGGGTTAGGGTACGTTTAGGGTCTAGGGTTTAGGGTTTAGTGTTTAGGGTGTTTAGGGTTTAGGGATTAGGGATTTAAGGTTTTAGGGTTGTTTAAGGTTTAGGGATCATCGATCGAGTGCGCACACACATTATTAGAGGCACCCGCGCCTTTACGCATAAATTGCATGCATATATATGTGTGTTTTTTGGGCCACCAACGATATATAGATGATCGAGAGAGAGAGATTGAAATCCCCAAGAATATGTTCAAATATACATTAAAATATATGCACGAATGCATTGTAGGCCATGCATGCACACTAATTATATATATTATGAGGCAACTTAATCAAATGTGTTTTCATTCGAGAGAACTTGTCAAAGTTCAAGTTAATTAATTTATCACGATAATTATATAATTAATTAATGAATCTCAGGGATATGTTATGCAACATGATCGATATAGGCCATGTATATTTTAATTGGTGTTAATCTACGGTTTGCTAGCTAGCTGCTATATATAGAGCATGTTTTTATTAGATCGGGTTATAGCTAGCTAGTATAGTTTAGGGTTATGTGTTTTAATTAAGTAGGGTTGATTAGCTAGGGTTAGTTACATATATATGGTTTAGGGTTAATGCACGACACATTTAATTTTATTAGAGGATCACGAGGCACCCATGACCCGCTCGATCGATGCACAATTAAGTGTCGTTGGCCTATACAGAGGGTTTAATTGGGGTTTAGGATTAGCTAGGGTTTAGGGTTAGGGTTAGGGTTAGGGTTAGGGTATGTTTAGGGTCTAGGGTTTAGGGTTTAGTGTTTAGGGTGTTTAGGGTTTAGGGATTAGGGATTTAAGGTTTTAGGGTTGTTTAAGGTTTAGGGATCATCGATCGAGTGCGCACACACATTATTAGAGGCACCCGCGCCTTTACGCATAAATTGCATGCATATATATGTGTGTTTTTTGGCCACCAACGATATATAGATGATCGAGAGAGAGAGATTGAAATCCCCAAGAATATGTTCAAATATACATTAAAATATATGCACGAATGCATTGTAGGCCATGCATGCACACTAATTATATATATATATATTATGAGGCAACTTAATCAAATGTGTTTTCATTCGAGAGAACTTGTCAAAGTTCAAGTTAATTAATTTATCACGATAATTATATAATTAATTAATGAATCTCAGGGATATGTTATACAACATGATCGATATAGGCCATGTATATTTTAATTGGTGTTAATCTACGGTTTGCTAGCTAGCTGCTATATATAGAGCATGTTTTTATTAGATCGGGTTATATCTAGTATAGTTTAGGGTTATGTGTTTTAATTAAGTAGGGTTGATTAGCTAGGGTTAGTTACATATATATGGTTTATGGTTAATGCATGGCACATTTAATTTTATTAGAGGATCGCGAGGCACCCATGACCCGCTCGATCGATGCACAATTAAGTGTCGTTGGCCTATACATAGGGTTTAATTGGGGTTTAGGATTAGCTAGGGTTTAGGGTTAGGGTTAGGGTTAGGGTACGTTAGGGTCTAGGGTTTAGGGTTTAGTGTTTAGGGTGTTTAGGGTTTAGGGATTAGGGATTTAGGGGTTTTAGGGTTGTTTAAGGTTTAGGGATCATCGATCGAGTGCGCACACACATTATTAGAGGCACCCGCGCCTTTACGCATAAATTGCATGCATATATATATATGTGTGTTTTTTGGCCACCAACGATATATAGATGATCGAGAGAGAGAGATTGAAATCCCCAAGAATATGTTCAAATATACATTAAAATATATGCACGAATGCATGGTAGGCCATGCATGCACACTAATTATATATATATATTATGAGGCAACTTAATCAAATGTGTTTTCATTCGAGAGAACTTGTCAAAATTAAAGTTAATTAATTTATCACGATAATTATATAATTAATTAATGAATCTCAGGGATATGTTATACAACATGATCGATATAGGCCATGTATATATTAATTGGTGTTAATCTACGGTTTGCTAGCTAGCTGCTATATATAGAGCATGTTTTTATTAGATCGGGTTATAGCTAGTATAGTTTAGGGTTATGTGTTTTCATTAAGTAGGGTTGATTAGCTATGGTTAGTTACATATATATGGTTTAGGGTTAATGCATGGCACATTTAATTTAATTAGAGGACCGCGAGGCACCCCTGGCCTGCTTGATGCACAATTAAGTGTCGTTGGCCTATATATAGGGTTTAATTAGGGTTTAGGGTTAGGGTTAGGGTTTAGGGTCTAGGGTTTAGTGTTTAGGGTGTTTAGGGTTAGGGATTAGGGATTAGGGATTAGGGTTTCAGGGTTGTATAAGGTTTAGGGATCATCGATCGAGTGCGAACACACATTATTAGAGGCACCCGCGCCTTTGCGCATAAAGTGCATGCGTATAGTTTAGGGTTATTTGTTTTAATTAAGTAGGGTTTGATCAGCTAGGGTTAGTTACATATATATGGTTTAGGGTTAATGCATGGCACATTACATATAGTTTAAATCTCAAGAATGTTTATACATGATAGGCCATATGTGCAAAGGAATTTTTTTCCTCGTGAACTTGTCAAAATTCAAGTTTATCAGTGCCAATGGAAACTAGTCCAAAAAATTACATAGAGGACCAAAAGTACTAGACAATAACTAATAGAACCTGCAACTTTACAAAAAGGACCCCAAAACATATAGAAGAAAATCAATCGAGTCCTTCTCGACCGCACATCAGATCTCTGCTCCGCATCCTTTCCAGCAACTCCGTCGCCGGGGACGCACCACTTGGGACGGTGTCGCCGGTAGTCGCCAGGACGAAGGAGAAGAAGGGCCTCAGCAACGGCATATTGGCTCTGAGAAGGGTCGCTGAAAGTCCAAGATGTGCACGGGCAAGACGGATGACGCCGTCGTATGCCCCGAGCTTGTGAACTTTAGCAGCTTGACTTCCCC
Organism: Lolium multiflorum; assembly: GCA_030979885.1. Lineage (NCBI taxonomy): Eukaryota > Viridiplantae > Streptophyta > Magnoliopsida > Poales > Poaceae > Lolium > Lolium multiflorum. Next base: position 160,802,303 of record CM061750.1, read on the forward strand.
ATTGGCCAGATCTGAAGCACTGACCAAAGCAAGCCTCACCGTTAGCGCCATCACATTGATGGCACCAGATCGGGGTTTGGCCGGCAAGATCCGCCAGATTCACCATAGGCCAGATCTGAAGCCGATGACGAGATCCCCGACTCCATTGCGCCATTCTGCTCATGGGAAACACTGGATCTAAGCTTACAACAACACTAACTCCCTCGGATCCAAATTAGCTGACTCAACTTTGCTTATCTAAATATGGATGTATCCACACATGTTTTTACTCTAGATACATACACGTCTAAGGAAAGTTGAATCAATTAATTTAGTTCGGAGGGTGTACAATATACAGAGAGAAGTCGGCCTCGTCTCCGGCCGGCGAGGCCGCCGGAGAGAAGGGGGAGAGGAGCCGAAGTGGGAGAGACTCGAGAGAGAAAGAGAAGAGGAAGAAATGAGAGCTCCCTGGGGAAGAACATTATTTTTGTCGTTCTGCTCGTAGCTTGAAACTGAAAATTTCGGCCACGCGCCAAATCATCCCGCCGCATCCATTCGAAAATCCCGTGACCAGTTTTACCCTTTTAACCCTGGTCCGGAAGCTACAACCCACCGACCATGGAGGGCTCATTCGGTAACAATGAAATATCTTGCCTAGATCCCGAACCCTCCCCACAGGCCCACACCCACCCACCAACCATTCGCCCCATTAGCTCAAAAATACTCTCACACGCCAAAGCTCTGACTCTCTACAGTACTAGATCTGCTTCGCCGCCGGCATACTCCTCCACAGCGTAGCCTTGATCGTGTTGGCTGTCCACCCACCCGATCCGCTCCCCCGCCGCCCTCGCCACCGACGGATCTGCTTCGCCGACCTCGCCACCGACGGATCTGCTTCACCGCCGACCTCGCCACCGACGGATCTGCTTCACCGCCGACCTCGCCACCGACTACCTCGCCGCAGCGGCTGTATCAACTTCACCGAATACCTTGCCAGCCAACCAGATCTGCTTCACTAACGCCCGCTTCTACTGAAACATGGTCGATTCATCGTCTCCCGCGTTCGCCGCCGCTGGAATGCAAGTTGCCGCCCCCGTCCACCCCGCCGCAATTGGTTAGTACGCTGGCCCGTTAGATCGCGGTGTTTCTTTAGCCATGTTTTGTGTAGTTATTTGCAGATCTCATATGCCGTTAACTTTCTTGATGTGTTGCTTCGCATGAAGTTTGTTTAAATGTTGTACAGTACAAAAGCATTATCCGGTCGCTACCATCCTGTTCATTCTACTGACACCTGTGTGCATCCACATATTTATAGCCTTGTACCCATTCATTTGCTGCCAACTGTTTTTGTACTGCATGCTATTGTCGCACATGATAATGTGTTATGGGCATTTCCAATCTGCTTGTTCTTATACCACGTCATTAGCTCACCGCTAGCTGTTTTCTCGTGTCTGCTATTCTCACACTGCTTTTATAATCATGCTATGTGCATTTCCAATCTGCTTGCTCTTATACCTCGTCTTTAGCTTATATAGTTATTGCTGCGTGCATGTCTGGTCTTTGTATTATCGTAGACTGACTTGTCAATGTTATTTTTCCTTGGGATTGATCATGCGAACCACTTATTAGAACATCCAACATTAACAGCGGGGACGCTAGGTAAGGTTGGAATCTGAGTTCGTGGTTGGTAATTTTGGCAGTTTACTTCCGTTATTATCTATAACCTATATGCATTGTTCCTTATGCAAGAGATTAACACTTGGAACCCTGCCATAGCAATGCCATTCATGCTTTACTATGTTTCTGCCTATTTGATATGCTTGTCTTGGAGAAACTTCGAGGGTGATTTGAACCTGACATTTGGTCATTCTTAATGCCAGTTTACTTTATGTGTAAAACCTTGGCATTACCCTACTCTAAATCTGAATGTCTGAAATTCGTATCTCATGCAAAGCAACATCTAGTTGGTTTTAATCTGATATCTGGTAACTATTGGCTTATTCATTTGGCAGCTCAAGTTTTTTGTTATTTGAAACCAGCTGACTTGGTCTTAAATGTGATATCTAAACACAGATTAAGGACAATGGAGCAGGAGGATTAGCATTTCACTTGATGGTTGAACCTAAAATGATAGGCATGTTGACCACGACTAGTGCACGCAAGAGAAGGACCTGCAGTGAGCCAGTATGTGCTTAGTACATGCATCTTATCTTATCTTGTGCTTATTTCTGCTACATGATCTGATCTCTACATTGCGTAATACATGTTTGAATAGTTAATTGTTGTAACTATGTTTACAATGTTACCAGAATGCAGTTTTAATGAAGCAGTCATCATTAGAAGATAGTCGCCAAAAAAGGATCTGTAGCGACCCTGTGCAACATTATGATGTAAGTTTGTGCTTAGTACAAGTTCCATACATGTCTTATTTATGCAACTTGTTATTATCTTATATCTACATTGCATAATAAATGTTTGCATAGTTCATCGTTTAACTCTTTTTGCATTATTATCAGAATGCAGTTGTGATGAAGCAATCTTCATTACCAGTGAGGCCCACAAAAAGTTCTGATCTTTCTTCTGATGCATCTTCTCATAGCCGTCAACCTAGACCATTTCTTTCATCGGACAGTAAATATCTCAAGGCTGTACTTTATAAAAGACATGGTATTGCTGCTTTAAGATCTGTAGCTGATATGTTGACAAAGAGTACACAAGATTCAATCAAGGCGATTGCCAAATGTCAACGTGTTATTGATGATGCTAATAGAAGTCCTCAATGATTCTATGTAATTTTTTATTTGGGCACATTAATTGCCTTGTAATTTTCCTATTTGTTTTATTTGTGTATGTAATTGTGTGTATCATTGAAATCAGATTTTAGGCTCATGAAATTTAATGCAAGTTGACTAGTCAAACAAGTAGGGCCCTACAACAGATTGGGCCGGCCCACTTACAGTAGTGTGGGACCCACTTTCATTTTGGGCCGGCCCACTTCTTTAGTAGGCCGGCCCGGTTACACGATAATGGGCTCCACATGCTTATTGGGCCGGCCCACTTGCTCTATGGTGGTCCCACATGGTAAATGGGCTTCGCCCTTTGGTCAGAAGGTGGGACCCACTGTGTTTTGCCCGCCTCACTATCTTGTTGGGCCGCTCCATTTCTATATGGTGGACCCCACATACCAAATGGGCTGCCCCACTTCTATATGGTGGACCCACACACCAAATGGGCGGCTCTTTAATAGGAAGGTGGGACCCACTTGTGTTTTGGCCCGGCCCTATCTTGTTGGGCCGCCCCACTTTCTATATGGTGGACCCCACATACCAAATGGGCCCGCCCATTAACAGGAATGTGGGACCCACCGTGTTTTTGGCCCGCCCACTATCTTGGTGGGCCAGCCCACTCTATATGGTGGGCCCCACACTAAATGGGCCTGCCCTTTAAAGAAAGTGGGACCCACCGTGTTTTTGGCCCGGCCCACTATTTTGTTGGGCCGGCCCACTTGCTATACGGTGGACCCTACACACTAAATGGGCCGGCCTTTTACAGGAAAGTGGGACCCACTGTTTTTGGCCCGCCCACTAGCTTGTTGGGCCGCCCACTTGCTATACGGTGGACCCCACACACTAAATGGGCCGGCTTTACAGAAAGTGGGACCCACCTGTGTTTTTGGCCCGGCCCACTTGCTTCTTGGCCCGGCCCAGTTGCTGTAAGGTGGACCCCACATGTTAAATGGGCCGCCCATTTAAGTTTTGACCGTCAACCTTAGAGGTTAGGCCCGCCCACTTAACTAATGGACCAGCCCAGCTATATAGTTGACCGGTCAAACTATGTCATCTGGCCCGCCCGCTTAAGACGTGGCAGGCCTCGTGTGGGCCTACCATCTACCACGGGTTCAGCGTTAACGCGTTAATCGGCGCTAATTGCGCCTCGCCACGTGTCACTTGCATGACGTCGGCCAATCCACCCGAAAACACTTCCGCAACGGTCCGATTTTCCGTGGCGGAAGGGCGCCCAAGCGCGACGGACTGAAAAAATCGTCGTTGGACTCCTGTGCATTACCAAACCCATATCGTCGGGTTAGGCCCATCAAAAAAGGGTTCACAGTTGACGATTTTGGGACGTTGTCTATCAGAACTTTTCTTGTAGTGGATGGCTGATAACATAGTAGAGAAGTTCCTACTGATAGTCTCTAAAGACCGCTGGTAAGTGCCACCCAACATTCTCATTTTAATTCCATGTCCAACAACTTGTAGGAACATAGCAACATTTTCTTCTACGGTCACAAGCGTGCTATCTTTGAGTCCACACTTCTCACGTAACATAGCACAAAGATCATGAAAGTTTCTTTTAGTTAAGCGTAGCTTATCATAGAAATTACTCTCGGATCCTTCGTATGTTGTTTTCAATATGTACTTCCTATATGCAACCTTTTCCTCATCATCATTGAAGTAACCAAGGTTTCTAGGAGTCCTTTGCGTACTGAGATAAGCTAGAGAAAGACATGACAACTCAAAGTACTTCTTCGTCAACAATATCCTTTTTTCTTTTTCTTCTTTTATTCTCGTCGGTAATGTAAGCAACCAATTCTTGTTGTGACATGATAAAACTACAATACAAACACCATTCTTACATGCATGACAAAATAAAGATGCATGGTACGGTAACATAAAGCTGAGACATGAGTTGATGTTTATACCTTGTCCTCAACTGCTACTTGATACGGAAGAAAACCTGCAATTGCGAAAGAAAAGAAAATATATTTAAACCAACCCATGAACTAGTGAACTAGATAGCCATAAGCCATGGAATAGTCTGCTAGATGCCATGAAATACTCGGCCAGATGCATTTTTCCTGTACTACTCCATGATTGACCCGACCAGATATACTTGCGTAAATTGGCCGGAAAACACCGCCTCCTATCCCCTACCGCCGCCACTACGTCTGACCGCCATGGTTTCCTCCACAACAGCCGTCTCCAATTCTCTGTATACACTAGGGTTTCGAGCTGGAGTCATGGAGGGTCGGACTAGCGAGAGGAAGAGGACGGCCAGAATAGGTTGAGGACGGCTAGGCGGGGAGAGGAAGAAGGAAACAAGGTTGGGGACGATGCGTATCGTCGCTAGTGTCACCTCGTAGCGACCAGGAAGAGGCCGGGTAGAGTCGAGCGTGAGGGATCGCGTCTCGGGTGACGCGGCGCTGTGTGCGAAGGGAGATCGAATTCCATATGAATACGGAGGATGAACCCTCCAAAACGTTCCCTGCAAAAAATCTTATCGGGGCGGGGTGGGCTTGAATTTGCTTCCGTTTCTGCGCAAAAATTCAATAGGCATCCAAACGGAAGAATTACGGGGCCTAATTCCAATTCCGACTTTCTGGGTCCAATTCACTGCATCCAAACAATTTGGGGTAGAAAGGGGCAAAAACGAGCTAGGTTGGGAGAAGGGTCGGGTTGTGTGGGAGGAGTAGTGGGGTGTGTGTGTGGGGGGGGGAGTAGTGGGGTGAGTGGGTTGCAGCAAATAAGTGCCCAGGTTACTGCCAGCGCACCAAGGTAAGGGTCCACCGGCAATAGAGTGGGCATTAGTGTGTATTTGCTTCGAGCCAAGGCAAGAAATTACTGCCGGCGCACCAGGCCAGGGGCGCGCCGGCAATCTGGCCTGGTTCGCCGGTAGTAATTGCTGGGCCTGGCTCGGATCGGGCGAGCCACGGCCTAGTTTTAGCGCTGGCGCACTTCTATGGCTGGTGCGTCGACATTAAGATATCTTCGCTGGCCCTGCGAGATACAGGTGCTGTTGTGGGTATACTTCATGGGTGTACCATCGATAGTGCCTAGATTCGGCAAGCCCGGGTGGCCCACAGATGGTGATGGTGGCGTGTGGCTCATCGGGCGGCCCAGTTGCTATAGATCAAGATGGATGAAGTCCAGCCCAGGAACGAGGAGCCGGATCCACTGACCAACTCTGGAAGTCGGATTCGGCCTGGCCCATCAGGGGTAGCCTGTGACGACGTATAAGGAAGGCGATCCTTGACGTGCACGGCAATGTAATATTCGTAGTTAGGCGACTTGTATTCCGGCTGGACTCTCCGTGTAAACCCTAGATCCTGGCCTCTTTATAAGCCGGATCCCGGGAGCCCTAGAGGCACAACCACAACTCACTGTAACAACGCGAAAGCGCCCAAATAATTCCAGACAAGCAGCAGTAGGACCTGCCATCGTGCAGGTGTTCCGAAGCTGGATAAATCGCGTACCACCGTCCCGACGACCCTCCGCCCGATGGCCCCTACTTCTTCTCCCCTCATGAGGATCCCTCCCCCGAGGTACCGTCGAACAGGCAACGGCTGGCGCCCACCGTGGGCCGCGAGCTGCCTGGAGGCCGGGGAATGTGGAGGGTTCCGCCATGGAAGCTTCAACGACTCCGTCGCTGTGGGGCGCTGTTCTACGGAATTTTACGATCGTCCCTCAGGACGAGTGTTGGATTCCGGCTAAGACCGACCCCATCAAGCTCTCCATCGTCCCAATCGGCGGCATCCACATTTTCATCAGCGAGATCGTCGATTTCTACGAAAACGCTCTGGTAAGTAACGCTGACGCGACCGCCGCTGAGCAGGACGCAGTCGCGAAGATCCGATCTGAGTCGCAGGAACTTCCTAAGGAAGATTCCGCCTTAGATCTATAAATTTCAAAACCCACCCAATCCGCCCCAGAGCAGGAAATTACGGTGGAAGACCAATGCATATCCGCCTGGGTCTCCAAGTGTTAGAGAAGAAAAGTTGCCACTTTGTGTACTTCCTCGCACATATACCGCAGTAACCGCCTCTCCTCAGGATGGAGCCGGACCCATGCAGGTTGAGGTTGCCGGAAACAGTGTTACTTCGGATTAGCAAGAGGTTGCCGGAGAAAACAATGTTTCGGATCAGCAAGAGGAGGCCGGAGACAAAAAAGAGTCAATACTCAACAACCTAAGCCCATTATCTGACGATGAGTCCTCCATGGACACAGAGGAATAAAACCGTGCTATGAAGGAGTTGGAGGATGAGGAGAAAGCTGAGGCAGAATCCGCTCCGCCAAAACAGGTCCTTGCGACCGTAACTGGGCTGGAGCAAGGAGATGACGCAGAAGAAACTCCGCCCAACACCGGAATTCTAGCTGTCAAATCCGGAGACCACGTAACGAGTGCGTTATCGCATCATGTCGGATCCTGTAGAAGGACGTGTCCTAGAATACGGGGAAGACATGTCCATAGAAGAGCTCGCTAGGGCATCAGGCCAGGGTGCCATTGCAAACTCGGAAGTCCTAACCAAGCCAATAAATCTGAAAGAAGCCGCAGACTCGGAAGCTTTAGAAGCCAAAAGGAAGGAACTGCTGGCTGCCGCTGAAAGGTTTGCCAATACCGCAGTAGTAATGCTGGAGGAAAGACAAGACGCGTAGGAGTTGCTGGAACGGGTCGAGGAGAAAGAGCGCACAACCGTAGAATACTTGCAGAAGGCCAAAGTACTCTGAGAGCGGTGGGAATCGATCATAGGCAATGCCAGCAGGGAAGCAGAAAGGATCCGACAGGAAGCCATTCGCCCCCGCAAGATCAATTTTGACACCCCCACCAATCATCAGCCGCTCGCAGCTCCGAAGGATAACATGATGAAGGCGGCGGAGATTTTGGCCAAAAACGATGAGGAAATCGACATTAACCACCTCCGCACACTCGTCGCTTCTGCAATGAAGCAACAGAGTAAGGCAGACACTTCGCGCATGATGGAATGCAAACCGGATCAATGTGTATCCACCGTGCAGAAGGATGCCTCAGGAAGGGAGCGCCGTGACGAAGAATCGCGCACTGGATCCACGAAGCGCAGAAGAAGAACCAGAGAACATCCAAATCCGATCCCCTTACCCTCAAAAACACCTCCGACAGATCCAACAAGGGAAAGGATCCGATGTACACTGGCAGAGACAGTACCGGAACTGATGTCTACGTGTGCTTCTATTCTTGTAGACAGTGTTGGGCCTCAAGAGCAGAGGTTTGTAGAACAGCAGCAAGTTTCCCTTAAGTGAATCACCCAAGGTTTATCGAACTCAGGGAGGTAGAGGTCAAAGATATCCCTCTCAAGCAACCCTGAAATTAAGATACAAGAAGTCTCTTGTGTCCCCAACACACCTAATACACTTGTCAGATGTATAGGTGCAATAGTTCGGCGAAGAGATAGTGAAATACAAGTAATATGGATGTTTATAAGTAGTAATTGCAATCTGAAATAAAAATGGCAGCAAGCGAACATGTAGCAGAACTTGTTGGAAACGGTGTTTCAATGCTTAGAAACAAGGCCTAGGGATCATACTTTCACTAGTGGACACTCAACAATGATCACATAATTGAATAAATAAATGCTACTCTCAAACACTCTCTTGTTGGATGACAAACACCATTCATTGTGTAGGGCTACAAAAGCACACCTCAAGCCGGAGTAAACAAGCTCCACAACGTCATAAAGGAATCACACACGATGCGCACACTGTCACCATCACACCGTGAGAGTAACTCCGGAGTTCATATTAAAGTAACTCTAGAGTGCATAATAGACAAGAGTAACATCTACATATTCAACTAGATTACAAAGCTCATGATCACATAAAGATCACACCATGGGAGAGAGAGATGAACCACATAGCTACCGGTAGAGCCCTCAGCCTCGGGGAGAACTACTCCTCCTCATCATGGGAGTCAGCAGCCGATGAAGATGGCGATGGAGTCGATGGAGATGGATTCTGGGCACTTCTCGTCCCGGCGCTGCCGAACGGAGACTTCTGTCCCCGAACTTGGCTTAGCGATGGCGGCGGCTACGTAACTTTTCGTGGAGGAAGACCGGTGCCTTTAGGGTTTTCGTATCCGGGAGAATATAGGCGTAGGCGCCCGAGGGGTCCAGGGTGCCCTCCCCACCGGTGGCGCGGCTGTGTGGGTGGGCCCGCCTTATGGTGGGGCCCCTTGGCCCCCCCTCCGGCCCTTCTCTGGCTCTCTGGGTCTGTCTCGGTAAAATATTGACTTCTTTCTTCGTGGGGTCCAATTCCGAGAATATTTCCTGTGTAGAATTTATGAAACCAAAAACAGCAGAAAACAGGAACTGGCGCTTCGGCATCTTGTTAATAGGTTAGTCCCGGAAAATGCATAAAAATGATATAAAGTATGAGCAAAACATGTAGGTATTGTCATAAAACTAGCATGGAACATAAGAAATTATAGATACGTTGGAGACGTATCAAGCATCCCCAAGCTTAGTTCCTACTCGCCCGAGTAGGTAAACGATAAAAAGAATAATTTCTGAAGTGACATGCTACCAACATAATCTTGATGAATACTATTGTAAAGCATATGAGATGAATGAAGTGACTCAAAGCAATGGTCTATAGTTTGCTAACAAAAAGATAATGACTAAACAACTGAATCATATAGCAAAAACTTTTCATGAATAGTACTTTCAAGACAAGCATCAAAAAGTCTTGCATAAGAGTTAACTCATAAAGCAATAGATTCTTAATAGAAGGTTTTGAAGCAACACAAAGGAAGATTTATGTTTCAGCAATTGCTTTCAACTTTCAACATGTATATCTCATGGATAATTGTCAACACAAAGTAATATGATGAGTGCAATAAGGTAGCATGTAAGAATCAATGCACACAGTTGACACAAGTGTTTGCTTCTAAGATAGAAAGAAGTAGGTAAACTTACTCAACATAAAGTAAAAGATAGGACCTTCGTAGAGGGAAGCAGGGATTAAATCATGTGCTAGAGGTTTTCAAGTTTTGAAATCATAGAGAGCATAAAAGTAAAGTTTTGAGAGGTGTTTGTTGTTGTCAACGAATGGTAGTGGGCACTCTAACCCCCTTGTCAAACAGACTTTCAAAGAGCGGCTCCCATGAAGGACGTTATCTCTACCAGCAAGTATTTACACATGTATTTTAGTTTTATTTATAGATGACACTCCTCCCAACCTTTTGCTTACACAAGCCATGGCTAACCGAATCATCGGGTGCCTTCCAACATTTCACATACCATGGAGGAGTGTCTATTGCAAAATTAAGTTGCTTACTGATAAACCAGGGCAAAACATGTGAAGAGAATTATTAATGAAAGTTAATTAATTGGCGCTGGGCACCCCGCCCAGCTCTTTTTGAAAAATTATTGATAAGCGGATGTATATGCCACTAGTCAATTGGTGAAAGTCTGCCCAACAAGATTGAAAGATAAAACACCACATACTTCCTCACGAGCTATAAAACATTGACACAAATAAGAGATAATAACTTTTGAATTGTTTAAAGGTAGGACATGAAGTATTTACTTGGAATGGCAGAAAAATACCACATAGTAGGTAGTTATGATGGACACAAATGGCATAGGTTTTGGATCAAGGTTTTGGATGCACGAGAAGCATTCCCTCTCAATACAAGGCTTTGGCTAGCAAGGTTGTTTGAAGCAACACAAGTATAAACCGGTACAGCAAAACTTACATAAGAACATATTGCAAGCATTATAAGACTCTACACTGTCTTCCTTGTTGCTCAAACACTTTTACTAAAATATCTAGACCTTAGAGAGACCAATCATGCAAACCAAATTTCAACAAGCTCTACGGTAGTTCTCCACTAATAGGTTTAAACTACATGATGCAAGAGCTTAAACATGATCTACTTGAGAGCTCAAAACAATTGCCAAGTATCAAATTATTCAAGACAATATACCAACTACCACATGAAGCATTTTCTGTTTCCAACCAAATAAAATCAATGCTGAGGCTTTCAGCTTTCGCCATGAATATCTATACCTAATAATAAAAGCAAAAGGGTTTCTCCCTCGGTCGTTCGTCCAATTCAAAACTGCCCTAAAAGTTGGTACAAATTACCCACCACCGCCACCCATAAGTAAGAAATCGAAACTTTTTTTTTATGTTTGGTCCGATCGGGCGTCACACCGATTAGAAAAGGGAAGAAACCCAACACCTACGTAATCTATACCTTAATATGGCCAGGGCCATCTCGCGCAGCCTCTCCCGGCTTCCTTCCTTCGATGGGGCGACAGGCGAACGGCAGGAGCTTGAGGACGGCGCGTCGGCCTAACGGAGTCGGCGGCCGCGAGCAAACTTTCCTCTCCCCCATCCTCCGCCCTCCCTAATTTCTCATGATGAAGGGCATTGGCCACCTCACTGATCTACTTCTCCGACAAGCAGCGCGCAGTACGCCCTTTTCGCCGCCAAAACACCGCTGGTACCATGGCAGCGCCGGCCTGATGGGCGTTGACTGAATTGAGGTGCCATAGTCGGCCGCTTGGCCAGGCTCGACAGCCACACAGGCGCTGGACGATGGATGCCGACTTGGCCAGCAGGCGCGCACGGTCATCTTACGGCCGCATCGCCTTCAGCTGGGAGGCGCGCGCCGGCAGCTGACGGGTGATGCGTGTCCTTGTCCTGGATAGGAGCTGAAGTGCGTTGGTACTTGGTACAGTATACTGTGCAATTTAGACTTCAAATGCAATACAACAGCAGCCTCGAGATTGAAAAGAAGTTGGCCGGCCGGAGATAACTGCCCGGAATCCGGTGATGAGATCAACGCCGACCATGGTGCGCCGCCTCCCTCTGGTCCCGACAGCCGGTACGATGCCTCCGCTGCCGCTAGATTGGTTTGGTGGCCACATGCGTGCACGATTCAGCGACACGGATATGAGGCGGTTTTGGCATAGCATCGAATAAAGACGGCGAGGTGGTCAGCCTCAAGCTCGCAGGGATCCACCGTCCCGACCCGGCGCGGTGAGAAACCACTTTCCTACTACCGCCGCCAGCAGCAGATCTAATCTGTTATCGGTCGTGATGGAGCTGCAGAGCTGATCCCCCGTGTTTGGCTGCTCGCGATGCAGCTATCCAGCAGATTCCACGAAAAGGTAACAATCAATTTCCTAAGCAGCGTAATTTCCTCCACTTATTTTTGAATTAGAATAAGATTCGTAGTGCTGGATTAAATTAGAATAAGATTAGTAGGCATATATTTGGAAAGAAATTAAATAGAATATAAATAATACAGTTTGAATAAAAATAAAACGTGTAAAAGTTAGATTAAATGAAAATATACGGCGGTATCATCGGGTGAGATAAGACAAAAAAAATGTGGAAATTGTATCGAGCAATACGACAGTATCATCGGGTGAGATTAAAAAATGCCACTATGCAAACTTCCCATGTAAGTAGAAGACCACATAGTGACTCCTTCTGGTGAGAAAAAAATCTTACTTCCCACTAAAATTAAAGTCCAAAACTTTTATTAATTTTATTTTACGCGAGTACGTTGTTGGTCCGTTGCAACGCACGGGTCAGCAAAAGGGTTTCTCCCTCGGTCGTTCGTTCATCTTAAAACTGTCCTCAAAGTTGGTACAAAATTACCCACCAATGCCACCGGTAAGTGAAAAACGTTTGGATTAAAGGTTTCTCGAAATTGCCCCTGAAGTTGGTGGAAATTACCCCCTCTGCCACCCGTTAGTTATAACACTTCGCTTATAATCAGCGGTAAAAACCCAGAACGAACAGACACGCACGGTGACGGTGACGCCATCAACAATTACCATTGTGTTTTCCCCAATCCTTTCTTCTCCGCGTCGCCGTCCGCTTTCTCTTCTCGACGCCTGCCGGCCACAGCGCCTCCGCCTGCCCCAACCTCCCGCCCCCTACTCAGGCAGGCCCAGCACCCGCCGCCGGCGTGCACCGCCCGAGTTCCCGTCGCCGTGAAGTAGAAATCAACTGAAATTCTTGTGCTCCCCGTTCGGATAGCAGCATGTGATAGGATCGAGCGAAGCCGGCAGCGGCGCACGACCTCGGTTGCAGGGGAACGCCCGAGAGGAAGAAAGTGGAGGCCGGGGCAGCGTGCGGTAGCATGGTTGCGGGGAGGTCTCGAATAGATGCTTCGGCCAGAGCTGCAACGACAGAGGACGCGCTGGCGGCCAGGGAAACACAGCGGCAGCGGAGTCTGCGTGGGGAGATGAGACGGAGAAAATAGGGGAGGGAGGTCGACCACGGCGCCGCCCTCCAATCCAGTGCTTCAAGCCAGCCGGAGCCGGCCTCCAATTGACTGCATCGAGATCACCTGAGCCGCCCACCAAATTGTTTGAGGACGTCATGTTTTGCTTGATATTCTTGTCCGATTGAACAAATCCTTTTCTCCGCTTGAGAATTCCGGTCATATTTTCATGTCAGCTCAGGAACTCTGGTCTTGGGATAGTGCATATGTTTTTGCTGAAATTTGGAGTGCAATTGTACTACTCGTGGACGTGTATCTGAATCTTTCCCCTGTGGCATGCACTCTGTAATGTTGATCAGATCAAAGCTACCTATATGCAAAAAAATGCAAAAAAGCATCTTCACTCGTGAGGGCTCCTATAATCGTATTGGGGTGTCTGCGCTAAAAATCGCGCCCAGCTGGCCCCCCTAATTTGGTTTTGGTGCCGGCGTGGCTCAACGAGTTATCAGACGCTTCCAGACCGAACCAACGAACGGGGAGGCTAGCGGGGGGCATTGGGAGGCTAGCGGGGGCACCAGCGCAACCCATGTTGGCGGGAAGGAAAGGTTGAGAAGGCGCGGGAAACGCCAGGTCGTCTTGGACCCGCGTCATCAGCAACATCGGACCGGCCTTCTTCCTCCCCACCTTCCACACCGCGTCAGTTGTTGCTCGCCATCTACGCATGCTCGCCTGCGTCCGCAACATCGACGCGCCTGCGGCCATTGGACTCAAAGTGGATGACGACCTCGAGGAGTTACCAGGCCTTCCCCTCGCCGAGCAGGCTTCCTCCTAGGAGACCGACGAGTGGGTCGAGCCCTGGAGCGCGGCGGAGCACCGCCACTTGGAGGCCGAGCGGCTCACACGCTTCGGCCTCTACATCAACCTCGAAGACGACAACACTGGCCCGTCGAGCAGGCCGCTGCCTCAAGGCAAGGCTACAGCTCCTTCCGCCCTTCGAAGCAGGAGCCCAGCGGCGACGAGGAGGACTACGCGGGGGCGATGTACCGCCGCCTAGGCCTCGGCCATGGCGGCTATTAGAATTAGTTTTTTTTTTAATTTTCTATGTTTATTTAAATTTTGTACAGACAATGGCCTACTATGGTCGAACCATCTATGAATTTAAGTTTTATGAAAATTTTCAATTTTAAATTGTTTGCTAACATGAGGGCTCGGCGGCGAGCAGATCACCGACAACGCGCTGATGGACGCCTACGCAAGTGCAGGGAGGTCTGGTTGGGGTTCGAGGTGTTCGACATGCTCCTGCCCAAAGGGGACCTGATCTACTCAGACGTGGCCGGTGCAGGTAAGCACTGCAGCTCTTCTATAGCAACGATTTTTTTGTGTCTTATTTTATGAATAAAATGTTTGTCTTGTGCTTTGGGATGGATGACCGTTCGGAAAATTAGTGTAGACCAGGTGCCACAGTAGGCCGGGCGGGGGAGGATTCTATAGCAGATCCGCCATCAACTGAAGTTTTTTGGTGTAGTGCATCCACACTAGCTCGGGTGGGGTAGGCCGTGGCGACATGATTCTAGGTTGGTGTCGGCAGAGACCAGTGATTTGATCCTCCCAAACCGGTGTTGGTAGTGATAGGATTGGCCAAAGGCACCGTCAGCTGCGCGTTCTTGGTCGTCGATGCCTCACCTAAGCAGCTGTGATGTTGGGGGCCGCCAGTCGCGCGTACTTCATCGCCGATGCCTAACCTGAGCAACAGGAACGAGTCACCATAGCATCACACGATAGCGGCAGCATTGGAGAAGCGAAGCACCATGAGGCATGTCGTAGCAACGCACTGGTATTTTTCCTAGTTAAAGTAAAACGAAGAACACAAGTGTTCAAATGAAAAAGAGGAGCGTGTCTCTCTCCCACACAAGCATGCTAGGATCCGATTTATTCAGAGAATGAAAATAACAAAACAAAAATAAAAGCACACATACGCTCCAAGTAAAGCACATAAGATGTGACAGAATTAAAATATAGTTTCACTAGAGGTGACCTGATAAGTTGTTGATGAAGAAGGGGATGCCTTGGGCATCCCCAAGCTTAGGCGCTTGAGTCTTCTTGGGATATATGGGGATGAACCACGGGGGCATCCCCAAGCTTAGACTTTTCACTCTTCTTGATCATATTATATCATCCTCCTCTCTTGATCCTTGAAAACTTCCTTCACACCAAACTCAAAGCAATCTCATTAGAGGGTTAGTACATCATTAAAAATTCACATGTTCAGCAAGGACACACTCATTCCCAACACTTCTGGACATTAACCAAGGCTACTGAAATTTAATGGAGCAAAGAAATCCACTCAACACAGTAAAAGAGGCAATGCGAAATAAAAGGCAGAATCAAAAAGAACAGTCCATAAAGACGAATTTTTCAGGATTTTTACGAGTTTCCTACAGAGAGAACAACTCAAATTCGTGACAGCTAAAAATCTGTTTCTGCGCAGAAATCCAAATCTAGTATCAACTTTCTATCAAAGACTTTACTTGGCACAACAACGAAATAAACATGATAAGGAGAGGTTGCTACAGTAGTAACAAATTCCAAGACACAACAAAACAGTAGCAAAATAAAAACATGGGTTATCTCCCAAGAAGTGCTTTCTTTATAGCCATTAAGATGGGCTCAGTAATTTTAATGATGCTCTCGCAAGAAATAAGAGTTGAAGCAAAAGAGAGCATTAAAAGCAAATAAGAAACACTTTTAAGTCTAACCCACTTCCTATGAAAAGGAATCTTGTAAATAAACAAGTCATGTAAGCATAATGCAATAAGCATAGAAAAACAAGACAATCGCAACTTCAAGATTTTAAGCAAAAAGAGAGGTGTTTTAGTAACATGAAACCCTACAACCATATTGTCCTCTCTCATAAATATTTTCAGTAGCATCATGAACAAACTCAACGATATAACTATCACATGAAACATTCTTATCATGAGCTACATGCATAAAATTATTACTCTCCACATAAGCATAGTCATTACTATTAATTGTAGTGGGAAAATCATATATAGGAGGCATATTGTAATCATAATTAATTTTCTCCTCAATAGTAGGTGGACTGAAAATATGATAGTCATCATTGTAATCATCATATATAGGAGGTAAAGTATCATCAAAGTAAATTTTCTCCTCCATGCTTGGGGGACTAAAAATATCACAAAACCAGCTTCCCCAAGCTTAGAATTTTCCATAGCATTAGCAACAATGGTGTTCAAAGCATTCATACTAATAACATTGCCATTAGCATGCATATAAAGTTCCATAGGTTTTTAATTTTCTCTTCAAACACCTCATATCATAACTCAAGATAAATACTATAAAGATCTCTAATATTTTTGTTGTTTTCCATTAATCCTAACTAGTGAAAATAAAAACAAGAGACAAAAAGATAAAATTGCAGAATCTAAAGGAGATACCTTCGAGCACTCACACACCGACAATAGTGCTAGGAAATAGCTTAGTAGTCGGAGGATGTGAATACCTTTTACCTACCTCCTCGGCAAGCGCTAGAAAATAGCTTGATGTCTACGTGTGCTTCTATTCTTGTAGACAGTGTTGGGCCTCCAAGAGCAGAGGTTTGTAGAACAGCAGCAAGTTTCCTTAAGTGAATCACCCAAGGTTTATCGAACTCAGGGGAGATAGAGGTCAAAGATATCCCTCTCAAACACCCCCGCAATTAAGATACAAGAAGTCTCTTGTGTCCCCTAACACACCTAATACACTTGTCAGATGTATAGGTGTACTAGTTCGGCGAAGAGATAGTGAAATACGAGTAATATGGATGATTATAAGTACTAATTGCAATCTGAAATAAAAATGGCAGCAAGCGAATATGTAGCAGAACTTGTTGGAAACGGTGTTTCAATGCTTAGAAACAAGGCCTAGGGATCATACTTTCACTAGTGGACACTCTCAACAATGATCACATAATTGAATAAATAAATGCTACTCTCAAACACTCTCTTGTTGGAAAAACACCATTCATTGTGTAGGGCTACAAAAGCACACCTCAAGCCGGAGTAAACAAGCTCCACAACGTCATAAAGGAATCACACATGATGCGCACACTGTCACCATCACACCGTGAGAGTAACTCCGGAGTTCATATTAAAGTAACCTCTAGAGTGCATAATAGACAAGAGTAACATCTACATATTCAACTAGATTACAAAGCTCATGATCACATAAAGATCACACCATGGGAGAGAGAGATGAACCACATAGCTACCGGTAGAGCCCTCAGCCTCGGGGGAGAACTACTCCCTCCTCATCATGGGAGTCAGCAGCGGCGATGAAGATGGCGATGGAGTCGATGGAGATGGATTCCGGGGGCACTTCCCCGTCCCGGCGGCGTGCCGGAACAGAGTTCTGTCCTCCCGAACTTGGATGGCGGCGGCTACGTAACTTTTCGTGGAGGAGACCGATTGCCTTAGGGTTTTCGCATCTCGGGAGAAATATAGGCGGAAGGGCGACCTGGAGGGGCCCCGGTGGTGCCCTCCCCACCCGGTGGCGTGGCCGTGGGTGGGCCTCGCGCCCCTATGGTGTGGGGGCCCTTGGCCCCCCGGCCCTTCCTCTCTCTAGGTCTGTACCTAAAATATTGACTTCTCGTCTTCGTGGGGTCCAATTCGAGAATATTTCGTGTAGAATTTCCGAAAGCAAAAACAGCAGAAACGAATCGGCGCCGGATCTTGTTAATAGGTTAGTCCTAAAATGCATAAAAATGATATAAAGTATGAGCAAAACATGTAGGTATTGTCATAAAACTAGCATGGAACATAAGAAATTATAGATACGTTGGAGAAGTATCAGAACCCATCACCTCGGGTGATATGGATATCCAGGCATGGTACACTAGGACAGCCATAGATACGAGGATTAAGTCTAAGGTTGTACCATTATTATTGTATCGTAGCATTGTTATTAGGAAATAATGTAGCCAGGTCATGTGGTGGGCCAAATTAGGGTTTTAATAGAGTCTATTTGACTTGGGCCTGTCCAAGTCAAATTAGGGTTAGGCCCATGAGTGGGCGCCCCAACCCAATAGGGGTTGGCCGGCCGGCCACCCTCCCCCTCATATAAGGAGGTGGGGCGGCTAGGGTTTGAGTAGTCTAGTTTTGATTCAGAATTATGTAGAACCTTGGGTTCCTCCAGTATCACCATCCCTGCGGGGTTGGCCCTATGACGGCGTCTCGGACGTTCGTCTAGTTATCCAATAAAGATGTGTGAGTTCTTGAGTTGTCAAGAGTAATCATATGCGCTTGAGTATCCTTGAATCTGTCGAGGAAGTTCAAGATCTATCGGTCCTATGGATCATCAAGGTGCATCGTGAAAGATCGGGAAACTAATCCTCATCATGTGGTATCAGATTGCTAGGTTGATCACGGTGCAGATTGGTTTGTTGCTTAGTTGTTTCTGCTCGATTGTTGTGGCTACCATTGGGTACGTCGCCGCCATGGTGTTGGTGAAGATCAAGGAGGAGGAAGTGGGCAGCAGAGTCAAGTTCTCACGGCCTTCGTGCACGCGGAGGTGGTGGCTGCAAGGGAAAAGAAGGAGGAGTGCTGCAGTTCTGCCACGACAGGAGTTCGGCAAGAAATCTGTGCCACGGCAGGAAAATTCGCGAGGAAGAAGACAGATCCGTCCGGCGCGCCGCGTGGATGACCCACAAGTATAGGGGATCGCAACCGGTCTTCGAGGGAAGTAAACCCAATTTATTGATTCGACACAAGGGAGGTAAAGAATACTTATAAGCCTTAACAACGAGTTGTCAATTCAGCCGCACCTGAAAGCACTAATAATGTGGGTGATGTGAAAGTAGCAAGATATGAGAGCAGTAGGCACAGTAACACAGTTACAAGAATAGTAATATGAGAGCAATGGCACCGGACAGCTTTGATACTACTTCCAATGACATGTAGAACGAGTATATGATGATGAAAGATGGACCGGGTTCCCAGCTATCTACACTAGTGGCAACTCTCCAATAACAAGTGTTGGGTGAACAAATTACAGTGGGCAATTGATAGGATTGAAATAGCATTAAGACAGAATATCAAGATCATTAATCATGTAGGCATGTTTTCCAATAATAGTCGTACGTGCTCGCAATGAGAAACTTGCACAACATCTTTGTCCTACCAGCCGGTGGCACGGCCTCAAGGAAACTACTGATATTAAGGTACTCCTTTTAATAGAGTACCGGAGCAAAGCATTAACACTCGGAAAACATGTGTCCTCACATCACCGCCATCCCCTCCGGTTGTCCCGATTGCCACTGGGGCCATTGGTTCGGATGTGACATGTGCATACAACTTGTAGATACAATCTAAGCAATAAGTATAGAGCTCAAATCTAAGATCATGCCACTCTGGCCCTAGTTACAAGCATTAAACACAACAAGATTGCAGCAACAATAACTTCATAAACTTTGTAGATAGACAATCATAACGTAACAATCCATTGATCCCGACAAACACAACACCGATTACATCGATGAATCTCAATCATGTAAGGCAGCTCATGAGATCATTGTATTGAAGTACATGGGGGAGAGAATACCAACTAGCTAAAGCTAGAACCCGTAGTCCATGGGGGAACTACTCACGGAGCATGATGGAGGCGGTGGCGTTGATGGAGATGGCTTCCGGGCACTTCCCGTCCCGGCAGGTGCCGGGACAGAGACTTCTGTCCCCGAATTGGAGTTTCGCGATGATGCGGCGCCCGGAGTCTTTCCGGAGTTTCGTCAAGTGGTACCGTGTTTTTAGGCTCGAAAGGATTTATAGGCGAAGAGGCGCGCAGGGGCACTGGGGCTCCCACCAGGGCCGGCGCGGGCCTGGCCAGGGCCGCGCGCCTTTGGTGTGGTGGCCCTCCTGCCCTCTCCGACTCTTCTTCGGTGTTCCGGAGCTTCCGGGAAAAATAGGAGGTTTGGCGTTGATTTCGTCCACTTCCGAGAATATTGCCCGAACAGCCTTTCTGGAACCAAAAACAGCAGAAAACAGAACTGGCACCGTGGCATCTTGTTAATAGGTTAGTTCCGGAAAACGCATAAAAACATTATAAAGTGCAAGCAAAACATGGGTATTGTCATAAAACAAGCATGGAACATCAGAAATTATAGGTACGTTGGAGACGTATCAGTGCGCCGCCCGGCAGACCGGCTCCACAGCCGGATGGTCCGGTCACTAGTCCGGCCGACCGGCCACTAAACCGACGGGTCCGCCCCCAGCCGGCCGGACCGGGCTCGCTGTGCCGGCAGTTTCGGCGCAGACAGCCAGGCATCGACGCCGACGGCCGGATGGTGCCACCCAACGCCGCGGCCGGTTGTCGCCCGGTCAACCGGGCCCCAGGCCGGCTGGGCCGGCTCCCAGGCCGGTCAGACCAGGCTCTGGGCCGGTTTGGCTGGCGTCCGGGACGGTCAGACCGGGCTCACGGCCGACCGATTTGGCGTGCAGTCCTGCGACACTACCGGCGTCTAGACCTGCAGCGTTGCGATGATGTTGCTGTTTGTTCGTCGCGGAAGGGAAGGAAGTTTGCTCTTCAAGAAGGATGACATTGGTGTTCAGAAGGGAGCATACTCGGGTGTGTTCAGCTTATTTGGATCTATGGCGGACAGGAGCGTGTTCTGTTTGTTTTGGGTGATTTGTATGACGCGTTTCAGTTGCATTTGGGAGGATGCTTGTGTCTTCAATCAGGTTGATGGCGTCGAAGACCAAAGGGGCGCCAAGTTCAAGACAAGCTAGTCGAGAGGGAGGATGAGGTGTGGAAGACTGGCGAGGCTTGAGGATGAAGATCGGCGATGTTCTTATCTGACTTACCCTTTTTCTAGCAGACCCTCACGCGTTGGGGACAACGCTTCTTGAAGAAGGGGAGAATGATATGGATATCCAGGCATGGTACACTAGGACAGCCATAGATACGAGGATTAAGTCTAAGGTTGTACCATTATTATTGTATCGTAGCATTGTTATTAGGAAATAATGTAGCCATGTCATGTGGTGGGCCAAATTAGGGTTTTAATAGAGTCTATTTGACTTGGGCCTGTCCAAGTCAAATTAGGGTTAGGCCCATGAGTGGGCGCCCCAACCCAATAGGGGTTGGCCGGCCGGCCACCCTCCCCCTCATATAAGGAGGTGGGGCGGCTAGGGTTTGGGTAGTCTAGTTTTGATTCAGAGTTATGTAGAACCTTGGGTTCCTCCAGTATCACCATCCCTGCGGGGTTGGCCCTATGACGGCGTCTCGGACGTTCGTCTAGTTATCCAATAAAGATGTGTGAGTTCTTGAGTTGTCAAGAGTAATCATATGCGCTTGAGTATCCTTGAATCTGTCGAGGAAGTTCAAGATCTATCGGTCCTATGGATCATCAAGGTGCATCGTGAAAGATCGGGAAACTAATCCTCATCATGTGGTATCAGAACACGCTTCCTCCTCCGCCACCTCGCCGACGTAGTCCTGTCGGAAACACCAGACCCCATGGGCCTGGTGGAATTAACATCCGCGACAACGTGGTCCCTCAGAGGAATCGGAACACGGAGCGCACGCCAGAGCCCCGCTGGAGCCGGAACGAAGAACGCGAGCCTGAACTCGCAGGGTTTAACTCAGGAGACCGTGATCATGGAGAAGGCAGCCACCGAAGCCGAAGTCAATATCAAGAAGGACGCAGAGACCAAGAAGGCGGAAGCAAAAAGTCTCATCGGCCCCCTCGCATATCTCCCTCCCCACCACCTAGTGGAGGAGGTGGAGGCGGAGGCGGAGGCCGGAGATCCCGTTCCCACTCAAAATCTCCCGCCCGCAACGGTTCGCGCAACGTACGGGAACATCTCAGCGAATATATAGATGAATATGTCGGCCCAAAGTGCTTTGGCAGGATGATCCGAGAGGAGACAAAGCCAAAAGGCTTGAACCTCAAGCTACCCGGAAATCTGAAGCATTACGATGGCAGTGAGAGGCCCGATACCTGGATTGATGACTACTTCAATGCAGTCAACTTTGCCGGAGGGACCCCTCATGTGGCATGCCGCATGCTCCAGTTGAACCTTGTTGGTCCAGCCCGTACTTGGTCAATGACCTCGAGAAAATCTCCATCTTTTGCTGGTTTGACCTGAAGACCCGCCACAACAAGCGACTTACAGGCGTGTATCCAGAAGAAGAACGAAACCTCTCGAGCTTTTCTCACTTGGTGGTTAGCAACAAGAAACGAGTGCGAGAACGTGGATAACCGCACAACAATGCTAGCTTTCATAGGTGGCTTGCAAAGAGGGGGGTTGCTCTGGCACAAGCTAACGTGCCTTATCAATGAAAACAAGTTGACCTTGGACGACATGATCGGCATTGCTAGCACTCACACCGCCGCTGATAATGACGCAGGTGGAGAACTCTCAGCCAGAGCCATACCCCTGCATCAGCAAAAGAAGAACCGTGATAGCGGCAGCAACAACAACAAATGGAAGAACCCCTCTGACGACAAAAATAGCGGCAAATCCGACATGGTCGCCATGACGTTCCAACGCGGAGGTCAAGGAGGCGGAAGAGGCCGTGGCCGTGGTGGTGGAGCCGGCAGGGGCCAGTAGCGTGCCGACGAGGTCACTGTCGCTGGGTTCTGCGCTCCCCAAACCTACAAAGAATACATGGATATGCCATGCTTGGCCCACATTGATCCGGCTACTGGAAAATCTTCCCACACCAATCGCAACTGCAAGTGGGTCAACGATCTCAAAACTGACCCGGAAGCACGATGCAAGCACGTCCGAAACACGCCGCACGGCAAAGGAGGCAAGGGCAAGAACAAGGAAAAGGACGAGGATAGTTCCGAGGCGATGGAAGAGGATGAAGCTTCGCTGAATCCCAAAGAGAGTTCCGCAGCTAACAAATCCAACCCCTTCGTCAAAAAGAGTAAGGTGCACACCACACTTTCCTCGGAACCCCAACGGTCCGGGCCAAGAAATCGGCCCTCCGGGTCCTGAATGCCACGGTTCCGGCTGTGCCACAATATGTCAAGTGGTCAGAAAAACCTTGCACCTTCGACAGGGAAGATCATCCGACTGTCATTCCAAAAGAGTGCTACACCCTGGTTGTTAGCCCCCGCATTGACGGGTATTACTTCTCCAAGTGCCTTATGGATGGCGGAGCCAGCCTGAACATCATGTACCTGGAGACTCTGGAGAGGATGAACCTTAACAAGGAGCACCTTAAGCATATCACCACTAAGTTTCATGGTGTGGTTCCGGTAAAAAGGCAAACTCCCCGGACAGCATCAAACTTCCCGTGCCTTCGGCGATGTCAACACCGCAAGAGATGATCACGCCGGTTGTGCCCTTCAAGAGCTCCTACCATGTCATTTTCGGCAGGCCCACCACAAGTTCCACGCAAGGGCGTGCTACATCTACAACAAGCTCAAGAGGGTCCTAACGGCATGATTACCGTATCCGGAGACTACAAGAAAGCTCGAGATGCGAGGAAGGGGAAGCCGCCTTTTAATCCGATTATCTAGAGAGGAGCTGCAAGGCTACAGAGCCGCGGTGGATCCGAATGATATGCACACCACCAAGAAGCAGATCTCCGAACAGACGACCTCGTTCAAGCTAGGCTGCGATAGACAAGAAGGTGTGAACACCCGGATTTTTAAGTCCAGATGCCTATTATGCCATACATCGCAATCCCAGGAATATTGTTTTTGCGAGACATAATAGATTGATATCACAGAACATCATTCATTACAAACCATAATCGTCTTACAACCAGGGATCACATGATCCAATCTTACAACATAGTGGATCTAAGGATCCGATACAAAACACACAGTGGAAGAAACATAGTAGCGGTCCATCTCTTCCACAGGCAACACTTGACGTCAGGAGGTAGTCCTAGTAATCATAGACGTCCTGCTGTCCATCATCCTGGTACTGGTTCTCTTCTTCATAGTCTGGCCATTTGAATAGCCAGGGACACAACCATGAGTACTTTAAAGTACTCGCAAACTAATACTAGTGTAAGCACTATCTATTATGTTGAGGGGGTGCTAAGCTCTAGGTTTATTTGCATAAAGCCAGTTTTATTTCATAAGCACTTAGTAGTAAAAGACTGTTCATTTGCCTAACTTAACTCAAGTGGGAACATTAGTGTCATTCCCACAACTCTGTTGTGATCAAGTAAAATTCACCTTTCAATTCACCATTCATTTTTAGAAAACATCTGACAACGGAACAGTATGGCCATCCAACCGTCCATAACCGCGGACACGGCTATTCGAATAGGTTTACACTCTACAGAGGTTGTGCACTTGTGCCACAACTTTTGATTACATCCGTCAGGGATAGCCCTGAATAATCATACTCAGTATGTGGGCACATCGCAATCCCAGGAATATTGTTTTTGCAGACATAATAGATTGATATCTAACATCATTCATTACAAACCATAATCGCTTGGCACATGACCTAATCTTACAACATAGTGGATCTAAGGATCAATACTAGTAGCTCCATCCCATTGACGGAGGTAGTCTAATCATAGACGTCCCTGTCCATCATCCTGGTACCGGTTCTCTTTCATAGATTTGAATAGCCAGGACACAACCATGAGTACTTTAAAGTACAAAACCAATCTATGTAAGTACTATCACTAAGCTCTAGGTTTATTTGCATAAAGCATTTATTTCATAAGCACTTAGTAGTAAAAGGCCTAACTAACTCTGGGAACATTAGTGTCATTCCCACAACTCTGTTGTGATCACGCATCTGACAACGGAACAGTATGGCTTTCCAACCGTCCATTGGACACGGCTATTCGAATAGGTTTACACTTTGAGAGGTTGCACTTGTGCCACAACTTTCATCCGGTAGCAATAATCATACTCCTGATCATCCACCATTAACCTTTCATTAACCCTAGTGAGCTAGCCTCCTGAGGGCAACCGGGGAACCGCATAGGACATTCAAACGTCATTTCAATTTCACGGAGGCATTAACCCGGCCCTATTGTTCAGTCCATACGAAAGTGCATAAATTTCCTACACATAATCAGGTATTGTGGGGGTACTCTAAAATTGGAATGGTATTGCATCCGAACCCAACCATCAGTTTTTGTCAAAGAGTCACCTTGTCATTCAATGATCATATTCACCTTCAAAACTTTCAATAGAATGAATCATCATTCCAAGGTTTTCAAAATCATTTGATTCACATGTTCCCATCTAGAGTAGTCAATATTAGTTTTAGCAATAGCAACTAGTCATGAGGGGTGCTAACTAACTTGTAGTTCGCTAGGCTAACTTCGATGTTCGTGTAATACTCCTTATCTAGACCAAAGTGAACTATGAATAAAATAAACTTTGATAACCAATAGTAAAGCTTGCAAGATAAAAACTTGGGATTGGGATCCTTAAACACAAAATAACATTGTAATGGTGCCTGGCTCTAGTAGAGCTTTGCATTAGGGTAGCTTGCAAGAGTACAGCTTGCCTTGAGTGGTATAGTGATCAAATTTTTCTTCTTCGTAGACTTCTTCTTCCTCGTAGCACTCGATACTAGCGTCTGTAAATGAATACGAGGTACAGAATCACCAAACAAATACTTAGGTATTCTAATTGCCACACAAGATGATCTATTATCATCAAAATCATCACCCATCATAATACTAGGGTTTTCCATTCATTTCTTTTGAAAAGTAATTTCCTATCATTGAATAATACTAAGATTTAATCTCCTCAAATAATAAGTGTGAGATCATGTTTACCAAAGTCACCACTTCATATTTACCATTTGGGAAAATGATTTAAATGAGATAAAATATCTCATAGCATTTAATCATTACTATTTTGGAAGAGGATTTAATATTCTCAAGTAATAACATATGGGGTCATGAAGACTAATGTCATCACCTCACATTGAATTACTTAGAAAAATGATTTAAATGAGATGCTATATATCATAGAATTTAAATACTATTTTTGAAATAATTTAAATGGGCTAGAAATGACTATATAGCCATTATTTGATTATAGCCTATGATCATATGAAACAACCATGTCCTATTTTTACATATTCAGATAGACAATATGATATGTGATTTTTGAGAGTTGGAATCAACTCAAAATAATTCATGGTTGATTTTATAAAAATGTTTGAAATCTGAAAACCTCCTGCCTTGTTATTTTTATTGCAATTGGTCTGTAATGAATCAAGGGTTGAGACTAATTGGGTTGGATAGAGATCATAAGATTTCTAGAAATATAAAATTCATCAAATTTGGTTCAGTGGATTTTGTTCTATTAAATTTTGAATTGGCATCAGTATAGAATTTCAGTTAAACGAATTAATCCAAATTTGAATTATTGGGCTGCGCGGGAAAACTAAACGGGCCGACCCAACTGTGCTCCAGTGCGCAGCGGGCCGCCTGACAGTGGCCCCTACTTGTCAGCGAGTTATTAACCAGCGAAACGGTATGCGCGAGTTGAGCCGTAGGATTACATCCAGATCGAACGGGTGAGGTGCGTCGTCATCGACGACGAGCACAACCTCTCTGGCGGCAAGCACCAGGGGGTCGGCGGCTCACCTGGGCTCCGGCGGGGCTTGGCATCGGCGGCGATCAACGTGGAAGAAGATGGCGAGACGAACGAGGGTCGAGGGAGCGGCGGAGGTGGACGGGAGTGTAACACCTCAAGTTTTTAACAATAAATAAAGAAGAGGAAGTTTCAAATACTCAATTTTGACAACAAACAAAAACTTTATTTACTCATATAGTGCTATATCTAGTCTCATGCATAGTATGTGTTTTTGGTGTGCATTTGCCATGATGAGTGTATTAGTGTGTATCATTGGCACTTAAACCCTAAACCATGATCATCTCATCTCAAGTAGAGAGAAATTTAAGAAATGCCAAATAACCAAAAATCCTCACATACACCTTAGACCAATTTTGCAAATCTTCAACCAAGGACACCAAGGCTTGATCCAATGCTTGTAAAACACTTATATAACAAAAACAAACATAAATGCATAGAAGAAACCAGATTCAAATCAAAGAAAAACTCAAAATGTACATACATATGATAATGGTCAATTTGGTCACTTATAAAATGTTGCCCTCTTTACACCCCTGGTTTGGAAGATTCTTAAACCAAACCACTCTAATTCTTTCCACCTCATCCAAGAGCATGTCAAGAGGAACAACTTTGTGGTTGACCACCAGGGTTGACTCTGCTTAGTTTGACTTGGGTAAATAAAACAAAATGCTATATGAGAGTAAAGTTAAGATGAGCACTTTTTGGAATCCTTGCAAACCATCACTAAAATGACCACCACCACCATCATTAGATCACATATATTATGTCTTTGAGCTCCACCAAAAAGATTTCAAAAATTCAAACATTTTTCTCTTGCGGCCATTCTGTCGAACACATGGCAGGCACAAAACAGAATTGATCAAATGAGTTTTGTCCAACAGTTTATAGCATGAACCCTGGGTGAATCTTGTTGATCATTGCACCTGGAGTACTTATCCATCATTCCTAGTACTGGCTCAAGCAAGTGGAGGCATGGAACAGCCCAAGCTCACCAATGGCAAGCTCATGCCGGCCACCATGCTCTCTCTCTCTCTGGCTCGATTCTTTCCCCCTCACCATGTCTAGGAGGTAGCCCAGTACATGGTGATCATCACCTAGCACGGCCCAAGGTCGCCAAGGCACGGCATTGGCCGCACCAAGCGTGCCCATGCGTGTCCAGGACATGCCACGGCATGCCAGTGCACGCGGTGAGCGCGCACTGGACGCGCCAGAGCATGGCGCCGTACCCACTCGCGCGCCCACGCCTGCTGCCCATTCTCTGCACCGAGCACCCCCTCCAGTACCTCTACGCGCTAGACGCACTCGAGCATCGCCGGAGGACTTGTCGCCGTCGCCACCGTCGACGCCATGCCGCGGGTACTGCCGCACGATCATCAAGCGCCCGAGCCGTCCCGTCGCTCCCAGGACGCTTTCGCTGTACCCAGAGCCTCGCCATGCCGTCGCCAATCGAGTGCCGTCCTCGCCTTGCCCTTTGGAGCGCCGGAGAGGCCATGCCGTCGACGAGACCTTGCAGCACCCACGGCACCCTCTTCCCTCTATAAATAGGGACCTCCCGCGGCCTTCTCCTTCACACCAACACGATCGCCTCACCTCACTGCTTCTCCTCGACCAAACCCTACACTCAATCGTCGCCGGAGTCGCCGGAATTTGGAGCTTGAAGCCGCCGGAGCCCGCAGATCGCCGTCGTCGATTCACGCCGCCCCGAGCCTCGCCACTGCTACCAGGAGCTTCCTCACCGTCGACAACATCGCCTCGCACCCTCAGAACCCGCGGGTACCTCCGACCCCCTAGGCTCGCCGCCAGAACCACGGCCTCTCGCCGGAGAAGACGACGATCGTGCACCGCACGATCGCGTTCTGATCCAACGCACCATTTTAATCCATACCGTTTCGGGATTTATAAGAGACTGACGGGTGGAGCCCACCATGTCAGGCGGCCCGCGCGTGGGCGACACGCTGCTGGGCCGGCCCACTTCTTTTTCCCCGTGTAGCCCACCTAGCCTTCCCGCCAAGCCCACTAGATTCAAATTCTATTTTCTGTTTAATTCGAATTTGCTTACAGATGCTTTTTCAAATTTAAATACAACAAAATCCACTACACCAAATTTAGTAAATTTTATATATTCAGAAAGCCCAAGAAATTATCTAAACCATGCCACTGGCCTCACTTCTAAATTATTTGTAGAATTTAAATGATAAAAATAACAAGGCAGAGCCTTTTCCAACTTCAAATAAATATTAAAAATTATCTATAAATGATTTTAAGTTAATTCCAACTCACATAAATCACATTTGATACCCTTTAATTGTTTATGCAAAAATATAGAGTAGTTGTGTTGCATAATCATGAACTAGAACTAAGTAATGGCTATGTAGCTATTTCTAGTTCATTTAAACTACTTTAAATTAATTATAAAATGGTATGAGAGCTATTTCTCTCATTTAAATTGTGATCTCAAGTAATTCAATTAGAGGTACTGACTTTGGTCTAATAAACCTCATACTTGGTTATTTAGAGATATTAAATTATGAGCATACTAATATTAAAATGCATGAGGTGTAGCACCTCATTTAAATTGCCACTCTCAAATAATAGATATGAAGTGTTGACCTTGGTCAACTAACACTCATACCTTATTATTATTTGCAGAGATTAAATCTTAATAAAATTCAATGAGAGGGAAATGTCTCCTCCAAGGCATTAAAGAGGAATTTTAATAAATAATTATAATAAGAGGAAATGATTTTTCTTTAAAATAAGGAATTAAATCACCATCCTAAGTGAGTGTGATGTTAGCATATACTTGTGTGCATTTGGTGTGTGCTTAGCTTAGCCCTTCATGGTGTGTAGTGATCGATATACCTTGTATTCGTACATATAGACGCTAGTCTCGAGGAATACACGGAGGAGGAAGGCTACAACCAGGAGGAGGAGGAGAACTTTGACTCCTATCCCAACCAAGGCAAGCTAATACTCTTGCAAGCCACCTTAATGCAAAGCTCTTCATGAGCAAGGCACCATTACATATTACTTTATGCTTAAGGATCCTATCCCATGTTTTTACTTTGTTTTATTTTCAAGTATTATACTTCAAAGCAATTTTGATTCATGATTCACTTGGTTTAGAATAGAACAAGAGTGTTATGGTTAGCATAAGCAAATCAAGCTAGATAGAACCCCCTCATGATTAGATGCTATTGCAAAATAACTAAAATTGACTACTCTAGATGGGAACATTGGATGATGATGTTGAAATGATGAAAGAAATATGAATGGTGAATATGACCAAGAGAAGATGGTGATTTTTGATTAAAAACTGATGATGGTTGGATGCGATACCTTTCCAATATACAAGTACCCCCACAATACCTGATTATGGGTAGGGTCTAGCTAGAAGTTTATATGTCTTAGTATGGGTTCCCTCTAAACAAGCGTCATAGGGGTATGCCAAGGCTGCCTCCGAGAAATGTGAAATGACGTGAATGAGGTGAATTGTCCGGCCTGCCCCTGCAGTTCCCGGGTTAACAGTTGGTTTTCACCGGGAGGCCAAGCTCATGGGGAGAGGTGCCTATACTAGGGGGTGTAAATGAAAGGTTAGGGTTGATGATCCGCGTATCTGAGTTACGATTATTCAGAGTTGCCTCGACGGATGTAATCAAATGTTGTGGCACAAGTGTGCAACCTCTGCAGAGTGTTAAACCTATTCGAATAGCCGTGTCCACGGCACACGATTGGAAAGGCCATACTGTTCCGTTGTCATAACTTGTCTTACAAAGGAATGATGATTCTTGAACGGTGACTTGACTTGTTGAAATACACCACCGAGGTGGTGGGAATGACACTAATGTTCCCACTTGAGTTAGTCTAGAGATTCAAGCATCTTTACTAAATACTTACAAAATAAACTTGGCTTTATGCAAATAAACCTAGAGCTTAGCAACCATTAATATTGATAATTACTTACATTAGTGTTAGTTTGCGAGTACTTAAGTACTCATGGCTGTGTCCCTGGCTATTCCAATGCCAGACTATGAAGAGGAGCAACAGTACGAGGATGACGGTCAACAAGACGTCTACCAGAACTAGGATGCTTCTAACGTCAAGCGTTGGCCTGTGGATAGATAGTTCCACCTACTACGACGCTTCCGCTAGTTATTTATGTTCGTTGATCGTTTAGATCAACTATTTGTGTAATCATGAATAATGTAATATATGGTGTAAGACTTTATGTGTTGTAATAAATGATGACTCTATGGTATTCAACTGTTATGTCTCGCAACAACAATATTCCTGGGATTGCGATGTATGACATAATAGGCATCTGGACTTAAAAATCCGGGTGTTGACAAGTTGGTATCAGAGCCATTGTTTGACCTTAGAAGCCCCTAGTTTAGAATGGACGTTTGAAACACATAGATTCAAAACTAATAAAAGAAATAGTTATGAAAACTTATTCACACTCTTACCTTTGAGTTCCTTTGCAAAATAACAAGTTCATGTTTTCTTCTTACAATTAAAAGTTTGAACACTTGCACCTCTCTAACTTACTCATCCATGTCTCTACAGATGGAGCACTTCGCTCAGACCGAGTCTTACCGCCTAGGCAACGCTGGAGGCCTCATCTTTGAGGAGGACCTGACTGAGCTTTCCCTGTTCCTCGGACGCCCCTTCCCGGAGTTTTTCGGGGGACGGGTCACCAACCAGCTCGGAGGACAGATGCAGTGGATCGTCTGCGCCGACCTCCGCGGAACGTCTGAGTCACCCCCGACCAGCAGGATCCAGTTCTCCGTCCTGGAGAACAGCTGGCTGGACGGCCTTGCTCGGGCCATGAAGGAAGCACTAGCCCGTCTGTGCGGGCTGGAGCTGCCCCGAATCCGGGGAACCCGCTACTTCCACATGGCAAGGCACGACTCCATGGGGGCACCGATGGACCTCTCGCCCCACCCCGAGCTGAAGTCCCACGTGGACCACACCGACTACATGCTCTGCGAGACCTACGTCCAGCTCGACAACGCTCGCTCCCTCGCCAACTTCGCCTACCACCAGATGGCTCAGAAGGACGAGATCACCAAGATCATCGCCGCAGAACGCAAGACCCTTCGCCGTGAGAACGCGAAGAAGGACTACAAGATCTCCCGCCTCCGCGACCAGATCGCCAACCTCAAGGAGACCATCAAGACTCAGGAGGACCAGCTCAAGGCCCTCGAGAGCGAAGGAGAGGGGGAAGACATCCAAGGGGATGGCTACTCCTATGTGAGCAACGACAATGATTATGAAGAGGATGATGATGACCTGGCCTACTACCCTTACGAGGATGGCCATGAGCACCTGACAGCCGGGATGGATGACACCGTCCCGATCCGTGTGGATGAAGCTTAGTTTCACTTGTGCACCTTGCGTAGGTGTAAGTTGTATCGGTCCCACTGTATCGTAGTTTGTTGAAAGGGTTCTTCAAACCCTCCTATGTGTAAGCTTGTAATGTTTGCATCATGAATAAAATAAAAGTGTGTTTAAGTTTCAATTTATCCAAGAACTCAAGTTTTTAACTTAAGCCCAAAATAAACCATAGAAATTTCCCTCTCGTCTCATAATCTATCTACATATTCAGATGGCTCATCGCAACTCGGAAGCTATGATGCAACTACTGCAGACCCTGATGGCAGACAGGGAGACTGACCGAGCTGAGCGTCAAGCCAGCCTAGCAGCACTGCAACAACTAGCCAACAACCAGCAGGGCCAGGGACACCATGACCATCCAGGGTCCAAACTCAAGAACTTCCAGAACACCAACCCACCGGTGTTTAGCAAGACGGAGGAACCTCTTGATGCAGATGATTGGCTCCAGACAATGGAGAACAATCTGGAAGTGGCCGGAGTAGAGGCCAACGACAAGGTTCTGTTCGCCACACACTATCTGGCAGGACCTGCACGTGCCTGGTGGACGAGTGCCCGCGCGTTGAACGCAGGGCAAATGATGTCTTGGGCTGACTTCAAGCTCAAGTTCAGCAAGTACCATGTGCCCCAGGGCCTGATCAAGAAGATGCGGGATGAGTTCCGCGAACTCAAGCAGGGACGGATGACTGTGGTAGAGTACCGTGACAAGTTCCTCACCTTGTCAAGGTACGCACCGGATGAGACGGACACCACCGACAAGAGGAAGGAGAGGTTCCTGAACGGACTGCATGATGAGATGCAGACCGTGCTGGTCAACATTCCCTTTGCTGACCTTGAAGCCCTTGTCGACTCCGCCATCCAGATGGAGGGCAAGCTGAACCAGGCCAACGAGAACCGCAAGCGCAGGATGATGCAACAGAGTGGGCCCAGCAATACCTCAAGGTATCGCCCCAGCTCAAGCGGAGGGTTCCCTCCCAGAAACAACAAGCCACCAACCCCGATGTCACGCCCCGGTTTTCAGCACCGGAGCGGAGGAAACTCCAGGCCAGGAGGCCACCACAACAACAACCACGGCAACAACAACTACGTCCACCACAACACCAACTTCAACCGCGCTCCGATGAGAGCCCCCGCCAACAACAACAACAACACCGCACCAAGGACCGGGAGCAACGCTATTCCGGTTACTCCCAAGGACAAGACCACCATCACTTGCTATGAGTGTGGTGTAGTGGGACACTTTTCCAATGAGTGCCCCAAGAGGCTCGCCAAGATCGCCGCCAACACCGCTGCACCTGCCCAGCAGCAACGCCGTGTCTCCACCGGCAAAAAGTTCACCCCCAACAACCCCAACAACCGCGGTGGCCGCCTCTTTCACATGAGTGCGGAAGAAGGGAAGCGCCAGATGTTGTCTGGGTATGTTCTCTGTTAACTCCGTACCAGCAAGAGTGTTGTTTGATTCCGGAGCATCACATTCTTTTGTCACCGAAGATTTTGCATGCACTAGTAAGATTCAACCCATCAGTTTGAAGCATGTCATGATAGTTCAAATACCGGGATCAACAACAAAAGCTAGAAAAATTTGCAAAGATGTGCCCATCATCATACATGACATAGAATTTTATGCAAATTTGATTGTTCTGGGAACAAAGGGTTTGGAAGTAGTACTGGGTATGGATTGGATGTCCAAACATCAAGGACTGATAGATTGTGCCAAGAAGGCCATCACCATGACTAGTAGCACCGGAGTACTAGTGGAGCATATATCGGAAAGGCTACCTAGAAACTTCACTTGTAACCAGAGTCAAGCCCAACCCACCTTGGATCAGATTAGGGTCGTCTGTAGATACCCTGATGTGTTTCGAAGGTTTACCCGGTATGCCCCCGATCGGGATATCGAGTTTATCATTGAGTTAATCCCCGGAACAGGACCTATAGCCCAGAGAGCTTACAGCATGAACCCAGCAGAGTTAGTGGAACTGAAGAAGCAACTGGACGAACTCTTGGCCAAAGGTCTGATCCGACCAAGTGCGTCACCTTGGAGGTCCCCAGTCTTGTTTGTGGACAAAAAGGATGGGACGATTCGTTTATGTACGGATTACCGCAAGCTCAATGATGTCACTATCAAGAACAAGTATCCCTTGCCCAAAATAGAAGACCTGTTTGACCAGTTGACCGGTGCCACCGTGTTCTCGAAGATTGATCTTAGGACAGGTACCATCAGCTGAAGATCCGTGCATCGACATCCCCAAAACTGCTTTCACCACCAGATATGGATTGTATGAGTACAATGTCATGTCATTTGGTTTGACCAATGCCCCGGCATACTTCATGAACCTCATGAACAAGATCTTCATGAACTTTTTGGACAAGTTTGTCGTTGTTTTCATCGACGACATCCTAATCTACTCCAAGACCGAAGAGGAACATGAGCAACACCTGGAGATAATCCTAGAAACCCTTAGACAGCACAAGTTGTACGCCAAGTTCAGCAAGTGCGAGTTCTGGTTGAAAGAAGTCGGATTCCTGGGACACATTTTGTCTGCAGGAGGAATTGCCGTGGACCCCGCAGATCAAGACCGTTGCAGAATGGAAAGTCCCAACCACTCAGACCGCCGTGCTTTTCTTGGATTGGCGGGCTACTACCGCCGATTCGTTGAAGGATTCTCGAGCATAGCAAGACCCATGACCCAACTGCTGAAGAAGGACAAGAAGTTTGACTGGACGGACAAATGTGAAGAGAGCTTCCAGAAGCTCAAGGCAAGACTGACGACAGCCCCAATACTAATCATGCCAGACATCACCAAGCCTTTTGACGTTTACTGCGACGCCTCCAAGATTGGTCTTGGATGTGTGTTGATGCAAGGAGGGAAGGTGATATCGTACCTGTCAAGGCAACTGAAGCAGCATGAGCAGAATTACCCAACTCACGACCTAGAACTAGCAGCAGTTGTGTTAGCTTTGAAGGTTTGGCGTCATTACCTCATGGGTAATCGATGCGAGATTTACTCGGATCACAAGAGTTTGAAGTATATCTTCACTCAGAAGGAACTAAACATGAGGCAAAGAAGATGGATCGAGTTGATCAAGGATTACGACCTGGAAATTCATTACCACCCCGGAAAGGCCAATGTGGTAGCCGATGCTTTGAGCCGACAACCATGTCAGCTCAACTCCATGATCGCGGAAGAGCAACCTAGCCTGTACCAAGAGTTTGAGCAATTTAGACTGGAGCTAGTTAGCGAAGGTTATCTCGCCAGCATAGAGTTACAACCGACCTTGGTTAGTCAAATCAAGGAAGCACAAAGGGAATGCTAGCATCGACGGAATCAAGAACCAGATAGCTGCAGGAAAAGCACCGGATTCACCGTAGATGAAGAAGGGGTACTTTGGTACAACGGACGCCTGTGCGTGCCGTCGATTCTGAGCTAAAGCAAGTCATTCAAGGAAGCCCATGACACCCTTTATTCCATTCATCCCGGTGGTACCAAGACTTGAAGGAACAGTTCTGGTGGCATGGAATGAAGCGAGAAATCGGGAGCTACATTGCCAAGTGTGACATCTGCCAAAGAGTCAAGGCGAGCATCAACGACCCGCAGGACTACTACAGCCCTGCAGATTCCCGAATGGAAGTGGGATTCGGTAGGAATGGACTTCATCACCGGACTGCCCAAGTCTAGCAAAGGAAATGATTCTATCTGGGTAGTGGTCGACAGGTTGACCAAAGTCGCCCATTTCATCCCCGTCAAGACCACCTACCAAGGACCCAAGCTGGCAGAATTGTACATCTCCCGAATAGTCACCCTACATGGAACCCCGAAGTCAATAGTGTCAGATAGAGGATCGCAATTCACCTCGAGATTCTGGCAGAAGGTGCATGAAGGGCTAGGCACCCGCCTGAATTTTAGCACAGCATACCACCCGCAGACGGATGGACAGACTGAACGAGTCAATCAAATCCTTGAAGATATGCTGAGAGCATGTGTACTAGAGTATGGATCCAAGTGGGAAGATTGCTTGCCTTACGCTGAGTTTTCGTACAACAACAGCTACCAGGCCAGCCTGCAGATGGCCCCCTTTGAAGCATTGTACGGAAGAAAGTGCCGTACCCCTCTGAATTGGTCGGAAGTCGGAGAAAGCCAAGTGTTTGGACCAGACGTTCTCCGAGAAGCCGAAGAAAGGTACACAAGATCCGGGAGTACCTGAAGACAGCCCAGTCCAGGCAGAAGAGTTACGCTGACAAAAGACGCCGGAAATGACCTTCGAGATCGGAGACTTTGTGTATCTCAAAGTATCCCCTCTTAAAGGAATGCAGAGATTCCAGCTTAGAGGAAAGCTTGCACCCCGCTATGTTGGACCCTTCAAAGTTCTTAGTCGCCGGGGAGAGGTATCGTACCAACTGGAATTACCGGAAGAAATGGCAGCGGTACACAATGTGTTTCACATCTCACTGCTTCGCAAGTGCTTAGAGGTACCAGAAAAGACCGAGGTCTTCAAGAACATTGATCACAGATCTGTGGACATCAACTCAGATCTGACCTACAGAGAAGTACCAATTCGCATCCTGGAGGAAGCTTTCAGAACTACTCGCACCCGGAGTATCAAATTTCTGAAGGTCCAGTGGAGTAATCACACCGAAGAAGAAGCTACCTGGGAGAGGGAAGACTTCATGAAGACTGAGTACCCCAATCTCTTTAGTACCTAGTTTTCTTTGAGATCTCGGGACGAGATCTTTTGTAAGGGGGAAGGGTTTGTAACACCTCAAGTTTTTAACAATAAATAAAGAAGAGGAAGTTTCAAATACTCAATTTTGACAACAAACAAAAACTTTATTTACTCATATAGTGCTATATCTAGTCTCATGCATAGTATGTGTTTTTGGTGTGCATTTGCCATGATGAGTGTATTAGTGTGTATCATTGGCACTTAAACCCTAAACCATGATCATCTCATCTCAAGTAGAGAGAAATTTAAGAAATGCCAAATAACCAAAAATCCTCACATACACCTTAGACCAATTTTGCAAATCTTCAACCAAGGACACCAAGGCTTGATCCAATGCTTGTAAAACACTTATATA
The DNA here is from genome assembly GCA_030979885.1 of Lolium multiflorum. Classification (NCBI taxonomy): domain Eukaryota; kingdom Viridiplantae; phylum Streptophyta; class Magnoliopsida; order Poales; family Poaceae; genus Lolium; species Lolium multiflorum. The sequence continues at coordinate 160,839,352 of CM061750.1, forward strand.
ACAAAAACAAACATAAATGCATAGAAGAAACCAGATTCAAATCAAAGAAAAACTCAAAATGTACATACATATGATAATGGTCAATTTGGCCACTTATAAAATGTTGCCCTCTTTACACCCCTGGTTTGGAAGATTCTTAAACCAAACCACTCTAATTCTTTCCACCTCATCCAAGAGCATGTCAAGAGGAGCAACTTTGTGGTTGACCACCAGGGTTGACTCTGCTTAGTTTGACTTGGGTAAATAAAACAAAATGCTATATGAGAGTAAAGTTAAGATGAGCACTTTTTGGAATCCTTGCAAACCATCACTAAAATGACCACCACCACCATCATTAGATCACATATATTATGTCTTTGAGCTCCACCAAAAAGATTTCAAAAATTCAAACATTTTTCTCTTGCGGCCATTCTGTCGAACACCTGGCAGGCACAAAACAGAATTGATCAAATTTGAGTTTTGTCCAACAGTTTTTAGGGTGAACCCTGGGTGAATCTTGTTGATCATTGCACCTGGAGTACTTCTCCATCATTCCAAGTACTGGCTCAAGCAAGTGGAGGCATGGAACAGCCCAAGCTCACCAATGGCAAGCTCATGCCGGCCACCATGCATTCTCTCTCTCTGGCACGATTCTTTCCCCCTCACCATGTCTAGGAGGTAGCCCAGTACATGGTGATCATCACCCAGCACGGCCCAAGGTCGCCAAGGCACGGCATTGGCCGCACCAAGCGTGCCCATGCGTGCCCAGGACATGCCACGGCATGCCAGTGCACGCGGTGAGCGCGCACTGGACGCGCCAGAGCATGGCGCCGTACCCACTCGTGCGCCCACGCCTGCTGCCCATTCTCTGCACCGAGCACCCCCTCCAGTACCTCTACGCGCTAGACGCACTCGAGCATCGCCGGAGGACCTGTCGCCGTCGCCACCGTCGACGCCATGCCGCGGGTACTGCCGCACGATCATCAAGCGCCCGAGCCGTCCTGTCGCTCCCAGGACGCTTCCACTGTACCCAGAGCCTCGCCATGCCGTCGCCAATCGAGTGCCGTCCTCGCCTTGCCCTTTGGAGCGCCGGAGAGGCCATGCCGTCGACGAGACCTTGCAGCACCCACGGCACCATCTCCCCTCTATAAATAGGGACCTCCCGCGGCCTTCTCCTTCACACCAACACGATCGCCTCACCTCACTGCTTCTCCTCGACCAAACCCTACACTCAATCGTCGCCGGAGTCGCCGGAATTTGGAGCTTGAAGCCGCCGGAGCCCGCAGATCGCCGTCGTCGATTCACGCCGCCCCGAGCCTCGCCACTGCTACCAGGAGCTTCCTCACCGTCGACAACATCGCCTCGCACCCTCTAGAACCTCGCGGGAGCACCGGTATGCCCTCCGACCCCCTAGGCTCGCCGCCAGAACCACGGCCTCTCGCCGGAGAAGACGACGATCGTGCACCGCACGATCGCGTTCTGATCCAACGCACCATTTTAATCCATACCGTTTCGGGATTTATAAGAGACTGACGGGTGGAGCCCACCATGTCAGGCGGCCCGCGCGTGGGCGACACGCTGCTGGGCCGGCCCACTTCTTTTTCCCCGTGTAGCCCACCTAGCCTTCCCGCCAAGCCCACTAGATTCAAATTCTATTTTCTGTTTAATTCGAATTTGCTTACAGATGCTTTTTCAAATTTAAATACAACAAAATCCACTACACCAAATTTAGTAAATTTTATATATTCAGAAAGCCCAAGAAATTATCTAAACCATGCCACTGGCCTCACTTCTAAATTATTTGTAGAATTTAAATGATAAAAATAACAAGGCAGAGCCTTTTCCAACTTCAAATAAATATTAAAAATTATCTATAAATGATTTTAAGTTAATTCCAACTCACATAAATCACATTTGATACCCTTTAATTGTTTATGCAAAAATATAGAGTAGTTGTGTTGCATAATCATGAACTAGAACTAAGTAATGGCTATGTAGCTATTTCTAGTTCATTTAAACTACTTTAAATTAATTATAAAATGGTATGAGAGCTATTTCTCTCATTTAAATTGTGATCTCAAGTAATTCAATTAGAGGTACTGACTTTGGTCTAATAAACCTCATACTTGGTTATTTAGAGATATTAAATTATGAGCATACTAATATTAAAATGCATGAGGTGTAGCACCTCATTTAAATTGCCACTCTCAAATAATAGATATGAAGTGTTGACCTTGGTCAACTAACACTCATACCTTATTATTATTTGCAGAGATTAAATCTTAATAAAATTCAATGAGAGGGAAATGTCTCCTCCAAGGCATTAAAGAGGAATTTTAATAAATAATTATAATAAGAGGAAATGATTTTTCTTTAAAATAAGGAATTAAATCACCATCCTAAGTGAGTGTGATGTTAGCATATACTTGTGTGCATTTGGTGTGTGCTTAGCTTAGCCCTTCATGGTGTGTAGTGATCGATATACCTTGTATTCGTACATATAGACGCTAGTCTCGAGGAATACACGGAGGAGGAAGGCTACAACCAGGAGGAGGAGGAGAACTTTGACTCCTACCCCAACCAAGGCAAGCTAATACTCTTGCAAGCCACCTTAATGCAAAGCTCTTCATGAGCAAGGCACCATTACATATTACTTTATGCTTAAGGATCCTATCCCATGTTTTTACTTTGTTTTATTTTCAAGTATTATACTTCAAAGCAATTTTGATTCATGATTCACTTGGTTTAGAATAGAACAAGAGTGTTATGGTTAGCATAAGCAAATCAAGCTAGATAGAACCCCCTCATGATTAGATGCTATTGCAAAATAACTAAAATTGACTACTCTAGATGGGAACATTGGATGATGATGTTGAAATGATGAAAGAAATATGAATGGTGAATATGACCAAGAGAAGATGGTGATTTTTGATTAAAAACTGATGATGGTTGGATGCGATACCTTTCCAATATACAAGTACCCCCACAATACCTGATTATGGGTAGGGTCTAACTAGAAGTTTATATGTCTTAGTATGGGTTCCCTCTAAACAAGCGTCATAGGGGTTATGCCAAGGCTGCCTCCGAGAAATGTGAAATGACGTGAATGAGGTGAATTGTCCGGCCCAAGCCCTGTGCAGTTCCCGGGTTAACAGTTGGTTTTCACCGGGAGGCCAAGCTCATGGGGAGAGGTGCCTATACTAGGGGGTGTAAATGAAAGGTTAGGGTTGATGATCCGCGTACTGAGTTACGATTATTCAGAGTTGCCTCCTGACGGATGTAATCAAATGTTGTGGCACAAGTGTGCAACCTCTGCAGAGTGTAAAACCTATTCGAATAGCCGTGTCCACGGTTACGGACGATTGGAAAGGCCATACTGTTCCGTTGTCAGAACTTGTCTTACAAAGGAATGATGATTCTTGAACGGTGACTTGACTTGTTGAAATACACCACCGAGGTGGTGGGAATGACACTAATGTTCCCACTTGAGTTAGTCTAGAGATTCAAGCATCTTTACTAAATACTTACAAAATAAACTTGGCTTTATGCAAATAAACCTAGAGCTTAGCAACCATTAATATTGATAATTACTTACATTAGTGTTAGTTTGCGAGTACTTAAGTACTCATGGCTGTGTCCCTGGCTATTCCAATGCCAGACTATGAAGAGGAGCAACAGTACGAGGATGACGGTCAACAAGACGTCTACCAGAACTAGGATGCTTCTAACGTCAAGCGTTGGCCTGTGGATAGATAGTTCCACCTACTACGACGCTTCCGCTAGTTATTTATGTTCGTTGATCGTTTAGATCAACTATTTGTGTAATCATGAATAATGTAATATATGGTGTAAGACTTTATGTGTTGTAATAAATGATGACTCTATGGTATTCAACTGTTATGTCTCGCAACAACAATATTCCTGGGATTGCATGTATGACATAATAGGCATCTGGACTTAAAAATCCGGTGTTGACAGAGCGTCCCTCCGTCTGGCACTGCGGATCCGGCGAAATTGGGGCTGCTCCTGCGAAATTGTGGAGGGGGAAGTGGTCGAGGAGAGCGAGAGGAAAGAGGGGAGTGAGGTGGTGTGCTCAGAAGGCTTGGGGAGGCTCTTTTTATAGAGGGCGAGCGAGTCCGAGGCGCACGGGCATGGCGATGGTGGCGACGGAGCTACATCGTCGGAGGGGAGTGGGAGAGGACAAGGAGTTGTTCCTGGCATCATTGTGAGTACGACGGGCGTGATGGCACGGAAAACGGTGGACGGAGTGGCTCGGGCGATGATGATGCCTGTCACGGGTCCGGCGGGTCTCGTCGACGGTGGCGAGGGCTACAGTCGTCGAGAGGGCAGGTGAGCATGTCTGGGCGGTTCCTGGTGCTGAGGTGAAGCTACGGGCAGAGGCTGAGTTCAGGAGGTGGTCTCAGTCGATGGGACGAGGGCGTGCTCTGGCGTGTCCAGGGACAGGTCTGTGCGTGTCGTGGCGCGTCTGGGCATGTCCGGGGCGCTGCCGTGTTCCCGATGGTGCACGCGTCTCCGTGATCAATGGCGAGTACAGGCGTGCTTAGTGGAGTGAGGTGAGCTTATTTGACAAGGTGAGAGGGACCATAGAGGGCAGGGGAGAGAGTTGGCATGGTGGTGACATGATCACCTCGGCATGGTGTGGTACTTGAAAAAATCATGCATGCTCATGGTCTCTGAGGCTTGGCTTTGCTCACTGGGTGCAAGAGGGTGCTGAGGTTGACCAGAGAGGTGAGGGTGTGGGCTTAAAACCTCTGGATATAAGGGTGGGTGGAGTTGGTAGATTAACGCACACAAGGTGATTGACATAATGGCCGCATGAAACTAAATTTTGAATTTTCCAAACCATTTTATGGGTGTGATTCACTTAATATTTGGCACCTCTTGATGGCATTGGTTTGAAATTTGGAAAAGGTTTGGTGAATTTCAAAATGGGGTTGATCTAGAATCTGATTCAACATTGCCACTTTGCATTCTGAAATTGAAAAAGAGTTTGTATAGTTGGTCAACACCAAAAGTGTTCACCTTGATGAGGTCTTGGATGAGGTGCAAAGAGTTGAGCAAGTTTAGTTTAGAAATCTCTTAGTACAGGGGCTCAAAGTAGGTAAGATGTTAAAGTTGGCAGATTTTACCATTATCACATGTAACTTGATTTTGATATTTATTTTGATTTGATTTGTGTTTCTTTGATCCAAATGTTGTTATTATTGGTTTAGTAATGTTATCCAACCATTGAAACAAAGTAAAAAGGCCTAGGTTGAGATTTGGCAAAAATATCCATATGCTCATATGTGGTGTTATTTTTATTTTTTTCTTTTCTTTTTCTTTGTCTCTCTTTGATCCAAAATGTATTCATTTGGGTTCATTTAGGGTTAGGTTGAGTTTAGTAATGGTTTCACTCCATTTAGCTAAAGTATACATGGCATAGGCCAAGATTTGCAAATATGACTATATGCCCACATATGACTTTTCTTTTATTTTTCTTTTTCTTTGTTTCTCCTTGTTTTTGAAATGGGGTAGGGTTTAGGGTTTAGAAAGATGTTCAACACTTCAAACAAACCAACGTGGCAAGGATCACCACACACTTGCATGAGCACTATGCACATAAATTAATTTAATTAAAGTTTTTGTTGGCTCCAAAATTTGGAAAAAGGAAAATTCATTTTCTTCTTTGTTTTGAATTTTTGGGATGTTTGATGTCTACGTGTGCTTCTATTGTTGTAGACAGTGTTGGGCCTCCAAGAGCAGAGGTTTGTAGAACAGCAGCAAGTTTCCCTTAAGTGGATCACCCAAGGTTTATCGAACTCAGGGAGGAAGAGGTCAAAGATATCCCTCTCAAGCAACCCTGCAATCACGATACAAGAAGTCTCTTGTGTTCCCAACACACCTAATACACTTGTCAGATGTATAGGTGCACTAGTTCGGTGAAGAGATAGTGAAATACAAGTAATATGCATGAATATGAGTGGTAATAGCAATCTGAATAAGATATGGCAGCGAGTAAACATGCAACAGAACAGTAAGCCGTGTTTGCAGTATTGGAAACAAGGCCTAGGGATCATACTTTCACTAGTGGACACTCTCAACATTGATCACATAATAAAACCACTCTACACTCTCTTGTTGGATGACAAACACCATTAATTGTGTAGGGCTACAAGAGCACCTCAATGCCGGAGTTAACAAGCTCCACAACATTCGATGTTCATATTTAAATAACCTTAGAGTGCATGATAGATCATTGCAATTATACCAAGTACTAACATAGCATGCACACCGTCACCATCACACTATGAAAGGGGAATAAATCACATCAATACTATCATAGTAATAATTAACTCCATAACCTACAAGAGATTATGATCATAACCTACGCCAAGAACTACACGATGCACACACTGTCACCATTACACCATGAAGGAGGAATAGAGTACTTTAATAACATCACCAGAGTAACACAACTAGATCACAAAGAGAGAGATGAACCACATAGCTACAGTAGAGCCCTCAGCCTCGGGGGAGAATTACTCCCTCCTCATCATGGAGACAGCGATGGCGGTGAAGATGGCGGTGGAGATGCGTTCCGGGGGCAATTCCCCGTCCCGGCAGGGTGCCGGAACAGAGACTTCTGTCCCCCGAATTGGAGTTTCGCGATGGCGGCGGCTCTGGAAGGTTTTCTGGTGTTTCGTGAATCCGTGTCGATGTTTTAGGTCAGGACGGCTTAAATAGGCGAAGAGTCGGAGTCGGAGGGGCCACGGGGCCTCCTCACACTAGGGGGGCGCGCCCCCCTGGGCCGCGCCGCCCACACGTGTGGGGCCCCCAGGGCTCCCCTCTGGTCCCTCTTTGACTTTCTGGAAGGTTCCGGGAAAAATAAGATGTTGGGCATTGATTTCGTCCGATTACGAGAATATTGCCCGAACAGCCTTTCTGGAACCAAAAACAACAGAAAACAGCAACTGGCCCTTCGGCATCTCGTCAATAGGTTAGTTCCGGAAAACGCATCAAAACGATATAAAGTGTGTACAAAACATGTAGGTATTGTCATAAAACTAGCATGGAACATAAGAAATTATAGATACGTTTGAGACGTATCAAGCATCCCCAAGCTTAGTTCCTACTCGCCTCGAGTAGGTAAATGATAACAATGATAATTTCTTAAGTGACATGCTACCAACATAATCTTGATCAATACTATTGTAAAGCATATGAAGTGAATGAAGTGATAGTAAAGATAATGACTAAACAACTGAATCATATAGCAAAGACTTTTCATGAATAGTACTTTCAAGACAAGCATCAATAAGTCTTGCATAAGAGTTAACTCATAAAGCAATAGATTCAAAGTAAAGGCATTGAAGCAACACAAAGGATGATTAAGTTTCAGCAATTGCTTTCAACTTGTAACATGTATATCTCATGGATAGTTGTCAACATAAAGCAATATAACAAGTGCAATAGGTAAACATGTAAGAAACAATGCACAGTTGACACAAGTGTTTGCCTCTAAGATAGAAGGAATAGGTAAACTGACTCAACAATAAATTAGAAGAATGGCCCTTCGCAGAGGGAAGCATGGATTACTATTTTTGTGCTAGAGCTTTTATTTTGAAAACATAGAAGCAATTTTGTCAACGGTAGTAATAAAGCATATGCGTTATGTATAAGATATCCTATAAGTTGCAAGCCTCATGCATAGATTACCAATAGTGCTCGCACCTTGTCCTAATTAGCTTGGATTAACATGGATTATCATTGCATACATATGTTTCAACCAAGTGTCACAAAGGGGTACCTCTATGCCGCCTGTACAAAGGTCTAAGGAGAAAGTTCGCATTGGATTTCTCGCTTTTGATTATTCTCAACTTAGACATCCATACCGGGACAACATAGACAACAGATAATGGACTCCTCTTTTAATGCTTAAGCATTCAACAACAGATAATATTCTCACAAGAGATTGAGGATTAATGTCCAAACTGAAACTTCCACCATGATTCATGGCTTTAGTTAGCGGCCCAATGTTCTTCTCTAACAATATGCATACTCAAACCATTTGATCATGAAAATCGCCCTTACTTCAGACAAGACGAACATGCATAGCAACTCACATGATATTCAACAAAGGTAAAAGTTGATGGCGTCCCCAGAAACATGGTTACCGCTCAACAAGCAACTTATTAAGAAATAAGATACATAAGTACATATTCTTCACCACAATAGTTTTTAAGGATATTTTCCCATGAGCTATGTATTGTAAAGGCAAAGAATAGAATTTTAAAGGTAGCACTCAAGTAATTTACTTTGGAATGGCAGAGAAATACCATGTGGTAGGTAGGTATGGTGGACACAAATGGCATGGTTTTGGCTCAAGGATTTGGATGCACGAGAAGAATTCCTCTCAATACAAGGCTAGGCTAGCAAGGTTTTCCAAGCAAACTCAAGTATAAACCCCAGCAAGACTCACATATGAACATATTGTAAGCATTATAAGACTTTACATCGTCTTCCTTGTTGTTCAAACACCTTAACCAGAAAATATCTAGACTCTAGAGAACAATCATGCAAAGCAAATTTTAACAAGCTCTATGCAGTTCTTCATTAATGGGTACAAAGTACATGATGCACGAGCTTAAACATGATCCATATGAGCACAAGAATTGCCAAGTATCAAATTATTCAAGACATTATACCAATTACCACATGCAGCATTTTCTGTTTCCAACCATATAGCAATTAACGAAGCGGTTTTCAACTCCGTCATGAACATTAAAGATAGAACTAAGAACACCAGTGTTCATATGAACAAGCGGAGCGTGTCTCTCTCCCACACAAGCATGAATTTATTCAGAGAATGAAAATAACAAAACGAAAATAAAAGCACACAGACGCTCCAAGTAAAGTACATAAGATGTGACCGAATAAAATATAGTTTCAAGAGAAGAAACCTGATAAATTGTTGATGAAGAAGGGGATGCCTTGGGCATCCCCAAGCTTAGACGCTTGAGTCTTCTTTGAAATATGCAGGGATGAACCACGGGGGCATCCCCGAGCTTAGACTTTTCACTCTTCTTGATCATAGTATATCATCCTCCTCTCTTGACCCTTGAAAACTTCCTCCACACCAAACTTAAAACAAACTCATTAGAGGGTTAGTGCATAATCAAAAATTCACATGTTCAGAGGTGACACAATCATTCTTAACACTTCTGGACATTGCACAAAGCTACTGGAAGTTAATGGAACAAAGAAATCCAACCAACTCAGCAAAAGAGGCAATGCGAAATAAAAGGCAGAATCTGTCAAAACAGAACAGTCCGTAAAGACGAATTTTTTAGAGGCACTGGACTTGCTCAGATGAAAATGCTCAAATTGAATGAAAGTTGGGTACATATCTGAGGATCACGCACGTAAATTGGCAGATTTTTCTGAGTTACCTACAGAGAACCCTGCCCAAATTCGTGACAGACAGAAATCTGTTTCTGCGCAGTAATCCAAATCTAGTATCAACATTACTATCAAAGACTTTACTTGGCACAACAATGCAATAAAATAAGATAAGAAGAGGTTGCTACAGTAGTAACAACTTCCAAGACACAACAAAACAGTAGCACAATAAAGACATGGGTTATCTCCCAAGAAGTACTTTCTTTATAGCCATTAAGATGGGCTCAGTAATTTTAACGATGCTCGCACAATGATGAGAGTTGAAGCAAAAGAGAGCATAAAAAAGCAAGTTCAAAACATATTTAAGTCTAACCCACTTCCTATGAAAAGGAATCTTGTACACAAATAAATTCATGAAGAACAAAGTGACAAGCATAAGAAGGCAATACAAGCGCAACTTCAAAATTCTCAACATAAAGAGGGGAAACTTAATATTATTAAGATGCATATAACCATGTTTCCCTCTCTCATAATAACTTTCAGTAGCATCATTGATGAAATCCACAATATATCCATCACTTAAAACATTCTTATCATGGTTCATGTGTATAAAAGTATCATTATTTTTGGCATAAGAAAAACTCTTCTCATTAATAGTAATTGGAGCAAGATCATTATCAAGAATTTGAACATGGTAAACAAGTTGCATACTAAGGGAATTATTTTTGGCAATCCAATCATAACTATGACAAGTTTCATAAGGATAGTTATAACCTATATCATAGCATTCTTTATAATAATCATCAAAGATTGGAGGCACAGTGTCATCATAAGAAATAGAATAGTTATCTTTCACAGTATGTTCATCTGTGACCATACCATCATTGTTACTAGAAGGAGATGTATCAAACATATAATGATCAGTAGCAAAAGGATTTTCAAACACCTCATCCCCAAGCTTAGAGCTTTCTATATCATTATGGGAGGAAGCATGGATAGTACTGATACTATGGCAATTATTAACATTATCATTTTCAGAATTAGTTTCCCAGAGATTTGCAATATCAAAAGTAGTGTGCTCTTTCAAATCATGATCACTAATGTAGGTAAAGGGCATAGGAAGATCATTGTATTCAGATTCATTATCATAATAATCATCAGGAGCAACATACTTACGGTTACCTATCGTTATCTCATACACGCGGGGATATGCTGTTACCTCTTTCTTTTTATTCCCCTTCTTCTTCTTCTTCTTCTTCTTCTTCTTCATTAATAAGTTCAAAGCACACAGCGGTCCTATCATATTTTGGCAAAGTGTCATCTTCTAAAATATTTTGTATGTAAGTATTTGTATGGCAATTATCAATGCAATAAGAAAGACACCCATGCAGGACATCATCAATATCAAGATCGTTAATATCTAACAAAGAAATTTTCCTTGATAACTCTTCACACCACAAAAATAAAGTAAGTTCATCATGCTGATTAGGAGTAATTTCATCATCACAATACAAATTTGCAGCACTCATGGGGTTCGAATTATCATTGGAGGAGCATTGAAAATTAAAATGACCCGCTTTATGGCAAAGTTCACAAATAAAAGGATAGAGGGCACAAACTTTTTACCAAGATCATCTAGAGCCCTAGACCACTTTCTAGTTTTTTCATTCCTATGATGGATACAATATTCATCTTCGATTTGATTAATTCCACAAGGTCTATGTATTCCACAAAAATTAACATGCTTATAGGAAATAGCATTCTCAGAAGTTTGAGCATGTTTATTGCAATCATTAACAACAATTTCATTTTCCATGCAAGTGTCTTTGAAAGGTTCATGATACTTATCAAAATTCTTCCTAGGCAATTCAAAATGAGAGGCAAAAGCTTTATAAAGATTTGCAACAACTTGAGAGTCAAGACCATAAGTAGCACTCATATTTCGAATTTTATCAGTATCCATAAAAGTTTCAATGCATTCATAATCATAATTTATACCTGACTCTTTACCTTTGTCGTTCTCCCAATCTTCAGCGTTCTCCTGAATCCGATTAAGAAGGTCCCATTTAAACTCTTCTTTATTGCGTGTGAATGATCAGAACAAGCAGTATCCAGCAAAGTTTTATCTTGAAAAGAAAGTCTTGCATAGAAATTATCAATGATGATATTACCAGGAAGCTCATGATTGGGGCATTTGAGCATTAAAGACTTCAATCTCTCCCATGCTTGAGCAATACTCTCTCCATCATGAGGCCAGAAATTATATATGCGGTTTCGGTCTTTGTGAATTTCACTTGGAGGATAGAATTTAGAATAAAATAGAGGCACAATATCCTTCCAATCAAGAGAATGCCCATCCTTCAGCAGTTTATACCAATGCGCCGCTTTACCAGACAACGACATAGAGAATAATTTCTTCTTCACTTCATCCATAGAGATACCTGCACACTTGAATAACCCGCATAATTCATGCAAAAACGTAAATGATCTCCAGGATGGACAGTTCCATCCCCTTCATAGCGGTTATCCCTAACACGTTCAATAATTTTCATAGGTATTTTATATGGAATACTTTCAGCAGGTGGATTTAAAATATCACAAGCATCATTAGAGTTATCGCATATGGGAGATAAAGTATTATCAGAGCAAATTTTCTCCCCTAAAGATGGGAAGCTAAAAATATCACAAAAACTAGCTTCCCCAAGCTTAGACTTCTCCATAGCATTAGCAGTAATTGCATTCATTCTAATAACATTGCTACTAGCATGCAAATAAGGTTCCATAGGTTTTTTAATTTTCGCATTAAACCATTCATATCTTGACTCAGGAAATAGTTTAAAAAGCTCACAGATGTTTTCCATTATGCCTTACTAGTGTAAATAAACAAGAAACAAAAAGATGCAATTGCAGATCTAAAGGAAATAGCTTCGAACACTCACACAATGGCAAAGAAAAGTACTTAGTTACTCTGGGACCAGAGTATGAGTGCCTTTTACCTTTCCCGGCAACGGCGCCAAAGTGCTTGATGTCTACGTGTGCTTCTATTCTTGTAGATGCTGTTGGGCCTCCAAGAGCTTCTTTTTGTAGAACAAAGAGTTTCTCTTAAGTGGATCACCCAAGGTTTATCGAACTCGGGAGGAAGAGGTCAAAGATATCCCTCTCAAGCAACCCCGCAATCACGATACAAGAAGTCTCTTGTGTCCCCAACACACCTAATACACTTGTCAGATGTATAGGTGCACTAGTTCGGCGAAGAGATAGTGAAATACAAGTAATATGGATGAATATGAGTGGTAATAGCAATCTGAATAAAATATGGCAGCGAGTAAACATGCAACAGAACAGTAAATAAGCCGTGTTTGCAGTATTGGAAACAAGGCCTAGGGATCATACTTTCACTAGTGGACACTCTCAACATTGATCACATAATAAAACCACTCTACACTCTCTTGTTGGATGACAAACACCATTAATTGTGTAGGGCTACAAGAGCACCTCAATGCCGGAGTTAACAAGCTCCACAACATTCGATGTTCATATTTAAATAACCTTAGAGTGTATGATAGATCATTGCAATTATACCAAGTACTAACATAGCATGCACACCGTCACCATCACACTATGAAAGGGGAATAAATCACATCAATACTATCATAGTAATAATTAACTCCATAACCTACAACAGATTATGATCATAACCTACGCCAAGAACTACACGATACACACACTGTCACCATTACACCATGAAGGAGGAGTAGAGTACTTTAATAACATCACCAGAGTAACACACCTAGATCACAAAGAGAGATGAACCACATAGCTACAGTAGAGCCCTCAGCGGGGGAGAATTACTCCCTCCTCATCATGGAGACAGCGATGGCGGTGAAGATGGCGGGGGAGATGCGTTCCAATTCCCTGTCCGACAGGGTGCCGAAATAGAGACTTCGTCCCCGAATTGGAGTTTCGCGATGGCGGCGGCTCGGGAAGGTTTTCCGGTATTTTGTGAATCCGTGTCGATGTTTTTAGGTCGGACGGCTTAAATAGGCGAAGAGTCGGAGGAGGGGCCACGGGGCCCCTCACACTAGGGTGGCGCGCCCCCCTTGGGCCGCGCCGCCCACACGTGTGGGGCCCCTGTGGCCCCCTCTGGTCCCTCTCTGGCTGGAAGGTTCCGGGGAAAATAAGATGTTGGGCATTGATTTCGTCCGATTCCGAGAATATTCCTTAACAGCCTTTCTGAACCAAAACAACAGAAAACAGGAATCGTCCTTCGGCATCTCGTCAATAGGTTAGTTCCGGAAAACACATCAAAACGATATAAAGTGTGAACAAAACATGTAGGTATTGGCATAAAACTAGCATGGAACATAAGAAATTATAGATACGTTTGAGACGTATCAATGTTACAGAAGGTCGACCTCAAGGAAGGCGACAGTTCCAAGCAAGTGTCTGTCGAAGCTGGCCTGGACCCCAAATAGGAAGACGCGCTCGTCGAGTTCCTACGAGCTAACATGGATATCTTCGCATGGCAACCTTGTGACATGTCCGAGTACCAAGGGAACTCGCCAGCACTACCTCGATAAATCCGGTGCAAAATGGATTAAGCTATGCGACGCTTGGAGATAAGAAGCGCCGTTTCATTGGGATGGAATTTGCAAAGTTACTAGAGGTAGGATTTGTAGTAGAAGTTATCCATACTGATTGGGTCGCAAACCCCGTCCTTGTACCCAAAAGAATTCTGAAATACTAAGAATGTGCATCGATTACTCCGCTTGAATAAGCATTGTCTGAAGGATCCGTTCCCCTTGCCGCGCATTGACCAAGTCATTGATTCGACGGCAGGGGCGGAACTTCTGTGTTTTCTTGACGCATATTCCGGGTATCATCAGATCCGGATGAAGAAGTCCAACCAAAAGGCGACCTCGTTCATCACACCCTTTGGCACTTACTGCTATGTCACCATGCCTTTTGGTTTGAAGAATGCAGGTGTTACCTACCAGCGACGACAAACGGTGCTCGAAGGACCAAATTCCGGAACGTGCACGCTTACGTCGACGATATCGCGGTCATGACCCGGAAAGGATCCGACTTGATCAGCGACCTCACGGAAACCTTTGAAAATCTCCAACGGTACAAGATGATGTTGAATCCGCTGAAGTGCGCCTTTGACGTGACAGCCGGAAAACTCCTAGGATTCATTGTATCTCATAGAGGAATTTAAGTAAACCCGGAAAAATCAAGGCAATCATGAACATCAAGAGGCCAACTTATCTCAAAGATGTGCAACGATTAACTGGTCGCGTTGCTGCAATCTGTAGATTTGTTAGCCGTGTTGGTGAGAAGGCACTACCTTTGTACAAACCGTTGAACCAAATGACAAATTTGTCTGGGACGACGCAGCAGATGCAACACTTCAGGGGTTGAAGGACATACTCTCTTCCCTGCCTATCTTGCCAGCTGATACGCGTAGATGCACACGTCCGCTGGGAACCCCAAGTGGAAGGTATGATGCGTATAGAAGCAAGTTTCCCTCAGTATGAAACCAAGGTTTAATCGAACCAGTAGGAGCCAAGAAGCACGTTGAAGGTTGATGGTCGCGAAATGTGATGCGGCGCAACACAGGGACCCGGCGCCAACGTCGAACCTGGTACAACACAACCCAAGTACTTTGTCCCAACGAAACAGTGAGGTTGTCAATCTCACCGGCTTGCTGTAACAAAGGATTAAACGTATCGAGTGGAAGATGTTTGCAAAGAAAACAATAAAACACAATTGCAATGAGATTGTATGCTATGTAAAGAATAGGACCGGGGTCCACAATTCACTAGAGGTGTCTCTCCCATAAGATAAAAGCAAGGTGAACAAATTACAGTCGGCAATTGACAAAATAGAGAAAGGCATAACAATGCATATACATGATATGATAAATATAGTGAGATTTAATTGGGCATTACGACAAAGTACATAGACCGCCATCCAACCGCATCTATGCCTAAAAAGTCCACCTTCAGGTTATCATCCGAACCCCATTCAGTATTAAGTTGCTAAGCAACATACAATTGCATTAAGTATGGTGCGTAATGTAATCAACAACTACATCCTTAGACATAGAATCAATGTTTTATCCCTAGTGGCAACAGCACATCCACAACCTTAGAACTTTCTGTCACTGTCCCACATTCAATGGAGGCATGAACCCACTATCGAGCATAAATACTCCCTCTTGGAGTTAAGAGTACAAACTTGGCCAGAGCCTCTACTAATAACGGAGAGAGCATGCAAGATCATAAACAACACATGAACAAGAGATTGATAATCACCATAATCATAGTACTCTCTATCCATCGGTCCCGACAAACACAACATATAGAATTACATATAGATGATCTTGATCATGTTAGGCAGCTCACAAGATCCAACAATGAAGCACAACAAGGAGAAGACGACCATCTAGCTACTGCTATGGACCCATGGTCCAGGGTGAACTACTCACTCATCACTCCGAGGCGACCATGGCGGTGTAGAGTCCTCCGGGAGATGAACCCCTCCGGCAGGCCGGAGGCGATCTCCCAATCCTCGAGATGGGATTCGCGGCGGCGGCCTCCGGGAAGGTTTTCCGTATCGTGGCCTCGGTACTGGGGTTTCGCGACAGGCTTTAAGTAGGCGGAAGGTCAACGGGGGGCCACACGAGGGGCCCAGGGGGTAGGCCGGCGCGGCCGTGGCTTGGGCCGCGCCGCCCTAGCCCCCGGCTGCCTCGTGGCCCCACTTCGTTATCTCTTCGGTCTTCCGGAAGCTTCGTGCAAAAATAGGACCCTGGGCGAAAGTTTCGTCCAATTCCGAGAATATTTCCTTACTAGGATTTCTGAAACCAAAAACAGCAGTAAAACAAGAATCGGCTCTTCGCATCTTGTTAATAGGTTAGTTCCAAAATGCATAAATATGACATATAATGCATAAAACATGTAGGTATCATCAATAAAGTAGCATGGAACATAAGAAATTATCGATACGTTGGAGACGTATCAGCATCCCCAAGCTTAGTTCTGCTCGTCCCGAGCAGGTAAAACGATAACAAAGATAATTTCAAGTGACATGCTATCATAATCTTGATCATACTATCTTGAAACATATGTAATGAATGCAGCGATCAAAACAAAGGTAATGACATGAGTAAACAAGTGAATCATATAGCAAGACTTTTCATGAATAGTACTTCAAGACAAGCATCAATAAGTCTTGCATAAGAGTTAACTCATAAAGCAATAAATCAAAGTAAAGGTGTTGAAGCAACACAAAGGAAGATTAAGTTTCAGCGGTTGCTTTCAACTTATAACATGTATATCTCATGGATATTGTCAACATAAAGTAATATAACAAGTGCAATATGCAAGTATGTAGGAATCAATGCACAGTTCACACAAGTGTTTGCTTCTTAAGGTGGAAGGAGATAGGTAAACTGACTCAACAATAAAAGTAAAAGAAAGGTCCTTCAAAGAGGAAAGCATCGATTATTTGTGCTAGAGCTTTTATTTTGAAAACATGAAACAATTTTGTCAACGGTAGTAATAAAGCATATGAGTTATGTAAATTATATCTTACAAGTTGCAAGCCTCATGCATAGTATACTAATAGTGCCCGCACCTCGTCCTACTTAGCTTGGACTACCGGATCTTTGCATGCCATGTTTCAACCAAGTGTCACAAAGGGGTACCTCCATGCCGCCTGTACAAAGGTCTAAGGAGAATGCTCGCATTTTGGATTTCTCGCTTTTGATTATTCTCAACTTAGACATCCATACCGGGACAA
Source organism: Lolium multiflorum (assembly GCA_030979885.1). Classification (NCBI taxonomy): domain Eukaryota; kingdom Viridiplantae; phylum Streptophyta; class Magnoliopsida; order Poales; family Poaceae; genus Lolium; species Lolium multiflorum. Next base: position 160,856,536 of record CM061750.1, read on the forward strand.
CATGGACAACAGATAATGGACTCCTCTTAAATGCATAAGCATGTAGCAATGATTATTATTCTCATATGAGATTGAGGATATATGTCCAACCGAAACTTCCACCATGATTCATGGCTTTAGTTAGCGGCCCAATGTTCTTCTCTAACAATTTTGCATGCTCCAACCACTAAAATGGTAGATCCTTCAGACAAGACGGACATGCATAGCAACTCACATGATATTCAACAATAGTTGATGGCGTTCCCTAAGCATGGTTATCGCACAACAAGCAACTTAATAAAAGATAAAGTGCATAAGTACATATTCAATACTACTATATTTAAGGCTATTTTGTCCCATGAGCTATAGTAAAGGTGAATGATGGAATTTTAAAGGTAGCACTCAAGCAATTTACTTTGAATGGAGAAATACCATGTAGTAGGTAGGTATGGTGAACACAAATGGCATAGTAGTTGGCTCAAGGATTTTGGATGCATGAGAAGTATTCCCTCTCGATACAAGGTTTAGGCTAGCAAGGTTATTCGAAGCAAACTCAAGGATGAACAAGTGCAGCAAAACTCACATAAAAGACACATTGTAAACATTATAAGACTCTACACCGTCTTCCTTGTTGTTCAAACTCAATACTAGATATTATCTAGACCTTAGAGAAACCAAATATGCAAATAAAATTTTAGCAAGCTCTATGTATTTCTTCATTAATGGGTGCAAAGCATATGATGCAAGAGCTTAAACATGAGCACAACAATTGCCAAGTATCACATTATCCAAGACATTTTAGAATTACTACATGTAGCATTTTCCAATTCCAACCATATAACAATTTAACGAAGAAGAAACTTCGCCATGAACATTATGAGTAAAGCCTAAGGACACATGTGTCCATATGCAACAGCGGAGCGTGTCTCTCTCCCACAAAGTGAATGCTAGGATCCATCTTATTCAAACAAAAACAAAAACAAAAACAAACCGACGCTCCAAGTAAAGAACACAAGATGTGATTGAATAAAAATATAGTTTCAGGGAGGAACCTGATGATTTTGTCGATGAAGAAGGGGATGCCTTGGGCATCCCCAAGCTTAGACGCTTGAGTCTTCTTAAAATATGCAGGGGTGAACCACGGGGGCATCCCCAAGCTTAGAGCTTACTCCTCTTGATCATAGTATATCATTCTCCTCTCTTGACCCTTCAAAACTTCCTTCACACCAAACTTCAAGAAAACTCATTAGAGGGTTAGTGCACAATTAATAATTCACTCATTCAGAGGTGACACAATCATTATTTTCACTTCGGACATTGCATAAAGCTACTGACATTAATGGATCAAAGAAATAAATCCAACATAGCAAAAGAGGCAATGCGAAATAAAAGGCAGAATCTGTCAAAAACAGAACAGTCCGTAAAGACGAATTTAAAGCTGGCACCAGACTTGCTCAAATGGAAAACTCAAAACTAATGAAAGTTGCGATACATCCCAGGATCACGTCAGTAAATTGGCAGATTTTTTCGAATTTTCTAAAGAGAACTGTCCCCAGATTCGTGACAGACAGCAATGCTGTTTCTGCGGCGATCCCAAATATAACATCAACTTTGACATAGAAACTTTACTTGGCACAAAAACATGATAAGGAGATGTTGCTAGAGTAGTAAACAACTTTCAAGACTCAACAAAACAAAAATTGCTGTAGGTAAAAACATGGGTTGTCTCCCATAAGTGCTTTTCTTTAACGCCTTTCAGCTAGGCGCAGAAAGTGCAAATCAAGTAACATCGAGAGTAGAAGCATCAACATCATAGCCAGGGGTATTGGGAGTTTTCTCAACCAAGCATAGTATATTGGATACATAAGTTTTAGCGTCTCCCTTTTCATTAGTCTTGGGCTTGCTACTCTCATCGAACAAATTTTCAGGAATAAGCCAAGCATAGTTATTTTCTAGTGCATCATTCATAGCTAGGAGTTTACATGGTATTGGTGCTTTGATTTCCCCACCATCATTAATGTTGTTAGTGTACCTTATTCTATCCATGTCCATTTTTTCAAGGAGACCAATAAAATTGGTATGAGAACCTAGCATATTAAATTTAGCAAAAACCTTTCTAGCCTCTCTTGCTAGACCGCCAAATTCTCTAAGAAGAGTTTCTAGAACAAAATCTTTCTTTTTCCCTTCTTCCATATCACCAAGTGTAAGAAACATGTGTTGGATTATAGGATTGAGATTAACAAATTTAGTTTCCAACATGCGAACTAAAGCAGCAGCAGCAATTTCATAGGTAGGTGCAAGTTCTACCAAGTGTTTATCTTCAAAATTTTCAGTAATACTAACATGATTGAAATTTTTTTCTATATTATTTCTCCCAACTATGGACCCACGTCCTACCGGTATATCTTTTGTGGTGAAATTATGTTGACGTCAGAAACCCACCGGCGGGCAGTGACTGGTCAACACCGTAGAGCCGGGAACAACTAGGGCTGCGGCTGGCCCCAGTCCCTCAGAGCGACGGCCCGCAAAGCCTCCCGGTCGCGCGCCGATGCAAATTGCAAGGGCGTGCCACCTGACCTATACCTGGTCAGGAAGGTGTGGATGATGCCTCGCTTAGTTTCCTGCAGGGCATACACGTACACGTTAAATACGAGCCTCGATCGGCTCTCAGGTTATGTGAATCGGCTCATGGAGCCGATCCACCCATGATTCGTACGAGGTGAATATATGGTGGTCCTGCTTGATCAAGATAAAGCATATGAGATCCACGATGATTTGGGGTTTTCACCGCATAATCGGATCATCCTACTCACGATTGGGCCTCGCGCTCACGCACGGTGATCGTAAGCCAGCCCTAGACAAGGCCTAAAAACCAACACTAGGTTGATCCTCGGAACGTCCTGTCTAGGGGCAGCAAACTACACCCTACATGCCGCTGGATCCTCCAACCCTTTGTAAGGCCTAACTATTGCAGATATTAAACTAATCCTTGATGAATCAAGGAGCAATCGTAACGGATCAGATCTACTAAATAACGATCAAGCGGGGTGCCGCCCCCGCACCCATGATGAGGTACAAGGACGGCTAGATGCGCAAGGGTTGCACTACGACAGCATATGATACTAAGAACAATGCTAACCCTAACACATCTATGATAACTACGTTGCTCGCCATCAAAAAGGCTTCAACACGAGCAACGCATGAACAACTAGGCAGGTTTATGCTAGATCGCAGATGCGATCTAGGCAGCATGGTGCTTACCGGAGAAACCCTTGAGACGAAGGGGTTGGCGATGCGCCGAGATTGGTTTGTGGTGAACGTTGGTTGTTGTTTATTCCATAAACCCTAGGTACATATTTATAGTCCAGGGGACTTTCTAATGTGGGCGTGCACCAAACCGTGCACGGGCAAAACTCTAACTTCTAAACTAAGATGCGATCTAATATGTTACAGATACATGGGCAGTTTAGCCCAACTTGGTATAAAAGGCCGATTCACGTATTTCTTCCATGTACAATCTTTCCATCTTGATCGCGGCCCACCTCTGACTCGGTCAAATTCTGGTGATAACACATGCCCCCCTGGAAATGACATTTCCAAAATCATTACGCTTTTCCTTCGTCGGGTCATGTCGTGGCAGAGCAGAACCGTTGTAGTATCCTTCACCATGATGCCCTGCCTCCTCGCCTTCTCTGCACGATTTGACGGTTCTGGCACCACGTCCTCGGAAACTGCTTGGGCATTAAACTTCCACTATATCCCCTTTTATTTAACCACTCCGCACAGTTTATTCCTGCATCTCCTTCGCATTAGCACCCCAAAAGCCCTCCTGCGCCACCATGTCCTCTTCTTCCTCCGCCTCATCGGGCTTTCCCATCGAGTCCTCCTCTTCCCGCGAGCCGACGCCGGAGTGGAACCCAGCGGAGGTCCACGCGGCCAACACTCGCCGCGCCATCGAGGCCGGGAATGAGCCCAGCCATGATTTCTCCATCCGGTCGAGGACGACAAGTCCCCGATCGATGGGGAGAGCGATCCTCCGCTCTCGCCGACAGGAAGCGGTGGAAGAAAGTGAGGACGATCGCTCCCCCGGATGGGGCCACCTCCGAGGAGGTGAGGAGGAAGAGGAGGACGACGACGACGACAGCTCCCCCGACGAGCCGCCGGCCAAGCGCCATTGCCCCTGGCCGGGGAATCTGAGTGACTTCGACAGACGACGACGACGACGAGGAAGATGAGGACAACAAGGTCCCGCCGGCCGCGGGAGCAGCGACGACGAGCCGGCCGGGCAGCGCCGACAGCGGCGATGACGGCGACGACGAGGGCAGCAATGGCCCGTAGATAGGGCCCTTAGCATAGGATCCGTAGAAGTAGACGGGGCAATGTACCCCCTTAGTACTCCCTTTTGAGGGCAATCAGCTCTACTATGTAAGAAATCTCTCCTATTAATGAAGAACTTTTCCCCAATTTGATTTGCCGATTCCTTCTGAGTTCAATTGAGCCGATTCCCTCTTCTACTGACCTTGCCGATTCGTTTCCTTTGCCAATGCGTGATGAGCCGATAGCACCGCATCGGTCCTTCGAAATTCGCCTTCCCTTCTTCAACTGATGATTTTCTTTCCGGTAGATACTGTGGGATCTCCAGGAGAGCCCTTAAAATTCCCGCTACCGTTTTCAGCGGTCCTTTCCAGCGAGCGCTCATCATATTGCGAAGAAGGTTGCGACGAAAGATCAGCCGATGGTGCCCCAATCGGCTCCTCCATAGAACATCTACCAGGCCTGTCGCCCCCCGAGTCTTTAGCCAAGGCAAAAACAGAAACGAGGACGCGCAAATTAGCGGAATGAGCCTAGGCTTGATCATGCAGAGCCAGCCGATTTGCACATAAATCGGCTTCCCAGAGCAGAGAGCCTTCAAGGTGAGCTGCCCCCCGAGTTTCTTCAGTCCGCTCTTAGCGCCCTGCTGGTCAGATCGGCTCCTTTCCTTTGGCGGATCTAATGCGATCCATCCTTGACCTGATCATGCAGATTGACCCTCTGATCGTAACAGCTATTCCTCTTGAGTCGATGGCTGCGCATCGGCTACTTCTCCTTAAGTCGATGTCTGCTGCATCGGCTGCGCTCAAATTTTTTTGAATTTTTTAGGCCGATTTGTGTGTCGGCCCCCATATTTGATAGTACTATCTCATATCCTCATGTTTTATCCACCTAGGTGCCCCCCGAGCCGATTCTGTCAAGAGAATTGATGGTATCGGCTCTTCAGGTAGTCCCTGTGGGTCAAACATCCCAGTGAAATAGATGGTGCGGATAATTTCGGCCGATTGCTGGAATCGGCCTCCACGTTGCTTGCTCGGTGAAGGTCTTGTAATGTCCCTTCATAAATTTTTGGAGGGCCGATCGCAAGGATCAGCCTCGCCACCCTTGCTTATTGACGTAGTCTTGCTACTCGTCCATGTCGGTGGATAAAACCAGCCCAATCTCTGACTTTATCGCGTTGGAGCGCTTGCTGGTGTCCACCTCGGGTGCAACGTGTGATCGTGGAGGTCTACACTTCGCCGGACGAACGAGCACCATGTTTGTGCCAGCCGATGTTTCATCGGCTTTCCTTTGCTTGGGGCGCCACTCTTTTCTTTGCGGCAGCCCTCTTCATCCAGGGTCCTCTGGACTTTCGCAGCCAAATCAGGTCGTGCCTTCCTCAGCGTATGCAAGTATAACCTTTCGGCTTCCCGCGCAATCGCTGAACCCTGCGCTTTTGTGAATGGCTGAGACCACTGTGGGCACCATCCTTGACGGTGGCACCTGTCTTCTTCGTCCCCCTCGTCTTCCGAATCCTCGAGATCTTCCAACAGAGGGGTCTCAAGACGTCTGCTTTGTGGTGGGAGAGGCCCTAAGCGCTCGAACACACACACGTTGGCTGCCTCCTTCTTTTTCGGGTTGCATTCCGGCGCTGCCGATCGTTGGTAATCGGCTCATTCCCGAATCCCACAGCATCCGAAGAAGGGGCAGTCCCAATGTCTCCCCGTGTCGACTTGCTTTCTTGCGTGGCGCTCCTGTCGCTCCTCATCGTAATTATGCCGATGATGCCTTCTGTCGTTTCTGGCCAGACGATCTCTTTCATCATCGTCGCCGTGTCGCCGTTGGTCATACCGACTCACATACTTGTTGAGGAGGTGATCGGAGAGGGGTCGTTGATATCTTATGTTCTTCACTTCTCCCTCTGTGACGTAGCGCTTGCCATCTTGACGGAGCCGATCGCATGGAGCGGCCTCCTCTGTGTCTTTGCTATGAGAGTAGCAGTCCTCATCCCCGTCCTTCTCAGAGTGGTGTCCAAGCTCTACCATGTTGATGCTGGCTGAGAAATCTGGCTGGCACCCTCCGAGGTGAGTAAACTCCACCATGTTGACGGCGGGAAAGGGGTGTGTGTCGACCTTCATGGCGTACTGGTTAAAAATTAGTCGCCCATTTTCTATCGCCATCTGGATCTGCTGACGCCACACCCTGCAGTCGTTAGTGGTGTGGGTGAACGTGTTATGCCACTTGCAGTATGGCTTTCCGTTCAGCTCTTGCATCGTAGGGACCTTGTGGCCTTCGGGTATCTTTATGTGCTTCTCCGCGAGTAAGAGATCGAAAATCTGCTCGGTTTTCGTCACGTCGAAGTCGAACCTCTTGGAGGCCCCGGTGGCTTCACCCATTTGCAGGTCACTGGACCTGCAGCTCGAGTCCACTCAGCCACTGCCACCTCCTGTTCTCCCGTAGCACCTTCATCCTCGTCTGCGTCAACCATGGTAACCACGCGCTTGAATTTGTCCTGGTAGACATCTGGGTGGCGCTGTTCATACGCTGACAGCTTCTGCACCATGTGTGCTAATGAAGGGTAGTCTGCTTGGGAGGCCACGTCCTTGATCGATGATGACACCCACCACCGCCAACTCGACTGCTTTCTTGCTTACGTGAACCGAATAGCATCGGTTCCTAACCGGTCCTCGAAGCGCTGGATGTATTCCGACACCGTTTCGCTTCTGGCCGTACTTGTGCCAAATCGGCAATGCCAGCCTCGGAAGCCTCCGAGTGATATTGCTCATGGAACCGCTCTTCCAACTGCTTCCAATGGACTGAGTCTTGCAGCATGTGTACCAACCGAAAGCCGATCCTGTGAGGGACTGTGAGAAGTACCTCACACGCAGCTCGTCTGACGCTGAGATCATGCCCAGCTGTGCAAATATCGGCTCACATGCTCGATGGAGTTGGAACCATCCGATCCGCTGAACTTTGTGAAGTCCGGGAGCCGATATTTGGGTGGTAGCGGGATCAATTGCATGCTGGGGTACGGCTGGTATAGCCGACCGCCTTCCTTTTCGGCACGCGAACTGATCTTTCAGAATCGTACAAATCTGATCCGCGGTGATGGCTGAAGGTGCCGAACCTTGAAGATTCGTCGGAGTGGCGTACTTAACCAGCCATGCTTGTTTTTCCGGTTCTGAGCCAACCGCAGGAGCTGGGCTCTGGAGCTTTGTGGCGTATTTAGCTAGCCACGTTTGCTTCTCAGGGTCTGCCTCCGACGTTCCTCCTGTTGTTCCAGAAGTCCCCGCTGTTGCAACCTGGTTCGAGGGTGCCCAGGTGCTGCAGTCTGGCACGTATGCGCATGCGTATCCGTGCGGGATCTCCTTGGGCGCGTCATGTAGGAATTGGTAGTCACTGGGGTCACCACCAATCTTGTAGACGACGTAGGCCGATGAATTCGGCGCTTCGGGCGCTGCCAACGCGAACGGCAGCGGTGGACGGGACTGGAGTAGCAATTCCCCTTGGTGAGTCCCTAGGGCTGGTCCTGACGGAGAGTACGATGGCTCATGATCTCCTGGATCACGCGCAGAGCGACGCGCTCCAACGTATTCACCGGCTCGAATGGCGGTGCAGCGAATGAGCCACCATGAAGTTGATCTCCTGACGCAGCGACCGGGTGCGTTCTTCTGACGGGGTGGATAGGTCCACTCCATCAAGCGCGCCTTCAGGTGAGAACCCCTTCCACCTGATGCCATGGGAACGGGTCCTGTGGAAAGAGCCGATGAGGTCGGCTTCGAGGAAGGCTTTGACCTCGTCATACTTCTTCTTGAGCTCGCCATTGAGCTCCTCGTAGGTGACCGGAGTTTCTTCCGCCATCTCTGATGTAGACGGCGATGTGGTTGATGTTGAGGATGGTCCCACCGGCGCCAGAATGTGTTGACGCGTAAAACCCACCGGCGGGCAGTGGACTGGTCAACACCGTAGAGCCGGGAACAACTAGGGCTGTGGCTGGCCCCAGTCCCTCAGCGACGTCTGCAAAGCCTCCTCGGTCGCGCGCCGATGCAAATTGCAAGGCGTGCCACCCGACCTATACCTGGTCAGGAAGGTGGATGATGCCTCGCTTAGTTTCCTGCAGGGCATACACGTACACGTTAAATACGAGCCTCGATGCTCTCAGGTTATCCCGTGACCGGCTCATGGAGCCGATCCATCCATGATTCGTCCAAGGTGGCCGAACATATGGTGGTCCTGCTTGATCAAGATAAAGCATATGAGATCCACGACGATTTGGGGTTTTCACCGCATAATCGGATCATCCTACTCACGATTGCGCTCACGCACGGTGATCGTAAGCCAGCCCTAGACAAGGCCTAAACCAACACTAGGTTGATCCTTAACGTCCTGTCTAGGGGCAGCAAACGACACCCTGCATGCCGCTGGATCCTCCAACCCTTTGTAAGGCCTAACTATTGCAGATATTAAACTAATCCTGGATGAATCAAGGAGCAATCGTAACGGATCAGATCTACTAAATAAAGATCAAGCGGGGTGCCGCCCCGCACCCATGATGAGGTACAGGGACGGCGATGCGCAAGGGTTGCACTACGACAGCATGATACCAAGAACAATGCTAACCCTAACACATCTATGATAACTACGTTGTTCGCCATCAAAAGGCTTCAGGACGAGCAACGATGAACAACTAGGCAGCTGCTGCCTAGATCGCGAGATGCGATCTAGGCAGCATGGTGCTTCCCTCGAGACGAAGGAGTTGGCGATGCGCCGAGATTGGTTTGTGGTGAACGTTGGTTGTTGTTTATTCCATAAACACTAGGTACATATTTATAGTCCAGGGACTTTCTAATGTGGGCGTGCACCAAACCGTGCACGAGCAAAACTCTAACTTCTAAACTAAGATGTGATCTAATATGTTACAGATACATGGGCAGCTTAGCCCAACTTGGTATAAAAGGCCGATTCACGTATTTCTTCCATGTACAATCTTCACGTCCATCTTGATCGCGGCCCACCTCTGACTCGGTCAAATTCTGGTGATAACAAATTAAAAGGAAACATGATGCAATAAGCAAAAAAGTAAACTAGGAAAACAAAGTAAAAACAAGTAACTAATTTTTTTGTGTTTTTGATATAGTGAGCAAGACAGTAAATAGAGTAAAACTAGCAACTAATTTTTTTGTGTTTTGTTTAGGTAAAACAAAGTAGTAAATAAAATAAAGCAAGACAAAAACAAAGTAAAGAGATTGAGAAGTGGAGACTCCCCTTGCAGCGTGTCTTGATCTCCCCGGCAACGGCGCCAAATTTAGCTTGATACGTGTGGTTGGCACGTCCGTTGGGAACCCCAAGTGGAAGGTATGATGCGTATAGCAAGTTTCCCTCAAGTGAAACCAAGGTTTAATCGAACCAGTAGGAGCCAACTAGCACGTTGAAGGTTGATGGTCGCAAATGTGATGCGGCGCAACACCAGGATTCCGGCGCCAACGTGAACCTGCACAACACAACCCAAGTACTTTGTCCCAACGAAACAGTGAGGTTGTCAATCTCACCGGCTTGCTGTAACAAAGGATAATATCGAGTGGAAGATGTTTGCAAAGAAAACAGTAAAACACAATTGCAGAGATTGTATGTTATGTAAAGAATAGGACCGTCCACAGTTCACTAGAGGTGTCTCTCCCATAAGATAAAAGCATGTTGGGTGAACAAATTACAGTCGGGCAATTGACAAATAGAGAAAGGCATAACAATGCATATACATGATATGATAAATATAGTGAGATTTAATTGGGCATTACGACAAAATACATAGACCGCCATCCAACCGCATCTATGCCTAAAAAGTCCACCTTCAGGTTATCATCCGAACCCCATTCGTATTAAGTTGTAAACAACACAAATTGCATTAAGTATGGTGCGTAATGTAATCAACAACTACATCCTTAGACATAGAATCAATGTTTTATCCCTAGTGGCAACAAAGACATCCACAACCTTAGAACTTTCTCTCACTGTCCCAGATTCAATGGAGGCATGAACCCACTATCGAGCATAAATACTCCTCTGGAGTTAAGAACAAACTTGGCCAGAGCCTCTACTAATAACGGAGAGCATGCAAGATCATAAACAACACATGAACAATAGATTGATAATCACCATAATCAGTACTCTCTATCCATCGGATCCCGACAAACACAACATATAGAATTACATATAGATGATCTTGATCATGTTAGGCAGCTCACAAGATCCAACAATGAAGCACAACAAGGAGAAGACGACCATCTAGCTACTGCTATGGACCCATGGTCCAGGGTGAACTACTCACTCATCACTCCGGAGGCGACCATGGCGGTGTAGAGTCCTCCGGGAGATGAATCCCCTCTCCGGTAGGGTGCCGGAGGCGATCTCCTGAATCCCCGAGATGGGATTCGCGGCGGTGGCGTCTCTGGAAGGTTTTCCGTATCGTGGCTCTCGGACCGGGGTTTCGCGACGGAGGCTTTAAGTAGGCGGAAGGTCAACGCGGGGGCCACACGAGGCCCCCACACAGGCCGCGCCAGGGCTTGGGCCGCGCCGCCCCTAGCTCCTGGCTGCCTCGTGGCCCCACTTCGTTATCTCTTCGGTCTTCCGGAAGCTTCGTGCAAAAATAGGACCCTGGGCGAAAGTTTCGTCCAATTCCGAGAATATTTCTTACTAGGATTTCTGAAACCAAAAACAGCAAACAACAACTGGTTTTCGGCATCTTGTTAATAGGTTAGTTCCAAAAAATAAATATGACATATAATGTGCATAAAACATGTAGGTATCATCAATAAAGTAGCATGGAACATAAGAAATTATCGATACGTTGGAGACGTATCACCAGCTCCGGATGAGTCGCAGCCTATGCTCCTCTACCTGGCAGCTTCCAACAAGGACATCAGTCTCGTTATGTGGTGAGAAAAAGGAAGAAGGTCATACATAGTCCAAAGACCAGTCTATTACATTAGCGAGGTACTGACGGAATCCAAGCAAAGATACCTTCACTGTCAGAAGCTAGCCTATGGAGTATTCCAAGGTAGCCGGAAGCTGAGACACTACTTCCGGGAGCATCCTATGACAGCTTGTGAGCAAAGCTTCATTGTCAACCATCATCAACAACTCTGACGCAACAGGGCGCGTAGCAAAGTGGGGCATAGAACTTTCTGCCTTCGACATCAACTACAAAGCTAGATCCTCGATCAAGTACCAAATCTTGTGGATTTCCGTGAACCTGAAGCTTGGTCATGCACTTGACTCGGATCCAAGCAACATCAAGGCTCGGGGCTGAGTCACCGAAGTCACCAACCGGAGAAGAACCTGCAGACGTTCTGCATTCACTGCTACAATCAACCTGGCGGAATATGAGGATCTAGTACACAATCTGCGCATCGCTAAGGAAATTGGGATCAAGCACATCATATGATGCGGAGATTCCGACCTGGTGGCACAACAAGTAGTCGGAACCTGGAACGCCAGAAACTCCGTTATGGCAGCCTACAAAGATGAAGTTGACGAGATCGCCAAGTGCTTCCTCGAATACAAAGTCAAGTACGTCAGGAGAGATGACAACACAGCGACAGATATGTTGTCCAAGCTCGGATCCGGCAGGAAACCAATTCCGCCTGGAATTTTCCTTGAGCATCTACGGACACCCCCGCAAAGGGCGCAACCCGAAACCCAGATGTGGCTGTGTCTCCGCTAAGGAGGTGATGGTTATCGTCCGGCTTGGACTCAACCTTTCCGGGACTACCTCATTGACCAAAAGCTGTCAGACAAAGTCCTCGCACGACAGTCGCCGACGAGCAAGATCCTACACAATAGTTGATGGACATCTCTATAAATGAAGTGCAAACGGGTATTTCAAATGCGTCTCAAATCAAGATGGCTTCGAAATCCTCAGAGAAATCCACCAAGGTGATTATGGGCATCACGCTCCCCCAGGTCCCCGTTGCAAAAAGCTTTCCGGAAGGTTTTTACTGGCAAATTAAAGAAGATGAAAAGATAGTCAAAACTTGTCGGCTGCTACTACGCTACTCAACCAAATGCTCCGGCTCAGGAGCTGAAGACCATCCCTATCACTTGGCCGTTCGCGGTCTGGGGGCTTGACATGGTCGGAAAATTAAAGAAATCATCTCCTGGCGGTTTTGAGTACCTCTTGGTCGCTATTGACAAGTTCAGTAAGTGGATCGAGGCAAAGCTAGTGAGAAAGCCGATGGTGCTACAGCACTAAAATTGCTTACACCTCATAGTGAGATACGGAATCCCACACAGATAATCACGTACAATGGCACTAACTTCGCACAGGAGAACTAAAGGATTATTGCAATGACGTAGGGATCCGGCTTGACCTAGCATCCGTGGCTCATCCACAATCTAATGGGAAGGTCGAGCGCCAATGGCCTCATTGACATAGGTATCCCCAATGGCTCTTGCCGGAGGTATCTAGAGGCCCACGACTCGAAGCTTTCAAGGCCCAGAAGCCCTGCGTACATTGATAAAGAATCTAGAGTTATATTAGGAATCACGAGTCCTGTAATCATACGGGAAAGTCTCGGATAGTCTCCCAGAGTTTGTAACTTATACGGCACGAAAGCTCTCGGCTCTCCCTCCTATATAAAGGGGAGCCGATGGGTGAAGAATCGTCGAATCTATTGTCAACATAACCCTAGTTTTCTTAGTCGAGCACCATTTCGGCTGAACCTTCAAGATCTACTTGCCCTCTACTTTCTACAAAACCCGAAGTCTACAATCCGTAGGCATTGACAAGTTAATCCCTTATCAATTGGCGCCGTATGTGGGAATTGGAGACTGCAAAGAGGTGATCTCGATGGCATTATCAACATCATCAACAGCAAGCAACGCGATGGACGGAGTTAAACGGATCCAACCTGATCTCGATGATTTTGTTCCTCACCCTCCCGCCCGTTTGCATGCATAAGCCGATCTAGAGGAGTCGATGGAGATGACGTTTTGGAGTTTCCACTTCTGCGTCGGGAAAGAAGGATCGTATCGTCTCGCGGCACCGATTTTTTCGGGACCATTAGCGGCTGATTCCGATTTCTCGGATCATCATCATCATCGATCGAGTCAGGCGACGAGGAGGTTTCTCCACCAAGCTTCATCAAGCCCGCCGTCGTCGGAGAACTCGCCGAGATGTTCGCCGATATGTCTTTCGGGTCGTTCACGGGCTCCGATCTGAGCAGCGACTCGGAATGCATCGGCAACTTTGACTTCATCGACATATCTACTTTTATTCGGGAGGTCTTCGCCGATCTATACGACGGTGTCACCGACCCTGAAGATGATGAAAACACAACTACAATATATCATCAAGTCTGTGCAATCGGGGAATCGAGCCGACAAGAGGATGAAGCGTCGAAGACTTTTGATGACTTGGGCAATCCATACATCGATCCCGCATATCTCACGTGCGGAACAGGAAATAAATACATCGGGTCCACGCCGCGAGAGAAAATACAGCTGTCACAAACAGCTTGGGATAGAGCTCAAAGAGCAGATGACTACCACAACTACACCGGAGGCGTTGCAAGCATATAATATAAACTAGCTCGTGCTGGACGAGAGTTAGAGAAACAAAGAATACCACTCGATGAAAGGAGAGCAGAAGGCCATGCCATTGTGGCCGCCTTGAGTCGACAATCGAACCTCGGAGACAATCACATGGACGCCCTCGAGAGGAAGATCTCGACTGGCAAATGTGCCCGAGAATGAACGAGAGAACCTGATCCAAAACCTTGATATGTCCTTTAGGTCGATAGACACGAGAGGGCACATCATCCCAAAAACACCGGAAGCAGGATATATGGCGACACATGCCTTCATATTTGCATCCAAACCACCTCCAGGAGATCACAGAGAAGCACTATATCACATGGCTATGGCAGGAGTTGGCATCATGGGGACAACAATAGCAGGATCGAGTACACCGCAACCCGAAAGTGCTCCAATAAATAGTTCAAGGCAAAATATTCCTCGACCCACTACGGTGGCAGCGCGAGACCCTCCACGAGAAGGTGACGCGAGAAACACGGTGACGCAAGCATGAGTCGACAGAGCACGACAGGAGAGGGACCGTGAAAATAGAACACGAGAACGTCGGCACTCGCCGGAAGCTAGCGAGGAGGATTTATGTGGGCTCCCTTGCTTCAACCGACGATTTTGCAAAACTAAAGTGCCTTCTAGCTACAAGAAATTCGCTGGATTGCAAGATCCTGAGGATTGGATAGTTGATTACTTGGAGACAGTAAAGCTGATGGGCGGAACCAGGGCAGCGGCCATGCAGAGCATTCAGGTCCACCTCAGCGGAGCCGCAAGATCTTGGATGAAGAAGTTACCGGAAGGATCCATCGACAGCTGGGAAACTTTCGAGGACTTATTCGTGAGGAATTTTCGTTCCACGTGCAAGAAACCTGCATCAATAGAGCAGCTAAGGACACAGAAGTTAGACGAATCAATGAGGATGTACATCCAGAGGTGGAGCATCATAAAAAACTCGGCTAAGAACGTGTCGATTTAAAGAGCAATCAACGCGGTTATCGCGGGAATCCGAAGAAGGCATTTAATCGAGGAATTGGGAAGATCAAACCCAAGAACAATAGCTGACCTCATGGAGATAGCGAATCGCTGGGCTGACGGAGAAGATGTTGTTCATAACAAATGGTAGAGGTCACCCGAAGAGGACCGTAAGAGGAATAACAATCAAAATAGGCGACGTTTTCGACCCTTCACAAGTTACGACGGTCCCAGCCAAGTGGAGGCTGGCTTCCGAGGAAATAGTGAGGAAATCATCAGGATGATTACCAGCGGAACAACGACCAGCGCAACGACCATAGAGATGCGCCGAGTTTAACCAGGCAAAATAACCGGCCTAGGTTCCCAAGGCCATACAACGTCCCACCCGAAGATTTATTGAACGGGCCATGCTAGATGCACTTTTACCTTGACAACGAGAGAAAAAGACAGTCGGGTCATCTTCAGAATGACTGCCGAACTTTTCAAGCTCTACGAAGATACGCGGAAAACACCAGCACGCGAGCAGCAAATAGTGTACCAGGCCAAGGAGTGAAATTCACTGCCACCACCACCCGCAATTACCAGCAAAATCAACATCGTTGCAAATTGCGACACCTCCAGCGATGACTTCATAAATACAACGATCGTGTCGATGATACAAGGTAAACCCTAATGTGCTAAGTTAATTTCACGACTGGTATACATGGCAGAAAAGATGCCTCCACCAACCATCGAGTACCTCAATTGGTTGGGACAGGACATAGGATTCACTCAAGAGGATCACCCACCTCAAGTTCCACGACCAGGGCAGTCAACTATGATCTTACCAGGTGCTTGCGGGGTTTGAGGTCTCTATATTCATAGATGGAGGAAGCAGTTTAAATCTCATATACGCGGATACATTGCGGAAGATGAATATCTCTCTGTAGAATCTGACACCAACGGATACGCGTTTCCATGGCATCACACCTAAGAAGCCGAATTATCCTCTAGGAAAGATCTTATTCGACGTACGGTTTGGAACTCGAGAAAATTTAGGAAGGAGAAGTGGAGTTTGAAGTTATCGATTTTCCATCACAATATCATGCTCTTTGGGACGACCCGCATACGCTGCATTCATGGCCGTGCCGCATTAAACATACCTACTATGGAGGATCCCCGACCCAATGGCGCAATCACGCCAAAGGAAGCTTTGCTCTCTGGCGTATACAAGGATTTTCACAAGCTTTCCGAAACCTTCGGGATGCGGCTGAGTACGAAGCATCCAAACTCACCACCAACTACGACGTGTTACCCGACGGAGGTAGATCTTGCAGAGCAAGCTTTAGACACCTCCAAGAACGCTAAGGAAGTGCAGATCCAGCCGACAGATCCAAAAAAGACGACATCTATCGCATCCAACTTGGACAGTTCATAGGAAAGCGCGCTCGTCGAGTTCCTCTGTGAACGCTAGGAAATCTTTGCATGGTGTCCAGCTGACATGTCAGGAGTACACAGGGAACTTGCCGAGCACCCTCTTAATCTAGATCCAAGGGCTAGACCAATTTGACAACCTTTGCGGCGATTCTCTGAGCCAAACCGCAAAGCCATGCTATCTGAGATTTGTCGGCTCAACAAAGCAGGTTTTCATCAAGGAACCGCACACCGAGGCCACGTGGGCGCTAACCTGCCGGTCCCGAAGAAAAACACTGAAGTCCTTCGCATGTGCGTCGATTTCACGTGTCTCAATAAACACTGTCCAAAGGATCACTTTCCCCTCCCGAGGATCGACCAAATTATCGATTCCACGGTAGGTTGCGAACGTCTTGCCTTCCTCGACGCGTATTCTGGTTACAATCAGATCCGCTTGAAAGAAGAAGATGAAGTCAAAATAGCTTTCATAACCCCTTATGGTGCATTCTGCTTCAGAACAATGCCTTTCGGGTTGAAAAACGCGGGAGCCACATACTAGCGGATGTTGCAGAAGTGCCTGGCCACACAGATCGGAAAAACGTTCAAGTGTACATTGACAACATCGTCATAACAACAAAGCAAGGATCATCCCTGATCGATGATCTCAAGGAAACCTTCGATAACCTCGACAAGTTTCGCCTCAAGCTAAACTCGAAAAAATGTTCCATTGGTGTTCCTGCGCGAGAACTCCTCGGATACTTAGTGTCAGCAAGGGGAATCGAGGCCAACCCCGAGAAAATATGGGCTATCTTGACGATGAGAAAACCAACCAAGCGCAAGGAGATACAGCAGCTGACTGGACGTGTCGCAGCTTTGAGCAGGTTTGTCGCCGGGTTGGGAGAAAAAGCGTTGCCTTTCTACGCGCTAATCACGCAAGGGGAGACATTCGAGTGGAATGAGGAAGCAGACAAAGATTTTGAGCATCTGAAGCAAACTATCTTGACACCACCAGTGCTGGTAGCTCCCCAAGAAAAAGAACCGCTGATGTTATATATTGCGGCTATACGTCAGGTGGTCAGCACGGTCCTCGTGGTAGAGCGAGAAGAAGAAGGGAAGATTCATGGGGTTCAGTGGCCGATATATTTCCTTAGTGAAGTTTTGTCAGCATCCAAGCAGCGCTACCCGCAATATCGAAGTTAGCCACGGAGTTTTCATGTCGCACGGAAGTTAAGACACTATTTTTTGGCGCACCCGATAATATTAGTCAATGAGGCCCTCTCAAATATACCGAACAACCCAGGAGCTACAGGACGTGTTTCCCTTTGGGGAATCGAGCTTTCCCCTCGGGACATCACATATGAGAAAAGAAAGGCGATCTAGTCACAAGTTCTTCCGGACTTTGTCGTAGAGTGGATGGAACTTCACAATACAGCAACCCCAGATTTATCGAGTACCTGGCACATGAATTTCGACGGGTCCAAGAGACTGGAAGGAGCAGGAGCAGGCGTAGTACTTGTCTCACCCCAAGACGACAAGATGAAGTATATATTGTGGATGACCTTCCCCAACGCATCAAATAATGAGGCATAATATGAGGCCCTTATTCACGGGCTGAAGATGGCAAAGGAGTGCGGTGCTACCCGCTTAAAAAATTTCGGCGACTCCCAGATGGTGGCTCAGTATAGGTGATGAACAAGTGCAATGCAGTCAATGACAACATGATAGCGTATAAGGAGGTGTACAACGAACTCGAGAAAACTTTCGACTTGTGAAGTTAACTTATTCGCAGGCTCAGCACGATGAAGCCGACGTTCTGGCGAACATCGGATCGCAGTGCCTCCCCATACCACCTAGAGTCTTTTGGGAAGAGATAAGTGAGAGATCAACCAAGGCGAAGATGGTATCGAAGCAGCCAAAGAAAAAGGAGAAATCCAAGAAAGACTCGGGGGCTCCAGCAGCTCCAGAGACACATACATCGGAAGATGAGGAGGAACCAGAGGAAGTCATGATGATCCAAATTCCCTGGATGTAGGTTTACCTGGCGTACATCACAAAGAAAGAGATACCCGAAGATCCAGTCGAAGCGAGGCGAGTTATTCAACGAGCTAAAGCCTTCACAGTGGTCAAGGGAGAACTATACAAACGAAGCATCTCAGGCGTATTGCAGAGGTGCGTCACACCCAAAGAAGGACGAGTTATATTGAAAGACATACATGAAGGAATATGTGGCCACCACGCAAGCAGTCGAGCAATAGAAGCCAATGCTTTTCGGACATGATTTTATTGGCTGATAGCAATAGAGGATGCAAAAGACATAGTTTGCACTTGGAATATGTGCCAGAGGTTTGCATCCAAGCCCCACTCTCCAGCAGCAGAATTGATGCCGATACCATTGGCATGGACTTTCGCACAATGGGGGCTTGACATGGTGGGAAAATTACACAAGTCCTGGCCAGGAGGACACGTGTATTTGCTTGTGGATGTCCACAAATTCACCAAGTGGATCGAAGCAGTACCAGTAACTTCGGCAGATGCATCAGCGGTGAACTTATCAAAAGGATAGTTTTTCGGTTCAGCGTGACAAACATCATAGTTACGGACAATGGCAGCAATTTCACCTTCCGAGAATTCAAGGACTACTGTGAAAGCGTGGGCATCAAGCTACAGTTTGCACGGTGACGCACCCGCAAACCAATGTTCAAGTCAAAAAATCCAACGGACTTATCTGCAACGGCATCAAGAAGCGTCTGTTAACACCGTTGGAGAAAGCGTGCCACATTTGGTTCGATGAGCTGCCGTACGTATTATGGAGTTTACGAACAACGCCGAACGCAGCAACGCAAGAAACACCTTTCTTCTTGGTCCATGGAGCCGAAGCAGTGTTGCCGATAGAAATAGAACACAACTCCCCCAGAGTCGCGGAATATGAAGAGGAAACTTCGCAGAAGGCGCGGGAGGACGATGTTGACGCACTTGACGAAGCGATAGATGAGGTGCTATCAAGGCTAAGCGCATAATAGACGAACCTCAAGAATTATCATAGCCGATGTTTGCGGCCCAGGTCCTTTCAAGTTGGCGACCTAGTCCTTTGACTCACACAAGATGGACACGAGAAATTTGAATCTCCATGGTTGGGACCATACATCGTCACTAAAGTTATTCCGGGAGGAGCTTATCGGCTGAAGGACAAGAAATCGGGCAAGGATGAACCAAACCCGTGGAACGTAGCACAACTATGGCGTTTCTACGCTTAGAAATCAATATAGTATCAACTATGTAAGCATATATTGTACCTGAAGAGCTCACAAGTTTTCAGACGCATTTTTTCCTTTCAGGGCACCGAGTGGGGCTGAAAGGTTTTTAATGAGGCGGGCTTACGATGCTGCAATATAGCATGGTTGAAATAAAAATAGTGATGGCACATAATTTTCTCGCAAGAAAGGCTCGGGGGCTCGAACCCGACAAATTTACAAAATATACTCAACTTAAAAGAACTTCTCAATTTACACGCCTTGGTTCCATGAAAAACCTCGCGAACAATAAAGATAGTCACGCCAACCGATATACTTGGGGGCTCAAAGAAAAAAAGATTACAAAATAATTTGCCTTGACTTGACATGAGTCTCACAATGATAGTTACAATATACATGACTTACAATTATATGGAATTATGCGGTTTGGTTCAAACCGAACACATTGGAAAAAAGAAAAAGAATTCCTACAAAAATCTATCTATGGTTATGTTTTCTCTTGCAGCACGTACAATTTGCGTCAATCATCATACCGAAACCCTTGAAGAAATTGGCATCCACCCTAAGGAGCTCGTCGATCATTTTCTCGCTACGGGAGATATAACTGCACTATGCTTGTCAACATTTACCCTCCTCTTCGACGTCTTGCGGTAAAAAGTGTCGATAACACTGCTAAAGTCCAAGTTCGAGTGGAAGACCTTTAACCAAATCAGGTCAAACTTAGCGCCAGCCACCATTTGAGCCTTCGGAAAGTCGTGGATGCTCTGCGCGTCTCTAAATTTTCCCATAAGCTCGGTAAGATTTTCATGCTGAGGGTTCCGAGGAAACATAGCATTGTACACCATGGCCAGGGTACTGCCGAAGAAGTCACGGAACTCCCGAACTTGGGCGGCTCGATGCTGGAATTGAACAATACGACATGTGCGATCTTCATCTGCTCAGAAGTCACTATGATTTTTCTTGGCAAGTCGAAGAAGGATTTCGACCCGCGCATTTACTCATTGTTCTTCGGCGGCACCATCCAGAAACGAACCTACAAGCAACACAAGGAAGAAAACAACACAGCATGAGAAGGGATACGAAGAATATAAGAGGAGCGGCAGGATAAAAGTAGTATACCAGCCATATCTTGACATGCATCAGTCATCAAGTCAAGCATATAATTCTCGCGTTGAGCAGCTCGTGAGGGATTAGCAGTCGCAGACTCCTTCAATTAGAGAGCTTCTTGTGCTTGCTGAAGAGCAGCCTGCTCACAATCCGAGGATCTGCGAGATTGGTCCATAACTATCACAGCCTGTTTCCTCATCGCTTGCAGTTGTTTTCGAAGATCGGTCAGTTCTTTATGTACCGAGTCAGCACACGAGGAATCATCCAAGAAAACGCTGCCAGGAGTTCTCGCAGAATGAGAAGTGGCGGGTGAAGCGTTGGAAGGCCCGACAACTTCAGTATAGTTATCAAAAATCAACTGGAAGAAAGAAAGATCGACATCAATCATTCGGCAAGAAACATTTTTCATTCATATTCAGCACATTTACATAAGGCGAGTCCTTACAAAATATGGCTCCTAGCGAGTCCATACAAATTGTCGGGAGTAACAAAAGGTGGCGACAACTACAAAACAGAAAAGAAAAAAACACACGGGTTGGTCTACTTGACCTCCGTCCGAGTAGTGCTAGCGTGCGATGACGCTGTTCAAGGAAGGCGATGAGCTTCTTCGAGTCGCTTGGCATCCTTCACTCGTAACCTTCCACTTCCTTGTTAATACCCTTGGGAGTGCTAGCTTTCACCCGCCGACTTCCTAGCCGGGCCGGCAACCAAGCGATGGTCCATTCGACTCCAATCTTTAGGCTAGCCTGACGATATGCCAAAGCAGGATCTTCTTTCGCTAGGAAATGATGGGTGAGTTGGGAGAAGATCTTCAGCTGGGTATCCTTGGGGAAGAAGTGGGGGAACGCGTTTCAGCGCGGCCCGTGCAAGGAAGAAATGTTGGAGCGCGCCAATTCGCAGTTAAGTTCAAGAATCTCGAGAGCATCAAGAAGATGATCGTCGGATTCTTGGTTCAAAGTATATTGTTCACCCATCCGCCCTGCTAGACGAAAGCACGAGTTCGTCAACATTAAAGACAAACAAACACATGCAAAAGCGGAAGGCAAGAGAAAGCATGGCTTACTTGTAAATCTTCGGTTCTGCGTCTCGAAGCGATCCACTATGGCATTTTCGTGCTCGACTTGCTGGGCCTCTTTGTCGCTTAAAGCATCCTCAGCGGTCTTGAGCCTCGCGAAGACTTTGACACAACGACATCTTTTCAGCCTTTTAAGAGCTGTCTCGCTAGTTTTAAGCTTGGCCTCCAGCACGTTGAAACGTTCTTCGGCACGGCGGAGTGCATCTGAAAGGAAAAAGTTAGAAGACGAAGAATCAAGATTGGGATATGCAACATATTAAGAGCAGCGCAGATTTACCCCTTAAAGTGGCGGCCTTGTCGTGGAACCCAATAAATTGGGAGCCCAAGTTGACCATCTCTTTCATTAAGGGTTGCATAAAAATCGACAAGATAGAACAAAAACATCGTCAGAGGAGAAAAATTCGACAAGCAAAAAAGATGGCAAGCAGGAAAAACTTACATCTTCCAGGAGAGGAGCCGAAGTACTCCCAGTGGCAAGCTCTTGTGTGCTACCAGCCCCGGTTCTAGCTTCCTTTGCTAGAGGCGCTCGGGGGCTGGGCACGGGAGTTGGCGTTCGAGCGGCCGCGGGGGAGGTGAGGTTACCGCATCGCATGGTGTTCTCGTAAAGAACCGGGTGTTGGAGGTGCTCGTAGGAGCTGGCTCACGAGCTGTGGGTTCCTCCTCTTCTGCTCCTTCGTCAGATCTGTCAACATAGCGGCAAAGTAAAATATGAGAGTACTGAAGGAAAAAGAGATAGACAAATAAAAAAAGAGCAACTTACGAGCTAACAACGCTAGCATCGGCGAAGGGGTCGAAGGCACCTTGTTCCTCCGGGGGGATTATTTGGAAGCTGGTTCGGCAAGCTTGGATGCGCCGGAATCTTCGACATTGTTTCTCTTGCACCCATCCGGAGAAGTGGCAAGAGGAGGAGAGATGGAGTGAGCAGATTCAATGTTGTTCGATTTTGTTTCTTTTTCTGAGGAACCCGTGATCTTTGATTCCACGGCTTCACTCTCAGGAAGAGAGGATTCTTGCGAATCGTCAGTAACAACGACTCGACCATCCACCTCTCCACCTTCAGGTAGTGGGGAAGAGAAGAGAGAATTTGGTTGTCCTGCAAGGTAGAAGACGAAGAGAAGACAAGGAAATGAGCACACAAGGGAAACCAACAATAGTCGGAAAAATAGGGAACCTAACCCGAAAGAAAACACTTACTTCGGGAAGAGCGTGGCTGCCACTATATGGCTCCACGCGACAGGACGATGGGACTTCGTGGTTTTTGTTCAAGGAGGTAAACGGCGGACGAGCCTCTCCAAGTCCTTCACAGCGGTCCTTGGAAAACGGTCGACATCTTTAGCACCTGAGTACATCCAAAGAGGATTTTTGCGAGCCTGCAGAGGCTGCACTCGAATCCGAAGGAAGTAGGCAATTATTTGTACACCCGAAAGTTCCTCCCCGTCGGTGTTCTGAAGCTCATGAATGCGGATCATCAGGGCTTCAGTGGTCGCCTTTCTTCGGCAGTAGCCTCTGTGTCCCAAGATCTGCTCCTCTGGATTTCTTCGGTAGGATCAAAGGGTGCGAGACCATACTCCTTGGAGAGGGCAGACTCGTCCTGGATGTACAACCATTTCTTGCACCAAACTTGGACGGAGTCGGGGAATTTCACGTCAAAATAATCGACATCGGGATGGACGCAGATACAAAGCCACCTACATTGTAGATGACGTTCGTCGTGTTGTTGCACCGAAGGTAAAAGATGCATTTCCAAAGGCTCAAATGAGGATGGATGCCCAGGAAACACTCGCAAAGAGTGATAAAAATAGAAATGTGGAGAAGAGAATTTTGGGTCAGCTGATGCAGCTGGATCCCATAGATGAACACCCTTTGGCACTTACTGCTATGTCACCATGCCTTTTGGTTTGAAAAATGCAGGTGCCACCTACCAGCGTAAGATGTAGAGGTGCCTGAAGGACCAAATTGTCCGGAACGTGCATGCTTACGTCGATGATATCGCAGTCATGACCCAGAAAGGATCCGACTTGATCAGCGACCTCACGGAAACCTTTGAAAATCTCCGACGGTACAAGATGATGTTGAATCCGCTGAAGTGCGTCTTTGGCGTGACAGCCGGAAAACTCCTAGGCTTCATTGTATCTCATAGAAGCATTGAAGTAAACCTGGAAAAAAACAAGGCAATCATGAACATCAAGAGGCCAACTTGTCTCAAAGATGTGCAATGATTAATTGGTTGCGTTGCTGCAATCTGTAGATTTGTTAACCGTCTTAGTGAGAAGGCACCACCTTTGTACAAACTGCTGAAGAAAATAGACAAATTTGTCTGGGACGACGCAGCAGATGCAACACTTCAGAGGTTGACGGAAATACTCTCTTCTCGCCTATCTTGGCAGCTCCAGGATGAGTCGCAGCCTCATGCTCCCCACTGGCAGCTTCCAACAAGATCATCAGTCTCGTTATGGTGGTGGAGCGAAAGGAAGAAGGTCATGAGTACGGAGTCCAAAGACCAGTCTATTACATTAGCGAGGTACTGACGGAATCCAAGCAAAGATACCCTCACTGTCAGAAGCTAGCCTATGGAGTTTTCCAAGGTAGCCGGAAGCTGAGACACTACTTCCGGGAGCATCCTATGACAGTTGTGAGCAAAGCTTCATTGTCAACCATCATCAACAACTCTGACGCAACATGGCGCGTCGCGAAGTGGGGCATAGGACTTTCTGCCTTCGACATCAACTACAAAGCCAGATCTCGATCAAGTCCCAAATCTTGGTGGATTGCACCGGAACCTGAAGCTTGGGTCATGCACTGACGGATCCAAGCAACATCAAGGCTCGGGGGTTGAGTCACCTGAAGTCACCAACCGGAGAAGAACCCAAGACGCTCACAGATTCACTTTCGACAATCAACATGGCGGAATATGAGGCTCTACTACATACGTGATCGCTAAGGAAATTGGGATCAAGCACATCATATGCTGCGGAGATTCACCTGGCACAACAAGTAGCCGGAACCTAGAACGCCAGAAACTCCATTATGGCCCTACAAAGATGAAGTTGACGAGATCGCCAAGTGCTTCCTCGGATACAAAGTCAACGTCGAGAGATGACAACACAGCGACAGATATGTTGTCCAAGCTCGGATCCGGCAGGAAACCAATTCCGCCTGGAATTTTCCTTGAGCATCTACGGACTGTAGGATAACGTAGCATAGAAAACAAAAATTTTCCTACCGCGAACACGCAATCCAAGCCAAGATGCAATCTAGAAGACGGTAGCAACGAGGGGATTATCGAGTCTTACCCTTGAAGAGATTCCAAAGCCTACAAGATGAGGCTCTTGTTGCTGCGGTAGACGTTCACTTGCCGCTTGCAAAAGCGCGTAGAAGATCTTGATCACGGCGCCACGAACGGGCAGCACCTCCGTACTCGGTCACACGTTCGGTTGTTGCGAAGACGACGTCCACCTCCAGCGGGCAGCGGAAGTAGTAGCTCCTCTTGAATCCGAAGAACGACGGCGGGTGTCGGTGGTGGTGGAGAACCCGGCGGAGCTTCGCTAAGCGGGAGAGAAGGAGGAGGAGGGGAGGCTAGGGTTTGGGGAGAGGGGGCGCCGGCCATCTAGGTGGTGCGGCCACCTTGTTGTGTTGGGGTGGCCGGCCCCCTCCCCTTGGTCGCTCATTATATAGGTGGAAGCCCCAAGTGTTGGACTACAAGTCTCCAAATAAGACCCGAACCCAAAACCTTCCATGTGATAGGGAAACCTACCCAAGGTGGGAATCCCACTTGGGGTGGGATTCCCCCTTCCATGTGGGGGGGGTGCCCTTTGGGGAGTCCACTTGGGAATCCTCCTCTTAGGGTTGGCCGCCATGGAGGGAAGTCCCTCCGGGGACTCGCCTCCCTTAGTGGTTTCTTCCGACTTTTCTAGAACCTTCTAGAACCTTCCGATCATTTTAAATCACATAAAATGACTTCCTATATATGAATCTTATTCTCCGGACTGCTCCGAACTCCTCGTGATGTCCGGGATCTCATCCGGGACTCCGAACAAATAGTCGAACTCCATTCCATATTCAAGTTCTACCATTTCAACATCCAATTTAAGTGTGTCACCCTACGGTTCGCGAACTATGCGGACATGGTTGAGTACTCACCCGACCAATAACCAATAGCGGGATCTGGAGATCCATAATGGCTCCCACATATTCAACGATGACTTTAGTGATCGAATGAACCATTCACATACGATACCAATTCCCTTTGTCACGCGATATTTTACTTGTCCGAGGTTTGATCATCGGTATCTCTATACCTCGTTCAACCTCGTCTCATGACAAGTACTCTTTACTCGTACCGTGGTATGTGGTCTCTTATGAACCATTCATATGCTTGCAAGCTATTAGACGACATTCCACCGAGAGGGCCCAGAGTATATCTATCCATCATCAGGATGGACAAATCCCACTATTGATCCATATGCCTCAACTCATACTTTCCGGATACTTAATCCCACCTTTATAACCACCCATTTACGCAGTGGTGTTTGATGTAATCAAAGTACCTTTCCGGTATAAGTGATTTACATGATCTCATGGTCATAAGGACTAGGTAACTATGTATCAAAAGCTTATAGCAAATAACTTAATGACGTGATCTTATGCTACGCTTAATTGGGTGTGTCCATTATATCATTCACATAATGACATAACCTTGTTATTAATAACATCCAATGTTCATGATCATGAAACGATGATCATCTATTAATCAACAAGCTAGTTATACAAGAGGTTTACTAGGGACTCATTGTTGTTTACATAACACACATGCATCAATGTTTCGGTTAATACAATTATAGCATGATATATAAACTTTTATCAAAACATAAAGATATATAATAACCACTTTTATTATTGCCTCTTGGGCATATCTCCAACAGTCTCCCACTTGCACTAGAGTCAATAATCTAGATTACATTGTAAGGTACTTAACACCCATGGCATTCTGGTGTTGGTCATACTTTGCCCTAGGGAGAGCTTTAGTCAACGGTTCTGACACACTCAAACGTATGTATTTTGCAATTCATTTGCGTTCTTCACGCATCACTCATTTTCCAAATGAGTCGGCATTAAATATGTTTGGTCTTCTGGTGGAACCTTAATTCCACGGTCTGAAATATAATATTGTCGTACACAATATAGCTTCAAAGTTCTGACACTATCGGAACTACACCAAGTTCTCAAAGAACCTCTTGACTTAACATCCTCAGTCATTGTCAAAACAATGACATATTCTGCCTTCGTTTGTAGAATCCGTCACAATATTTAGAACTCTTCTAAATCTAGCATTGTGCTACCTTTTAAACAACACTTAGCCTAATTTTGAGATTGAAATTTTATTTTTATATGTGACAAAACCAATATCGGTGCAACACCTTACAGCGATTTGTTTGTCATTTCTCCATACAAAACTATTTATATATCCTTGGTTCTTCTAAAGTACACAGGGATATTCTTACTGTTTGTCCAATGATCATCACATGAATCATTCTGGTATATGCTCCTAACATTTTAGAGCACAGGACATCTGATTGTGTACATATTAATTGTGATCTAAATCACTCATGTGTTTTTACTCATTGAGTGTCAGATACACTCAAGTTTTGTTAAAACTTCACATGACAAGAACATTTTCTTAATATTTCTATATTGAACTACTTCAATATCCTTTATATGTACTTTGACTTAAACTTATTATGTGTTTCAATCTATCTTCATAGATCTTGACACTAAATATGTTTCAGTCCATATCCTTTCATTGAAGTTAATTCTCAATGAAACCTTTTATAATCAAGTATATAATTACATCATTTATAACCAACTATATGTATTTACATAAAGTATTATAAATATGTCTCAGTGATACGTCTCCAACGTATCGATAATTTCTTATGTTCCATGCTACTTTATTGATGATACCTACATGTTTTATACACATTATATGTCATTATTATGCGTTTTCCGGAACTAACCTATTAACAAGATGCCGAAGCCGCCAGTTGTTTGGTTTCAGAAATCCTAGTAACGATATATTCTCGAATCGGACGAAATCAACGCCTGTTCCTATTTTCCCGGAACCATCCGTAACACCCGAGAGCCGCCAGAGGGAAGCCCTGGGGCCCCACACCACACCCGGCGCGGCCAGGGGGCGCGCCGCCTATGGTGTGGTGGCCCTGTGCCCCCTCCCGCCGCCTCTCGCTTCATATAAAGCCCCGCTTCGAAACCCTTACAGAGGAAGCCACGGTACGCGAAACCTTCCAGAGCCGCCGCCATCGCGAAGCCAAGATCTGGGGGACAGGAGTCTCTGTTCCGGCACCCTGCCGGAGCGGGGAAGTGCCCCGGAAGGCTTCTCCATCGACACCGCTGCTATCTCCACCGCCATCTTCATCACCGCTGCTGCTCCCATGAGGAGGGAGTAGTTCTCCATCAAGGCTCGGGGCTGTACCGGTAGCTATGTGGTTCATCTCTCTCCTATGTGCTTCAATACAATAATCTCATGAGCTGCCTTACATGATTGAGATTCATATGATGATGCTTGTAATCTAGATGTCATTATGCTAGTCAAGTGAGTTTTACTTATGTGATCTCCGGAGACTCCTTGTCCCACGTGTGTAAAGGTGACAGTGTGTGCACCGTGTGGGTCTCTTAGGCTATATTTCACAGAATACTTATTCACTGTTGAATGGCGTAGTGAAGTGCTTATTTATATCTCTTTATGATTGCAATGTGTTTGTATCACAATTTATCTATGTGCTACTCTAGCAATGTTATTAAAGTAGTTCTATTCCTCCTGCACGTGTGTAAAGGTGACAGTGTGTGCACCGTGTTAGTACTTGGTTTATGCTATGATCATGATCTCTTGTAGATTGCGAAGTTAACTATTGCTATGATAATATTGATGTGATCTATTCCTCCGACATATGCATGAAGGTGACAGTGTGCATGCTATGTTAGTACTTGGTTTAGTCTTTTGATCTATCTTACACTAAAGGTTACTAAAATATGAGCATTATTGTGGAGCTTGTTAACTCCGGCATTGAGGGTTCGTGTAATCCTACGCAATGTGTTCATCATCCAACAAGAGTGTAGAGTATGCATTTATCTATTCTCGTTATGTGATCAATGTTGAGAGTGTCCACTAGTGAAAGTGTAATCCCTAGGCCTTGTTCCTAAATATCGCTATCGCTGCTTGTTTACTATTTTGCTGCGTTACTACCGTCTGCATTACTGCTTGTTTATGTCCTGGGCAAAGCACTTTTCCGTTGCCACTACTATTTCATACCACCTGTATTTCACTATCTCTTTGTCGAACTAGTGCACCTTTTAGGTGTGTTGGGGACACAAGAGACTTCTTGCTTTGTGGCTTGCAGGTTGCATGAGAGGGATATCTTTGACCTCTTCCTCCCCGAGTTCGATAAACCTTGGGTGATCCACTTAAGGGAAACTTGCTGCTGTTCTACAAACCTCTGCTCTTGGAGGCCCAACACTGTCTACAGGAAAGGAGGGGGAACGTAGACATCAAGTATTTTTCTGGCGCCGTTGCCGGGGAGGAAAGGTAAAAGGCACTCATACTCCGGCTCCAGTACTTTTCGCCATTGTGTGTGTGCTCGGCTATTTCCTTTAGACTCGCAATTGCGACATTTGGTTTCTTGTTTACACTAGTTAGGCATAATGGACAACAATGACCTTTTTATTCTATTTCCTGATTTAAGACATGGATGGTTTGATGCGAAAATTAAAAAACCCATGGAACATATTAATATGAATGCTTTGAACACTATTGTTGCTAATGCTATGGAAAATTCTAAGCTTGGGGAAGCTGGTTTTGATGAGCATGATATTTTTAGTCCCCCAAGCATTGAGGAGAAAATTTACTTTGACGATACTTTGCCTCCTATTTATGATGATAATTGGTCTTGCCGCCTACTATGGAGGATGAGTTTAATTATGATTATAATATGCCTCCTACACTTGATGAGAATAATAATGATAGCTACTTTGTTGAATTTGCTCCCACTACATCTAATAAAATTGATTATGCTTATGTGGAGAGTAATGATACTTTTATGCATGTGAATAAGAATGCTTTATGTGATACTTATATTGTTGAGTTTGTTCATGATGCCTCTGAAAATTATTATGAGAGAGGAAAATATGGTGGTAGAAATTTTCATGTTACTAAAACACCTCTCTATGTGCTGAAATTTTTGAAGCTACACTTGTTTTATTTTCCTATGCTTGTTACTTTGCTCTTCATGAACTTGTTTATTTACAAGATTCCTATGCATAGGAAGCATGTTAGACTTAAATGTGTTTTCAATTTGCCTCTTGATGCTCTCTTTTGCTCCAAATACTATTTCTTGCGAGTGCATCATTAAAACTGCTGAGCCCATCTTAATGGCTATAAAGAAAGAACTTCTTGGGAGATAACCCATGTGTTTTTTTTACTACAGTACTTTGTTTTATATTTGTGTCTTGGAAGTTGTTTACTACTGTAGCAACCTCTCCTTAGACTAGTCACAATGCATAGTATCATATGGAAGTATCATGCGTATGATACTACTACATGTTACTATCTTCACAATGCATGGTATCATATACTAGTATCATAGTCTCCATATATTAATTGTTTTGTAGAATCTCAATGCAAATATATGTACAAGATTTACTTGACATTAATTTTTCTAGTAGTATGTGCTATGATACAGTATCTACCTATGATACTAGTACCCTCTCTCTCATCCTTAATTGCACTGCCACATCAGCATTTTGCATGCATGGAATGCATGATACTACCTATGATACTCCCATTGTGGGTAGTCTTATCATGTTTTTGTGCCAAGTAAAGTCTCTATAGAAAGGTTCATACTAGATTTGGATTACTGCGCAGAGACAGATTTCTTTGCTGTCACGAATCTGGGCCTAATTCTCTGTAGGTAACTCAGAAAATTATGCCAATTTACGTGAGTGATCCTCAGATATGTACGCAACTTTCATTAGTTTTGAGTTTTTCATTTGAGCAAGTCTGGTGCCATTTTAAAATTCATCTTTACGGACTGTTCTGTTTTTGACAGATTCTGCCTTTATTTCGCATTGCCGCTTTTGCTATGTTGAATGAGTTTCTTTGTTCCATTAATTTTCAGAAGCTTTGTGCAATGTCCAGAAGTGTTAAGAATGATTGTGTCACCTCTGAACATGTGAATTTTGATTGTGCACTAACCCTCTAATGAGTTTTCTTAAAGTTTGGTGTGGAAGAAGTTTTCAAGGGTCAAGAGAGGAGGATGATATACTATGATCAAGAAGAGTGAAGAGTCTAAGTTTGGGGATGCCCCCATGGTTCATCCCTGCATATTTCAAGAAGACTCAAGCATCTAAGCTTGGGGATGCCCAAGGCAACCCCTTCTTCATCGACAAATTATCAGGTTCCTTCTCTTGAAACTATATTTTTATTCGGTCACATCTTATGTACTTTACTTGGAGCGTCTGTTTGTTTTTGTTTTTGTTTGTGTTTGAATAAATTCATGCTTGTGTGGGAGAGAGACACGCTCCGCTGGTTCGTATGAACACATGTGTTCTTAGCTCATAATATTCATGGCGAAGTTTCCTCTTCGTTAAATTGTTATATGGTTGGAATTGGAAAATGCTACATGTAGTAATTGGTAAAATGTCTTGGGTAATGTGATACTTGGCAATTGTTGTGCTTATGTTTAAGCTCTTGCATCATATACTTTGCACCTATTAGTGAAGAAATACATAGAGCATGCTAAAATTTGGTTTGCATAATTGGTCTCTCTAAGGTCTAGATAATTTCTAGTATTGAGTTTGAACAAGAAGGAAGACGGTGTAGAGTCTTATAATGTTTACAATATGTCTTTTATGTGAGTTTTGCTGCACCGGTTCATCCTTGTGTTTGTTTCGAATAACCTTGCTAGCCTAAGCCTTGTATCGAGAGGGAATACTTCTCATGCATCCAAATACTTGAGCCAATATTCATGCCATTTGTGTCCACCATACCTACCTACTACATGGTATTTCTCCGCCATTCCAAAGTAAATTGCTTGAGTGCTACCTTTAAAATTCCATCATTCGCCTTTGCAATATATAGCTCATGGGACAAATAGCTTAAAAACTATTGTGGTATTGAATATGTACTTATGCACTTTATCTCTTATTAAGTTGCTTGTTGTGCGATAACCATGTTTCTGGGGACGCCATCAACTATTCTTTGTTGAATATCATGTGAGTTGCTATGCATGTCCGTCTTGTCTGAAGTAAGAGAGATCTACCACCTTAATGGTTGGAGCATGCATATTGTTAGAGAAGAACATTGGGCCGCTAACTAAAGCCATGATTCATGGTGGAAGTTTCAGTTTTGGACATATATCCTCAATCTCATATGAGAACACTAATTGTTGCCACATGCTTATGCATTAAAGAGGAGTCCATTATCTGTTGTCCATGTTGTCCCGGTATGGATGTCTAAGTTGAGAATAATCAAAAGCGAGAAATCCAAAATGCGAGCTTTCTCCTTAGACCTTTGTACAGGCGGCAGGGAGGTACCCCATTGTGACACTTGGTTAAAACATGTGTATTGTGATGACCAAGCAATTGGACAAGGTGCGGGCACTATTAGTATACACTACAAAGGAAAACAATTCTTTTGACAAATCACTTTCGTCATATTAAGGCCAATTTTCGTCAAGGATTCTTCGCGGTGACAAAATTTGATCGTCATGGGGTTCGTCAAGGAAGCTCCGTCATAAAATATCGGGGGTGACGGTATGCATTTTTTCGTCAACGTCAAATGTTTGATGGTGACGACCTGCAAATTCGTCAACATCAAAGGTTCTTTGTTGACAGACAGGTTTGTCACGAAAAATTGCAACTTTCGTCAATATCTAAATCTTGGGAAGTTTCTGATTGGTCCAAAAAAAGCATACGTGGCCTTACATGTGGGTCCCATTTGGCTTCTGACAACATGGGTCCGACGGCGCTGACATGGATATCTGTCATGTGGGACCGGCATGGTGCTGACTGGTGGGACCGACAAAATATTATGACAAGCTGGACCCACAATATTCTGACCGGTGGGATCCACAAAATTCAGACAAGTGGGACCAGGTTGTTGCCGACATATGGGTCCCAATAATGCTGACTGGTGGGACCCACAAATTCTGACAAGTGGGACCACAAATTGGTGCCACGTGGTTTCATTTAATAGTGACGTTGTGACATTTTCCGTCACCTTTTGAATTTGACAAAATTTGAGAGCATTTGAATTATTTGCGAAATTTGGGGAACAAAAAAACTGGCGAAATATCAAAAAGTAGACAATAAATATCATACTTAAATGGTGGCACAAGAAGTATATATGTCTCTCACAGACCGAAAGATTCATAAGAAAATTACAATTGGAACACAAAGAAATTAAAAGACCTATGATTAATAATGTTGTAGGACGGTGGTGCAATAGATTAGTTGCCCTGGGATTGAGACATGGATGGTGGCTGGGATGTCCTCAAGAGCAAATTAAGCACGGCATCCATTTCTGTGAGCCTCTTTTCATAAGCCAGAGTCTTTTCTTCTTGGGCTTTCTTCACAGCTTCAAGTTCTTCCTCCTGCTTCTTCCTGATGTCTTCAAATTTTTCATCTTGTTCTTGCAGTCTTGCCTGCATCTCACTGTGGTACGTTTCAGCTGCCTGTATGGAGTTCTGCTCTTGATCTGCCAGTCTTTGTTGTAGCTCTCGGATGCGTGTAGCTGAGACAGAAGACTTCCTGGAACTTGTTGCGACGCCCAATCTTGGTAGGAATGTGCTGTTGCAGGTGGTGGATGGGCTTTTCTCGCTCAGAACTAGCTGAACAATTTGCAAATCAGTCAAATCAGGTTCATCTTCATTGCGTGGCGCCGCTTTTTTTGCCACCATTTGATCCTGCATAAAGATTACAATCATTGCATGGACAACATACAAAACTGGATTATATTATATTGTGCTAATAAGAAATATTTCTTACATATGCACTTTTTGCTTCAGGACTCATAATGTTATCCTTGGTAGTGTGTGTGATTCTAAAAAATTCAATTGGAGAGGTTTCTTGTTCCTGCTGCTTAGCCTTCTGCTTGAAAAAATGTAGAATGCACATTACCATTGTACACTGTCTATGACAGAAGTATGAACTGTATTGGGAAATTCAGAACACTTACTAGATGTTCCCAGTGAGCAACATAGCTTCGAGATCCAGTGGTATGGAACTGTTTCACAGCTTCTCTGTTCTTTCCATTTATTACACACAGTTCCTATGTTCAGTACATGCATTTTATTTATCCAGATCAGAGAAATGTAAGAATTCAGTAGCTGTTATTGAAAGGAATAACGTTTATGTACCTGGTACTTCTCATCAAACCATCTTTTCACCAGTTCTTTCCAGCTTTTCTCTTCTACGTGACCTGGCTTCTCGAGATATGCTTGCTCCAGTGTGAGATTTTTAATTTTGGGCCAATACTCCTTTTTAAGCCTATATCGGAACTGCCGAATACTAACTTGCAGCATATCAGTGCACACATCTTGAGCCACCTCATCATTTTTGTCCATATTAAACTTTCCCTGCAAAATAGTGAAGCATTAATCAGTAGATTCTTAGATAGTTGATCATGTAGCATACTAATTAGGTTAAACCAAGATTGTACAGGACTCACCGCTACTGTACTTATAGCATGAGGAATGACATGTTTGAGAGTTGCATCTTTCCTGTACTGTGTCCAGTGTGTTGCAAGCGGCATTTTTTCACGGATGTGAATACCAACCTCATTGCTCAGCTTTGCTGACTGGACATAATCCTTGGGTCTCCTGACACCAGGAGTGAATTCAATTGGCATCTTATTGCCACCATGTCTTCTTGTGTACTCATGTAGTCCATGGCCCATGGTACGTCTGCGTCCACCTCTCTTTCTCTTACTACCGTCAGATGTTGTCAATGTCTCTGAAATAAGAGATATGAAATGATTCTCTTTTATATGAAAATATGCGGTACAGTGTTTAGTTTTTACAAATTTTCATACCTTGCCGCTCAAAGTTTACAATTTGATTGTCCTCAGGAGATGAGGTGCTGCCTCCAGATGTCATGATCTGGTTAGGTGAGGGTGCTCCTTCAGTGTTCAGACCAGCAGTGGCCGTCGGCTCATCAGATGACCCAGCTTGAGGTTCAGTTGTTGCCATTGATCTTGTTGCAATGTTGGATGGTGCAACTTCAGGTCTGGATCGCTTCTTCTGTGCAACTATTGCAGAAGAAGCAACTATCTGCAAGCAAAGTAGAGGCTACATTAGTAGGAAACATTTAGCATGTACGTATTTCCTATCATAGTTCAGACATAGTTCCACAGACCTGAGCTGAAGTATTGCCGACAGTGCGCTGATCCTCATCTGAATGAAGATCATCATCAGCAGTAGCTATCTCTTCTGGATTCGGTTCATACGAAGGGTCCTCTTCGACCTCCATCTCTTCGCAGTCTGTGTCCTTTAGATTGTTACTAGTTCCTATTTGTACCCCACCATACACTAATGTACGTGCAAAACCAGAGAAATCTTTCTGAAATTTGTGGCCAGGTCCATATCTGTCAGCGAAATTTTTTTCCATGCGTACTACATTTTCTTGCATTTGTTTCTCCTTGGCAAGCTCATATGCCGGCTTGACGGGTTTTTGTGTCTCCGCTGAAATAATCGGAAGAGCGGAGCATGAACAAAACATAAGAGGGGGCCAATTCCATAGAAAACAGCAAATAATTGTCTTTGCAAAATATTGTACAGCAGCAAATGATTGAAAACATAAGAGTCTACGTATGATGTCGGCGAACAAAACATAAGAGGGGACATATGCCAGGCTAAGGGACATCATGTGCTTTTAGATATCTACTCGTAACAAATAATTGACACAAGAGACTCCCCTCGCACACTGAATTATGCATGTCTGTTGATAGCTTGGCGGGCTTGGTATGCACGTAATGAGGTATGGGTAGTTCAGTCCTATACCGATAGAAGTTCAGATATGTGCTGATAGAAGTTCAGATATGTGCTGATAGAAGTTCAGATTTCTGCTGATAGAAGTTCAGATATGTGCTGAAATTTGATTTTTGACTTTTGAAAGACATAGATAAACAAAAATTGTGGAAATAAATAGACTGATGAAACAAAGTACATGATTAAAAAAACTTCATTACATTGTTAAGACGTGCATTGCACGTGCAAACTAACTAGTTCCATAGAAAACAACAAACAATTGTTCTAGATCAAACTGTGCTTCCCTCTGAAACTGAGGAATAAAAGTCTGAAGCAATGTCGTTGTTCACTGTAGCTCGTCAGGCTGTTTTCGGCAACGGCTAGAATTAGTTCAGTTAAGTGTTTCGGCAAACAATTGTCTATGCAAAAGATTGTACAGCAGCGGGATGGCAAAGATTGTATAGCACGGCATGATTGTCTCTGGAATAAAAACGATAAACCCTATACGTATGATGTCGGGATTGGATCTATCAAATATGCAAGATCTAGATATAGGTCAAACGGGCGTGGTAGACATGTAAAACCGATCTCTCGATCTAACCATCCGAAAAACACAACAACAAGCCGATCACCGACAGATTTACCTTGGCGTTTCTTCGAGCTGGGCGCCTTCTTCGGCGTGTGTGCGCGATTTTCCTTCCCCCCGACGTTTCGACGACTGCCGGCCATGGCGACCACCGGCCGGGGAGATAGTTGCGAGATGGAAGAACGTCCGGCGAAGACACCGGATCGGGGTGAGCACGAGAGGATGAGGTCGGGGGGGTGGGGAGTTAAGATGCTCGTAAATCATGGGGGAGAGGCACGACGTATATAAGGGAGGGCGAAATATTTGATAGGTGGGGTGCGCGGGAGGAGTGGAGGGAACGAAAAATTTGTGTGTTTTGGCAGCCGTCGTACTAAAATTTGGAGGGAACAAGGTTTTGCCGTGGAAGAAAAAATATTACTCTGAAAATGGAACTGTACATGTATATTTAAAAAATACCAGAACATGAATGGGATGCATGAAAAAAATCTAAATTTGGGACCCTCATTTCGTTCGAAAACCCCTCTTTGGACACATGAATGGAACATGAATGGGCCATTCCCCCCTCTTTTCGTCCGAAAACCCCTCTTTCGACACATCTACACCATGGGGACACCATGCCACCAACTCCAAAAAATCAAAACCCATAGCAACCAAGGTTTCATATCACAATGTGCACAAGGGTGCCAAATCATGCTCCAATCCATGGTGGTTTGGTCAGTTTTTGGCCATTCCCCCCTCTTTTCGTCCGAAAACCCCTCTTTCGACACATCTACACCATGGGGACACCATGCCACCAACTCCAAAAAATCAAAACCCATAGCAACCAAGGTTTCATATCACAATGTGCACAAGGGTGCCAAATCATGCCCCAATCCATGGTGGTTTGGTCATTTTTGGCCATTCCCTCTTTTCGTCCGAAAACCCCTCTTTCGACACATCTACACCATGGGGACACCATGACACCAACTCGAAAAAATCAAAACCCATAGAAACCAAGGTTTCATATCACAATGTGAACAAGGGTGCCAAATCTTGCCCCAATCCATGGTGGTTTGGTCAGTTTTTGGCCATTCCCCCTCTTTTCGTCCGAAAACCCCTCTTTCGACACATCTCCACCATGGGGACACCATGCCACCAACTCCAAAAAATCAAAACCCATAGCAACCAAGGTTTCATATCACAATGTGCACAAGGGTGCCAAATCATGCCCCAATCCATGGTGGTTTGGTCAGTTTTCCCCCCTCTTTTCGTCCGAAAACTCCTCTTTCGACACATCTACACCATGGGGACACCATGACACCAAGTCCAAAAAATCAAAACCAATAGAAACCAAGGTTTCATATCACAATGTGAACAAGGGTGCCAAATCTTGCCCCAATCCATGGTGGTTTGGTCAGTTTTTGGCCATTCCCCCTCTTTTCGTCCGAAACCCCTCTTTCGACACATCTCCACCATGGGGACACCATGCCACCAACTCCAAAAAACCAAAACCCATAGCAACAAAGGTTTCATATCACAATGTGCACAAGGGTGCCAAATCTTGCCCCAATCCATGGTGGTTTGGTCAGTTTTTGGCCATTCCCCCCTCTTTTCGTCCGAAACCCCTCTTTCGACACATCTCCACCATGGGGACACCATGCCACCAACTCCAAAAAACCAAAACCCATAGCAACAAAGGTTTCATATCACAATGTGCACAAGGGTGCCAAATCTTGCCCCAATCCATGGTGGTTTGGTCAGTTTTTGGCCATTCCCCCCTCTTTTCGTCCGAAAACCCCTCTTTCGACACATCTACACCATGGGGACACCATGCCACCAACTCCAAAAAATCAAAACCCATAGCAACCAAGGTTTCATATCACAATGTGCACAAGGGTGCCAAATCATGCCCCAATCCATGGTGGTTTGGTCAGTTTTTGGCCATTCCCCCTCTTTTCGTCCGAAACCCCTCTTTCGACACATCTCCACCATGGGGACACCATGCCACCAACTCCAAAAAACCAAAACCCATAGCAACAAAGGTTTCATATCACAATGTGCACAAGGGTGCCAAATCTTGCCCCAATCCATGGTGGTTTGGTCAGTTTTTGGCCATCCCCCCTCTTTTCGTCCGAAAACCCCTCTTTCGACACATCTACACCATGGGGACACCATGCCACCAACTCCAAAAAATCAAAACCCATAGCAACCAAGGTTTCATATCACAATGTGCACAAGGGTGCCAAATCATGCCCCAATCCATGGTGGTTTGGTCAGTTTTTGGCCATTCCCCCTCTTTTCGTCCGAAAACCCCTCTTTCGACACATCTCCACCATGGGGACACCATGCCACCAACTCCAAAAAATCAAAACCCATAGCAACCAAGGTTTCATATCACAATGTGCACAAGGGTGCCAAATCATGCCCCAATCCATGGTGGTTTGGTCAGTTTTTGGCCATTCCCCCTCTTTTCGTCCGAAAACCCCTCTTTCGACACATCTACACCATGGGGACACCATGACACCAACTCGAAAAAATCAAAACCCATAGAAACCAAGGTTTCATATCACAATGTGAACAAGGGTGCCAAATCTTGCCCCAATCCATGGTGGTTTGGTCAGTTTTTGGCCATTCCCCCTCTTTTCGTCCGAAAACCCCTCTTTCGACACATGTCCACCATGGGGACACCATGCCACCAACTCCAAAAATCAAAACCCATAGCAACCAAGGTGTCATATCACAATGTGCACAAGGGTGCCAAATCATGCCCCAATCCATGGTGGTTTGGTCAGTTTTTGGCCATTCCCCCCTCGTCCGAGAAAACCCCTCTTTCGACACATCTACACCATGGGGACACCATTTTTTGAGGTACCTAACTTCAAATGGACTGAAATTTGGCACAAGGGTGCATCAACATGTGGGTAATGACGCTTGCATGCTATCTTGGCAGTTTGGTTTGAAAATTTTCAAAAATTCATCCCCTAAACTCAAGAAGAGGCATCACTTGTCAAGCATGTACATCTTAGGTTTGACCAAACACTCAAAATTCCAGCCCTAATCATGTTATGAAATTCTTAGAAATTCGAAAGAATTTACATACTCGATTCATTTTTATTTATTTCTTTCTATGTGTGATCACTAATTCGTATTTAAAATATTTTATAGTTTTTAATACCCATCTTGAAAATTCTGTGCCTGCCCATCCGTCATGCGTGGGACCCATGTCAAAGTAATGGGAAAGTGGACTACATGCAGGAATCCACGTTTTCACACGCACGCGTCACACAGAGGAACCCAAACGGCAGCATCTACTGTATATCCATCGGCCCCATCGTCTCTCCCACCCGCAACTTCTATTCCCCAATCTGGCAAAAAACCCTGATTGCACCTCCACCAGCGCACCACCGACCTCCCCTTCCACCGAAGATCCCGAAGATGAAGCGTGTTCGCGGAGACGAGCCGGAGGCGAGTGCGGTCGTCAACGTTGACAGAAGCGACGGCGATGCTCCGGTAGTCGTCGACGCCGCGGAGGCGGGATCTTCCTCCGGAACTAGCAGAGCCGCTCTTCGCCGCGCCGTGACCGTGGAGGGCTCCGCCCAACCGGCCGTGGTCGCCGTCGCTGATGAGGCCAACGGAGACGTCCTCGCTCCCGCGGCACAAGCAGATGACCAGGGCTTTGATCCGAATGACCCGTTCTACCGCCACTCCAGGCAGTACCGCGAGCTATATGGCCCCAGAGAGTGCGACGAGTTCGAAGAGGAGGCCTCGGACAACTGCAGCGAGGTACTCTACTTTTCCGATCGATCCCCTGTTTTTCTTGATCTTACTGTTCACCTTAGGGTTTGCTCGTACGGTAGATTGATTTGCCCTGTCTGCAACTTGTTGTACAAATTGATGATTCTGGGGGTTCTTACTCATCCGATTTATGGTTTGTAGTTACTAGATTTGTAATATTTGATGCACATGTTGATTCAACTGTACCAAAGTATGAACCAAATGATTTATGGTACCATGAATATTCATGCATGTTTCAAATTAGTAGATGACAGTTATCTTAATTAGGTCATGATTCCTTGTGTGTGATGAATCATACCTGCTTAGTGTAATGCTCACTGCATTTCAAACTTAAATTCATCCGAATATGGATCATAGCAGAGTGATCAGATGCATGTAATAGTGTGTACATCATTTTTATTTAGGGAACAAATGAATGATCAGGTGCATGTAATTTATGACCACCATTCTTGAATTCCTGCTTATTGATATTAATGTTCATAAAAAATATTTAATGCTTGAATTGTATTTCAGTTAATTTCCTTCTCTCACTTCTTCTTTACTTTCAAATTCGCAGGAAGACTCTGACGACATTGGCAGCGACAAGGAGGACCGGGACCGGAAGAGCCGCTTCGTTCTGAAGAAGCTGAAGACTGGCCAGATCCCTTTCCGCCGGGACGGTAAGCCTAATTGCCCATTCTGCGGCAGGGTTTTCCCGAAGGATATTGAGAGTCTGATCCAGCACGCGACGGGAGTTGGAAAAGGTAGCGCGCACAAGCACAAGGCTGCTAGCAAGGCGAAGCACGCTGCCTTTGGCAAGTTCCTCAGGGACTACGTCAAGACTGGCCTCATCCCGCTCGTCGGTCCAGCTGTTGGCCCTCATGTTGTCCACTAAATTTAGTTTCTGTTTAGTTGTTCCCCTGGAGGTTCATGGTTAAACTATGTCATGTTTCAAAGACTATGTTCTACTTTTGTTATTTGGAACATGGGCAATCATACCCAGTTGTTTAAGACTATGTCATGTTTATATGTTGTTTGCTGTTGCAGAAGCATTACTGCTGCACATCTTATCTCTTTTTTCATGTTGATGCACGCTGCATTTGTGTAGATGTTTGGCTACAGCAGAGTTGTGTAGATTACATATCCCTTTGTCCCACAAGTTTACTACTTTTATGTCTCCTTTTTTCGACTTGTAGTTGCTGTTGTTAGTTTCTAGTTTTGTTTTCATAAATACAATCTGTGTTGGTAATCAGCAAAATTGAAACCTCACATGACAATTTGGAGGATGTGGTGCTCGAATAATAGTGGAAATGTGATATTATTTTTTACATGCATAATATATAGAAAATAGCTAGATCTCTAAATCGATGCATATGAAGCTACATATAAATTCTTGGTCATAATCCCCTTATCTAAAGGGGATGGATGCATGGCTTCACATCGTCGTCGCTTTCATCGTCAGTATCTTCGCCGTCTGAGTAGTAGTACCTCCTGCACATTGTTCCGTCGAACACCTTCACTGTGAGCACATCATCGCCTTCATATTTGAAGTGTAAGAACCAGCCGAAATCCACACCATGCGCGATGGCGAATTTCTCCCAGCCCTTGTCGAGGTACATCCGGCCTTGTCCGTCAAATAGGACCTCCACGGTCCAGAGACGAGGACCGCAGTCAGCTGCTCGCAGATACACCTTAGCTGGCTCCTGGCCGTGAAGATAGTCCGCAAATTTGTTTGGTAGTTTCTGCAAAGAGATCGAGCGCCGATCGTTTCAAATTAAAGGTTTTTTAAAACATGCCCATAATTAATCACATGCATCATATATGTGGGAACGCGTACATACCTTCTTGACCAAAGGGTCTTCATAGACGACGATGAAGAACTCCTCTATGATCAATGGCAGTGTTGACGGTGGTGGTGGCAATGATGATGATCCACTTCCCCTTCCCCTTCCCCTTCCCCTTCCCCTCCGCGTCCGAGACGTGGAAGCCATGGCAATGGATCAACTGTATGTGAACAAAGAAGAGAGAGGCAGAACCAAGAAGAGAGAGGCAGAACCTATTGACAGAAGAGATGGCCGTGTGGGTGTTTATAAGGGAGAGATGACCGTTGTAG
Source organism: Lolium multiflorum (assembly GCA_030979885.1). Lineage (NCBI taxonomy): Eukaryota > Viridiplantae > Streptophyta > Magnoliopsida > Poales > Poaceae > Lolium > Lolium multiflorum. The sequence continues at coordinate 160,898,666 of CM061750.1, forward strand.
GTGTTTACACAATAAAATAAGGAGGAGATGACCGTTGTGGGGGTTTACACAATAAATTATGGAGGAGAAGACCGTTGTGGGGGTACATATCTCAACTAAAAAGTAATGCAGACTATCTTGACGGAAATTGAACAAATGGGTACAACAAATCGTTGATGGTTTATCTTTTTTGCGTGAAGACTTGTGTAGATTACATATCCCTTTGTCCCACAAGTTTAGTACTTTTATGTCTCCTTTTTTCGACTTGTAGTTGCTGTTGTTAGTTTCAAGTTTTGTTTTCATAAATACAATCTGTGTTGGTAATCAGCAAAATTGAAACCTCACAGTACGATTTCATGGCAAAATATTAACTTATATATAGTAAAAACCAACTAGCAAAAAGCATCTACAGTTTGAAAATAACTGAGTAGTAGCCAAAAGCACCTCACGCAGGAGGGACACAAAACCAAAATATGAGGTGGTCATGCAGCATCAAGGACTCTGTCGACCACGATCTTGCGGTAGAGCTCGTAAGAGACCCAAGCATCAATGGCTGCATAGTCGATGTTCATATTTGGAAGTGGGAAGTCCCCCCACAGTCTGTGCCGATGGTGGTGGAACTTCTTCTTCATATCACCGTAATATGAATCAATGAGTCTGGCTGCCATGGTAGCCATGCCAGCCCTCGGATAACCAGTGTACTTGAAGTACTCGTCCTGGAGATCGACGTAGTACTCAGGAGGAATCTCCATGTGCCATGACCTCCACAGAACTTTCGTGTCACCACGGATGTCAACACTCGCAAACGTGATTCCTTCTCGAAAGAAATCGCAGATCAAGATGGACGATATATATGGAAGGATATGTGAATCAAGTTTGTATCTAGTTTGAGTTGTGTATCTTTATAGTAGGTTACGTAGAAATTAGAGTTTATCTCGTGCACGGTTTAGTGCACGCCCACATTAGAAAGTCCGCTGGACTATAAATATGTACCTAGGGTTTATGGAAGAAACAACAACCAACGTTCAACACAAACCAATCTCGCGCATCGCCAACTCCTTCGTCTCGAGGGTTCCTCCGGTAAGCATCATGCTGCCTAGATCGCATCCCGCGATCTAGGCAGCACAAGCCTGCCTAGTTGTTCATGCGTTGCTCGTACTGAAGCCTTTTTGATGGCGAGCAACGTAGTTATCGTAGACGCGTTAGGGTTAGCATTGTTCTTAGCATCATATGCTCGCGTAGTGCAACCCTTGCGCGTCTAGCCGTCCTTGTGCCTCATCATGGGTGCAGGCGGCACCCCGCTTGATCTTTATTTAGTAGATCTGATCCGTTATGGTCGCTCCTTGATTCATCAAGGATTAGTTTAATATCTGCAATAGTTAGGCCTTACAAAGGGTTGGAGGATCCAGCGGCATGCAGGGTGTAGTTTGCTGCCCCTAGACAGGACGTTCCGAGGATCAACCTAGTGTTGGTTTTTAGGCCTTGTCTAGGGCTGGCTTACGTTTACCGTGCGTGAGCGCGAGGCCCAATCGTGAGTAGGATGATCCGATTATGCGGTGAAAACCCTAGATCGTCGTAGATCTCATATGCTTTATCTTGATCAAGCAGACCACCATATATTCGGCCACCTTGGACGAATCATGGGTGGATCGGCTCCATGAGCCGATTCACAGGACAACCCGAGAGCCGATCGAGGCTCGTATTTAACGTGTACGTGTGTGCCCTGCAGAAACTAAGCGAGGCATCATCCACACCTTCCTGACCAGGTATAGGTCACGCCCTTGCGACCCGCATCGGCGCGCGACCAGGAGGCTTTGCGGGCCGTCGCTCTGAGGGACTGGGGCCAGCCGCAGCCCTAGTCATTCCCGGCTCTACGGTGTTGGCCCGCTGCCCGCCGTGGGTTTCTCACGTCAACACATTCTGCACCCGGTGGGACACATCTTCAAGGACAATCTTCAACGACAACCACCTCGCCATCCACATCACCGATGGCGGAAGAAACTCCGGTCGCATACGAGGACCTGGCGGACAAGCCCCAGAAAAGCATAACGAGGTCAAGGCGGTCCTCGGAACCGAACTCGTCGGCTCCTGTGGGAAGACCCGTTCACACGGCACCAAGCTCGACGGAGGCACATGTCCATTGCTTGGCGTCGATACGGTCGACCTCAGCCACTCCATAAGGGAACCAGGGTTCTCATTCGATGCCAATATGGCAGGGTTCGTGATCCGCCATGACGCGGACAAAGCGGAGAGCAGCCACTCTCGTGGCAAGGAGAAAGACGAGGCCGCTCCACGTGACCGGCCCGAAGACGACAATAAACGATACCTGGCCAAGGAGGAGGCGAGAAGCATGCGGTATCCACGCCCATTATCCGTGCATCTCCTCAGCAAATACGATCAGCCATACGACCGACGTCACCGCTACGGCGAAGGCGATCAAAGAGATCATCGGTCTGATGCAGACGGGAGGTATCGTCAGAACAACGGCCACGACGACGGGTACGAACGTCGCGCCAGGGGGAGGTCCAAGGAGCAAGACGACATCGACAAACACTGGAACTGTCCCTTCTTCAGGCACTGCTGGGATTCAGGAATAAGCCGATTGCCAACAATCGGCAACTGTCCAAAATGCACACAGCGAAGGAGAAGGACGAACGAAGTTGTAGTGTTCAAACGCCTGGGGCCTTTCCCACCTCAAAGTAAACGGACTGAGTCATCTCGGGAAGAAGACTTCGAGGGGTCGGATAGAGAGAAAGATGAGTACCACCAACCAAGGTGGTGCCATGGTGGACTCAGCCAGTCTCAGGAGCGCCGGGTGCAACGGCCGCGAAGCTTGGAAGAAGCCGAGGCGCAGTACCTGTACATGTTGAGAAGAGCGCGGCCCGATCTGGCCGCGAGAATCCAGCAGATAGTGGAGGCAAAGGCGCACCCGCCGAAGAAGGTATGGCGCCCCAAACAGGCTAAAGCCGATGCACTGGCATCGGCTGATGCCAAGGCAGACGCATCGGTACACACAGACATGGCCCAGAAGTGGGCAGCATACGAGCAGCGCCATCCAAAATTGTACCAAGTCAAGCACGAACGCGTTACCCTGATCGAGAAGGACAAAGGTTCTGCAAGAGATCAGGAATTTACCAATGTTGAGTGGACCCGGGGGGCAAAACCCGTGTCCTGCAAGGGGGCAAAGCAACCAGGGCCGGTGAAGGGATTCGACTTCGATTTGAGCAAAACGGAGCAAATTTTTGATTGGCTCCTGAAGAAAAAACAGCTGAAGTTGCCCGACGGCCATGAAATCCCCACATTACAAGAGGTAACCGGCAGACCATACTGCAAATGGCATGACACGTTCACCCATGCCACCAATGACTGTGAAGCTTTGCGCGGACAGATTCAGTTGGCGATAGAGCAAGGCCGGTTACTCTTCGATCAGTTTGCCATGAAAGTTGACGCGCAGCTATCCCCGGAGGTCAACATGGTCGATCTCGGCCATTGCATAAAACGCGAGCCAGGTGGTTCGTCTGATATTGATAGGGCAGGGCTTGCAGATCGCCGGTGCACGGATAAGCCCGAGAGCATTCGCTCCCGCAGAAAAGGCGAAGAAGAAGCCGATCCACACGATCGGCCCCAAACGATGAAAAGGAACGCCGACTACAGCAGTCGGCTGATATCGTCCTCAACGGACGCTTTACCTATTTTCCGCATTAGCTTAGAAGGCGATGGAAAGCTAGGGAACGGGTTTGCGTCGGCTGACCAGCTAAAAGAGGTTGAGGGAATCCAGAAAGAGATTAAGAAGTTGTTAGACACCGAGTTCATCAGGCCATGCAGGTACGCCGAAGGAATTCCCAACGTTATACCTATGGAGAAAAAGGATGGCCGGTGGCGCGTTGCCATAGACTTTCGAAGCCTCAACATTCTGTGAATAGTCGGATCGACAACCACAAGGGAAGACGATTCCAGCGATCGGCTGAAATTACTCACACCACCCTTGTTTACTATGTGCTATTTCTCATGGTGGGTGGCTGAAAAAGCCGGTATCTTCAATCCCTTGAAGGATTCGGCTCGGGGGGCAGGCACACGGAGAAGGCACAAAGGCTCGAAGTGGGGAGGCCGATTCATGGATCGGCCTGCTAAAAAATAAAATCGAAAATACAGAAATTTTTGAGCACAGCCGATGCGTAGTCATCGACTTAAGGATTCAAAGCTGATGCACAGCCATCGACTCAAGGAATTTAAGCGGAAGCTTAACCAGGGCAGGCCTTTCATTGAGATTGCCTGGCGACTCGGGCCCTCTCTTCAGTGACTTCCAACCCTGGCCAAAGCGGTCATCCAGGTGGGTTGAATGTCATTCTCGCCAGATGTTGCCCAAGCAAGTTGCAGTACCTGGATTACATGGCCAGGCAGCTCACCGCGGAAGCTCTCTGGTGTTAACAACCGAGTCGGTCAGAATCGGCTGACGCTGTACCACAGTGGAGGGGCTGATAGTGGCCCAATGCAGCGGTACAACTTCACTCTCGCCTTGATCGAAGGCTCGGGGGGCAGCGAGCCAATGGTGTTGAGATGGGTTGGCTCTGCATCGTAACCAGGTTGAACGAGAGAAGTTTGAAGGAGGGGCCATCATCAGTGGTTAGGCCTCAGACCAGTTCATTACGGCACAGGGCGTAACATCGTTGGAAAAGCTGTGGGCAAACACTTGTTGAGCAGAGGTATCAGCTTCAACGTCCGGGTCGTCAGGGTTTCTAGAAGCATTAACCCAGGAGTTGTGTTATCAGGACGAACATCATATTCGGATGATGATTAAAGTCTAAGGGCCTTGGGATCCCAAAGCTACGCGTTGGACCTGTTCGATGGAAAGTGTGGATCTGAATCCTATGGACTGCAGGTTGACGTCTGAGGAGTCAATCAGATCGATCTTTTTGCGATTTATTTGGAAGCTGATGTCTTGCCATCGGCTCATCAAGCAGTTACCGGATTGACAATCGGCGGACTCAGCGTAAAAGGAAATCGGCAAATCAAGTTAAGGGAAGTTCTTCATTAATGAACAAGATTTCTTACAAGGGGAGAGCCGGTTGCTCGACGAAGGGAGAATAAAGGAAAGGTCTATTGACTAATCTACTACTGATAGGTCTACATTAGTAGATCCTAGTCTATGGACCATCACTGCCCTCGTCATCGTCCTCAGAACCCTCATCGGCACTGCTGCCGATGGGCTCCTCGTCGCTACTCCCATAGCCCTCTACGGGAGCCTCATCCTCGTCTTCATCGTCGCTGCTGTCGTCGTCCCACCACATGCGGAGGCGCTTCGCCGGCGGATAGCCCTCCAGGGAGTCGTCGTCATCGTCGTCATCCACCTCTTCCTCCTCTTCAGAGGTGGGGCAGCCTTCCCAGGGGACGTCCTCGCTTTCCGGTTCCGGTTCCTCGTCGACGAGGAATTGAAGATCTTCGTCCCCACTGGTCAGGGGCTGGTCGTCTTCAGACCAGGCGGAGGAGGCATGGTCCTCCAGGTCCCATTCTTCCGGGGCACGGATGTCCGGCGGTGTCTCGCGGGAGGAGGAGGACCCGTAGGAAAGCTCGGAGGAGGAAGAAGACATGGTGGTGTAGGGGGTTTTGGGTGCTAATGCGAAGGGGATGAAAGATGAGCAGGCTGTTTAGAACGGCTAAATAGAAGGGATGTGAGGGAAATTTAATGCCACAGCAGTTTCCAAGGAAGTGATGCCTAGCAGGAAAATTTTGCGGACGCGTGGAGAAGTGGAAGGGGCAAGGCATCATAATGGAAGATTCTGCGGTGATTTCTGCCACGACATGACCCGACGAGATATAAGCATAATGATTTTGGAAATGTCATTTCCAAAACCAGGGGGCATGTGTTATCACCAGAATTTGGCCAAGTCAGAGGTGGGCCGCGATCAAGATGGACTTGAAGATATATGCGTGGACAGATATGTGAATCGGCCTTGTGTATCAAGTTTGGGCTAGTTGGCCCGTGTATCTTTATAGTAGGTTACGTAGAAATTAGAGTTTATCTCGTGCACGGTTTAGTGCACGCCCACATTAGAAAGTCCGCTGGACTATAAATATGTACCTAGGGTTTATGGAAGAAACAACAACCAACGTTCAACACAAACCAATCTCGGCGCATCGCCAACTCCTTCGTCTCGAGGGTTCCTCCGGTAAGCATCATGCTGCCTAGATCGCATCTCGCGATCTAGGCAGCACAAGCCTGCCTAGTTGTTCATGCGTTGCTCGTACTGAAGCCTTTTTGATGGCGAGCAACGTAGTTATCGTAGACGCGTTAGGGTTAGCATTGTTCTTAGCATCATATGCTCGCGTAGTGCAACCCTTGCGCGTCTAGCCGTCCTTGTGCCTCATCATGGGTGCAGGGGCGGCACCCCGCTTGATCTTTATTTAGTAGATCTGATCCGTTATGGTCGCTCCTTGATTCATCAAGGATTAGTTTAATATCTGCAATAGTTAGGCCTTACAAAGGGTTGGAGGATCCAGCGGCATGCAGGGTGTAGTTTGCTGCCCCTAGACAGGACGTTCCGAGGATCAACCTAGTGTTGGTTTTTAGGCCTTGTCTAGGGCTGGCTTACGTTTACCGTGCGTGAGCGCGAGGCCCAATCGTGAGTAGGATGATCCGATTATGCGGTGAAAACCCAGATCGTCGTAGATCTCATATGCTTTGTCTTGATCAAGCAGGACCACCATATATTCGGCCACCTTGGACGAATCATGGGTGGATCGGCTCCATGAGCCGATTCACAGGACAACCTGAGAGCCGATCGAGGCTCGTATTTAACGTGTACGTGTGTGCCCCGTAAGAAATCAGAGTCTGGTTCCATGGTAGCCATGCCAGCCCTCGGATGACCAGTGAACTTGAAGTACTCGTCCTGGAGATCGACGTAGTACTCAGGAGGAATCTGCATGTGCCATGACCTCCACAGAACTTTCGTGTCACCACGGATGTCAACACTCGCAAACGTGATTCCTTCTCGAAAGAAATCGCAGATAGCCGGAGCGTCCCACCGGGCAGCACTGCAGTAAACAAAGTAATGTACTAGTCACAGATCGAGCATATGAACTAGGAAACAAATTGGGGATCAAGTAATGTAAAAAGGAAGTGACAGATCGACCATATGAACTAGTAAATCAAATGAGGAATCAAGAAAACTAAAAAAGAGTCACAGATCGAGCATATGAACTAGTCAATCGTACGACGAATCAAGTAAACTAAGTAGCAAATATGCAAGAACCTACATATATAGGAGACGAAGATGAAACAAATTAATAAATCGGGAACAATGTCTAGCAGATTTAGATCGGGAATGTACTGATATTCGGGAACAATGTCTAGCAGTTGTAGATCGGGAATGTACTTATTTTCGGGAACAATGTGTAACGAGAGTCGAAGAGAGACACAACGGCGGAAACTAAAAAACCCCAATCCAAAGATTCAAAAAGGGGATTAGTTCTAACGCTGCGTAGTGGAACACCAGCACATGTCGACGCATGCAGAGTTGAACCACGGCGATCTTCTTCTCGTCCTCGGCTCGATGGTTGGTGTACTCGAAGTCGAGGCCCACGAACTTGTGCTCCTCTTCCTTGAGCCACTCCGTGTACATGTCGAGGACGCGGCGCACTTGCCAGGGGTCGTTGGTGTAGACGACTTCCAGTTCCTGGCCGTCGTGGATGTGGACTACGCGCGTGCTGGACCAGTAGTACACTTCCTGCTCATCCATGTCCATGGCGACGCGGCGGCGGGAGACGAGGACAATGAGGGAGCGGAGACGACGAGAAGTGGGAAACCAGGAAGCGGTGCGAATATTGAGACGGTAGGGGAGGGGGAAGGGGATAAAAATCATCCCCATTAATTACTCCGTGCGAATATTGAGACGCGTAGACGACGAGAATATTGACGCGGGTCTTGACTTCTGACGTGGAGTCCAACTGACCAGTGGGGCCTGCGCATTCGATCGTGTTGTCACGTCAAAACCCAGCACCGCCCATTTGCCCTCCTCTTGACCTACCGAAATTTACTCCACGATATAACTGGCCATCATATCACGACCTCCTTCAGCCGCCGCCAGATCTCGCCACGTCTCTCGCCGCCACAGCTCGCCACGTCTCTCGCCGGCGACACTTGTAAGACTCTCGCTCCGCGTCGAGACCAAGGATGGCGCCTACTAGTGGAGTAAGTAAATAAAATGTACGTCTCGCGATCGATCGTTGTTTCCGATTTGTAATCTTTCTTCATATTTTTTCCAGTGTCCAGTTTGCTTTGACAAGAAGGGGATGTGCGGCGGAGGGGGAGTCACGTTAGGTTTTTTCGTGCAAACACTACAAGAGGGTTTTGAGGAGAAGACGGTACATGCGCTTATAAGTTTAAAATTCATTCAGATGTTTTATTAATTCACCGCCACATCAAAGTTTAACACGTGATCCTATTAGTTATTGCTAGTTTAGTACTATTATTCAGATGTGTGTAATAATTGTTCTTCACCATATGTATTAACCGCTTATTTATGGTTCAGTTTTAGGATAGTTGTGATAAATTTTACGTTCATATGAGTTTTACGATAGTTGTAGCTGTTAGAGATAGAGGTATCGGTAGAAGTTCAGTCATAGAAAATCAGTCCTATACCGATAGAAGTTCAGATATGTTCTGATAGAAGTTCAGATATGTGCTGATAGAAGTCCTAGATACATACGATGTATTAGTTGCGCAACAATGTACCTCCCCTATATATTAATGAGATCTGAGAATAGTTAACTTACTTTTGTATTAACTCTACTGAATTTAGGTCATCCCTTGCTACTATAGACCGTATTTCCTTCAGAAGTATGGTGTCGAGACCTCCGACAGGACAACTTTTGAAGTTGCACTTAGAACCAAAGATGGCCATGCATTTGTTGTTAATGTTACCAACAGAGCTGGCAGAACCTATATCAACGGAAGATTTTGGAACGAATTTGCTAGAGTGTACAATTTTAAGGTTGGCATGGAGTTAATTTTCAGAATTAACTCATCTGGTCAGGATACTCTTGTAATAACTGGAACTGAACCACTAATCCATCCAGGTAATTTTCCACCTTTGGACAGAATGATTGATCATATTAATTATTCCATATTAAGTCAGTTATTTTAATTATGCAGCTTACTACCAGTTGTCCCGTACGAAGCGTGACATTGTTGACTCGCTCAGTACTACTGATGGAACAATGATAAATTGGAGGATGATGCATACCGTCATTCTTCAGGTGGACAACTTGGACTACCTTGTTGAGTACCACAATGCTGGAGATTATGATCAAGGAGCACTAGTTGTCCCAATGCTGCATACTCTGAATTGGACAAACAGCGAAAATTACAACAAACACGTGGTAAGCAGTAGATCATATCATTTCATTAACTTTGCGACCTACATTACGTACAACTGTTTAACTAAACTATGTCTCTACTGTTGGAACAGAAAATCCCTAGCCGTTTGGTTCCTAAAGATATGGAACAATATGGTGCAATCAGTATTGTGTGCCATCCCAGTACTTTGGTGCGTGCGTCCTACGCAATTTCTTCCGACGATGGTCGTCTCTGCGTCAGTGGGTGGAAGGAGTTCATGGACAAGGAAAAGCACCTTGAGATGGGTGACAAGATGTTGTTCTTGCTTTACCTGGGAAATGCAGGGGTTTACTTGTTTGCTACCCATGTGCCTGAAATCGATCTGGAGTAACTAGTCAGTGATTCATGGTGCCCGTGAGTCCAACTATGCAGCCCCTTTAGGTTTAAATTAAGTTGTAAAACTCTTTATGCGATTGTCGATTTTGCTTGTGTTAAAACAATAGTTAGTCATATCGTGCTGCTGGTTGTAATCGTGTCAAGTGTCGATTAATTAAAACCATTGTCCAAGTTATGGTACCGAACATATAAATAAGAACATTTCAAATGTTTGGAACAAAACATATAGTTGTATGTATGCATTACATGTTTCTATCAATCAACATCACTATCTTCTTCTGAATTTTTTCCCTCGTCATCATGTATGTTCTCTTCCATTATGAGACTCTCTTCCTCATTCTGTAGTTCATCTTCGCTCATATCCATGTCAACATTGGGACTATCTTCCCCATTCTCTAGTTCACGAATTGTACGAGCATCATGAATACGTACAACTTCATCAGCACGATGATCATCCTCCTCTGCTTCCACCTCTGCTTCCTCGTCTAGGTCGACAACATCATGAAATGTATGGTCGACTGAACCTTCATCCTCCTGGTATGCGTCTTCATTCCGTACAAATGCATCATCGTTACCATCTTCTAATTCTGGAACGTCGTACACGTGTCTATGGCTGAACTTCTGCACCACTTTCCACGGATCACCAAACTTTGTATCCTCCAAATAGAAGCATGTTTCAGCTTGACTGGCCAATATGAATGGTGAATTCTTGAACCATAGGACAGAAGTGTTAACGCTTTTAAAATAACCATCATCTTTTATCTTGGAACCCCTGCTCGCAAGGTCGAACCAGTCGCAACGAAACAAGTACACGGACCTGTCACCGTGCTTGTTACTCCCGTACTGCAGTTCAAGAACTTCTTGCAGAACACCATAGTACTCGGTCTCATCTGCATCACCAAAAGATCCCTTAGTCGCTACGCCCGAATTTTGAGTCTTCAGGTCTTTATCCCGAGTAAGCGTGCGAAACCTCGCACCCTTTACGTTGCAACCAGCGTATACTACTACACGCCGGTCTGGCCCAGCAGCCAGAGACTTCAAATCTTCTGATGCATTGTCCAACTGTCTCACATGGTTTGCAAACCAACCTGCAAACTCTCTCTGAACCGTCTCCTCCATGTCACGCACACCCCTACCTCCCAATTCTTGTCGGAATTCACTGAAACATAGAAAAAACACATATGAAATACAGGACAATTATGTCTGCAACATTGAGAAGTAGTTATTAAAGTGAAGCTAACTACTTACTTGATATAACGTTCTACATCGTCACAGTTGTTCAGCACATACCAAACCATTTTGTCAAATTCCTTGTCAAAATGTTTCAAAATGGATTTCCCAAGACCTTTAGCTCCAACTGAAAATACTTCCATCTCGTCACGATCAGGTTTTCGCCGTATGTCTTGGTTCCTATCATCTCTGTTAAATCTTGTTTCTGTGCCATCCTTGAAAAATCTAGAGCAAAAAATCAAACACTCATCAACAATGTACCCCTCTGCGATAGAACCTTCTGGCCTTGCTTTGTTACGGACCGTAGACTTTAGATAACCTAATCTTCTCTCAACTGGATACATCCAACCATAATGAACAGGACCCCTCAAAAGAGCCTCCTCAGGAAGATGAATAGCTAAGTGCACCATTACATCAAAAAAAGCTGGGGGGAAGAGCTTCTCAAGTTTGCATAGGATCACAACAATTTCAACCTTCAATCGATTCAGCACATCAACTTTCAGGGTTTTGGCACACAGCTCCCTAAAAAATCTTCCTAGCTCTGCAATAGCCACATACATTTCCTTGGATGCAATTCCCTTGAGCCCAGCCGGCAACACTCGCTGCAGAAGTATGTGGCAATCATGCGTCTTCATACCGGTAACCTTACAACCATCAATATTCACACATCTTCCCCAGTTTGCGCAATAACCATCTGGGAACCTAGTGTTTGCCAAATACCTACACAAATGTCTCTTCTGTTCCTTCGAAAGCGTCCACGGTGCAGGGGGCTTCGCATAAGTTACTGCTGCATCACCATCATCCTTCACAATTTTCTTCAACCAATACTTCTCCCACATTTTGAATTTCTTCAAATCAATTCTAGCACTAACAGTGTCCTTATTCCTGCCCTCAAGTTCAAGTAGTGTACCAACAATATTGTCACATATGTTCTTCTCAATATGCATCACATCTAAGTTGTGAGCTATCTTAAGTTCTGGCCAGTACGGTAGATGATGTAAGCTGACTTTCAGGTGCCATGTTGGTTCACCGGGTACAGTTGCACGCTTCCGCTTTCTACTTATTGGATTTTTCCCATGTTCAAAATCCTTAACACTTTCTACCTTCGCAGCTACCTCTTTGGTTGTGTACTTCCTTGGTGGATCTCTAGTCTCAGCTTTACCATTGAAAAGTCTGCTTCTCCTGTATGGGTGACTTTTATCAAGAAATCGCCGATGCCCAATATATCCAATTTTGTTTTTCAAAGATTCAGCGCAAGGATTCTCATCGCAATGCACACACGCATGAAATCCTCTTGTGCTTCGGCCTGACATAGTGGCATATCCAGGATAATCATGAATAGACCAAAGAAACGCAGCATGCAATGGGAAATATTCTTGTGTGCATGCATCAAATGTCTGCACACCACTCCATAGCTGCATCATATCTTTTATCAGAGGCTGCATAAATACATGAAAATCTTTCCCTGGGGAATACTTTCCGGGAATTAGCAATGCCATCATGTAATTCGATTGATCCATGCACATCCATGGTGGGAAGTTGTAAGGAATCACAAAAACAGGCCACATACTGTAAGGATTACTCATACTTCCAAAGGGACTGAAGCCGTCTGTGGCAAAACCTAGTCTTATGTTACGAGGATCTTTAGCAAACCAATCAAACTTGCCATCAAAGTGCTTCCATGCCTCACCATCAGCAGGGTGCCTCAGTACATTGGGCTCAACAACCCTCTTCTCTTTGTGCCATCTAGTATGTGTCGACATTTCCTTTTTGACAAATAGTCTCTGCAACCTTTTAATTATAGGAAAGTACCTTAACACCTTGTGAGGGATTTTCTTTTTTCCAGTAGCATCTCTATATCTTGATACTCCACAAACATGGCAGTGCGTATCGTCCTTGTGATCTCCCCAAAATAAAGAACAATCAAACTTGCATGCATGAATTGTCTCATAACTAAGCCCAACATCAGAAAGAACACTCTTAGCATCAGCATATGATTTGGGAAAGTCCACATCTGGCAAAGCTGTACGTAAAAGCTGAAGTAAGAGATCAAATCCTCTGTTTGTTATCCGGCTGTATGATTTGACATGAAGGAGCTTAATAATGAACGACAACCTAGTGAAAGTGGTGCATCCCTTATGAAGTTCTTTTTTCGCTGACTCAATTAGATTAGCATACATATTTGGCAGGTCAGGACCTTTATTTCCAGACTTCTGCAGTTCATCGATCATACTAGACGAATCATCAACATAAAAATCACCATTGTCTTCCTCTTCATCGTTGTCACTATCATACGCACCATCGTCGTCTCTATACCGCCCTTCGTCATCACTAAAATCTTCCCCATGTCTAGTCCATCTTGTATACGTCATGGACATACCTGAACAATTGCAGTGATCCTCGACTGTTTTTATATCCTGACGTATCAGATTTAGGCAGTCCTTGCAAGGGCACAAGATTGGTTCATCTGTATTGTCCAAGTGTTCTTGCGCAAACTTGATGAAATCCCTAACACCTGCCATGTACTTTGTTGTGAACTTCTTGGTGCCATCAGTTATCCAACTTCGATCCATTGCCTACAATTCAGTTAAGAACATGCCAACGTTCTTCAGAACAGATCTTGACAACTGATTAAAAAATCTAGACCTAACGAACAATCAGGAGAACTCACCGATGATGCGTCTCGCCGCCACCACAATGGAGCCTTCACGGAATTCTTCTCACCTCGACGAGAACCCTAGTCGATTCGACTGTTAGCAAGATCACCTATATAGGCCGTGTCTACTAGCGGCGCGACTTAAACGAGGCACCCTCGGCCGACATAAATATTAATAAGGGAATTATTATGTCGTAACATCTAGATCACACCATTGAAATAAATATGTAGAATAGACAAGTTACGGATCCAGATCAAAATTCCATATCTACCTTAGCGGTAAGACTCCGCGTCGGTCACGCCAAAGCCCTGGTTCGATTCTTCCAAACCACAATTTTTACTTAATTAAATATGTTCCTGACAAGTGGGTCACGCATGATATATAAAACTAATAACATTTAATAAAGTAACTTAGTATTATTTCGTCACCACGATCTTTGATTTCGTCACCTATTAACAGACACGATGGAAGCCCTTCCCGCTTGGGTAATGGGTGACGATTTTTTGTTGACGAAAAATCATACCGTCAAGCATTACCTTAAATGCTTGACGAAAGATGAATTCGTCACCTATAAGGACACATCCTTGACGGTATGCATTTTTGTCACCAGGGTTTTCGTCAACAAACCCCCCATCTCTTAGTGATACTATGCATGAGGCTTGCAACTTGTAAGATATAATTTACATAACTCATATGCCTTATTACTACCGTTGACAAAATTGTTTCATGTTTTCAAAATAAAAGCTCTAGCACAAATATAGCAATCGATGCTTTCCTCTTTGAAGGACCATTCTTTTACTCTTATTGTTGAGTCAGTTCACCTATTTCTCTCCACCTCAAGAAGCAAACACTTGTGTGAACTTTGCATTGATTCTTACATACTTGCATATTGCACTTGTTATATTACTTTACATTGACAATATCCATGAGATATACATGTTATAAGTTGAAAGCAACCGCTGAAACTTAATCTTCCTTTGTGTTGCTTCAATACCTTTACTTTGATTTATTGCTTTATGAGTTAACTCTTATGCAAGACTTATTGATGCTTGTCTTGAAGTACTATTCATGAAAAGTCTTTGCTATATGATTCAGTTGTTTACTCATGTCATTACCTTTGTTTTGATCGCTGCATTCATCTCATATGTTTACAAATAGTATGATCAAGATTATGATGGCATGTCACTTCAGAAATTATCTTTGTTATCGTTTTACCTGCTCGGGACGAGCAGAAGCTTGGGGATGCTGATACGTCTCCAACGTATCGATAATTTCTTATGTTCCATGCTACTTTATTGATGATACCTACATGTTTTATACACATTATATGTCATTATTATGCGTTTCGGAACTAACCTATTAACAAGATGCCGAAGTGGCAGTTCCTGTTTTCTGCTGTTTTTGGTTTCAGAAATCCTAGTAACGAAATATTCTCGGAATCGGACGAAATCAACGCCCGGTTCCTATTTTTCCGGAACCATCCACACCGAGAGCCGCTGAGGGAAGCCCTGGGGCCCCACACCACACCCTGGCGCGGCCAGAGGGGGGGCCGCGCCGCCCTATGGTGTGGTGGCCTCAGGCCCCCTCCTGCGCCGCCTCTTCGCCTATATAAAGCCCCTGCATCGAAAACCCTTACAGAGGAAGCCACGGTACGCGAAACCTTCCATAGCCGCTGCCATCGCGAAGCCAAGATCTGGGGGACAGGAGTCTCTGTTCCCACCGCCGGACGGGGAAGTGTCCCGGAAGGCTTCTCCATCGACACCGCTGCCATCTCCACCGCCATCTTCATCACCGCTGCTGCTCCCATGAGGAGGGAGTAGTTCTCCATCAAGGCTCGGGGCTGTACCGGTAGCTATGTGGTTCATCTCTCTCCTATGTGCTTCAATACAATAATCTCATGAGCTGCCTTACATGATTGAGATTCATATGATGATGCTTGTAATCTAGATGTCATTATGCTAGTCAAGTGAGTTTTACTTATGTGATCTCCGGAGACTCCTTGTCCCACGTGTGTAAAGGTGACAGTGTGCACCGTGTGGGTCTCTTAGGCTATATTTCACAGAATACTTATTCACTGTTGAATGGCGTAGTGAAGTGCTTATTTATATCTCTTTATGATTGCAATGTGTTTGTATCACAATTTATCTATGTGCTACTCTAGCAATGTTATTAAAGTAGTTCTATTCCTCCTGCACGTGTGTAAAGGTGACAGTGTGTGCACCGTGTTAGTACTTGGTTTATGCTATGATCATGATCTCTTGTAGATTGCGAAGTTAACTATTGCTATGATAATATTGATGTGATCTATTCCTCCTACATATGCATGAAGGTGACAGTGTGCATGCTATGTTAGTACTTGGTTTAGTCTTTTGATCTATCTTACACTAAAGGTTACTAAAATATGAGCATTATTGTGGAGCTTGTTAACTCCGGCATTGAGGGTTCGTGTAATCCTCCAACAAAAGTGTAGAGTATGCATTTATCTATTCTGTTATGTGATCAATGTTGAGAGTGTCCACTAGTGAAAGTGTAATCCCTAGGCCTTGTTCCTAAATATCGCTATCGCTGCTTGTTTACTATTTTGCTGCTACTACCGCGCACTACTGCTTGTTTACCGTCCCGGGCAAAGCACTTTTCTGGTGCCGTTGCCACTACTATTTCATACCACCTGTATTTCACTATCTCTTCGCCGAACTAGTGCACCTTTTAGGTGTGTTGGGGACACAAGAGACTTCTTGCTTTGTGGTTGTGGTTGCATGAGAGGGATATCTTTGACCTCTTCCTCCCTGAGTTCGATAAACCTTGGGTGATCCACTTAAGGGAAACTTGCTGCTGTTCTACAAACCTCTGCTCTTGGAGGCCCAACACTGTCTACAGGAAAGGAGGGGGAACGTAGACATCACTCAGCGCTCCCACTTAATTTCTTGCAAATGCAAGCCTCTTCATCGTTTCTGATGAAATCAAAAAAAAAATCTTTGACTATTTCATCCGATGAAGATTCCAACTCCGTGATACTCACTTCATCCAATTCAAGTTTGTTTACCTATCTAGTATTCCACGGACTAGCAAAACAATTGGTTGTATCTTGTATACACATTTAATACACACTTCTGTTAAGTAACGTATTTTGCCATCCTACTATCATATCTCATGAAAGAAATATGTAGCGATTACTAGAATAATCCACATAGACTATAAGCATTACTACGGAAGATCTAATCTTATCGTAGTCAACTCTTTGAACTTTGTCGTAAACAACTTTTCGACAAGTCGAGCTTATTCAAGGATATTCCATCCAAGTCCATCAATTTTATAGATCCGTTTACTTTCAAAAAGTATTCATCTATCTTGGATTTCATGGCGTATAGCCATTTTAACGGAGTCAGGGCCCATCATAACTTCTTTGTATGTAGTTGGTTTATCATTGTTCAAAAACAATCCTTTGTTCACAAATCATTTATTTGATCACAAAGTAAACCATACCTACAAGGTTCAATAAGTACTTCGATCTCCATGACTATAACATTTTGTAGACATGGGAGCCATGATCGTCGTGGCCGCTTCCGGAACTAATTCCGATGCTGCGCTACTCTGATCATTATGCTCAGGTTCGTAAACCTTATCAAGTTCTATTGTCCTCCCACTCAAATACTTCGCTAAAAACAATTTCTTGGAAAAAAGTAAGAAACATCGACAAACACTTTTGTCTTTGTCTCGATAGTGGAAAGAATTCCCAATCAATTCTGTGGGATAACCAACAAAGACATTCATCCGATTTTGGTTGTAAACTTATTTACTTTATGCTATGCATTTCAAAATTGAAGAAAGGACTATTAGGGTTCATACCCATGCCATAACTCGTATGGTGTCATTTCAACGGATCATGATGATGCTCTATCTATTATATACTAAAAGCAAAATAAGGTGTTTTAATAGAGACACCAGGTTAATCCACATCATCTTAATTATTTTTATCAGCTGGATCTATAATTAATGGATGAGATTAAAAAATGAAGAAAGTTACGTACAACATTAGTCGTGCACAAAAGAGACCGCAGCTAGAACCGGAACCATCGCTTCCATCTAAAAAAATCTGATCGTTTGTTAAAAAAACGGACGTAGAACCGTAGGTTCCACCTAGAATAAAAAAAGAACAAAGGAGCCCGGTGTTGCACCAATATCGTGTCAAAGAAAGAAAGAACCAGAGCTATGGGTGGTTGTTTTCAAAAAAAAAAAAAAAGAGCTATGGGTGGTTCAGGACTTACCAAGCGTTCAATGAATGGATTCATATGACAGAGTGCGTGTGTTTCCGGCCGGCCACAAAAAATTAAATCCATGTAACAAATGAATCTAGAAAGGAAATTTGTAGTGGAAGGAAAAAACTATATGATTGCAATGTCCAGCCAGCTGCACAGGAAATTGAATGGAAGTGATATTTACAATATTAAAACGATTTCATATATGTTAACAAATAAATCCGGACATATACAATACAACTTTCCGCATAAAAGGAAAATATATACATATAGATTTTTTGAAAGATGGATTATTTATTTTTCTCACAGGTTGCATGTGCTATTCTTTTAACATAGATAGAGAGAGAGAAAATTATTCCCAAATAAAAAATTGGAATGCCCGATGAATATATGGAACTGTTTAGTGCCATCGTAGGAATCCACATCATTTCAGTTACCTAAAACGTTGGATCCATAATTAAAATCTAATATTTAGGGAGATATTCGTTGGAACATAATTGTTGCAACATCATATGAATTATCATCCAAACTATTCGAATCGTAGATCCATAATTAAAGGCTAATATTTCAGAATATATTCATTCCAACATAAATGTTTTTTTACATGCCTTGTATTGGAGCGTACTGTTGCATGCCTTTAGTTTTTTGGATCATGATGTTGGAGTTTTTATCAAATATGACCTAGAAAAAAATGTGTCATTTTCTTTGCCTAAAAAATCATCGCAGCCTTTCTCGACATAGTCCCGTGATTCCTAATCGGCACTCTCTCAAGACTGGGGCAAAGTGCAAGAATCGGCCGCAGGGGATAAGGAACGCATACGGGACTAAGAGGTGATCCGGTCTTTGGTCTGCAATACACCAGCGAAAAAAAGGCAAGGAGCGGCTCTGCATCATGCTCAGTACTCAGGTGAGAATTGTTAGAGGAATATGTGTGTTGTATTACCAGGGGGCCAAAGGCCACAATATATAGTACATGTACAGGTGCAAATATGCAGAAAGCCCCCTAACATATGGGGAAACTACAATATACAGATATATACTCTAACACCCCCCCGCAAACTCATGGTGGATCCACAACACTGAGTTTGGAGAGTAAAAAGTCATGCTGCGCTCGAGTTTGTGCCTTTGTAAAGAAATCCGCCAACTGCAAATCTGAAGGCACATAATGAACCGCAACAACCTCATCCTGCACCTGAGCACGTGTATAAAAAGCATCAACACCAATATGCTTGGTCAGCTCATGCTTGACCGGATCACGTGCAATACTGATAGCACCTGTACTGTCAGACAAAAGTGGAGTGGGTGTCGTAACAGAGACCCCAAAATCTGCAAGCAACCACCGTAACCAGGTCACCTCAGCAATCAACAAAGCCATAGCCCGCAGCTCAGCCTCAACACTCGAACGAGAAACCGCTACCTGTTTCTTCGTCTTCCAAGCAACAAGCGAACCACCAAGAAACACACAGTAAGCAGAAAGTGAACGACGATCCGTAGGATCACTCGCCCACGTAGCATCCGAGTAGCACTGGAGCTGGAGAGAGCTAGAACGAGGAAAGAAAAGGCGACGAGTGATCGTGCCACGAAGGTAACGAAGAACACGGAGGAGATGACTGTAGTGAACAGTGGTAGGAGCTGAGACAAACTGACTCAGAATATGAACAGGATAAGAAATATCAGGACGAGTGACAACAAGATAAACAAGACTCCCAACAAGATGACGATAACGTGTGGGATCAGGAAGAGGATCACCATCAGTAGGACGAAGCTTAACATTAAGCTCCATAGGAGTATCAACCGTGCGCTCATCCCCAAGAGCAGCACGAGCAAGAAGATCCTGAATGTACTTCTCCTGAGAGATAGAAAAGCCATCAGAAGTGGAGGAAACCTCAATCCCAAGAAAATAGCGAAGAGGACCAAGATCAGTCATGAGAAACTGATCACGAAGACGAGCCTTTACAAAGGCAATATACTCAGGATCATCACCAGTAATGATCATATCATCAACATAGAGAAGGAGAAGGGTGCGTCCACGAGGAGAAGTGTGAACGAAAAGTGCTGGATCATGAAGACTAGGAGAGAAACCAGCAGCAGTCACCACAGAGGCAAAGCGCTCAAACCAGGCACGAGGGGCCTGTTTGAGACCATAGAGAGAACGTCGAAGACGACAAACCATCACATCGGGAACAGAATACCCAGGAGGAGGCTGCATGTAAACCTCCTCACTCAACTCGCCATTAAGAAAAGCATTCTGAACATCAAGCTGGGAGACAGACCAGGGAATCGGCCAACCAGCTAGAAAAGAATCGGCCGGGCGGCTGGCGAGTGGGCGATCGCACGCGGGCAGGCGATCTCGTGCGGGCGGGCCAGGGGCGCCTGGGCGTCGGGAACCGGGCGGCGAAGCAGCAGCTCGAGATCGAGCGGAGGAAGCAGCAGATCGATTACGAGAGAAATCGGGCGCCACACGTAGGGGAGACTAGAGGATCAATATTTGCTCTGATACCATGTTAGAGGAATATGCGTGTTGTATTACCAGGGGGCCAAAGGCCACAATATATAGTACATGTACAGGTGCAAATATGCAGAAAGCCCCCTAACATATGGGGAAACTACAATATACAGATATATACTCTAACAAGAATATCAACAAGGATATAGCCAAATAATTATGCAAACTTCTGCATCTTAAATAATAGCTGCAGCGATATGCAGTACGTTACTAAACATGTACTTCCGCATTGTAGTTCATAGCTGCATACGTTAAAGAAATCATAACGAATATATTATAAATATTGACAGAGAGCGATCAATAAGTGTCAATATTTGTAATACGGGATTTCTATATACTGGAAGCAATATATGGTATTCTAATAGAGCCAACCACATTAAGCCACGTCACTCAGTTTATTTTGAAATTTGTTTCCAAAATTTGCAGCTACAATCTAATGAGATATACATAGTTATGTTATGGAATGGTGCCTTTTGAAAAGACGTACCAAATACAAAGTGAAATATTGTACCAGATTAGAAGTGCAAAAACAATAATAACTATGTGTCAACAGGTATCTCTATCCAACTCTATCTCCTGCCATTTAAAAAATGCCAACAAAAATATTTTAAACGTGGAGGAAAATTCTATCCGTGGACGTTATAAAAAAATGCGTACCATAACTTGCTATCTAAAACGTGAACGATTTTTTTTGTCTTGCATGCATATCAACCTAGCAGATCGCGAGAGACCACCGATGGGGCATTTCCTACATGCAAATGAGTTGTGTTAACCTACTAAAGTAGTTGATCTGTGCAATATGTAAACAGTGATTCGTCGCATGTGCCTATCTAGAAGCTATCATTTTGCAGATGCATCACACACACACGTTAAATCATGGAGGTCTTGGGCTAGCAAATAATTGTCACAAATTTACCCCAAATTGATCATATTTAGTCTTTAATACTGAAAGTAGACGGCTGCAAATCCAAACTTACAGTAACAATGGACATACATTAGTTCCATTTTTGTAAAGTTCTACATGTTAGTATTTATGCATGTGGAATTTACGGGTGATGTTAAATCACAAAATATTATAATAAAAATATGTCGAAGATGAAACCAAGGAGATTATAATCTTAATTGGGAAATTCATGATTCCCTACATAGTTATCTCAATGAGTATAGAACTAGCTAAATATGCTGCCCTCGCATTTGCGAGGGCCACCTTGCTAGTTTAGTGTAAAAGCGGTAGTCACTAAAGCATAATCCACAAAAATATAATAGCATCAATATTTTATCTCATCATTGACCCAACAAGGTTTGGATACATCTCTCGGATACTCCATCATCACTATGATACTCCAAGAAACGTGAGTTGTAGAACAATTTCATAACTCTCTTAGATGTTCGCTAAAACTCGTAATTCAAATATTTCCACTATGATCTAATCATAGATATTTGACTTTTCTATTACGATGATTTCCACCTCATGCTGAAATTTATTTGAATCCATTCAAATGTTTCAAACTTCTTCCTTATCGAATATATACACATATATACTCAATTCATTGTTGGAAGTTTTCATGAAGTAGAAGAATCTCCCGCACACAACTATGCCCAGTGAACCTCATACATCATCATGTATGTTTCCACGTACTAAGTTAGTTGTCCGTTCAACTCTTGGCCTATGAACGGCATTTTAGTCATTCTCTTTAGAAAAGATTTGCAAGCGCCAAACGATTCAAAAATCGAATGACTCCAAAAATCCATTTGCATGGAGTTCCTTCATGTGTTCCTTTCTAATATGACCTAAATTGCGGTTCCATAAATAAGTGGAATTCAAATCATTTGCCTTATGGCATTTTAGCGTCAGTATTATGTATGTGTGTTTCACCATTAAGATTTATAATAACTTATCCATCGTACATGGAGTAATGTCATAATTTGAACAACTCATTGTTTTCATTTGACCAGAGCAAAATAACAATTATTAAGTTCTTTATTATAAATTCTAAGGGCTAGATAGGAT
Organism: Lolium multiflorum; assembly: GCA_030979885.1. Classification (NCBI taxonomy): domain Eukaryota; kingdom Viridiplantae; phylum Streptophyta; class Magnoliopsida; order Poales; family Poaceae; genus Lolium; species Lolium multiflorum. The sequence continues at coordinate 160,921,035 of CM061750.1, forward strand.
GCCAACGACGAACATAATAACACTTTATTTTTGTTCCAGAAGTGCATTCCTATCATATTCCTTGTCAGTCACTTAGGCCATTGTATTCTTGTATTGCGTTGTTTTGTATGACATTTCATACCAACCAATATGGTACTAATACCCAAGAATTTCATTGTGTGACCAAACTAGGAATACAACCATAACATGTATATCATGTATATACACCTGAGCTAGACTTTCTAGTCTTCTCTTTTCTTTCTGCCAAAATATCTTTTGTAGTTTCTCTTTTAGCTTTCCTCATTATTCAGAAAATACTTCACCTTCAATAACTTCTAGGTTTGTTGGTCAAATACCAATAACCTTGAGGTTCTTACTTTGAAGTTGATCATCATATGACAAGTGTTTCAGATTTCACTATTAGTAACTTTGTAATATGATGAACAATTTCACTCATAATTTTATCCATTATATCATGACGACTTTCCGAGACCATGTCTGTACATGTTAGGCTCGTAAAGTTTTAACCTTGGTATTCGCATGTGCAAATCTGGCTTGCATCCGTTGTATGCACACGTAGAATCTATCACACCCGATCATCACGTGATGCTTCGAAACGACGAGTCTTAGCAACGGTGCATACTAAGGACGATAACTTCATGGATATGCGAATATTATTAGTGCCCCAATAGTTGGAGGATTGTGACGCCTGGCATCTTCAACCTTCATACATTCCCATAAAACTTATGATTTTATGTAGTCTCACCAAATTTATATTCTATTATCTTGCAATAAGGTCTTAGATATCACATATATCTCATACCTTGATTATTTCTAAAAACTAAATTTTCAGCTCCTTACTTTTCAAACAGATTTGAACTTCAAGTTTCACGGAGACAAGATAACTTTAGGTACTAATTAAAACCATAGCTCTTTGAATCAACAATGCGAGGTTTACTAAAAGTTTGCAATAGGACTTAATCATTTCTTGATTCTTTAACAATACGGTACCAATCCGTAAAGTTTCTTGTCAGATTTTAACAGTATTTCTATCTCAATAACAAGACTAGCGCATGGTAGAAAACGGATGCCAATACTACAAAATTAATTCAAAATACTACTCAGACTATGTTTATGATAATTAGTTCATGTTTTAATCTAATTACTAATGAACTCCCACTTAATACAACATCCCTCATAGTTGTTAAGTGGTACACGATCCAAATCCACTATACCAAAACCGATCATCACGTGAGATGATGTAGCTTCAATGGTGAACATCAACATGTTGATCATATCATCCATATGACTCGTGTTCAACCTTTCGGTTTCCGTTGTCCCGAGGCCATGTCTGTACATGCTATGCTCGTCAAGCAAACCCAAGTATTCCGCGTGTGCAACATGGCTTACACACTACTAGGAAAAGGGCTATAGCTGCACGGAAGGGTGCCGGCGCACCACCATTGACGTGCGCCGGTGGCAACATACCGCCGGCGAGCCATGTTAGACCGCGCCGGCGAAGAACCTATACTGCCGGCGCACAAGAAAATTTAGTGCGCCGGGAATAAAATTCGAAGAGTTCTGGATGGAAACAGAAAATATGGGCACCTTACCCCCGGCGCACCTCTATGGTGGTGCGCCGGTGGTAGACAATTTTCCACCAGCGCACCACCATAGAGGTGCGCCGGGGGTAAGTTGCCTAGATTTTTCTCTCCACCCCCCCGAATCGCCTTTTCAGTTTTCGAAAAAATAATAGAAAATGATAGAAAATTCAAAAAATAAAATCCTTTGATATGTCCAATACTTATGTAATCTAGTATTAAAGAAAAATTGAAAAAATGATTTTCGATATATTATGCAAAATGGCGTCATCTTTCGGTAAAACGGGATTTCTGGTTGCATACGACCTCCGATGAAAAACTTTTTTATATCAAAATCTATCTACGCGAAATTTCCTATCCGAATTCAACGGCCTACGGCCGTTTACCGATTTTTTTGATTCCCAAAATTCGAAAAGGAAAACAGAGTTTTTTGAGGTTTTAGATTTGGATGAAAAAAATTAAAAAGTACCCCCGGCGCACCACCATACTAGGTGCGCCGGCAGTAACTTGTACTATATAGGCGCAGACTTGCCTCCTCCTCCTCTTCTTCCACTTCTCCTCCTCCTCCTCTCCTCCTCCTCCTCCTCTTCTCCTTCCTCCTCTTCTCCTCCCTGACGGGCTCGTCCTCCTCCTCCTCCGACGACGACCTCCTCCGGCGACCTCAACCTCGGGCCTCCTCCGGCGACCTCAACCTCGGGCCTCCTCCGGCGACCTCAACCTCGGGCCTCCTACTCCGGTGACATCCTCCCTCCGGTGACATATTCCTCCTCCTCCTCCTCATACTACACATCGGGTCTCCTCCTCCTCCACCTCCCTCCTCCTACTCCGGTGACATCCTCCTCCGGTGATATCCTCCTCCTCCTCCTCATACTCCACCTCCGGTCACCTCCTCCACCACAACCTCCGACCTCCTACACCTCCTCCTACTCCTACCTCGGCGCAACAACGACAGGCCCACATTCATGGTTTTCGAGGACGAACCCGAGCTAGATCTAGATCGAGATCTAGATCTAGATCGGACTTTTTAAAAAATTGAAAAATCATACCGCCGGCGCACCTGGCCTGGTTCGCCGGGGATAATTGTTACTGCTGGCGCACCAGCTGGTGCGCCGGCGGTAACTCATTATCACCGGCCTGTTCGCACATGCGGGCTCGTCAAGCAAACCCAAGTATTGCGCGTGTGCAACATGGCTTACACCCGTTGTATATGAACGTTGAATCTATCACATCCGATCATCACGAGATGCTTTGAAACGACGAACTTTGGCAACGGTGCATACGAGGGGAGAACACTTTATTATCTTGATATTAATGTGAGGGATCATCTTATAATGCTACCGTCGCGATCTAAGCAAAATAAGATGCATAAAGGATTAACATCACATGCAATTCATATGTGATATGATATGGCCCTTTAGTCTTTGCGCCTTCGATCTTCATCTCCAAAGCACGGACATGATCTCCATCATCAACGGGCATGATCTCCATCATCGTCGGCGTAGCGTCAAGGTCCATGGCGCCGTCTTCATGATTGTTCACCTCATGTAGCAACTATTACAACTACTTTGAAATACTACTCAACATGAAATTTAAAGACAACCATAAGGCTCCTGCCGGTTGCCACAATACAATAATGATCATATCATACATATTCATCATCACATCATGGCCATATCACATCACCAAACCCTGCAAAAACAAGTTAGACGTCTCTAATTTGGTTTGCATATTTTACGTGGTTTAGGGTTTTCGAGTGAGATCTAATCTACCTACGAACATGAACCACAACGGTGATACTAGTGTTTTCAATAGAAGAGTAAATTGAATCTTCACTATAGTAGGAGAGACAGACACCCGCAAAGCCTCTTATGCAATACAAGTTGCATGTCGAACGAGGAGCAAGTCTCATGTAAAGTTAGCCCGAGCCGCTTCATCCCACTATGCCACAAAGATGCAAACTACTCAAACTAAAGACAACAAAAACATCAACGCCCACAAAACCATTGTGTTCTACTCGTGCAACCATCTATGCATAGACACGGCTCTGATACCACTGTAGGATAACATAGCATAGAAAACAAAAAATTCCTACCGCAACAGCAATCCAAGCCAAGATGCAATCTAGAAGACGGTAGCAACGAGGGGATTATCGAGTCTCACCCTTGAAGAGATTCCAAAGCCTACAAGATGAGGCTCTTGTTGCTGCGGTAGACGTTCACTTGCCGCTTGCAAAAGCGCGTAGAAGATCTTGATCACGGCGCCACGAACGGGCAGCACCTCCGTACTCGGTCACACGTTCGGTTGTTGATGAAGACGACGTCCACCTCCCCGTTCCAGCGGGAAGCGGAAGTAGTAGCTCCTCTTGAATCCGGCAGCACGACGGCGTGGTGTCGGTGGTGGTAGAGAACTCCGGCGGAGCTTCGCTAAGCGTGCGGGAGAGAAGGAGGAGCGGGGCGGCTAGGGTTTGGGGAGAGGGGGGCGCCGGCCATCTAGGTGGTGCGGCCACCTTGTTGTGTTGGGGTGGCCGGCCCCCTCCCCTTGGTCCCTCATTATATAGGTGGAAGCCCCAAGTGTTGGACTACAAGTCTCCGAATAAGACCCGAACCCAAAACCTTCCATGTGATAGGGAAACCTACCCAAGGTGGGAATCCCACTTGGGGTGGGATTCCCCCCTTCCATGTGGGGGGGCCGGCCCCCTTTGGGGTCCACTTGGGACTCCACCCTCTTAGGGTTGGCCGGCCATGGGAGGTGGAGTCCCTCCGGGACTCCGCCTTCCTTAGTGGTTTCTTCCGGACTTTTCTAGAACCTTCTAGAACCTTCCGGATCATTTTAAATCACATAAAATGACTTCCTATATATGAATCTTATTCTCCGGACCTTCCGAACTCCTCGTGATGTCCGGGATCTCATCCGGGACTCCGAACAAATATTCGAACTCCATTCCATATTCAAGTTCTACCATTTCAACATCCAACTTTAAGTGTGTCACCCTACGGTTCGCGAACTATGCGGACATGGTTGAGTACTCACTCCGACCAATAACCAATAGCGGGATCTGGAGATCCATAATGGCTCCCACATATTCAACGATGACTTTAGTGATCGAATGAACCATTCACATACGATACCAATTCCCTTTGTCACGCGATATTTTACTTGTCCGAGGTTTGATCATCGGTATCTCTATACCTCGTTCAACCTCGTCTCATGACAAGTACTCTTTACTCGTACCGTGGTATGTGGTCTCTTATGAACCATTCATATGCTTGCAAGCTATTAGACGACATTCCACCGAGAGGGCCCAGAGTATATCTATCCATCATCAGGATGGACAAATCCCACTATTGATCCATATGCCTCAACTCATACTTTCCGGATACTTAATCCCACCTTTATAACCACCCATTTACGCAGTGGTGTTTGATGTAATCAAAGTACCTTTCCGGTATAAGTGATTTACATGATCTCATGGTCATAAGGACTAGGTAACTATGTATCGAAAGCTTATAGCAAATAACTTAATGACGTGATCTTATGCTACGCTTAATTGGGTGTGTCCATTATATCATTCACATAATGACATAACCTTGTATTAATAACATCCAATGTTCATGATCATGAAACGATGATCATCTATTAATCAACAAGCTAGTTATACAAGAGGCTTACTAGGGACTCATTGTTGTTTACATAACACACATGTATCAATGTTTCGGTTAATACAATTATAGCATGATATATAAACTTTTATCATAAACATAAAGATATATAATAACCACTTTTATTATTGCCTCTTGGGCATATCTCCAACACGGACACCCTCAGTAAAGGGTGCTAACCCGGAAAACCCAGATGTGGCTGTGTCTCCAGCTAAGGAGGTGATGGTTATCGCTCCGGCTTGGACTCAACCTTTCCTAGACTTCCTCATTGACCAAAAGTTGCCGTAGGACAAAGTCCTCGCACGACAGGTCGTCAGACGAGCAAGATCCTACACAATAGTTGATGTACATCTCTATAAACGAAGTGCAAACGGGGTATTTCTGAAATACGTCTCAAATCAAGATGGCTTCGAAATCCTCAGAGAGATCGACCAAAGTGATTGCGGGCATCACGCCGCTCCCAGGCCCTCGTTGCAAAAGCTTTCCGGAAGGTTTTTACTGGCTAACAGCTAAAGAAGATGCTGAAAAGATAGTCAAAACTTGTCGAGGTTGCCAATACTACACTACTCAACCAAATGCTCCGGCTCAGGAGCTGAATACCATCCCTATCACTTGGCCATTCGCGGTCTGGGGGCTTGACATGGTCGGAAAATTAAAGAAATCATCTCCTGGCGGTTTTGAGTACCTCTTGGTCGCTATTGACAAGTTCAGTAAGTGGATCGAGGCAAAGCCAGTGAGAAAAACCGATGGTGCTACGGCACTAAAATTCGTTTGCAGCCTCATAGTGAGATACGGCATCCCACACAGCATAATCACAGACAATGGCACGAACTTCGCACAGGGAGAACTAAAGGATTATTGCAATGACGTAGGGATCCGGCTTGACCTGCCTCCGTGGCTCATCCACAATCTAATGGGCAGGTCGAGCGAGCCAATGGCCGCATTGACATAGGCATCCCAAATGGGCCTGCCGAATAAGGTACCCGAGGACATCTAGAGGCCCACGACTCGAAGCTTTCAAGGCCCAGAAGCCCGGCGCACATTGATAAAGAATCTAAAGTTATATTAGGAATTGAATCACGAGTCATGTAATCATACTGGAAAGACTCGGATAGTGTCCCAGAGTTTGTAACTTATACGGCACGAAAGCTCTCGGCTCTCCCTCCTATATAAAGGGCAGACGATGGGTGAAGAATCAACGAATCTATTGTCAACATAACCCTAGTTTTCTTAGTCGAGCACCTTTTCGGCTGAACCTTCAAGATCTACTTGCCATCTACTTTCTACGAAACCCGAAGTCTACAATCCGTAGGCATTGACAAGTTAATCCCTTGTCAATTGGCGCCGTCTGTGGGAATTGGAGGCTGCAAGGAGGTGATCTCGATGGCATCGTCAACATCATCAACGGCAAGCAACGCGATGGACGGAGGTAAACGGATCCAACCTGATCTCGACGATTTTGTTCCTCACCCTCCCGCTCGTTTGCATGCATAAGCCGATCTAGAGAAGTCGATGGAGATGACGTTTAGGAGTTTCCACTTCTGTGTCTGGAAAGAAGGATCGTATCGTCTCGCGGCACGGATTTTTTCGGGACCGTTAGCGGCCGATTCCGGGATCTCAGGATCATCATCATCATCGATCGAGTCAGGCGACGAGGAGGTTTCGCCACCAAGCTTCATCAAGCCCGCCGTCGTCGGAGAACTCGCCGAGATGTTCGCCGATATGTCTTTCGGGTCGTTCACGGGCTCCGATCTGAGCAGTGACTCAGAATGCATCGGCAACTTCGACTTCATCGACATATCTACTTCTATTCGGGAGGTCTTTGCCGATCTATACGACGGTGTCACCGACCCTGAAGATGATGAAAACACAGCTACAATATATCATCAAGTCTGTGCAATCGGGGAATCGAGCCGACAAGAGGATGAAGCGTCGAAGACTTTTGATGACTTGGGCAATCCATACATCGATCCCACAGATCTCACGTGCGGAACATGAAATAAATACATCGGGTCCACGCTGCGAGAGAAAATACAGCTGTCACAAGCAGCTTGGGATAGAGCTCAAAGAGCCGATGACTACCACGGCTACACCGGAGGCGCTGCAAGCATATCAATATAAACTAGCTCGTGCTGGACGAGAGTTAGAGAAACAAAGAATAGCACTCGACGAAAGGAGAGCTGCAGCTTCTGCGTCAAGTGCGCATAGGGCCGCCTTGAGTCGACAATCAGGAACCTCGGGAGACAATCACATGGACGCCTGTGCGAGAGGAAGATCTCGACTGGCAAATGTCCTCGAGAATGAACGAGAGAACCTGATCCAAAACCTCGATATGTCCGTTATGTCGACAGACACGAGAGGGCACATCATCCCAAAAACACCGGAAGCAGGATATATGGCGACACATGCCTTCATATTTGCATCCAAACCACCTCCAGGAGATCCCAGAGAAGCACTATATCAGATGGCTATGGCAGGAGTTGGCATCATGGGGTCAGCAATAGCAAGATCGAGTACACCGCAACCCGAAAGTGCTCCAATAAATAGTTCAAGGCAAAATATTCCTCGACCCACTACGGTGGCGTGAGATCCTCCACGAGAAGGTGACGCGAGAAACACGGTGACGCAAGCACGAGTCGACAGAGCACGACAGGAGAGGGACCGTGAAAATAGAACACGAGAACGTCGGCACTCGCTGGAACTTAGCGAGGAGGATTTATGTGGGCTCCCTTGCTTCACCCGACGATTTCGCAAAACTAAAGTGCCTTCTAGCTACAATAAATTCGCTGGATTGCAAGATCCTGAGGATTGGATAGTTGATTACTTGGAGACAGTAAAGCTGATGGGCGGAACTAGGGCAGCGGCCATGCAGAGCATTCAGGTCCACCTCAGCGGAGCCGCAAGATCTAGGATGAAGAAGTTACCGGAAGGATCCATCGACAGCTGGGAAACTTTCGAGGACTTGTTCGTGAGGAATTTTCATTCCACGTGCAAGAAACCTGCATCAATAGGGCAGCTCAGGACCTGCGATTTAAGTCGACGAATCAATGATGATGTACATCCAGAGGTGGAGCATCATAAAAAATTCGCCTGAGAACGTGTCAGATGAAACAACAATCGACGCGTTTGTTGCAGGAATCCGAAGAAGAGATCTAATCGAGGAATTGGGAAGGTCCAACCCAAGAACAATAGCTGACCTCATGGAGATAGCGAATCGCTGGGCTGACGGAGAAGATGTTGTTCGTAACAAATGGTAGAGGTCACCCGAAGAGGACCGTAAGAGGAATAACAATCAAAATAGGCGACGTTTTTGACCCTTCACAGATTACGACGGTCCCAGCCAAGTGGCGGCTGGCTTCCGAGGAAATAGTGGAGGAAATCATCGGGATGATTACCAGCGGAACAATGACCAGCGCAACGATCATAGAGATGCGCCGAGTTTAAGCAGGCAAAATAACCGGCCTAGGTTCCCAAGGCCATACAACGTGCCACCCGAAGATTTATTGAACGGGCCATGCTAGATGCAACGAGAGAAAAAGACAGTCGGGTCATCTTAAGAAGGACTGCCGAACTTTTCAAGCTTTACGAAGATACGCGGAAAACACCAACACGCAAGCAGAAAATAGGGTACGTGCAGGGGCCAAGGAGTGAAATTCACCTGCCACCACCACCCGCAATTACCAGCGCAAATCAACATCAGTTTCAACTTGCGACACCTCTGAGCGATGACTTCATAAATACAACGGGAGCAGTGTCGATGATACCGAAGGGTAGACCCTCGAACAGGGCGCAGAAGTTAATTTCGCGACTGGTATACATGGCAGAAAAGATGCCTCCACCAACCATCGAGTACCTCAATTGGTCGGGACAGGCCATAGGATTCAGTCAAGAGGATCACCCACCTCAAGTTCCACGACCAGGGCAGTGAGCTATGATCTTACCAACGGTGATTGCGGGGTTTGAGGTCTCTCGCATATTTATAGATGGAGGAAGCAGTTTAAATCTCATATACGCGGATACATTGCGGAAGATGAATATCTCTCTGTAGAATCTGACACCAACGGATACGCGTTTCCATGGCATCACACCTAAGAAGCCGAATTATCCTCTAGGAAAGATCTTACTCGACGTACAGTTTGGAACTCGAGAAATTTTTAGGAAGGAGAAGCTGGAGTTTGAAGTTATCTTGGGACGACCCGCATACGCCAGATTCATGGTTGTGCCGCATTAAACATACCTACTATGGAGGATCCCCGGACCCAATGGCCCAATCACAGTCAAAGGAAGCTTTGCTCGGCAGATAAGTGCGACAAGGATTTTCACAAGCATTCCGAAACCTTCGGGATGCAGGATGAGTACGAAGCATCCCAACTGACCACCAACTACGACGTGTTACCCGACGGAGGTAGATCCTTGCAGGAGCAAGCTTTAGACATCTCCAAGAACGCTAAGGAAGTGCAGATCCAGCCGACAGATCCAAAAAAGACGACATCTATCGCATCCAACTTGGACAGTGCATAGGAAAGCGCGCTCGTCGAGTTCCTCTGTGAGCGCTAGGAAATCTTTTCATGGTGTCCAGCTGACATGCCAGGAGTACACAGGGAACTTGAGGAGCACCCTCTTAATCTAGATCCAAGGGCTAGACCAATTTGACAACCTTTGCGGCGATTCTCCGAGCCAAACCGCAAAGCCATGCTATCTGAGATTCGTCGGCTCAAAGAAGCAGGTTTCATCAAGGAACTGCACGCTGAGGCCACGTGGGTCGCTAACCTAGTGCTGGTCCCGAAGAAAAACCGAAGTCCTTCGCATGTGCGTCGATTTCACGTGTCTCAATAACACTGTCCAAAGGATCACTTTCCCCTCCGGAGGATTGACCAAATTATCGATTCCACGGTAGGTTGCGAACGTCTTGCCTTCCTCGACGCGTATTATGGTTACAATCAGATGCGCTTGAAAGAAGAAGATGAAGTCAAAACAGCTTTCATAACCCCTTATGTTGCATTCTGCTTCAGAACAATGCCTTTCGGGTTGAAAAACGCGGGAGCCACATACTAGCGGATGATGCAGAAGTGTCTGGCCACGCAGATCGGAAAAACGTTCAAGTGTACATTGAAAACATCGTCATAACAACAAACAAAGGATCATCCCTCATAGATGAAGGAAACCTTCGATAACCTCGACAAGTTTCGCCTCAAGCTAAACTCAAAAAAATGTTCCATTGGTGTTCCTGCGGGAGAACTCCTCGTATACTTAGTGTCAGCAAGGGGAATCGAGACCAACCCCGAGAAAATACGGGCTATCTTGACGATGTGAAAACCAACCAAGCGCAAGGAGATACAGCAGCTGACTGGACGTGTCGCAGCTTTGAGCAGGTTTGTCACTAGGTTGGGCGAAAAAGCGCTGCCTTTCTACGCACTAAACACGCAAGGGGAAACATTCGAGTGGAATGAGGAAGCAGACAAAGCTTTTGAGCATCTGAAGCGAACTATCTCGACACGACCAGTGCTGGTAGCTCCCCAAGAAAAAGAACCGCTGATGTTATATATTGCGGCTACACCTCAGGTGGTCAGCACGGTCCTCGTGGTAGAGCGAGAAGAAGAAGGGAAGATTCATGGGTTTCAGTGGCCGATATATTTCCTTAGTGAAGTTTTGTCAGCATCCAAGCAGCGCTATCCGCAATATCAGAAGCTAGCATACGGAGTTTTCATGTCGGCACGGAAGTTAAGACACTATTTTTTGGCGCACCCGATAATATTAGTCAATGAGGCCCCTCTCTCAAATATACTGAACAACCCAGAAGCTACATGACGTGTTTCCCTTTGGGGAATCGAGCTTTCCCCTCGGGACATCACATATGAGAAAAGAAAGGCGATCTAGTCACAACTTCTACCGAACTTTGTCGTAGAGTGGATGGAACTTCAAAATACAGGAACCCCAGATTTATCGAGTACCTGGCACATGAATTTCGACGGGTACAAGAGACTGGAAGGAGCATGAGCAGGAGTAGTACTTGTCTCACCCCAAGGAGACAAGATGAAGTATATATTGCGGATGACCTTCCCCAACGCATCAAATAATGAGGCAGGATATGAGGCCCTTATTCACGGGGTGAAGATGGCAAAGGAGTGCGGTGCTACCCGCTTAAAAAAATTCGGCGACTCCCAGTTGGTGGCTCAATATAGGTGATGAACAAGTGCAATGCAGTTAATGACAACATGATAGCGTATAAGGAGGTGTACAACGAACTCGAGAAAACTTTCGATGGTTGTGAAGTTAACCATATCAGCAGGCTCAGCAACGATGAAGCCGACGTTCTGGCGAACATCGGATCGCAGTTTCTCCCCATACCACCTAGAGTCTTTTGGGAAGAGATAAGTGAGAGATCAACCAAGGCGAAGAAGGCATCGTAGCAGCCAAAGAAAAAGGATAAATCCAAGAAAGACTCGGGGGCTCCAGCAGCTACAGAGACACATACATCGGAAGATGAGGAGGAACCAGAGGAAGTCATGATGATCCAAATTCCCTGGATGCAGGTTTACCTGGCTTACATCACAAAGAAAGATATACCCGAAGATCCGGTCGAAGCGAGGCGAGTTATTCAACGAGCTAAAGCCTTCACAATGGTCAAGGGAGAACTATACAAACGAAGCATCTCAGGAGTATTGCAGAGGTGCGTCACACCCGAAGATGGACGAGTTGTATTGAAAGACATACATGAAGGAATATGTGGCCACCACACAAGCAGTCGAGCAATAGAAGCCAAAGCTTTTCGGACAGGATTTTATTGGCTGATAGCAATAGAGGATGCAAAAGACATAGTTTGCACTTGCAATATGTGCCAGAGGTTTGCATCCAAGCCCCACTCTCCATCAGCAGAATTGATGTCGATACCATTGGCATGGACTTTTGCACAATGGGGACTTGACATGGTGGGAAAATTACACAAGTCCTGGCCAGGAGGACACATGTATTTGCTTGTGGCTGTCAACAAATTCACCAAGTGGATCGAAGCAGTACCAGTAACTTCGGCAGATGCAACATCAGCGGTAAACTTATCAAAAGGATAGTTTTTCGGTTCAGCGTCACCAACAGCATAGTTACGGACAATGGCAGTAATTTCACCTCCCGAGAATCTAAGGACTACTGTGAAAGCGTGGGCATCAAGCTACAGTTTGCACGGTGACGCACTCGGGAACCAACGTTCAAGTCGAAAAAGCCAACGGGCTTATCTGCAACGGCATCAAGAAGTGTCTGTTAACACCGCTGGAGAAAGCGCGACACATTTGGGTCGATGAGTTGCCGTACGTATTATGGAGTTTACGAACAACACCGAACGCAGCAACCCAAGAAACACCTTTCTTCTTGGTCCATGGAGCCGAAGCAGTGTTGCAGATAGAAATAGAACACAACTCCCCCAGAGTCGCGGAATATGAAGAGGAAACTTTGCAGAAGGTGCGGGAGGACGATGTTGACGCACTTGACGAAGCGATAGATGAGGTGCTATCAAGGGTAAGCGCATAATAGCCGAACCTCAAGAATTATCACAGCCGATGTTTGCGGCCCAGGTCCTTTCAAGTTGACGACCTAGTCCTTTGACTCACACAAGATGGACACGAGAAATTTGGATCTCCATGGTTGGGACCATACAACGTCACTAAAGTTATTCCGGGAGGAGCTTATCGGCTGAAGGACAAGAAATCGGGCAAGGATGAACCAAATCCGTGGAACATAGCACAACTATGGCGTTTCTACGCTAAGAAATCAATTTAGTATCAAATATGTAAGCATACATTGTACCTGAAGAGCTCACAAGTTTTCAGACGCATTATTTTCCTTTCAGGGCACCGAGTGGTGCTGAAAGGTTTTTAATGAGACAGCCTTGCGATGCTACAATATAGCATGGTTGAAATAAAAATAGTGATGGCACATAATTTTCTCGCAAGCAAGGCTCGGGGGCTCGAACCCGAAAAATTTACAAAATATACTCGACTTCAAAGAACTTCTCAATTTACACGCCTTGGTTCCATGAAAAACCTTGCGAACAATAAAGATAGTCACGCCAACCGAGATACTTGGGGTCTCAAAGAAAAAAAGATTACACAATAATTTGCCTTGACTTGACATGAGTCTCGCAATGATAGTTACAATATACATGACTTACAATTATATGGAATCATGCGGTTCGGTTCAAACCAAACACATTGGAAAAAAGAAAAAGAATTCCTACAAAAATCTATCTATGGTTATGTTTTCTCTTGCAGCACGTACAATTTGCGTCGAATCATCATACCGAAACTCCTTGAAGAAATTGGCATCCACCCTAAGGAGCTGCCGATCATTTTCTGGCTACGGAGATATAACCGCACTATGCTTGTCAACATTTACCCTCCTTCGACATCTTGGTAAAAAGTGTCGATAACACCTAAAGTCCAACTTCGAGTGGAAGACCTTTAACCAAATCAGGTCAAACTTAGCGCCAGCCACCATTTGAGCCTTCGGAAAGTCGTGGATGCTCTGCGCGTCTCTAAATTTTCCCATAAGCTCGGTAAGATTTTCATGCTGAGGGTTCCGAGGAAACATAGCATTGTACACCATGGCCAGGTTACTGCCGAAGAAGTCACGGAACTCCCGAACTTGGGAGGCTCGATGCTGGAATTGAACAATACGACGGGTGTGATCTTCATCTGCTTAGAAGTCACTATCATTTTTCTTGGCAAGTCGAAGAAGTATTTCGACCCGCGCATTTACTCGTTGTTCTTCGGTGGCAGCATCCAGAAACGAACCTACAAGCAACACAAGGAAGAAAACAACACAGCATGAGAAGGGATACGAAGAATATAAGAGGAGCGGCAGGATAAAAGTAGTATACCAGCCATATTTTGACTTGCATAAGTCATCAAGTCAAGCATATAACTCTCACATTGAGCAGCTCGTGAGGCATTAGCAGTCGCATACTCCTTCAATTAGAGAGCTTCATGTGCTTGCTGAAGAGCTGCCTGCTCACAATCCGAAGATCTGCGAGATTGCTCCATAACTATCACAGCCTGTTTCCTCATCGCTTGCAGTTGTTGTCAAAGATCGGCCAGTTCTTGATGTACCGAGTCAGCACACGAGGAATCATCCAAGAAAATGCTGCCAGGAGTTCTCGCAGAATGAGAAGTGGCGGGTGAAGCGTTGGAAGGCCCGACAGCTTCAGTATAGTTATCAAAAATCAACTGGAAGAAAGAAAGATCGACATCAATCATTCGGAAAGGAACATTTTTCATTCATATTCAGCACATTTACATAAGGCGAGTGATACGTCTCAAACGTATCTATAATTTCTTATGTTCCATGCTACTTTTATGACAATACTCACATGTTTTATATACACTTTACATCATTTATATGCATTTTCCGGCACTAACCTACTAACGAGATGCCGAAGCGCCGCTGTCAAGTTGTTTTTGGTTTCAAAATCCTACAAAGGAAATATTCTCGAATTGGACGAAATCAACGCCAGGGTCTTATTTTTCCACGGAGGCTTCTAAGACCAAAGAGCATACGAGTGGGCCACGAGGTGGCCAGACCATAGGCGGCGCGGCCAGGATGGGGCCCGCGCCGCCTATGGTGTGGGCCGTCAGCCCTCCGACTCGCCCTTCCGCCTACTTAAACTCTCCGTCGCGAAAACCCTATTACCGAGAGCCACAATACGGAATACTCCACACGCCGCGCCGCCAATCCCATATCGGGATTCAGAGATCGCCCGCACCCTGCCGGAGAGGGGAATCACCACCGAGGGCTCTACATCACCATGCCCGCCTCCGGATTGATGCGTGAGTAGTTCATCCTTGACTATGGGTCCATAGCAGTAGCTAGATGGTTGTCTTCTCCTCATTGTGCTATCATGTTAGATCTTGTGAGCTGCCTATCATGATCAAGATCATCTATTTGTAATGCTACATGTTGTGTTTGTTGGGATCCGATGAATATTGAATACTATGTCAAGTTGATTATCAATCTATCATACATATGTTGTTTATGTTCTTGCGTGCTCTCCGTTGCTAGTAGAGGCTCTAGCCAAGTTGATACTTGTGACTCCAAGAGGGGGTATTTATGCTCGATAGTGGGTTCATGCCTCCATTTAATTTGGGACAGTGACAGAAAGTTCTAAGGTTGTGGATGTGCTGTTGCCACTAGGGATAAAACATCAATGCTTTGTCCAAGGATATTTGTGTTGATTACATTACGCACCATACTTAATGCAATTGTCTGTTGTTTGCAACTTAATACTGGAAGGGGTGCGGATGCTAACCCGAAGGTGGACTTTTTAGGCATAGATGCATGCTGGATAGCGGTCTATGTACTTTGTCGTAATGCCCTGATTAAATCTCATAGTAATCATCATGATATGTATGCATCTCTATTTGTCAATTTCCCAACTGTAATTTGTTCACCCAACATGCTATTTATCTTATGGGAGAGACACCACTAGTGAACTGTGGACCCCGGTCCATTCTTCTACATCTGAATACAATCTACTGCAATCATTGTTCTCTACTGCTCTTCGCAAACAAACATCATCTTCCACACTATACATTTAATCCTTTGTTTACAGCAAGCTGAGATTGACTGTTACGTTGGGGCAAAGTATTTTGATTGTGTTGTGCAGGTTCCACGTTGGCGCCGGAATCCCTGGTGTTGCGCCGCACTACACTCCGTCACCAACGACCTTCACGTGGCCCTTGACTCCTACTGGTTCGATAAACCTTGGTTTCTTTCTGAGGGAAAACTTACTGCTGTGCGCATCACACCTTCCTCTTGGGGTTCCCAACGGACGTGTGTATCACGCGTATCAAGACGGTTTTCTGGCGCCGTTGCCGGGGAGATCAAGACACGCTGCAAGGGGAGTCTCTCACTTCCAATCTCTTTACTTTGTTTATTGTCTTGCTTTACTTTACTTTATTTTCTGCTTTGTTTGCTTTCTTATATCAAAAACACAAAAAAATTAGTTACTTGCATTTACTTTATTTAGTTTGCTTTATTTATTACTGTTAAAATGAATACTCCTGAAAACACTAAGTTGTGTAATTTCACTATCACTAATAATAATGATTTTATATGCACACCTATTGCTCCACCTGCTACTACAGCAGAATTCTATGAAATTAAACCTGCTTTTTACTAAATCTTGTTATGAGAGAGCAATTTTCCGGTGTTAGTTCTGATGATGCTGCTGCCCATCTTAATAATTTTGTTGAACTTTGTGAAATGCAAAAGTATAAGGATATAGATGGGGACATTATAAAACTGAAATTATTTCCTTTCTCCTTAAGAGGAAGAGCTAAAGATCTGTCGCTATCTTTGCCTAAGAATAGTATTGATTCATGGACTAAATGTAAAGATGCTTTCATTGGTAGATATTATCCTCCCGCTAAAATTATATCTTTGAGAAGTAGCATAATGAATTTTAAGCAATTGGATAATGAACATGTTGCTCAAGCATGGGAAAGAATGAAATATTTGGTAAAGAATTGCCCTACCCATGGACTAACTACTTGGATGATCATCCAAACCTTCTATGTAGGATTAAATTTTTCTTCACGGAACCTATTGGATTCAGCTGCTGGAGGTACTTTTATTTCCATTACTTTGGGGGCGGCAACAAAGATTTTTGATGATATGATGATAAATTACTCTGAATGGCACACCGAAAGGACTCCACAAGGTAAGAAGGTAAATTCGATTGAAGAAACCTCCTCCTTGAGTGATAAGATTGATGCTATTATGTCTATGCTTGTGAATGGTAGATCTAATGTTGATCCTAATAATGTTCCTTTAGCTTCATTGGTTTCTCAAGAAGAGAATGTTGATGTGAACTTCATTAAAAGTAATAATTTCAACAACAATGCTTATAGGAATAATTCTGGTAACAACTATAGGCCATATCCTTCTAATAATAGTAATGGTTATGGTAATTCTTACGGTAATTCTTACAACAATAATAGGAGTGTACCCTCTGGTCTTGAAGCCATGCTTAAAGAATTTATTAGTACACAAACCGCTTTTAACAAATCTGTTGAAGAAAAGCTTGGTAAAATTGATATTCTTGCTTCTAAGGTTGATAGTCTTTCTGCTGATGTTGATCTTTTAAAATTGAAATTTATGCCTAATGAAGATAAAGATATTAAGTCATTTTCTACGGCAAACACTATCCAAGTTCGAATTAATGAGAATATTAGATTGATGGCTGAATTGCATGCTAGGTGGGAAAGAGAAGAAAACGAAAAACTTGCTAAAGAGAATAATGTAGCTAAAGTTTGGACTATTAACACCACTAGTAATGTTGATGCTTCACATGTTGCTAAACCCCCTACTATCAATGGTAAAATAATTGGTGTTGGCAATGTTTCTACTCCTAGTGCAAAGCGTGCAAAACTGCCTGAAATTGCTAAATGCTGCTTTGTGATAAAACTGCTGAATTTTTTCAAAATATTGGGGACAATGATCCCATTGCTGTAGATCATAATGGTTTAGATTTTGATGATTGTCATATCTCTGAAGTTATTAAGTTCTTACAAAAACTTGCTAGAAGTCCTAATGCTAGTGCTATAAATTTGGCCTTTACAAAACATATTACAAATGCTCTCATTAAAGCTAGAGAAGATAAATTAAAACTTGAAACTTCTATTCCTAGGAAGTTGGAAGATGGTTGGGAGCCCATCATTAAGATGAAGGTCAATGATTTTTATTGTAATGCTTTATGTGATCTTGGTGCAAGTATTTCTGTTATGCCTAAGAAAATCTATGATATGCTTGACTTGCCACCATTGAAAATTTGTTATTTGGATGTCAATCTTGCTGATAATTCTACAAAGAAACCTTTGGGGAGGATTGGTAATGTTCGCATTACGGTTAACAATAACCTTGTCCCCGTTGATTTTGTTGTCTTGGATATTGAATGCAATGCATCTTGTCCCATTATTTTGGGAAGACCTTTACTTCGAACTGTTGGTGCTATTATTGATATGAAGGAAGGGAATATTAAGTATCAATTTCCTCTCAAGAAATGTATGGACCAATTCCCTAGAAATAGAATGAAGTTACCTTTTAATTCTATTATTAGAATAAATTATGATGTCGATGCTTCATCTCTTGATAATACTTGATTCACACTTTCTGCGCCTAGCTGAAAGGCGTTAAAGAAAAGCACTTATGGGAGACAACCCATTATTTTACTTCTGCACTTTTGTTTTATATTTGAGTCTTGGAAGTTGTTAGTACTGTAGCAACCTCTCCTTATCTTTATTTTATTGCATTGTTGTGCCAAGTAAAGTCTTTGATAGTAGGGTTGATACTAGTTTTGGATTACAGAAACAGATTTCTTACTGTCACGAAATTGAGCAGCCCCGTCTGTAGGTAACTCAGAAAAATCTGCCAATTTACGTGCGTGATACTCAGATATGTACGCAAGTTTCATTCAGTTTGAGCTTTTTCATCTGAGCAAGTTAAGTGCCCCTGAAAATTCGTCTTTACGGACTGTTCTGTTTTGACAGATTCTGTCTTTTATTTCGCATTGCCTGTTTTGCTATGTTTGATGGATTTCTTTGTTCCATTAACTTTCAGTAGCTTTGTGCAATGTCCAGAAGTGTTAAGAATGATTATGTCACCTCTTGAATATGTGAATTTTTGATTATGCACTAACCTCTAATGAGTTTGTTTTGAGTTTGGTGTGGAGGAAGTTTTCAAGGATCAAGAGAGGAGGATGATACAATATGATCAAGAAGAGTGAAAAGTCTAAGCTTGGGAATGCCCCCATGGTTCATCCCTACATATTTTAAGAATACTCAAGCATCTAAGCATGGGGATGCCCAAGGCATCCCCTTCTTCATCGACAACTTATCCGGTCACCTCTAGTGAAACTATATTTTTATTCAGTCACATCTTAATTATGTGCTTTATTTGGAGCGTCTGTTTGCTTTTGTTTTTGTTTTTGTTTTTGTTTGAATAAACTCGGATCCTAGCATTCTTTGTATGGGAGAGAGACACGCTCCGCTGTTTCATATGAACACTGGTGTTCTTAATTCTATCTTTAATGTTCATGGCGAAGGTTGAAACTGCTTCGTTGATTGTTATATGGTTGGAAACAGAAAATGCTTCATGTGGTAAATGGTATATTGTCTTGAATAATTTGATACTTGGCAATTGTTGTGCTCAAATAGATCATGTTTAAGCTCTTGCATCATGTACTTTTCACCTATTAATGAAGAGCTACCGTAGAGCTTGTTGAAATTTGGTTTGCATGATTGGTCTCTCTAAGTCTAGATATTTTCTGGTGAAGTGTTTGAACAACAAGGAAGACAGTGTAGAGTCTTATAATGCTTGCAATATGTTCTTATGTAAGTTTTGTTGTACCGGTTCATACTTGTGTTTGCTTCAAACAACCTTGCTAGCCAAAGCCTTGTATTGAGAGGAAATACTTCTTGTGCATCCAAATTCTTGAGCCAAAACCTACCTACTACATGGTATTTGTCTGCCATACCTACCTACTACATGGTATTTCTCTGCCATTCCAAAGTAAATTACTTGAGTGCTACCTTTAAAATTTCATTCCTTGTCTTTGCAATATATAGCTCATGGGAAAATAGCCTTAAAAACTATTGTGGTATTGAATATGTTGCTATGTATCTTATTTCTTATAAGTTGCTTGTTGAGCGGTAACCATGTTTCTAGGGACGCCATCAACTATTACACCTTTGTTGGATATCATGTGAGTTGCTATGCATGTTCGTCTTGTCTGAAGTAAGGGCGATTTTCATGATCAAATGGTTTGAGTATGCATATTGTTAGAGAAGAACATTGGGCCGCTAACTAAAGCCATGAATCATGGTGGAAGTTTCAGTTTGGACACCAATCCTCAATCTCTTATGAGAATATTATCTGTTGTTGAATGCTTATGCATTAAAGAGGAGTCCATTATCTGTTTTCTATGTTGTCCCGGTATGGATATCCATGGTTGAGATTTATTAAAAACGAGAAATCAAATGCGATTTATCTCCTTGGAACAACCATCTATTTCTGTCCTTCATATTATCCTCTTATCAGAAGTACGAATAATACTTCTGATAAGAGTAGCCCCCGAGCATTTGAAAAAATACTTGTATTTGATCAGAGGCTCCCGAAGTTATTTTGTTTGGACCATCGACATTTCCCTTTCCCTATTTTTTCAAAGAAGGTCAGTCAAAATTTTCCATATGGCAACGTCAACGCTGGCAATGGCCACGAACTTTGTATTGGGAGGGCGCGAATTCTGTCATTTCTCTGATCTGTGGGTCCAAAATCCTGCGCCGTTGGACACGTCGCGCAAGTGGGGGACACACGTCCTCCGCAATTTCCGGCACGCGCGCTGTAATGCATGTCCCATAACTTCGCAGTGAAAAGACGATTATACCCCTGTCGACACGCGTAGGGCGTCAGATCCATTTCCTTTTCATCCGATGATGTCTACGGGTGCTTCTATTCTTGTAGACAGTGTTGGGCCTCCAAGAGCAGAGGTTTGTAGAACAACAGCAAGTTTCCCTTAAGTGGATCACCCAAGGTTTATCGAACTCGGAGGAAGAGGTCAAAGATATCCCTCATGCAACCCTGCAACCACAAAACAAGAAGTCTCTTGTGTCCCCAACACACCTAATAGGTGCACTAGTTCGGCGAAGAGATAGTGAAATACAGGTGGTATGAATAAGTATGAGCAGTAGTACGGCGCCAGAAAATAGCTTGTCGGTGCAGTGATGGTAGTAATATTGTAGGAAGTAAACAAGCAGTAGTAACGCAGCAGTAGTAACGCAGTAAAACAGTAAACAAGCAGCGATAGCAGTATTTAGGAACAAGGCCTAGGGATTAGACTTTCACTAGTGGACACTCTCAACTTTGATCACATAACAGAATAGATAAATGCATACTCTACACTCTCTTGTTGGATGATGAACACATTGCGTAGGATTACACGAACCCTCAATGCCGGAGTTAACAAGCTCCACAATTCAATGTTCATATTTAAATAACCTTAGAGTGCATGAAAGATCGACACGACTAAACCAAGTACTAACATAGCATGCACACTGTCACCTTCACACCATGTAGGAGGAATAGATCACATCAATACCATCATAGCAATAGTTAACTTCATAATCTACAATAGATCATAATCATAGCCTACGCCAAGTACTAACACGGATGCACACACTGTCACCATTACACCGTGCAGGAATAAAACTACTTTAATAACATCACTAGAGTAGCACATAGATAAATTGTGATACAAAACACATTGCAATCATAAAGAGATATAAATAAGCACTTCACTACGCCATTCATAACAGTGAATAAGTATTCTGTGAAATATAGCCTAAGAGACCCACACGGTGCACACACTGTCACCTTTACACACGTGGGACAAGGAGTCTCCGGAGATCACATAAGTAAAACCCACTTGACTAGCATAATGACATCTAGATTACAAGCATCATCATATGAATCTCAATCATGTAAGGCAGCTCATGAGATTATTGTATTGAACTACATAGGAGAGAGATGAACCACATAGCTACCGGTACCCGAGCCTCGATGGAGAACTACTCCTCCTCATGGGAGACAGCAGCGTGATAAAGATGGCGGTGGTGTCGATGGAGGAGCCTTCCGGGGCACTTCCCCGTCCCGGCGGCGTGCCGGAACAGACTCCTGTCCCCGATCTTGGCTTCGCGATGGCGGCGGCTCGGAAGGTTTCTCGTACCGTGGCTTTTCCGTATCGGTTTTAGGTCAGGGACCTTTATATAGGCGAAGAGGCGGAGTCGGAGGGCGACGAGGCGGTGACACCATAAGGCGGCGCGGCCAGCCTCGTCGCGCCATCATCCTGGGGCCCCGTGGCCCCCCTCCGGCGCTCGGGTGTTCTGGATGCTTCCGGTGAAAATAGGAACCCGGGTCTTGATTTCGTCCAATTCCGAGAATATTTCGTTACTAGGATTTCTGAAACCAAAAACAGGAAATGCCACTTCGGCATCTTGTTAATAGGTTAGTTCCGTAAAATGCATAAATATGACATATAATGTATAAAACATGTAGATATCATCAATAATGTAGCATGGAACATAAGAAATTATCGATACGTTGGAGACGTATCAGCATCCCCAAGCTTAGTTCTGCTCGTCCCGAGCAGGTAAAACGATAACAAAGATAATTTCTGAAGTGACATGCCATCCTAATCTTGATCATACTATTTGTAAACATATGTAATGAATGCAGCGATCAAAACAATGGTAATGACATGAGTAAACAAATGAATCATAAAGCAAAGACTTTTCATGAATAGTACTTCAAGACAAGCATCAATAAGTCTTGCATAAGAGTTAACTCATAAAGCAATAAATCAAAGTAAAGGTATTGAAGCAACACAAAGGAAGATTAAGTTTCAGCGGTTGCTTTCAACTTATAACATGTATATCTCATGGATATTGTCAACATAGAGTAATATAACAAGTGCAATATGCAAGTATGTAGGAATCAATGCACAGTTCACACAAGTGTTTGCTTCTTGAGGTGGAGAGAGATAGGTGAACTGACTCAACATAAAAGTAAAAGAAAGGTCCTTCAAAGAGGAAAGCATCGATTGCTATATTTGTGCTAGAGCTTTGGTTTTGAAAACATATAGAGAGCATAAAAGTAAAGTTTTGAGAGGTGTTTGTTGTTTTCAACGAATGGTAATGGGTACTCTAACTACCTTATCAACCAGACTTTCAAGAGCGGCTCCCATGAAGGACGTTATTTCTACCACCGTGGTAGATCATCCCTCTTCTCTTTTGTTTACACATGTATTTTAGTGGGTGGCACTCCTTCCAACCTTTCTTTCACAAACCATGGCTAACCGAATCCTCGGGTGCCCGCCAACAATCTCATACCATGAAGGAGTGCCTTTTATTTTAGTTTTATTTAGATGACACTCCTCCCAACCTTTGCTTTCTCAAGCCATGGCTAACCGAATCCTCGGGTGCCTTCCAACCTTTCACATACCATGGAGGAGTGTCTATTTGCAAAATTAAGTTGCTTACTGAAATCAGAGCAAAACATGTGAAGAGAATTATTAATGAAGTTAATTAATTGGGGCCCCTTGCCAGCTCTTTATGCAAAGTTATTGGATAAGCGGATGAAGCCACTAGTCCCTTGTGAAAGTCTGTCCGAAGTAAATGACAAGATCGAAAGATAAAACACCACATACTTCCTCATGAGCTATAAAACATTGACACAAATAAGAGGTGATAACTTTTGAATTGTTTAAAGATAGCACTCAAGCAATTTACTTTGGAATGGCGGAGAAATACCATGTAGTAGGTAGATATAGTGGACACAAATGGCATAGTGGTTGGCTCAAGGATTTTGAATGCATGAGAAGTATTCCCTCTCGATACAAGGTTTAGACTAGCAAGGTTTATTTGAAACAAACACAAGGATGAACCGGTGCAGCAAAACTCACATAAAAGATATATTGCAAACATCATAAGACTCTACACCATCTTCCTTGTTGTTCAAAACTCAATACTAGAAATTATCTAGACCTTAGAGAGACCAAATATGCAAACCAAATTTTAGCAAGCTCTATGTATTTCTTCATTAATGGGTACAAAGTATATGATGCAAGAGCTTAAACATGAGCACAACAATTGCCAAGTATCACATTACTCAAGACATTATAGCAATTACTACATGTAGCATTTTCCAATTCCAACCATATAACAATTTAACGAAGAGGAAACTTCGCCATGAATATTATGAGCTAAGAACACATGTGTTCATACGAACCAGCGGAGCGTGTCTCTCTCCCACACAAGCATGAATTTATTCAAACAAAACAAAAACAAACAAACAGACGCTCCAAGCAAAGTACATAAGATGTGACCGAATAAAAATATAGTTTCAAGGGAGGAACCTGATAAATTTGTCGATGAAGAAGGGGATGCCTTGGGCATCCCCAAGCTTAGATGCTTGAGTCTTCTTGAAATATGCAGGGATGAACCACGGGAGCATCCCCAAGCTTAGACTCTTCACTCTTCTTGATCATAGTATATCATCCTCCTCTCTTGACCCTTGAAAACTTCCTCCACACCAAACTTTAAGCGAACTCATTAGAGGGTTAGTGCACAATCAAAAATTCACATGTTCAGAGGTGACACAATCATTCTTTACAATTCTGGACATTGCATAAAGCTACTGGACATTAATGGAACAAAGGAATTCATCCAACATAGCAAAAACGGCAATGCGAAATAAAAGGCAGAATCTGTCAAAAACAGAACAGTTCGTAAAGACGAATTTTAAAGTGGCACCAGACTTGCTCAAATGGAAAAGCTCAAAACTAATGAAAGTTGCGTACATATCTGAGGATCACTCACGTAAATTGGCATAATTTTCTGAGTTACCTGCAGAGAATTACGCCCAGATTCGTGACAGACAGCAATGCTGTTTCTGCGCAGCAATCCAAATCTAGCATCAACTTTACCATAGAGACTTTACTTGGCACAAAAACATGATAAGGAGAGGTTGCTACAGTAGTAAACAACTTCCAAGACACAAATATAAAACAAAGTACTGTAGTAAAAAAACACATGGGTTATCTCCCAAGAAGTTCTTTCTTTATAGCCATTAAGATGGGCTCAGCAATTTTAATGATGCTCACATGAAAAATAGCA
Source organism: Lolium multiflorum (assembly GCA_030979885.1). Classification (NCBI taxonomy): domain Eukaryota; kingdom Viridiplantae; phylum Streptophyta; class Magnoliopsida; order Poales; family Poaceae; genus Lolium; species Lolium multiflorum. The sequence goes on from CM061750.1 coordinate 160,945,989, forward strand.
AATGAAGCAAAAGAGAGCATCAAGAAGCAAATTCAAAACACATTTAAGTCTAACATTCTTCCTATGCATAGGGATCTTGTAAATAAATAAATTCATGAAGCATAATGCAACAAGCATAGAAAGATAAAACAAGAGCAACTTCAAGATTCTCAACACAAAGAGGGGAAACTTAATATTATTAAGATGCATATAACCATGTTTCCCTCTCTCATAATAACTTCATGAACAAATTCAACAATATAAGTATCACATGAAGCATTCTTACTCACATGCATAAAAGTATCATTACTCTCCACATAAGCATAATCAATTTTATTAGTTGTAGTGGGAGCAAATTCAACAAAGTAGCTATCATTATTATTCTCATCATCAAATATAGGAGGCAAAGTATCATCAAAGAAAATTTTCTCCTCAATGCTTGGGGACTAAAAATATCATGCTCATCAAAACCAGCTTCCCCAAGCTTAGAATTTTCCATAGCATTAGCAACAATAGTGTTCAAAGCATTCATATTAATAACATTCCCATTAGTTTGCATATAAAGTTCCATGGGTTTTTTAATTCTCTCTTCAAACACATCATGTCCTAATTCAAGATAAAGTTCATAAAGATCTCTCATATTTTTGTTGTTTTCCATTATGCCTAACTAGTGTAAACAAGAAACCAAATGTCGCAATTGCAGAGTCTAGAGGAAATAGCTTCGAGTACTTACAACGGCGCCGGAAAATAGCTTAGTAGCCGAGATCCGGAGTGAGTACCTTTTACCTTTCCCCCGGCAACGGCGCCATAAAATAGCTTGATGTCTACGGGTGCTTCTATTCTTGTAGACAGTGTTGGGCCTCCAAGAGCAGAGGTTTGTAGAACAGCAGCAAGTTTCCCTTAAGTGGATCACCCAAGGTTTATCGAACTCAGGAGGAAGAGGTCAAAGATATCCCTCTCATGCAACCCTGCAACCACAAAACAAGAAGTCTCTTGTGTCCCCAACACACCTAATAGGTGCACTAGTTCGGCGAAGAGATAGTGAAATACAGTGGTATGAATAAGTATGAGCAGTAGTACGGCGCCAGAAAATAGCTTGCTGGTGCATGATGGTAGTAATATTGTAGGAAGTAAACAAGCAGTAACGCAGCGTAGTAACGCAAAGAAAAAAAGAATAAGCAGCGATAGCAGTATTTAGGAACAAGGCCTAGGGATTAGACTTTCACTAGTGGACACTCTCAACTTTGATCACATAACAGAATAGATAAATGCATACTCTACACTCTCTTGTTGGATGATGAACACATTGCGTAGGATTACACGAACCCTCAATGCCGGAGTTAACAAGCTCCACAATTCAATGTTCATATTTAAATAACCTTAGAGTGCATGAAAGATCGACACGACTAAACCAAGTACTAACATAGCATGCACACTGTCACCTTCACACCATGTAGGAGGAATAGATCACATCAATACCATCATAGCAATAGTTAACTTCATAATCTACAAGAGATCATAATCATAGCCTACGCCAAGTACTAACACGGATGCACACACTGTCACCATTACACCGTGCATGAGGAATAAAACTACTTTAATAACATCACTAGAGTAGCACATAGATAAATTGTGATACAAAACACATTGCAATCATAAAGAGATATAATTAAGCACTTCACTATGCCATTCATAACAGTGAATAAGTATTCTGTGAAATATAGCCTAAGAGACCCACACGGTGCACACACTGTCACCTTTACACACGTGGGACAAGGAGTCTTCGGAGATCACATAAGTAAAACCCACTTGACTAGCATAATGACATCTAGATTACAAGCATCATCATATGAATCTCAATCATGTAAGGCAGCTCATGAGATTATTGTATTGAACTACATAGGAGAGAGATGAACCACATAGCTACCGGTACAGCCCCGAGCCTCGATGGAGAACTACTCCCTCCTCATGGGAGACAGCAGCGTTGATAAAGATGGCGGTGGTGTCGATGGAGGAGCCTTCCGGGGCACTTCCCCGTCCCGCGGCGAACAGAGACTCCTGTCCCCCAGATCTTGGCTTCGCGATGGCGGCGGCTCGAAGGTTTCTCGTACCGTGGCTTTTCCGTATCGAAGTTTTAGGTCAGGGACCTTTATATAGGCGAAGAGGCGGAGTCGGAGGGCCGACGAGGTGGTGACACCATAAGGCGGCGCGGCCAGGGCCAGGGCCTGGGCCGCGCCGGCCTATCATCTGGGGGCCCTGTGGCCCCTCCGCGGCTCTCGGTGTTCTGGATGCTTCCGGTGAAAATAGGAACCTGGGTCTTGATTTCGTCCAATTCCGAGAATATTTTGTTACTAGGATTTCCGAAACCAAAAACAGCAGAAAACAGGAACTGGCACTTCGGCATCTTGTTAATAGGTTAGTTCCAGAAAATGCATAAATATGACATATAATGTGTATAAAACATGTAGATATCATCAATAATGTAGCATGGAACATAAGAAATTATCGATGCGTTGGAGACGTATCATCCGACGGTGCGACGAATCGATTCCTTGCTATAAATCTTCTCCTTCGTCCTCATTCTTCCCCTTCGCTGCGCCGCTCACCTTTTCTCCTCTCTCCAAAATCGCCATTGCCGTCCCCAAGCTCCGCACGCTCGTGCTTCCGCTCATCTCCATTCTCCCCAATGCTTGCTTTGATGCCGCCGCGCACGAAGCTCACCAAGCACACCGCTCCAGGGACCAACGCGCCGGTGGAGAAGATGGAAATCTCTGGGTGGGAGAGATCCAAAATCTCCAACCAAGACCAGAAGACCCTCAAGAAGCTGGGCCTGACGAAGAAGAAGGACTCGCTGATCTTCCATGTAGACGAAAGCTTCCCGAGCCCTCCGATTGGATTCCGGGTAACTTTCATCGACCACCTCATTCGTTGCCTTTCCACTCCCATCCACGAGTTTCTCCGTGGACTTCTCTTTGTTTACGGAGTTCAGCTGTATCGGCTGACCCCTAACTCTATCCTCCACATCTCGATTTTTATCACCCTGTGCGAGTGCTTCCTCGGGACCCATCCTCACTTGGGCCTGTGGAAGCGCATTTCCTATCTCCGGCGCAACAACTCTTGCAACGTCGTCTACAATGTGGGCGTTGTTTGCATCTGCGTCCGACCCGACGTTGATTACTTCGACGTCCAATTCCCCGACTCCGTCCAAGGGTCTGATACGTCTCAAACGTATCTATAATTTCTTATGTTCCATGCTAGTTATATGACAATACTCACATGTTTTATATACACTTTACATCATTTTGATGCATTTTCCGGCACTAACCTATTAACAAGATGCCGAAGCGCCCTCCTGTCTGCTTTTGGTTTCAAATCCTACACAGAAATATTCTCGAATTGGACGAAACAAAAGTCCACGGTCTTATTTTCCACGGAGCCTTCCAGAACACCGAAGAGGAGACGAAGAGGGGCCACGAGGCGGCACCCCACAAGGCGGCGCTGGCCCCCGCCGCGCCGGCCTATGGGGTGGGCCCCCGGGCGCCCCCGACTCGCCCTTCGCATATTTATTCCTTCCGTCGCGAAACCCTAGTACCGAGAGCCACGATACGAGAAAAGTTACCGAGACGCCGCCGTCTATCCCATCTCGGGGGATTCTGGAGATCGCCCACGGCACCCTGCCAGAGAGGGAATCATCACCGGAGGGCTCTACATCACCATGCCCACCTCCGGACTGATGCGTGAGTAGTTCATCCTTGGACTATGGGTCCATAGCAGTAGCTAGATGGTTGTCTTCTCCTCTTGTGCTATCATGTTTAGATCTTGTGAGCTGCCTATCATGATCAAGATCATCTATTTGTAATGCTACATGTTGCGTTTGTTGGGATCCGATGAATATGGAATACTATGTCAAGTTGATTATCGATCTATCATATATGTGTTGTTTATGTTCTTGCATGCTCTCCGTTGCTAGTAGAGGCTCTGGCCAAGTTGATACTTGTGACTCCAAGAGGGAGTATTTATGCTCGATAGTGGGTTCATGCCTCCATTGAATCTGGGACAGTGACAGAAAGTTCTAAGGTTGTGGATGTGTTGTTGCCACTAGGGATAAAACATCAATGCTTTGTCTAAGGATATTTGTATTGATTATATTACGCACAGTACTTAATGCAATTGTCGTTGTTTGCAACTTAATACTGGAAGGGGTGCGATGCTAACCCGAAGGTGGACTTTTAGGCATAGATGCATGCTGGCGGTCTATGTTCTTTGTCGTAATGCCCTAAGTAAGTCTCATAGTAGTCATCATGATATGTATGTGCATTGTTATGCCCTCTCTATTTGTCAATTGCCCAACTGTAATTTGTTCACCCAACATGCTATTTATATTATTGGAGAGACACCACTAGTGAACTGTGGACCCCGGTCCATTCTTTTACATCTGAAATACAACCTACTGTAATCATTGTTCTCTGTTGTTCTTTGCAGACAAACATCATTCTCCACACCATACGTTTAATCCTTTGTTTACAGCAAGCCGGTGAGATTGACAACCTCACTGTTAAGTTGGGGCAAAGTATTTTGATTGTGTTGTGCAGGTTCCACGTTGGCGCCGGAATCCCTGGTGTTGCGCCGCACTACACTCCTTCACCAACAACCTTCACGTGGCATTCATCTCCTACTGGTTCGATAACCTTGGTTTCTTACTTAGGGAAAACTTGCTGTTGTACGCATCACACCTTCCTCTTGGGGTTCCCAACGGACGTGTGCTTTACTGTCACAAGCAACTCTTTTTCTGGCGCCGTTGCCTGGGAGATCAAGACACGCTGCAAGGGGAGTCTCTCACATCCAATCTCTTTACTTTGTTTATTGTCTTGCTTTATTTTATTTTCTGTTTTGTTTGCTTTCTTTATATCAAAAACACAAAAAAATTAGTTACTTGTTTTACTTTATTTAATTCGGTTTTGCTTTGTTTATTTTTACTATTGCTAAAATGAGTAATCCTGAAGTTGAAGTTCGTTCTTTTAAGCAACAAGGGGGAGAAAGTTTTAAAGATGCTTGGTATAGAATTAGTGATGCCCATCATAGGTGCACTAAGAAACACTCCACTATTATCCTCCTTAGGAACTTTTATGTTGGTATATCTAGCTGGAATAGGTATGTTCTTGATACTCTTTCGGGGGTAATTTCCTAGGTACTCCCGCTTTAGAAGCTAGTTGCATCATTGAGAGTCTAGTTGGAATACCACCTGTTAATGAAGCTAAAATTGAAATCTCTCTTGAGGATGTCATGAAAAAGTTGGAAGCCATAGAGAAAAATCTTCCAAGTGTTGAGACTAAATTGGGAATATTACTTGATAATACTGATAAACTTGATAAATCCCTAGGAGGAATTAATGAAAGAATTGCTATCTTAGAAACTTGTGTTATCCATGATAATCAAACCCATAGGATTGGTGAACTTGAAGAAGCTATGGGAACCTTGGGTTCAACTTTTTCTTCTCTTAAGTTTAAGGAGAAAGCTTATGTGGGTAAGGAGCAAAAATTCATGTATGTCTCTAAGGTGCCTAAGCCAAAGAATTATTATAAGCCTAAAATTGATAAAACCCTTAGTACCACTATGGGAAATTTAGATAATGGAGCATCTAAGGTACCCTCTGCGACAAGTTGTGTTTTTAAGGAAAATTATGATTTTGATGCTTTTTCTCTTGATGTTACTTGATTTAAACTTTCTGCGCCTAGCTGAAACGCGTTAAAGAAAAGCACTTCTTGGGAGATAACCCATGATGTTTTTATTTTACTACTGTTTTGTTGTGTCTTGGAAGTTGTTATTACTGTAGCAACCTCTCCTTATCATGTTGTTGTGTCAAGTAAAGTCTTTGATAGTAAAGTTGATACTAGATTTGGATTCCTGCGCAGAAACAGATTTTTACCTGTCACGAATTTGAGTAGTCTCTCTGTAGGAAACTCGTAAAATGCTAAAAAAAACTCATGCGTGATCCTCAGATATGTACGCAACTTTCATTCAATTTGAGATTTTTCATCTGAGCCTGTTAAGTGCCTCGAAAAAATTCGTCTTTACGGACTGTTCTGTTTTGACAAATTCTGCCTTTTATTTCGCATTGCCTCCTTTACTGTTGAGTGGATTTCTTTGTTCCATTAACTTTCGTAGCCTTGGGTAATGTCCAGAAGTGTTAAGAATGATTGTGTCCTCTCTGAACATGTGAATTTTTGATTATGCACTAACCCTCTAATGAGATTGTTTTGAGTCTGGTGTGGAGGAAGTTTTCAAGGGTCAAGAGAGGAGGATTTTTTTCGAGAAAGGGAATATATTAATATCAAGAGATACCAATTACACCCAGCCTCTGCAACAAAGCACCACCCTAATGGCACTACGGATGCACATAGCCAAAAAAACGAAAAGAAAACTAAGAAACAAAAGTCCAATACAGATCTCGGGCCTAACAACAAGAATACATGCACCGCCATGACAACACCTGAATTACAGACTCTCCAAAACACGACGCCTCCAAGAAGGGAACAGTGCTCAAACACTGTCCTCACCCGATCAAAGATCTTAGGTTTTCACCCTGAAGATAGTTCTCACTCTCAAAACAATGCCTCCACCAAGGTCACTGCCAGGCACAACCAGTTAAGGCCAGACCTTGGGTTTTCACCCTGAAAGGTAGGACTCTGAACTTCACCTGTGTTGTCGCCCCCACTTTCATACCGCTGTTGTGAAGCCCGGAACACCAAGCAAGTCCCTCAATAACGCGGAGACTTGAACCTCCCTTAGCTAGTCCTCCCCTCCGGCCTTCATGAAATTCTCTTCTTCCGACTTTCATCATGGATCCATAGTCACTTGATGTCAACACAGAAAAAGAGCTTCGCGCCGCTCCCTCCAGAACCAAACGGTCGGAATAAATGCATGGGTGCGCACGACCGAATACCTCCGATCCAGCAAACTCCAGGCAAAGCACTGTTACATTCGCCGGCGGAACTCAACCCTCCGTCACGAGTCCAGGCCGTAGGTCCTCCTCTTCACGCAAGAGAGGCCCTAGGACCGCCGCCTTTATTCAGGTCGGACCCCCACGTCGGCGACCATCCCGGGCTGGCCAACCCAACCCTCCACCGGCGACACCATCGCCGGCTTCCATGCACCTCCATCTCACCGCCGGATGGCGGTGATAGATCAAAAATCCACCACCACCAACCGCAGGCCGACCCTCTCCGGCGAAGAAGAGGCCACCTCCTCCGTCGAACCCAAGGCTGCTGCCCCGGGCGCCCTCGTGTCGCGGAAGAAGCCCGAGATCGCCTCCACGCACCGACGAGAGGCGGGGGTGGATGGCATGGCGCAGACCGAGGGCCTGGCCGCCGCCCACCACCAGCCCCTGCCGGAGTGCTGCGGGAAGCCGACGGGAGGAGGGAGACCGCAGCGCCGCCCATCCCAACCGCGCCGGCCGGTCCGCCAGGGGACAGCCGACGGGAGGAGGGCCGCCGCCGTCGTCGCCCATCCCACGCGCGCCTGCTCCGCCATGCATCGACGAGGTGGGATCCGGCCGCCGTTCTCCACGCAGCGACGAGGAAGGGCCCCCGCCGCCGCCACGCCCCGAGGGACTTTGCCCCGGCGGCGCTACCGGCGGCGGCGGCGGAGGGTGGGGTGCGGGAGAGGTTAGGGTTGGGGGCGGCCTGTTGGGTGCGTGCCTGTTGGGTGATCGGGGGAACTCTGTGCGTGTAAAGAGAAGAGTGAAAAGTCTAAGCTTGGGTATGCCCCCGTGGTTCATCCCTGCATATTTCAAGAAGACTCAAGCATCTAAGCTTGGGGATGCCCAAGGCATCCCCTTCGTCATCAACAACTTATCAGGTCACCTCTAGTGAAACTATATTTTTGTTCCGTCACATCTTATGTGCTTTACTTGGAGCGTCTGTTTGTTTTTATTTTTGTTTATGTTTGAATAAAATCGGATCCTAGCATTCCTTGTGTGGGAGAAAGACACGCTCCACTTTTTCATATTGAACACTGTGTTTCTTAGCTTTACTTTAATGTTCATGGCGAAGTTGAAAGCCGCTTCGTTGATTGCTATTTGGTTGGAAACAAAAAAATGCTTCATGTGGTAAATGGTATATTATCTTGAATAATTTGATACTTGGCAATTGTTTTGAGCTCTCAAGTAGATCATGTTTAAGATTTTGCATCATGTAGTTTAAACCTATTAGTGGAGAACTACTGTAGAGCTTGTTGAAATTTGGTTTGCATGATTGGTCTCTCTAAGGTCTAGATATTTTCTGGTAAAAGTGTTTGAGCAACAAGGAAGACAATGTGAGTCTTATAATGCTTGCAACATGTTCTTATGTAAGTTTTGCTGTACCGGTTCATACTTGTGTTTTCTTCAAACAACCTTGCTAGCCAAAGCCTTGTACTGAGAGGGAATGCTTCTCGTGCATCCAAAACCTTGAGCCAAAACTCAGGCCATTTGTGTCCACCATAATTACCTACTATGTGGTATTTTTCTGCCATTCCAAAGTAAATTGCTTGCATGCTACCTTTAAAATTTCATTCCTTGTCTTTGCAATACATAGCTCATGGGAAAGTAGCCTAAAAACTATTGTGGTAATGAATATGTCGCTTATGTATCTTAGTTCTTATAAGTTTCTTGTTGAGCGGTAACCATGTTTCTGGGGACGCCATCAACTTTTTACACCTTTGTTGAATATCATGTGAGTTGCTATGCATGTTCGTCTTGTCTGAAGTAAGGGAGATTTCTCATGATTAAATGGTTTGAGTATGCATATTGTTAGAGAAGAACATTGGGCCGCCAACCAAAGCCATGTATCATGGTGGAAGTTTCAGCTTGGACATTAATCCTCAATCTCTTATGAGAATATTATCTGTTGTTGAATGCTTAAAGCATAAAAGAGGCGTCCATTATCTGTTTTCTATGTTGTCCCGGTATGGATGTCCTTAAGTTGAGATCTATCAAAATTGAGAAATCAAATGCGATCTATCTCCTTGGACCTTTGTATAGGTGGCATAGAGGTACCCCTTTGTGACACTTGGTTGAAACATATGTAATGCAATGATAATCCATGGAAGTCCGAGCTAATTAGCACAAGGTGCGGGAATTGGTATTCGATGCATGAGGCTTGCAACTTATAGGAGGTTTTATGCATAACACATATGAATTATTACTACCGTTGACAAAATTGTTTCCATGTTTTCAAAATAAAAAGCTCTAGCACATGATTAATCCATGCTTCCCTCTGCGAAGGGCCTTTCTTTTACTTTATGTTTTGTGTCAGTTTACCTACTTCTTTCTATCTTAGAAGCAAACACTTGTGTCAACTGTGTGCATTGATTCTTACATGTTTACTTATTGCACTTGTTATATTACTTTATGTTGACAACTATCCATGAGATATACATGTTACAAGTTGAAAGCAATTGCTGAAACTTTAATCATCCTTTGTGTTGCTTCAAAACCTTCTATTAAGAATCTATTGCTTTATGAGTTAACTCTTATGCAAGACTTATTGATGCTTGTCTTGAAAGTACCATTCATGAAAAGTCTTTGCTATATGATTCAGTTGTTTAGTCATTATCTATTTGTTAACAAATTATAGACCATTGCTTCGAATCACTTCATTCATCTCATATGCTTTACAATAGTATTGATCAAGATTATGATAGTAGCATGTCACTTCAGAAATTATCCTTGTTATCGTTTACCTACTCGAGGGCGAGTAGGAACTAAGCTTGGGGATGCTTGATACGTCTCAAACGTATCTATAATTTCTTATGTTCCATGCTAGTTATATGACAATACTCACATGTTTTATATACACTTTACATCATTTTGATGCATTTTCTGGCACTAACCTATTAACAAGATGCCGAAGCGCCAGTTCCTGTTTTTTTCAGAAATCCTACACAGGAAATATTCTCGGAATTGGAAGAAACAAAAGCCCACGGTCTTATTTTCCATGGAGCCTTCCAGAACACCGAAGAGGAGACGAAGAGGGGCCACGAGGCGGCCACCCCACAAGGCGGCGCGGTGGGGCCCCTGGCCACGCCGGCCTATGGGGTGGGCCCCTCGGGCGCCCCCGACTCTGCCCCTTCGCCTATTTATTCCTTCCGTCGCGAAAACCCTAGTACCGAGAGCCACGATACGAGAAAAGTTACTGAGACGCCGCCGCCACCAATCCCATCTCGGGGATTCTAAAGATCGCCTCCGGCACCCTGCCGGAGAGGGGAATCATCACCGGAGGGTTCTACATCACCATGCCCGCCTCCGGACTGATGCATGAGTAGTTCATCCTTGGACTATGGGTCCATAGTAGTAGCTAGATGGTTGTCTTCTCCTCTTGTGCTATCATGTTTAGATCTTGTGAGCTGCCTATCATGATCAAGATCATCTATTTGTAATGCTACATGTTGCGTTTGTTGGGATCCGATGAATATGGAATACTATGTCAAGTTGATTATCGATCTATCATATATGTGTTGTTTATGTTCTTGCATGCTCTCCGTTGCTAGTAGAGGCTCTGGCCAAGTTGATACTTGTGACTCCAAGAGGGAGTATTTATGCTCGATAGTGGGTTCATGCCTCCATTGAATCTGGGACAGTGACAGTTCTAAGGTTGTGGATGTGCTGTTGCCACTAGGGATAAAACATCAATGCTTTGTCTAAGGATATTTGTATTGATTACATTACGCACGGTACTTAATGCAATTGTCTGTTGTTTGCAACTTAATACTGGAAGGGGTGCGGATGCTAACCCGAAGGTGGACTTTTTAGGCATAGATGCATGCTGGATAGCGGTCTATGTTCTTTGTCGTAATGCCCTAAGTAAATCTCATAGTAGTCATAATGATATGTATGTGCATTGTTATGCCCTCTCTATTTGTCAATTGCCCAACTGTAATTTGTTCACCCAACATGCTATTTATCTTATTGGAGAGACACCACTAGTGAACTGTGGACCCCGGTCCATTCTTTTACATCTGAAATACAACCTACGCAATCATTGTTCTCTGTTGTTCTTTGCAAACAAACATCATTCTCCACACCATACGTTTAATCCTTTGTTTACAGCAAGCCGGTGAGATTGACAACCTCACTGTTAAGTTGGGGCAAAGTATTTTGATTGTGTTGTGCAGGTTCCACGTTGGCGCCGGAATCCCTGGTGTTGCGCCGCACTACACTCCTTCACCAACAACCTTCACGTGGCCTTCATCTCCTACTGGTTCGATAACCTTGGTTTCTTACTGAGGGAAACTTGCTGTTGTACGCATCACACCTTCCTCTTGGGGTTCCCAGCGGACGTGTGCTTTACCGTCACAAGCAGTGGCGCAGGCGGTGGCTGTACATCCTAGAAGAATACGTCGGCAACTAGGAGTACGGCATCGCTCCCTTTGATGGCGCCGCAGAAATCCTCAGGCGCCGATCCTAGGACGCTGAGGCTTCCTAATCTGAGGTGTGTTCGCGATGCTTTGTGGTTTTCTTCCGAAGTTCCTGATTGTCGACTCAGGTTAGCCCTTCGCGCGCTTGATGCAGAAGCTTCCGCTCTTCTTTGCTCAAGTGCAATTCTCTATTTTTCGAGTTCGCTACCGGCGCGGTAGAGTTTATATTGATATGCTTGCAGCTCTTTTTCCGTGGCCGTGGTAGTCATCGGTTCTGTGCCATCCATGACCTTTGATGCTCTGTCCCAAGCTGCTTGTGGAAGTTGCAACTTCTGGCGAGGTGTGGTCCCGATATATTTGGTTCCTAATCCTCGTGTGAGATCAGAGGGATCGATGTATGGATTTACCAAATCATCGAAAGCCTTTGATGTTTCATCGTCTTGGCGACTCGATTCTCCAATTGCATAGACTTGATGATATATTGCAGCTTTGTTTCCCTCATGGTTGGTGACACCATCACATAGATCGGCGAAGGCCCCCCGAACGGAAGTAGATCTGTCGATGAAGTCGAAGCTGTCGATGCTCTCCGAGTCGCTGCTTAGATCTGAGTCTGCATAGGACACGAAGGACATGCTGCCGAAGATGTTGACATGTTTTCCGCTTGAAGCGGGCTTGATGAAGCTTGGCGGCGAGATCTCTTCGTCGCCTGACTCGAACGATGATGATGATCCCGAGAAATCGGAATCGACCGCTGACGATCCCGAAGAATTCGGTATCGCAAGGCGATGCGATCCTTCTTTTCCGACGCGGAAGTGGAAGCTCCTGAACGTCATCTCCATGGGCTCCTCCAGATACGTATATGCATCCACACGGGCAGGAGGGTGAGGAACAAAATCAACGAGACCAGTTTCGATCTGTTTACCTCCATCCATCGCGTTTCTTGCAACCGATGAAGTTGATGATGTTGTCGAAGATGTTGACGATGCTATCGAGATCAGCTCCTTGTTACCTCTAATTCCCACAGACGGCGTCAATTGACAAGGGATTAATTTGTCAATGCCTACAAGTTGTAGACTTGGGTTTCGCGGAAGTAGAGGGCAAGTAGATCTCGAAGGTTTCAGCCGAAAGGTGCTCGACTGCTAAAAGCTAGGGTTGTGTTGACAATAAGATCGATCCTTTCTTTGTCCTTCGACTCCCCCTTATATAGGAGGCGGAGCCGAAGGTTTCGTATTACGCAAGTTACAAACACCGGGAGACTTGATACGTCCATTTTGCATCACTATTTTATATCATAATTTACTGTTATTCATTGATATATTTCATATTTAGAGATGATACTTATGTTATTTCACCTATTTTGCATGTTTCATGATTATTGGAGAATCACTCACCGGAGTCAGGATTCTGCTGGAAAAAGCACCGTCGAATGCAATATTTCTGAAGATCAACAACTGACGGAAATTACACCGAAGGTCTTATTTCTCCAGAAGAAGGAGCCAAAAGGAGGGGCCGAGGAGGGCCGCCATGGCCCCCATAGGCCGGCGCGCTCCACCCTAGCCGCGCGCCGCCTTGTGGGGAGGGGGCCCACAGCCCCCTCGGCCGCCTCTTTCGCGTACTTCATCTACCCGAAACCTAAGGTACGGGGAATAATCGCGAGGAGACACAGCCGCTCTGCCGGAAAACACCAGAGAGAAAAGAGCTCTCCGGCAGGCTGAAATCCGCCGGGGAAATTCCCTCCCGGAGGGGGAAATCGACGCCATCGTCACCGTCATCGAGCTGGACTTCATTGGGATCATCATCACCATCATCTCCACCACCGTCACCGTCATCTCCACCGCTGCACCTCGTCACCGCTGTAACATCTAGGGTTGAATCTTGATTATTTCATAGGGGAAACTCTCCCGGTATTGATTACTCCTTGTTATTGATGCTATTGGGTGAAACCATTGAACCAAGGTTTATGTTCAGATTGTTATTCATCATCATATCACCTCTGATCATGTTCCATATGATGTCTCGTGAGTAGTTCGTTTAGTTCTTGAGGACATGGGTGAAGTCTAAATGTTAGTAGTGAACTACACTACAAGGAAAAGGCCTATTGCCGGCGCACCTATTCTACTGCCGGCGCACCCTAGCCCGCCGGTGCGAACGGGCCGGTGATAAGTGGCTACTGCCGGCGCACCAACCTGTGCGCCGGCGGAAGTTCATCTACTGCCGGCGCACCAGCGGTACTTCGCCGGCAAAGGGCTTGTTCCACCGGCGCACGTGCCACTGCGCCGGCAGTAGAGCTTCCAGCACTGGCGCGTGCGATGTGCGCCGGCAGAAGGGCATTGAGGTGCGCCGGCAGTAATATTCGAAAATTCAATTTCGCGCTTTTTCCAGCATATAACAATTCATATTTGCATATTTATATAGCAGTATATAACAGTTCACATTTAGACAGCAGTACATGCAATATGAGAAGCACATAGAGAGCCAAGTTTCATTTCGGTATCAATACACAAATACGCAAGTCTCGTTGATTCATACAACACATGTGCATATGCAACACCGAAGGACGAAGTTTCACAAAGTTAGAAGTCTCGGTACATAGTCGTCACAAGTGTCGTCATACACCTCCCAATGTAGCTACTAACCTAAACTACAATCACATAGAACATGACCAACATGGTCACGATGACCATCATCACGAAGGCCATGGTCTTCATCCGGTTCCTCCTCATGTCCCTCATCTCTCCCGCTAGATAACGGGCGTATCTTCCTTCCGCCTCCACCCTAGTGGGGTATCCCTTGTAGTTGTTGCCGCTGAAGCGGTGCACCTGTCTCCGACAGTCCTCCCAGTCGTCGTAGACTCCAGGAACCCTCCCCTTGTACACGACATATGTCGTCGGCATCTCCATGCACAAGACAAATAAAACGTTAGTACCAATGCAATTAACAAGTGCCAACTCAAATAAGAGACAAGTAATATGAACTAAATAGCATGTGCCTCATACTTTGTCGGTCGAAACAAATAGTAACATTCAGGGATGGGGTAAGTGAAGCCAAGTAGGATGCACAACAGATTGATATTTGTGCCATCACACTAGGTTCACTCACCCCACCCCAGAGTGTACAAGTGACCAAACATTCTAATCATCGGCCAACGCAATGAACAAGTGCGAACTCAAATAAAAGACAAGTAGTATGAACTAAATAGCATGTGCCTCATACTTTGTTGGTCGAAATAAATAATAACATACAGGGATGGGGTCAGCGAGGCTAGGTAGGATGCACAATAGATTGATATTTGTGGCCATCACACCAAGCCTCACTGGCCCCACCCCGGAGTGTACAAGTGACCAAACATTTTAATCATCGGCCAATGCAATTAAGAAGTGCGAACTCAAATAAAAGACAAGTAGTACGAATTAAATAGCGTGCCTCATAATTTGTCGGTCGAAACACATATTAACATCCAGGGATGGAGTCAGTGAGGCTAGGTAGGATGCACAATAGATTGATACTTGTGGCCATCGCACCAAGGCTCACTGGCTCCACCCCCGAGTGTACTAGTGACCGAACATTCTAATCATCGGCGAACTCCAAATACGAGGCAAGTAGGGGTCGAGTAAATGCAAATAATTATTAAGGTATCTACGGCATAATCTTGAAATATATAGCAAACTAAATGAAACTATAGACACCTGTTCACATGCACATCCATACAACTAAATAAAAGCAACAAGTCGATTCTATGGGAATATGTAGCAAGTATTACAATACGGAAGTTCAAAGACATATCGTTCAAGCTTTAGCAATAGTGTTCCCGTCGTAGGATCAGGTTGTACGCCTAGGGGGAATGGACGGCAGCCCTCAAGCGTGTTGAACGGCCTCTCATCACGCGACATCTCCAAGCGGAGTTCTATCTCGTCATTAGGTGGTAGACCGTAGCCGTAGAAGAACTCGCCAGACCTATTGTTGACATCATGCACGATTACCGTGCAAATGAACTGCTGGATGCGACCCCAGTTCTTTCTAATCTCTCTATCAGGGGCATCCGCCATGTTTAAAAACCTCTCTCTGAGACTCTCTGGCAGCAACATGTCATCTGCGTACTTTATGTACTCCTGCATCTGAAGGATGGCGTACCACGCGTCCATCCCATTGTCTTCATTCGACTGCCTGAGGCAGGGGAAGTTGGTTGTGTGGGTTAAGACCAAGCCTCCTCGGGATTTCCTCTCTACTTTGAGGGGGCCTGCCTTGTTGGCGAAGCCGGTGAGAGCATCATTGAGAAGGGCCTTGATGTTGGTGTAGTCTTTCTTCTTGTCCCTACCCGAGTCGAGATAGACTGCATGCGAGTGTTGCGGGTGCACGACGATGAGGGTGCAGTACATGTCTCTGCGGAAAACACACAGATTAACCTTTGGAAATGCAAATGGAGATATAGGATAGAATGGTGATGGGGACTAGCGAGTGATTACTTACTCGGGGAAGTAAGGGATGAGAATTGCGCCCTTCTTAATGTTCGCCAGCATGAAATCCTCGACCTGCCGTGTGGCAATCGCCCGATCCCCAGCGTTGCAGATGATGCTCTCCCGCATATAGAAGGGGTCCATTATCGCGATGGTCGGCGTCCCCTCCTTAACGATCTGGGAAGACAAGCTAAGAGCAACTAGGCGAACCACACTAAAGTGGAGCATTTGCATGCGATAGATGCTGAAGATGTCATTGAACCGGATGAAGCACAAGTCCGCGGGGTACTTCTCGACGAAGTTCATGCCAGTTGGCACCTTCGCCACGAAGAGAGGGTAACTAGGATTTTTTGATTTGAGAAGCTGCCTCTCCAAATACTGGACTTGGTTATGCAAGCTCGCCATATCCCCGGTGAGTAACTTGAGGACATGCTCCGGCAGCATCGGTTCACCCAAGTGATGCAGAGGTCGCCAATTGTTTGGCAACTTGTCAAGGAGTGCCACCTTGTCCTTGTCTTTGGCCGCCGCCTTGTCTTTGGCGTCCTTCTTGTTTGCCCTCTTCCTCTTCTTGGGTTGTAGTACTGGACCATCTCCCACCGCCGTAACCGTAGCACGGAGTGTGTTAGGGCTCAGCATCTTCTTGACGGCGACGGCGGCGACCTCCTCGGGATTTTCCTCCTCAGCCGTTTCTTGAGAATCGAACAGCTTCTTGGAGCACCCAAATTTCGGGGCCGGCGCATCCTCATGGACAACTTGTGAAGACGTAGGAATATCCCATTGGAAGTCTTCACGTTCGTATTCCTCGGCCTCTGGCGCCGCTGGCTGTTGTGGTGGGGCGCTGACCACCGGCGCCGCTGGCCGTTGTGGTGGGGCGCTGACCTCTTGTGCAGCTGGCCGTTGTGGTGGGGCGCTGACCACCGGCGCCGCTGGCTGTCGTGGAGGGACGCTGACCTGTGGCGCCGCAAGGTGCTTGTCTTTGCTTGCCGTCGACCCCGAGTAGGTGTTGATCCTAATTAGGGTCTTCGGCCATAGCAGTACCCAACCCTTCAGTGAGGCAAGATTCAACGGGTCTTCGTCATCGGCACCATGCGGTTGATTAGGAGGAAACAAATCCTCATAGCCCGGTAACGCCCGATCCACTTCAACCCGGTAAACGTCATCCTCCATATCTCGTGTGTGCCACTTCTTATCCAGGGGCCGAAGGATGGACCCCCTCGCGACGTCTTTGAGTTCGCCGTTTACTCTCATCAGGAAGGTGCATGGCGTTGAGAGCGCCTGCGAGAACATGTGTATGGCGTTAGAGAGAGGGCAAGGATGACGAAACTAATATATTAACTTGATGTACACATGGGTTAATTACCGTGAGGGCGTTGAGCTCGGCTAATGTCGACGGGCCGGCACATGCGGCGGCGGGCGTGCAAGTGACGGAGGGGCTGCTACCCGGCATGGACGGTGAATCCCTAGCACCAGCGACATTGCCGGCGGCCGGAGGAGTCTCCATTATAACATTGTCATTGCCGGCGGACGGCGGCGCCATCGAGTTGCTGCCGTCGAAGCTAACCACTTGCATTTTCGGGGGGGGGCCTTGTTTGCCACCCTCATACCACGCGTGTAGAGCGTTGAAATCTGCTTGGACTGAAGCGGCGACTTCAGCTTTGACTTCAGGTACGAGCGTAGCTTTGAGTTGCGGTACCAGTTGCGGTACCAAACCAGCTTGGACTTCGGCTAGGATTGACTCCCTCATTTCCTCCGCCTCCCGCTGCTTCCTCTCACTGCGCGCATTTTTATCGTCCGCAGACGACAAGCCATAGTGACCATGCTTGTAGCCTGTACCGGCGCCAGCCACACGGCCTCTATGCGGCCTTCTCGTCGGTGAATGCTCATTAACGATGTTTAGCGCCCGTACGAGAGGCTTGTCCCAGGCTACCCTGCCCGTCGACGCCTGGGAGGAGGAGCCTTCGTCACATTGAGAAAGTTTTTGTCTTTCTTCTTCCTGCGGAAGAAACGCGAACCATTTAGAAATGTTGCTACTATTATATGAATGATACTTGATCTAATTAAACCGGTAAATTGCTTACCAGTTTTTTCTCCAACGCCAGGACCTTCTTGTCGTTCGTGAACCAAATTATGTCGGTTACGACCTTCGGGTCCGTGACAAGTTCCCCGGTTAGTTTCTTCTTATGGTACCGGGACCTGATGAATCTTCTTTCAAGCGGGTCCTTGTACTTGAGCCAGGGGTTCTCAATGCCGGCATTTACATACGCCTCGTCCTCCTTCGCCCAATAGGGCTCCTTTCCCTCGTACCCACGGCTCCCAAGGTTGTGGTTGCCGATGTTAAGCTCCCGCATTTCCTTCCCCCACAACTTGCGATTCTTGGTTGCTTGTAGCTCTTCATTGGCCACAAAAGCATCAAAGTCCGCCTGGGAGACATGCGGAAAGGCGGAGTGGACCTCTTCGAAACCTTTGCCCTCAGCAATCAGCTTCCGCACCATGTACTTGTAGCTGCTGAGGTGTTTGGTGAACTTCAGGAGGGCTTGTGAGTTCACAATGTTATTGGTTTGATCAGTGGAGGCGTAGTCGCCTAGGAACTTGTATCGTGAGTGCAACCTCGCAATGAGCTGGGCTCGCAGAGGCGCTTTGCTCTCAGCTCGGAGGTCCGTCTCGTTGAGATTGACGACCTCTCGGAGGATACATGCCAGTTGGTTGCCGTACCCCTTGGCAACATCCTTAGGCTCCTTCGGCAATCCACTGGCGGGGTCCACCTCTTTGACTGTGTCTCTGCCGGTGCCGACCGTGTTTTGGCGCCTTGCCTTCCGCGGCCTCTTGGAACCACTTGTCCCGGTGCCACTACTCCCGGCGGCGCCGCTAGGATCGTCGCCGCTTGTCTCGCCGCCACCCCCGGCGGCGCCGGTTGCCTCGTCGCCGCTTGGCGCGTAGGTACTACCCCCGGCGGCGTCGCTTGCCTCGTTGCCGCTTGGCTCGTCGCCACTACCCCCAGCGTCATCCTCCATCTCATGATCCTCGTCGCCGCCAACACCAGCGGCCTCGGCATCCTCCTCCGTCCTAAAGAAGTGCCTATTGTAGTGCTCCTCTAATTGTTCTTCAGACGCCATGGTGGCTTGCACTAATAGAAGATGAAAGAGTTAGAATTCACGGAAAAATTCGGCATGACCTTTGCTAAAAATTGGTCATGCCGAGTGCTAGAATTGCCGGAACGGAAATGAATCGACATTCCGGCACTCAATAGCAACTCAATCCCTGTAACAGAAATGCAAGCATCTTGACAACACATGTAAATATTTACAGACATGTAAATGTGTAACATACATCAACTAAGCAATATTTACTAAATCTGAACATGTATACAGTATCTTGATTTTTTTACCTTTCAGCCAGCCAGCACACTTACAGAGAGCTAGCTAGACCTTGGCATTTTGCTATATCTTGGCATTTACAGAATTTGTACAGAATTTACAGAATCTTTCTATGCCCACATGATGAACCAAAACATCTTTCTATGCACAAAATGAACCAAAACCAGAGAACAATATCCTGGTTATGTTGGAGTACTAGAAACAACTATAAACTACAAATATTTTCATTTTCATCATAAACCATAGCATAAAAAGCCCCTACTGCCTAGCTACCTAGGTACTGCAAGTTTATTTCATTAAAGCAGTAGCAGTTTTATCTCACTGCTTAAACCAACCATGAATTAAACTAGCTGGCTGTTTGATGGTTAACTAGGTGACAAAATTTCATCATGCTAGCCCACTTATACAAAATACACTAGGTACCTTATCATTTTCATTTTGTTTTAAATGAACCAGATAAGGAACATAGCACCAATTTTCATTCTCTTTTAAATGAACCAGAGAAGCTCACATGTGTCATTTTAGCAAACCAGAGAGCAAAACCAGAGAGCATTCTTTTTTGGCAGTGAGCATGAGCATGAGCAGTAGCATTTCAAAACCATTTCAAAATCTTTATTTGCAACCAGTGAGCATCAACATGAGCATTCATTTCATTTCCATTTCCATTTTAAATAGTGAAGTAGCAATAGTGAACTAAACCAGAGAACTATTTTAAATGAACCAGTAGCATTTCCATTTCATTTACACTATAATAAAAAACCCCAACTCAATTTCTTTTTTCAACAGCACTTAGTATATAAAGCATTTTATTAAAGCATTTTATTTTTATTGCTAACATAATTTGACAGTAGCATGAGCATGAGCATGAGGTTTTTTCACAGTAGCATTTCACCATAACCATCATTTTCATTTTGTTTTAAATGAACCAGAGAATGAATTAAACACTAAATGTATGAATGCATTACTGTTTCAAGAACACAAAACAAATATATGAATGCATATTTATTTAACATAACAGAGAAAAAATTGTTAGAATATCTGGTAGCATTTTATGAACCATAGCTTACTTTCCATTAGCCCTTCCTTTCAAAAATGACTACTAAACCTAGCACCAATAACTGGAACCAAACATAGCACCAATTTAAATCCTAAATCATTTAATACACATGTATACAGGTTATTTAACTTTGGCATGGTTTTGAAATGTGACAGTAACATGAGCATGAGCATGAGCTTTTTTCACAGGTTCTGTTCAAAGCTGCATTTCTTACAACTCATGAACCTACTATTAATACTGCTAGCATTTTTCATTTAGTTATTTCTATATCACCAAAACCAGAGAACAATGCTAAGGAAAAACAATACTGCTACTGCTAGCATTTGAACCTACTGCTAACATGGATTAAACCCTAGCAACCTGCAACTAAAATCATTTTCTTGTTTGAACCAAACCTCTCTGTTCATTTTATTTTTTCCTACTGCAACCTGCAACTAAACCAACTAGCTAGCAATAATGAACTAAAATCATTTAATAGCATGGACTGGCAGTGGCATATATATGGTTCATTTTAAAATTGGTTTAGTTTCAAACAAGAGAGCATACAACATACAGAGCTTGTACCCACTTATAATAGCATGGACTGCAATATTAATAGCATATTTTTATGATGGAGTAACAAATTCATTTAGTTATTCATCAAGATTATCCAGAAATTCTTCTATGCACCAACAATATCATGCATTATTCCAATATCAGCCATTCTTCTATGCACAAAATAAAATGAACCCATCTTTAGCATGAAGCAAACCAATGAATTTTATATATCAAATTCTCCAGGTACTGCAAGCATAAAAAAAACCCTACTGCCTAGCTACCTAGGTACTGCAAGCATTTTTATTTTCATTTTCTTTATTTTCTTTCTCTTAAAAACCAGATAAACTAGCTATGATGTACTTGTCTTTTTTAACTACTGCTTATTAAAATTGCTAAAATGAGAGAATACTGCAAGTATTTTCATACAAGCATCATTTCATCATTCATTTTAAACCAGAGAATTGCTAAAATTTGCATTTCTTGCAATGTTAAACCAGAGAATTGCTAAAATCATTCATTTTAAACCTATGAACCAGGGCATCAAATTCACTAAGGGGATCGAACCAGGGCATCAAAATCAAAGAGTAGAGAGGGGGAAACAGAGACTATGAACTCCAATGAACCCTAACTAGCAGGAACCCTAGCCGGGAGGGGGGAAGGTGGAGGGAAGGGGAGAGGGGAGGGAAGAGGGGAGGGGGAAGGTGGAGGGAAGGAGAGAGGGAAGCTCACCGATGGTGACGGTAGCGACGACGGTGGCCTCTCCTCTTCCTCCTCGAGGTGCGCAGCGGCCTCCTCCTCCTCGATGTGCGGCGGCCTCCTTCTCGGGTCCTCCGCGGCGGCGTACAAGGAAGGTGGTGGGGGCTGGTGGAGGGGATGGTGGAGGACGGTGGCGGAGCAGAATGGCGGCGCTCGGGAGGGGGGAGTTGGGGTGGCGCGCGCGGCTCCTTCTTCTCCAACGACGGCGGCGCTCGATCTGTAGGCAGAGGGGGATTTGGCTGGGGAGAGGAAGAGAGAAAACGGTTAAGTCCGGACTATAGCCGGATCCACCTTATTGCCGGCGCACCACATGTTTGGTTCGCCGGGGACAACTAAACCCCCGGCGAACCAAACAGGTGGTGCGCCGGCAATAAGGTGAGCCCGGCTATAACCTGGGACTTGTCCCCCAGCCCCTGGCTGGCCATTTCCTTTTCTATTTTATTTTATTTTTCTTCTTTTCTTTATTTCTTTCACTTTCTTTTATGTTTCTTTTCTTTTCCCACAAATCCTATACTATTTTATTTCCTTCTCTTTTCAAGATAATAACCAAGCAATATGAGTTAATTAGGCATTACAAAAAAATATTTGAGTTATAGGAAAACAAAGCAAATATGCATGAGTGTTATTAATTATGCAAAAACAAAAAGATATATGTGAATTACATACACACATAATATTGACCAACACAATATTAATTAGTCATACATAAAATATTGGCCATGACCATATGAGTTAATTATGCATTACAAAAGCAATATGAGTTATAGATTGCAAATAAAGTTTTACATCATCGATTGAGAAGAGTGTTTCGCTTTCTTCTTGCTTTTCTTGCTCGTCGTTGAATAATTTAGCCCCGTGTCGTGACTTCTTCTTTTGAAGGGTCGACCTGACCTCGGTAGCGTGGTCCTGCTTCTTCTTGTGGTGTATGTTGTGTCTTCGTCCTCGGATTCTTCCATCATTGGGTCTCCGACTTGTCCTTCGAAGTCTTCCTCGTTGGCGACTCCATCCATTCCGACGATGGTCCTCTTGCCTCTCCTCACGATAACACGGCTAGGCCTGGATGGGTCGGTTATGAAGAAGCATTGGTGCACGTGTTCTGCCAGTACCCATGGCTCATTCTGCGCGGTGGCGTTCGTGGACTTTGATTTGTTGGCTTCGGGTAGAAACATGGTGGTGAAATACCGGTCTTCTTTTGTGACGTTCTTAGCCCATCTGATACGGAACATCGGCACTTTCTCCCCAGCGTAGCTAAGCTCCCAGATTTCCTCGATTCTTCCGTAGTATCTAGTCTTTACGTCACCCGTCCAGGAATCCATCGTTACCCCTGAGTTCTGGTAAGCACTGTTCTTGTCTTTTTCTTCCGTGTAGAATGTGTACCCGTTGATATCGTACGCTTGGTAAGTCATGAGGTTGGGCGCGGGGCCATGTGACAAGGCCAATACTAGTTTATCCTTGTCAGAATCCATTGGTGGGGGATTAGCATCAATGTGGTCTTTGAACCAGCGCGCGAAAGAGGAGTTGTGCTCTCTGTATATTTCTGCTTCCGTCATCATCGGCTTGCCACTGTTCTCTATCATGGTTTTGTGCTCTTTCAACCAAGGATCGATCAAGTCAATGTGTTGTAGCGCTACTAAGTTGGCCCTGTCAAAGTCGGAAGTCCGACCAGACATGTGCACGTGCAGTTCCTTCCTTCCATTTTTGTGGCCTACTCCCTCGAACCTGCGGAGGTGCTTGTTTTGAGGCAAACCAACAGGGTCCTCGATGTCTAGATAATTCGTGCAGAAAGAGATGCACTCTTCGGTGAGCCAGCCCTGTACGATGCTTCCATCCGGATGTGACCTGTTACGAACGTATCCTTTAATGACCCCATTCATTCTTTCAAACGGCATCATGTTGTGTAAGAATGCCGGCCCTAGACTGACGATATCATCCATGATATGGACCAACAGATGGACCATCACGTCAAAGAATGCAGGCGGGAAGTACATCTCAAGCTCACATAGGATCACCACGATCTCTTCCTGGAGCCTTGCGAGTTTCTTCACGCTTATCGACTTCCGAGTTATGACGTCGAAGAAGTTACAGAGCCCAGTCAGCGTTGCACGGACATGGTCATCCATTATACCTCGGATTGCAACCGGAAGAATCTGCGTCATCATCACGTGACAGTCATGAGACTTCATGCCGCTGAAGTTTCGTTTCTTGGGGTCCATGTATCTGCTTATTAGCCCGGAGTAACCGAAGGGCACTCTGACTCCTAGAAGGCAATTGAAAAATTGATCGACCTCGGCCGGACTAAAAGTGAAGCAGGAGGGGGGACAGTAATAGTCTGGCTGCTTAATCCTTTTGCGCTTCTGACCGCCGTCCGCCTCCTCCTCCGACTGTCCCTCTTGGGCCGCCGGGATCTGAAGCTCTTCCCTGATGCCCAAAACTTTCAGGTCGTGTCTTGCTTTCGGCCCATCTTTGGTCCGGTCCGGCATGTTGAGAAGAGTGCCAAGCAAGCTCTCGCACACGTTCTTTGTAATATGCATGACATCAAGGCAGTGAGGTGTATCGAGAATTTTCCAGTACGGCAAGTCCCAAAACACGGACCTCCTTTTCCATACACCAATGAGCGGCGTCGCCGTTGCCTTTTTCTTCTTCTTCTCTCCAGGCTTTTGACGTATCTTTCCCGGCGGAGGGCACTCCTTCCAACCTTTCAGTAATGTATCGATCTCTTCGCCGCTCTTCTTCCGTGGAGGTCCTCGGGGTTCATTTGTACCATCGAACAGATCTCCACGCTTTCTCCACGGGTCAGTCTTCTGTAGCCACCTTCGATGCCCCATGTAAACTGTTTTCGAAGAGCCGGGATCCTTACCAAGCTGCAAAAACATCGTCTCTTCCATGCACCTGACACATGCCTTGTGTCCATGGCACACCTGGCACGAAATGTAACCGTATCCGAGGTAGTCCTGCACCGTCGTGATCAACGCGGCTCTCAAAGGGAAATATTCTTCCGCGACGGCGTCCCATGTATCTACCCCTTCCTCCGCCCACAACGTTTCAAGCTCCTCCTTTAATAGTTCGAGATACATGTTGATATCGTTTCCTGGCTGTGTCGGCCCTTGAATTAGCATACTCATCTGTATGTACTTCCTCTTCATGCACAGCCAGGGCGGGAGGTTGTAGATCCATACAAACACGGGCCATGTGCTATGTGTGCTGCTCTGGTTTCCGAACGGATTGAATCCGTCCGTGCTCGCACCCAACCTGATGTTTCTGGGTTCTGCCCCAAAACTTCCGAATTCATTGTCTAATGCTTTCCACTGGCTTGCATCCGAAGGGTGTGTCAGCACTGGGTGCTCAATCCGATCTTCATCATTCAACACTGCCTCCTTTCTTTCAGCGTGCCAGCGCATGAGCTTTGCTTCCTTGCGGTCCGCGTAGAACCGTTGCAGCCGGGGGGCGAGCGGGAAGTACCACACAACTTTCCGAGGAGCTTTCTTCTTCCCTTTCTTGTACCGTTCAGCGTCACACACAGGACATTTGGTCTTGTCCACGTGCTCCTTGCGATACATGATACAGTCGTTGATGCAGGCGTGATACTTTTCGTGGGGTAAGTCGAGAGGGCACGTGATTCTCTTGGCCTCGGCTAGACTACCAGGACACGTGTTCCCGGCAGGAAGGAGATCTTTCACGTATTCCAGGATGTCGTCGACGCTTGTGTCCGTCCATCCGTGTTTCGCCTTCATCTGCAGCACATCGAGAGCTACTCTCAAGCGAGACTCCCCCAACCCGCGACCTGAGTCGTACAACGGAGTATTCGAGTCTATCTCCAGTTGCTCAAGCTTTGATTTCCGCTTGGCGCCCTTCGTCTTTTCGAGAAGCAGATCTTGAAGATGAGGGTCCCGCACGACTGAAGCTAGCGGCACCTCTTCGTCGTCGTCAAGGTTATTGTCATCGTCAAGGTTATTATCGTCGTCAAGGTTATCGTCTTCTGCGACAAACTCTTCATCGTCATCAATGTCATGATGCCCTCCTTCTTGCCGGCCATTATTACCACCTGCTGCCGTCGCCCCATTGACCTCCGCGCCATCATCGCTCATCCATTGAGTGTGTCCATGCATGAAACCATTAGTGAGCAGGTGCCCCTGCAATTTTCCTGAATACGGGTCAAACCATTTCCCTCGTTTGCATCTCCGGCACGGACACAATACCTCCGTGCGTTTATTTTCATACATGTCGATGATCGCGTGTTTCAGATATCTCATCACGATGCTTTCACTCATCTCGATAACCATTCTCGCCTGCATGGTAAGATTACATAATTGATTAGAACCATGCATCCGTCGGTAGTTTTCACGGAAAATTTCGGCATGACCTTCCTACACGGTAGGACATAGGAGCGCCAGAAATGTGCCGAAACGGAAACTTGAAGAATCAACATTTCGGCGCAACGTTGGCAACTCATTTTCAACGCCAACACACACACAAGCACAAGCACAACATATATATATGCCACACACGAGAGCTAGCTTTGCTTCAAATGTCCAACATACGTCGATTTCATTCCTTAATTTGTTCATTAATCACCTATTTGTTTGATATATTCGTCGATGAGATCGAGACGAAGCGCCGCGACAATGGCGTATGGAAGCCGACTTTCTAGATCTAGATCTAGATTGAGCGGTCAATGCGGGATATTAGATCTAGATCTACATAGGGGGATGTGGGAGATGCATGTAGGAAGGGAAGATTTGCTCAAAAAATATGATTTTGTTTGGTCAAATTGGTGAAATTGGGGATAGAAATGGGCAAAAATGAGCTGGGTTGGGAGAAGGCTCGGGTTTGTGTGGAGGAGTGGAGTGGTAGTAGAGTGGGGGAGTGGTTGTTGAGCAGAAATAACTGCCCAGGTTACTGCCGGCGCACCATGGCACGGGCGCGCCGGCAGAACATACCCTTTCGGCTATATCACCCCCGGGCCAGGCCCAAGAATCATTGCCGGCGCACCGGCCCAGGGGTGCGCCGGCAATAGGTTTCCCGGCGCACCATGGCCGGTGCGCCGGCAATGATTCTTGGGCCTGGCCCGAATCGGCCGGGCCATGCCAGGAAATAGCGCCGGCGAGTCTTTTCCCAAGGTGCGCCGGCAGTATCCTTCATCGCCGGCGCGGCTGAATTGTGGTGCGCCGGCAACCCTTGCCACCGGCGCATGTCCAAGGTGGTGCGCCGGCACCACTTGCCTCCACCTATAGGCTTTTCCCTAGTAGTGATGTTGAGTAATATTTAATGGTTTGATATTTAAGTTGTGGTGTTATTCTTCTAGTGGTGTCATGTGAACGTCGACTACATGATACTTCACCTTTATGGGCCTAGGGGAATGCATCTTGTATTCGTTTGCTAATTGTGGGGTTGCCGAGGACAGAACCGAACCCCGGTATATCGATGCAGGAGGGATAGCAGGATCTCAGAGTTTAAGGCTGTGGTTAGATTTATCTTAATTACTTTCTTGTATTTGCGGATGCTTGCAAGGGGTATAATCACAAGTATGTATTAGTCCTAGGAAGGGCGATGCATTAGCATAGGTTCACCCACACAACACTTATCAAAACAATGAAGATTAATCAACTATATGAAGCGAAAGCACTAGACTAAATTCCCGTGTGTCCTCAAGAACGTTTGGTCATCATAAGTAAACAAACTGGCTTGTCCTTTGTGCTAAAAAGGATTGGGCCACTCGCTGCTATTTCTCGCATTTTATTTACTTGTACTTTATTTATCTGCTATATCAAAACCCCGAATACTTGTCTGTGAGCATTTACAGTGAATCCTTCATCGAAACTGCTTGTCAACACCTTCTTCTCCTCGTTGGGTTCGACACTCTTATTTATCGAAAGTACTACGATACACCCCCTATACTTGTGGGTCATCAAGACTATTTTCCGGCGCCGTTGCGGAGTGAAGCGCTATTGGTAAGTGGAATTGGTAAGGGAAACTTTTACTGTACGTGCTGACTTTACCTCTGCCTGTTGCTATAATTCATTATGGAGAGGTCTTCTCTTGAATTCCTATTTGGAAAATCTACTACTACTGAAAAGGTAGTGGATGAGGCGTCATGTGAGAAAGAGGTTCCATACAAAATACCTATGAAAATTATTGAACGTGTGTGGATAACCGCTATGAAGGGGATGGAACTGTCCATCCTGGAGATCATTTACTGTTTTTACATGAATTATGCGGGTTATTCAAGTGTGCAGGTATTGCTATGGATGAAGTTAGGAAGAAACTATTCTCTATATCGCTGTCTGGTAAAGCGGCGCATTGGTATAAATTGCTGAAGAATGGTGATTCTCTTGATTAGAAGGATATTGTGCCTCTATTTTATTCTAAATTCTATCCTCCAAGTGAAATTCACAAAGACCGAAACCGCATATATAATTTCTGGCCTCATGATGGAGAGAGTATTGCCCAAGCATGGGGGAGATTGAAGTCTTTAATGCTCAAATGCCCCATTCATGAGCTTCCTGGTAATATCATTATTGATAATTTCTATGCAAGACTTTCTTTTCAAGATAAAACCTTGCTGGATACTACTTGTTCTGGATCATTTACACGCAACAAAGAAGAGTTTAAATGGGACCTTCTTGATCGGATTCAGGAGAATACTGAAGGATGGGAGAACGACAAAGATAGAGAGTCAGGTATAAATTATGATTATGAATGCATTGAAACTTTTATGGATACTGATAAATTTCGTAATATGAGTGCTACTTATGGTCTTGACTCTCAAGTTGTTGCAAATTTTTATAAAGATTTTGCCTCTCATTTTGAATTGCCTAGGAAGAATTTTGATAAGTATCATGAACCTTACAAAGATAAAACTGATTCACCTATAGATAAATGTGTTGAAATTAAAACTGTTGATCATATTCTTCCTGAAGCTTATATTGAAAAACTCCTTTTCCTGCTAAAATGAAGGAGTATTCTGTTATAACTAGTGCGGTTAATAAAAGTGCAAAGAAACCTATAGAACCTGAAGAGCAAATAAAGGTTGAACCTGCTATTGCAATAGTTAAAGATCTTGTGACTGAAAATGTAGAAGATGGTCATATCATTTTCTGTGAAGATGCTTCCAATATTGTTTCGCATCCTAATAAGTCTAGGAAAGCCAGTGTTCCTATGCTCTCTGTTAGAATTGGTGATCATTGTTATTATAGTTTATGCGACATTGGTGCAAGTATTAGCGCCATTCCTTATGAGCTTTACACGGAAATCATGCATGAAATTGGTTCTTGTGAACTTGAAGATATTGATGTGGTTATTCGGCTAGCTAATAGAGAAACTATCTCTCCTATTGGTATTGTTCGAGATGTGGAAGTTCTATGTGGTAAGATTAAATATCCTGCTGACTTTTTGGTACTTGGTTCTGCTGCTAGTAAGTCTTGTCCTATTATTTTTGGTAGACCTTTTCTAAATACTTGTGGAGCTTAAGATTGCAAGAAAAAGAAATTTGGTGAATCTTATGAGTTTAATTAACTCATAAGATTCACCAGCAAATTTAGTTACAATTTTCTCCTTCTTGCAATCTATAACAGCTCCACAAGTATTTAGAATTTTCTTTAAATTTGCCAAAACTCCTTATAATGCTGATTTGCCTAATAATGATTTTAGAGTTGAACAGTGTGCATCTATTGCTCTTGCTCCTAATAATCCTTTGCAGCAACATTTGGAGGATAGTGAGAGTGAAGTCTTTAGGGAAGAAATGGATGAGCTTGATGAAATTTTCCTTCGTCAACCTATTCTTAAACATGACTTGTCGGTTGAAGATCTAGGTACAACACCACCACCAAAGGAAGATCCTGTTTTTGATTTAAAACCGTTGCCTGATAATCTTAAGTATGCTCATATTGATGATAAGAAAATATATCCTGTTATTATTAGTTCTAAGCTTTCAGATTTTGAGGAAGAAAGGTTATTGGAAATATTGAAGAAACATCGAGGAGCTATTGGCTACACTCTTGATGATTTGAAGGGGATTTCTCCCTCTATTTGCCAACATGCCATCAACATGGAAGATGATGCAAAGCCTGTTGTTGAACATCAGCGTCGTCTAATTCCTAAGATGAAGGATGTGGTAAGGAATGAGGTATTAAAACTTCTTGAAGCAGGTATTATATATCCTATTGCTGATAGTAGATGGGTTAGTCATGTGCATTGTGTTCCTAAGAAATGAGGAATAACTGTTGTGCCTAATGATAATGATGAGCTCATCCCTCAAAGAGTAGTTGTAGGGTATATTATGTGCATTGATTATCGAAAAGTTAATAAAGTTACTAAGAAAGATCATTACCCTTTACCTTTTATTGATCAAATGTTAGAAAGGTTGTCTAAAAATACTCATTTTTGCTTTCTTGATGGTTATTCTGGGTTTTCACAAATTGCTGTTAAAACTAAAGATCAAGAGAAAACCACTTTCATTTGTCCCTATGGAACTTATGCTTATAGGCGTATGCCTTTTGGTTTATGTAATGCTCCTGCTACTTTTCAAAGATGCATGTCTGCTATTTTTCATGGCTTTTGTGAAAAGATTGTAGAGGTATTCATGGATGATTTTTCTGTCTATGGGAATTCTTTTGATAATTGCTTGCGAACCTTGATAAAGTTTTGCAGAGATGTGAAGAAACTAACCTTGTTCTTAATTGGGAGAAATTCCACTTTGGTTAACGAAGGAATTGTATTGGGACATAAAATTTCTGAGAGAGGTATTGAAGTTGATAAAGCTAAAGCTGAAGCAATTGAGAAGATGCCCTATCCGAGGGATGTTAAAGGTATTCGTAGTGTTCTTGATCATGCTGGGTTTTATAGGATATTTATTAAAGATTTCTCTAAGATTTCAAAGCCTCTTACTAATCTTCTTCAAAAAGATGTACCTTTTGTTTTTGATGATGATTGTAAGGAAGCTTTTGAAACTCTAAAGAAAGCCTTAACAACTGCTCCTGTAGTTGAACCTCATGATTGGAACTTACCTTTTGAAATTATGTGTGATGCTAGTGATTTTGCTGTAGGTGCTGTTCTTGGACAGCGAGTAGATAAAAAATTGAATGTTATTCATTATGCTAGTAAAACTCTTGATGCTGCTCAAAGAAATTATGCTACAACTGAAAAAGAATTATTAGCTGTAGTTTTTGCTTGTGACAAGTTTAGATCTTATATTGTTGATTCAAAAGTTACGATTCATACTGATCATGTTGCAATTAGATACCTTATGGAAAAGAAAGATGCTAAGCCAAGGCTATTTAGATGGGTGCTTATTTTGCAAGAATTTGATTTACATATTATAGATAGGAAAGGTGCTGATAATCCTGTTGCTGACAACTTATCTAGATTGGAAAATATTGCTTATGATCCTGTTCCTGTTAATGATAGTCTTCCAAATGAACAATTGGCTGTAATAAAGGTGAGTTCGCGAGATAGTCCTTGGTATGCTGATTATGCTAACTTTATTGTTTCCAAGTACTTGCCTCCAACCTTTTCAGCTCAGCAAAGGAGAAAATTCTTTTATGACTTGAGGCATTATTTTTGGGATGACCCACACTTATATAAAGAAGGAGTGGATGGTATTATGCGAAGATGTGTTCCCGAATATGAACAACAAGAGATATTGAGTAAGTGTCATGGTAGTGTTTATGGAGGACATCACGCCGGAGATAGAACCGCGCAAAAGGTTCTACAATCAGGTTTCTATTGGCCAACTCTCTTTAAAGATGCAAGAAAGTTTATTTTATCTTGTGATGAATGTCAAAGAGTTGGTAATATCTCCAGACGCAATGAAATGCCTATGAATTATACTCTTGTTATTGAACCATTCGATTGTTGGGGGTTTGACTTCATGGGACCTTTCCCTTCTTCAGAAGGTAACACTCATATACTTGTCGATGTTGATTATGTTACTAAATGGGTGGAAGCCATACCCACAAAAAGTGCTGATGGTGAGACCTCTTTAAGAATGCTTTTAGATATTATTTTTCCTAGATTTGGAGTTCCTAGATATCTTATGACTGATGGAGGTTCTCATTTTATTCATGGTGGTTTTAGAAAAACTCTTGCTAAATATGGTATTAATCATAGGATTGCTTCCGCTTATCATCCTCAAACTAGTGGGCAAGTACAATTATCAAATAGAGAGATTAAATCTATCTTGCAAAAGACTATTAATAAATCTAGAAAGAACTGGGCTAGTAAATTGAAGGAAGCACTATGGGCTTATAGAACTGCTTATAAGAATCCTATGGGGATGTCACCTTATAAAATGGTTTATGGGAAAGCTTGTCATTTACCTTTAGAACTAGAGCACAAAGCTTATTGGGCTGTGAGAGAACTAAATAAAGATCCTAAACTTGCCGGTAAGAAAAGATTGCTACAATTGAGTTCTCTAGATGAATGGAGAAGTGAAGCTTATGAAAATGCTAAACTTTTTAAGGAGAAAGTTAAGAAATGGCACGATAGAAGAATTATCAAAAGAGAATTTAATGTTGGGGATAAAGTCCTATTGTATCGGTCTCGTCTCAGATTTTTTGCAGGGAAATCGCTCTCACAATGGGAAGGACCATATGTCATTGTGGAGGTGTATCGTTCAGGGGCAATTAAGATTGGTTCTCTGAAAGGTGATGTCACACAAGTAGTGAATGGACAAAGGCTCAAGCACTTTATTTCTGGAGATTCTTATAATGAAGATGTTGATGTTATTCGAGTGGTGACTCCGGAAGCTTTCATCAAAGGTCAAATTGACAGTTCTGCAGAGTTCGACTTTGAATAGGTAACAATTCTGGTAATAAAAAGTCCGCATTTAAATTTTCGAACAATATTTTTGCTATTTTCGGAAAATATGAAAAATTACGAGATCGAAATGGAGAGGAGGAGGCGCACGAGGGCGTGCCCCCATAGACCAGCGCGGGCCCCACCCTGGCCGCGCCGCCCTATGAGGACGGCCCCTCGGAGTCCCTCTCAAACTCTGGTTCGACCTGGTACTTTCCTTCTGTTGTAAAAATTTCTGCTATATAATCCCCCGGGACCCCTGGAGGTTCGTATATCGTTTTCTCGTCGCGTTTTGTTTCGAGCTGTTTTCTGCCAGGATCTGTTTTGATCTATAAGCACCATGGTCTCCAACAACAAGGACAAGGAGCCTTTTGAGAAAGATATTCAAGACCCCGAGTTCAAAGAAGAAGTCGAGAGCGAAGATGAAGAAGAAGTGGAGGAAGACTCGCGTGCATACCCGCGTGTCACCGTCGCAAGCATCGGGGTGGTGGAAGATCCTTTCAACCCCAAGAAGAGCGCACGAATTCGCACCGGGGGAAAAGTTCCACGTCACTTCCTAGCTCCAAGGACATCTCCTCCAGGCATCTACAACCCCTTCCACACTCTAATTCATAATAGTCAAATTGAAAGGATTCCCAAGGCAGTATTGCCTAGCAGTTGGGATATGGATCATTCTAACACTGCAGGAAGGATGAAACCTGAAGCTGAAGAGTGGGGAAACAACTCTAAGAGTTGGGACTCGCCGTCGGACATACTTCTTAGCCGCGTCGAGCACAATTCGGAGATGATCCGCAACCTCATATACGAGATTGATGAGTTAAAGGAGCTTGTTAAGAAGCTTATCAAGAATTCATCACCACCACCGCCGAAGGAGTAATTCATCATTGGTATTGGCACCCCCTTGGTTTGTTCCAAGCTTGGGGGAGTGCCGCGGTATCACATCATCACTATCTTTTATCTTTTTACTATCAAGTAGTGTCATATCATGAGTAGGGAAGTTATCATATAAGATGGTTGCAGTGTGAAGTATCTCTCTTTAGTTGGTTATCTATGTATCCCTTGGTGTGAGTTATCGTTATGGAATATTAATGAGAAGTTTTATCATTTACATATTGCACACCTTATTTTAGTTTGCAATCTCTATTATATGATTGATCTTGTTGTTAGTATTGGTATCACTTTGGGAGCATTGAGTAAATCTATTTGGTTTTGGCAAACTTAGCATTGGTCAATAGCAACAACACTTTGAGTTTAAGTAGAAAAGAGGAAATACATGTAGATATGTTATTTCATTATCTTTCTTTCTTGTTAGCTATGAGCTTAGTATTCTGAAGTTAAAATTATTTGTGCTTACAAGAAAGATGCATGATTGTTTCTATCACATGTATATTTGTTTGTTTCCCTCAACTCTTATGCTTGCTAACCAACCTTGCTAGCCAAAGACCTGTACTAAGAGGGAATGCTTCTCGTGCATCCAAACCCTTAAACCAAACCTATGCCATCAGTGTCCACCATAACTACCTACTATGTGGTATTTTCCTGCCATTCCAAGTAAATACTTCATGTGCTACCTTTAAACAATTAAAAGTTATCATCCCTTATTTGTGTCAATGTTTTATAGCTCATGAGGAAGTATGTGGTGTTTTACCTTTCAATCTTGTTGGGCAGACTTTCACTAATGGACTAGTGGCTTCATCCACTTATCCAATAATTTTGCAAAAAGAGCTGGCAACGGGGTTCCCAGCCCCAATTAATTAACTTTCATTAATAATTCTCTTCCCATGTTTTGCCCTGATTCATCAGTAAGCAACTTAATTTTGCAATAGACACTCCTCCGTGGTATGTGAAATGTTGGAAGGCACCCGAGGATTCGGTTAGCCATGGCTTGTGAAAGCAAAGGTTGGGAGGAGTGTCATCCTTAAATAAACTAAAGTACATGTGTAAACAAAAGAGAAGAGGGATGATATACCTTGCTGGTAGAGATAACGTCCTTCATGGGAGCCGCTCTTTGGAAATCTGTTTGGCAAGGGGGTTAGAGTACCCACTACCATTCGTTGACAACAACAAACACCTCTCAAACTTTACTTTTATGCTCTCTATATGATTTCAAAATTTAAAAAGCTCTAGCACATGATTTAATCCCTGCTTCCCTCTGCGAAGGGCCTATCTTTTGCTTTATGTTGAGTCAGTAAACCTATTTCCCTCTATCCTAAGCAAGCAATTGAGTTGTTGTGATCCAACCATTTATATTGTGATCTATTTAATCATGCCTTTTATTCTTCCTTGTTTAGTACAAGTTTTATCCGAATGAATATAGCTTTGAAAGTTATCAATGATTATGAGGAGATTATTATGATTGAGTATGCAAGTTTTGCCGTATAAGCTTTAATATAAGAGCGCTGCTCGACAGATAAGTACAATCTGTTAATTGTTCTTTGACCAAGAACGAAGTTTGCCATCACCAACTATGATTTCCTATGCACCTTTATTTGTGATTTCCTTCTACTTGTTTCAAGTTGAATTATATGA
The DNA here is from genome assembly GCA_030979885.1 of Lolium multiflorum. NCBI lineage: Eukaryota > Viridiplantae > Streptophyta > Magnoliopsida > Poales > Poaceae > Lolium > Lolium multiflorum. The sequence continues at coordinate 160,980,860 of CM061750.1, forward strand.
GGAAGTTGTTCACTAGAATGTCTTGTGTGAATTAATGTGATGCTTCTTGTCCGTATTTTATTTATCGACTCTTCACTCCATAAACATTTGGTCTTGTTTACTGAGTTCAATTTCGCTTGGGGACAAGCGAAGTCTAAGCTTGGGGGGAGTTGATACGTCCATTTTGCATCACTATTTTATATCACTAGCACAGTGGCCCGCGCACATGCGCAGGCAACACCTTAGTCGTCTACAAAATTTCTTATATGATTTAGAAGGGAGTAATTTCTGATCGACCTAAAAAAGTAGCCATTTATCTAATTCTAGATTTAAAGTACTAAAAATATGTTTATTCAATTTTTAGTAGAGTTTGATATGATGATAAGTATAATATTTTTGAATTATTTGGTTATATCTAACCAATGTATATGCGTTAATTACTAATCAGTTGTTCTTTTACTATTATGGCCCGCGCACATGGTATCTTGATGGTCTATAAAATGTATCATATGATCCAAAGAGCAGAGTCATTTCTCAACAACCTAAAAAATAGTAGACATTTATCTGAATCCTAGGATTGAGTGGTCAAATTACTATTATTTTCAATTAATTTACCTTTTTAATAAAGCTTGGTATGAAGATAAGTATTAACCTTGTAATATTTTAAAATCAGCTGTAATTCTTTAAATATATCTAACCCGATGTATACAATCTTCAACATTTATTATGGATCAAAGAAAGTATTACTCGCTCTGTCTGAAAATACGTGTCTTAATTTTATCTATATCTAGAATTTGTCTATATCTAAAAATAGACGTCTCAATCTTCAACATCCGTATCTAAAAAAAGTTAAGACACCTATTTTTAAATAAAGAGAATACTATTTTAACAATAATAATACATAAATATGGTCATGGAGTTCATGTGTTTGCGTGTCTCGTGCAGTATTTATTAACGGTGTCTTACTTTGGGATTAAGTGGGTTGTTCCAAAAAAAACAATAGTATTATTTTCTTAAACTCTTTTCCGTGAGACATCCTCATTTTTCCCCATTGCTCCTTTTTCTTTTCCAGGGCTTGTCTCCCAACCTGGTTGCCTCCGCTCACAGGAATCCTCTAATTCTGGTTGTCTCCGTTTGTCCTAGGTATCCAGCTAAATCAGCTTCCTCATATTCTCCCTCGCCCACAAATCTACAAATGGAACCTGAGGTATTGCTGTTTGAGTAGCATGGCGGACGTCCGAGCTGAAGAGGGTCAGGCATCTTGGGTCTGTCCAGGAGTGCGAGGGGCTGGTGGCGTAGGCCGTCGGCCGTCGGCCATCGGCCGTCTACTTGGAGAAGACAGAGGTCCTGGTGCGTATTGTTCTTTTGAATCATGTAGAACGCTGCCATGAATTAGTACCAGCCTCTGTATTTTTTTCTACTTCGATTTTGCAATGGATGTACCAATAAAGTCTAGTGTGATACCAGACGGTGCTATGCTGTCTCTTCTTCCTCTCATATTATTGATTTGGTCCAATCTTAGTTTCTGCTTTGTATTGTGCTCCTAGTTTCAGGGAGCTTTCGTCATCAGGTCATCTGTATACATAGATCATAATTTTTTTTCCCATTTCCTCATGCACCATAGAATTAGTTTCTCAGCAAGTTATCTCGGAAAGTAAATGATTTCTATAGTCATAGCATTAGTAGGCCTTTTTTTTTTCTCATATCACAATATCATATATAAATATACCAAATTTTCAATATTAGTCATCCTCTTACAGAGGTCAGTGGTACACTTGCCCAATCCCATTATGATGAAAGGAAATCATGTTTATTAAGCTTATTACATCAAATCATGATGCACGTTTCTTATATTTTGGTAGAGTAGTAGATCATATCCATCCTACCATATAGTGCATCCACTTGTAATTGTATATATATACGGCATGGATTTTAATTGAATGTTTTTTCAGGACTTCAAAAGTTTCATCTATCATTATATTTTAGAAAGGCGAGCATCACTTGTAGACCTACTTTTAATTTTAGCTCATGACTTGGGATTTTAGAAATTCCATTGGGTGTAGCATATCTTGTTTCACCATTTATGGTTGTTGCTTTGCGTACTGCGTCATAGTTTAGATAAGTTTTCTCTTCACCAGTATATAAGTTGATCCATTATATATTCATTTATCTCCCAGTCTGTTTTGTTCCTTGAACATGAGATTATTGCCCGCTCTTCTAAGTATTCTCGCTGGCAGTACCTCTCCCTCAAATTTGGTTATATGCTTTCTACGACTACCCTTTTCGGATCATTTCCTTTTTCCAGTAGTATGTCACTTGGTATTTTTATCATTCTTCACCTTCTGCTAATGTGTTTGTTCCATCGTTAATATTGAGAATTCAGTCCGCAAATTTTGCTACCTTTTGTTTCTCTGTGTTATATGATCTGTCAAATATGTCCTTTAAATTGATAGATTATGTTGTGTCTTCTTTCCTTTGGTACAACTGTATGTATCTTGCGGAAGTCCCCTCCTAGAACCATTTTCATTCTACCGGATGGTCTGTCGCTGATGTTCTCATTTTTTATACCTAAATGTCTCCCCTAAAGGTTATGCTGAGAGCCTCAAAGCATATTTTGTCTGCCATTGGAGCCTGGTCTCATCAATCTCTGAGACGACCATAGTGCATGTGAGAACTGAGATGAGAATGCCAGCTGCTCCCACTCACCATAGCGCTATTTGCTCAGGAAAAACTGGACATAACATTGCAGCTTGACAATTAAATCTGCTTGTGAAATCCAGCCTACTTGGATGTCTTGATCCTCGTATGCTGAGATATGATTGTGTTCTATATCAGCAGTATCCTGACACTGCAAGAACTTGTAGGTGCTCTTCTCTAATCTGACACTAAACAGGGAAATTTTACTCAGAGATGCATTAATGTATTCTAAATATTCTGATATGTACCAGAAAACATTGAGGGGACTACTTTACCAAGAAGTAGTACATTTTCTCCTTTTGGCCGCTCGTGGAGTCATCTCCGACCATGTTTCCTCCTTGAGCGCCTACATATTGTTCCCGTTGATACTCTTGTTTGCCATTGGAGCCTCATCCCATCAATCTATGAGAAAACCATCATAACCATAGTGTACGCAAAACTGAGATGGGAATGCCAGCAGGTCCCAATCACCACGGTGCTATTTGCTCAGGAAAAAATGGACGTAATATTGTAGATTGAAAATTACATCTGTGTTTGGCATCAAGCCTACTGGGATGTGTTGATCCTCTTATGCTGAGATAAGAATGCGTTTTATATCAGCAGTATCATGATACTGCAAGAAATTTTAGTTGCTCTTCTCTATTCTGACAATAAACAGGGGAATTTCACTTAGAGATGCATTAACGTATTCTAAGTATTCTGATATATACCAGATAACATGAAGCGGATTACTTTACCAGGGAGTAGTACATCATCACCGGTGCTGTCACCTTCGATCATGTTCTTGCCTCCTTGAGCGCCTACATATCGTTCCCCTTGATACCGGTGAAGTGGTGTAGCTCTCCAGATCGGGAATGATGCTAGGAACTGTCTAGAACATTGAGAAACAATCGAGTTAAGACATGGAACCATAAAGTTGTAGTATTTTTCCTCTCAAGATGTATAGAAACCATAAAGTGGATTCCATCTGTACTAATACTTACAGGAGTTTCTATCTTATAAGTGTCAAAAACCTATAATTAAGTTTTGGATTACATTGCACTTCTATGTGGCCATTATATTTCTTATACAAACTAAACACTCCAATCTTACATTGCACTCATGCCTAGTTCTTTAAAAAGCAAATATTAATTTATTGCCATTTGCAAATTTTTAGTTGAGAATTTCAATCTGGTAAGTAAGGTGTTTGATGCCAGAACTGGGAATAGTCATAGAACTGCCCCCGCTTGGTTTTCTACCAGAATTGGTACCCTAACCTAAGTTATATAATGCCAAAATTTGCCATAGACAAAGATCAACCAAGCAAGTCATGTGAGGGGAGAGTACATATCAAGTTGACTGGAACTTGTAGACTATGCGGTTACAAAGTAAGTAGTATATATAAATTATAATGGAGGAGTCCGCAGCTGATCACACAACTGATTAATCTGCTCCTGAGCGGATCGAGGGGACGCATGTCCGCGAGCGTCAGTTCATGCCCTGTATCACTGCAGTGTATATCTATATCTATATCTATATCTAATAATAAAGGAAGAAGCGTTTCCTTGGTTTGGTCCGTTTAAATACGTTTTCGTCCAACATATTTTACGCTTTGTACATCGCACCAGCAGAGCTAATCGATCTGCAGTAGAGTTTTGCTCGTACACGCTACATACTTTCCTCAAATAACCATCGTATCGTAGGTTCAGGCAACACGTGAAAGCAGAATCCATCTGGAACGCAAAAAGAAGAGTCCATCTCCAACGCAATTGATACTGGCCTTATATAAATAACCACACCGTGATTGATCCTACGTACGTCCGGCCGGCGGCAGCGAAGACGAGAAATAACTAACCACGTTGTGATCGATCGTACGGTCGGCGACTAGAACCAGAGATTGGAAAACGAAAAGTACGACGTCGATCTGGCTCAAGGAGGCCACACCGCCGGTGGCTCGCCATGGACGAGACGAGGGATTGGAGCCGGCGACGGTTGCTCAAGTTTAGACAAGAGGACGACGTTGGGCTGTCGAGGAGGCCACACCACCGGCGGTTAGCCATGGCAAGCGGCAACGAGTGCTACGACCACTACAGAGAAGATGAGGACGACGTCAGGCAGGCCACACCGCCGCCAGCTCGCCATGGCCAAGACGAGGACGAGGAGGGATTGAAGCAGGCGACGGATGCTAAAGTTCAGACAAGAGGATGACGTCGGGCGTCGGGGTGGATGGCGCCATGGCGGCGCCACGGGACCTGTCCAGGACGGCCTCTGGCTGGCAGGAGGCCAGGATCTCCGGCGCGTGCGCGCACTCGAGCGGACTCTGCCCACGCGCGCCCATCCGTTGCCGATGTACGACCATATTCGACGCCGACGAGAGGGGCGAGCGAGAGGGTGGGCGGGAGTGGCCACTGGCCAGTTGTGCCGGACGAGTGTGATGGTCTTCGCGTGGCTGACAATGGGGCTCTCGATCTGTGGCAGTCTCATGAGCCTCGTTGCCGACGGTGGTCATGCCTCAGGAGCACCTAAGGATAATATTGTTCAGAATAACGACGTTAAGCTTGCACAAAGAGATGGAGCAATCTTGTGCAGGACAAAGGAAACAAAGAGAGAAGGATGTCATGCAAAGCTCAGAGATACAGCAAGCTGGTCAGCTGGTGCTGCTGGAGAAGCCTCGCCAACCTCATTTTGTTTTGGGCAAGTTGGTGCTGCTGGAGTATTTCAAAACAGAGGCGTTATTATCGAAGCTTCACATTACCTAATTGCTCAATGATGATAATGGTTGGGCGATCGATCGTGTTTAAACTTACCTGATCACCTCCCAAGTGGCTTTGATCCGTCGCCTGCATCGCCCTCCTCAAGCGGTGAAAATTACAGTCAGACTGCAGGATATATAGGTAGGGGAAGCCGAAAAGTGCACACGATTTGTTACAAAATCAAATAGGAGTCATAATTCTGCTTAGCGCGAAGACACAGTATTTTGGATATTCGTAAAGTTGCATTGGCAAAAGAAATCGACAAACGTATTAGCAAGTCAGTGCAACAAGTCGGCTTACAGGTATCGACGCTCGCCCATCAGGTATGTTTCATCACGAGAAACAACTGTGGTTGGATGGTTAGGAGGGTAGTGGTAACCCCAGCTCATCAGAGTTTAAATTCCGGATTTGAAACTTTAACATCTCATAAAGGCAGAATATTCTTTAGTGGGAGGCGACGTTCCCGTCGACAGCGAGACGCCTATGGTGACTTCGCTAATCTCAAGACCCGTTGGATTAGATCTTCGATGTAGTCTCTCGAAGTTGCTCATAAGTGTAGAATGTGCGTGCGTGCATTTATTGGGGTGAGTGTGTGCGCGTATGTGTGAGCGTCTTTGATTGTACTGTGTTTCGCAAAACAAAAAAGGTTTCATCACTTAACAATGCAATTATGTAATACATTCTCTCGTCACACTAGCCCACCAGTGATGCAAGAACTTTGGTCCCATCAGCATCTTTAACGAAGACTTGAACCTCACATAAAAGTATTATATATATTAGTCTCCTCTGTGCCAACAAAAGAGATGAAGGGAGTTTTCATACGGAAATTGTTTTTCGCTACATGGCAGGATTACGTTCCATAAAAGACTGCACTTCAAACTAATATATATTCAAAATTACTTTAAAAATGTGAATTTAATCTTTTGGATGAATTTTGTAAGTGGATAGTTTTGTTGTATAGTTTTGGTAGTTAAAAGAAATCAAGAATCTAATTATAGATTGCACTCTCCAGTGGTGAAATCTGGAGAGTGATAATTAGAGAGTCCATTAAAATGTCACTGCAATTAGAAAAGACATCTTCTTAGAGAGTTCTTCATATTGATGTATATAGAGTCAAATTTGTCGTTTTCTTGCACTCTGTCGACTCATGCTCTAATGGAAGAAGCAGCAAAAAAAAGAAAATGCGAAACTGAGAAAGTTTATTTTTTCTCTCCCGATGCAACGCACGGGCACATTTCCTAGTCTATACCTAATAATAAAGGAAGAAGCGTTTCCGTGGTTTGGTCCGTCCGGTTTCGTCCGTGTGGTTTCGTCCGTCCGGTTGATTTCTATGTACGTGTCTGCCATGATACCCCGTGAAACCGTCCAGCTAATCCAATCTGAACCGGACCAGGGGTCTGTCGCACAAGCCCGTCCCGTACTGTCTATCGCGCACAAACAAGGACAAACAAAACAGGATCCGTGAGTGTTGGAGTGATGCACGACTCATGTACGGAGTTCTAATCCAACTTCTGCTCCCAACTCAGGCTGAGCTGCTATATATACGTGTTTGTACAAACAACAAATAATAAACAAATAAAGACGAGGACCGACCTGACCATCCATCTTTTATGTACGATCTCTCGGCGAGTTCTTCTCTTAATCAATCAGCTAGGAAGTAATCTACCTAGCGTGTAAAAGCGCGGCCGTGCCGGCGACGAAATCGATTGATCCATCGATCACAAGTTTACCTTCAGTGGTGGCACCCATGTCTACCTGGCCGCCGAGACCTGGAGGCCAACCTGACCATCCATCTTTTATGTACGATCTCTCGGCGAGTTCTTCTCTTAATCAATCAGCTAGGAAGTAATCTACCTAGCGTGTAAAAGCGCGGCCGTGCCGGCGACGAAATCGATTGATCCATCGATCACAAGTTTACCTTCAGTGGTGGCACCCATGTCTACCTGGCCGCCGAGACCTGGAGGCCAAACGGCTTTGTTGACATCTACGGGATCCACTTTTTGGACAGCCGCGTCGAGAGACCGTGCCTGGGAAGTCGCTCAGTGCCCTCAATCGGGTCGAGTGAGCCTTTTCAGGGATTTTTTTCGCGGGCATGCGAAAAGCGTGCCATATCTTTATAGAAAGGAGCAACAATAATTACAAAAAATCAGAGGGGGGTGCGACAACCTTTTCAGAGATCAACATACTCCCGTGAGAAACCAAGCCAAAATTGAGGCCTTGAAACCTGACTCCGTGAAGCTGGGAGAGGAGGTGGATACGAAGTAGACCTGGCCATGGGCAGCCCGGGCCGGCCCGGCCTGAAATTCCCGGGGCAAGCCCGACCCGACCATACCTCTGGGCCGGGCCTGGGCCTAATTTTGTGGCCTGATGGATGCGCTGGGCCAGGTCTGGGCCTTGATTTTCCGCAATTTAATAAAGTGGCCTGATCCGAGGCCCGAGGTCCGACGGGCTTTCCCTGTGATGGGCTAGGCTTGGGCCAAGATTTTCAGCTCAATGGTCGGGCTGGGCCGGGCCTGGGCCAAGATTTTCGGCCCGATGGTCGGGTCGGGCCGGGCCTAGGCCAAGATTTTTCACGTCGGGCTTTGGTTAGTCCGGCTTGGCCCGAGAAATGCTCAGGTATAATACGAAGTACAAAATGGTACCGATGGTTGAGGTGTGGAGTAAAGAGCTGATCCAGATTAGCTTGTTCGATGCAAAACTCACTCCGGATGCAAAATACCACGAAAACATACAACATCTCAATACATGCGATGATGAAGTGAGTCAGACACAAAATACTGATTTTAGGTATGACCCAACAATAGAATAAGAAGATATATTTTCATTACAAAGATTGAGCAGTGCTACACAAACACTCCATCAGAAATCTAAGAGGCTTGGCCAACAAAGATATGTTTCTAAGAAAACCAACCAAAGTCAAGGTGTACTAAAAAAGCCTCACAATATAAGAACGACACTTGAGATACGAGAAGCTGGGAAACGATATGCCATGAAGAAATGCAGCAAGGGTCAAGTGGTTCACCAGCGAGAAGTTAGTAATCTTAGTTAACCGGATCATTGGTGTGAGCATCTCCCGGACGACAAGAAGCATAATTTGGATAGTGCCAACCCGTTGCAACGCATGGGCAATTTTCCTAGTCTATACCTAATAATAAAAGCAAAAGGGTTTCTCCCTCGGTAGTCGTCCAACTTAAAATGACCCCGAAAAGTGGAGGAAAATTACCCACTGTGCCACCCGTAAGTAACAAACCGAAACGTTTTTTTGTTTAATTTTACCCTGATTCTTTCCCCACGCTAGGCATCGATCCAAACTGGTCCCTAGCGAGGATGCTGGGTATAGATAAAACAAGCACGCGCGCAGATGCATCACCCCCAACCTCACGGGTTCTTTTGAGCGCACGAGCGAGAATTAGGGTTCGGCTCCTATCGCCGGCCAGGCGGCTGACAATCCACAAGTGCTCAAAGCTTATGGGGGTGCCCGTGCGATCACAACTGCAGAACCGCTCATCGGCCAGCGCTGCCTCTAATCGTCATGTATGCAGCAGGTACGCATGCGATCGGCTCGTCAATCAGGCCTGAAGCCATTTTGTTTGTGTGATCAGGGAAATCCCTGCAGAAGTATTGGAATTCGTAGCTGTTTATTCACCGAGCCAACCTCGGAAGCTTGGTCCAGAAGATGCCCAGCGGTAAGGAGGGACATCGCGTCAGCGCCCTGCTGTCCATGTCCCCTTCGACCGAGTAGACGATCGAATCGCCAGAAAAGCTGTTAGGCTTACGCGCGTCGCGTACTGGTGCCCACTCCACTGAAGAAAAATCATACCGTGAGCAGAATCAATGATTCTTGACATCTTCAGCATCACTATCCTACTCATAGGAAAATAGAGTTTGGAAAAGAGCGAGCTGGAGCTTTGGAGGAACGGAGAAGATTTTTTTATTTGGCTGCGATCAACGAAGGGGATTGATTGGAAAGATGAAGAACTCGCTCAATCGAAAGAGGTTCATTCTGATCCTCCTTTTTATATATACAGAGTTACAGACTGAGACGATACATTCAGGTAGCAATCAGAAATAAGGAACTCGATTAATGGAGATTTGGAGACTTAGCAGGCTACATGACTCGTGGTGCGTGCGCTCGATGTGCATATGCAGGCGCGTAGCGGGTGTCTGATTGCTTTAAAATAATCATGATCGCAGTTTTACTGTTTACTAACGCAATGCTCTAAATTATACTACTACATGCGTAAAATTGATAAAGGTGAAAAAGTATTAAGAAGACAAAGTAACCAACTAGAAGGATTTGATCATTCAATATAATAAAGAATTTCGTAGGGCAATGTATGGGCGACGAGGGGTGAAAAAAGCCACATTGTGAGAAGGTAAGCAAATACACATTATTATTTTTTGCTCTTTTTGCTGTCCTGAGAATTTTTAAAGAATGTGTCTCCCGTTCTTTGGTTTTTCTTCTCTCCTTACCTTTTTTTACTGAATCTTTACAGAATGAGAGAAAATAGAAGGGTAGTATCAAATATTTGCAAACTTTTGTGATTTTTTTTTTCAAAAACTATTACATATACATAATATTATCAACACTAGAATTAAATAGCAAAAGAGTTGGGTTTGCAAAAAAAATAGTGCTTAGCAAGATCATGACAAAAACATGCAATGCCATGATGTTATGATGAAGCAGAAATAAGATAAAAATAAAATATAATTACAGCATGATCTCGAATGAAGAACAAATTTAATAACCCTACGAGTATTATTATAGTGTAGCTGCCAGCATCATCTAATCCAGCGTGATATTTTTTTTCTCATGTTGCAACACACACGGAAATTCAATTCGGCTCCTGGGAGCGTATGCTCCCTCCACCAATAAAACATATTTCGAAGTGTGGAAAAATTTCGACAAAAAATTCTACATGTACATCTCCATAATATATGTGTATGCATCAAGTTTCATGAAAAAATAATATTTTTGTGGCCTATGTAAAAAAGAGAAAACTTGTCCTGTGAAAAGCATTGTTTTCAGCACTGAATTTTGTCTTTTTTACACACGTAACATGATAAGTCCATTTTTTATGAAACGACTTTGTAAGCGCGTAGCACGTGAAGATGTACGTGCGTATTTTTTGTTTCAATTTTTTATAAATATAAAATATATGTAAGATGCATTTCAAAATATAGGGAGCATATGCTCCCATGTTCCAAAACACTACTCCCCACAGATGCATAATTACTATGTATGCTTAAACAAATGTTTTTTGGATTTAATGTGGCTGTCTCAATGCACGTGCTCTATTATTTTCACTTATATACTTCCTACGGGCCAGATTAACCGGCGTAGTACCAAAATTCCGAGGACCAAGGCATCAGTTGATTGGGAGAGAAAACTGAAGTTTTCCGAGTTAATTGAGGCTGCTAATTCGGGAAGGCAATGGGACGTGGTTAGGCCCACCCTGCATGCAAGCACACAACTAGCAGCTAGCTTCCGTTCACACTTGCATGCTCACTTTCACACCCGCGGACGCCCAAAGAAGAGGAAAGGAAGGCATGCGATGGACTCGCTAATTAAATGGAAATTAAATGCTATACGCCTAAACCAGCTGGGAAAAAGAAACTGCATGGCGGGGAAATTGCGCCGGTTAATCTGGCCCGGAGAGAGTACCATATAATAGATACTATGTTAATTAAACACTCGTTGTATTTGGATTCGACCGGCACACAAACGGGAATAAACATATGAAAGGATACCCTTTTAATTCAATGTGATGCCGTAGCAACGCACGGGTTTTGTGCTAGTAGATTATAATGGAGGATCGGAGTCAATGATCTATTGTAGATTTAGGAGGTGATCACATACCTAATCTGCTCCATGCTCATGGTGATCGGCTCGTCCTCCTGAGGCATATTTGGCGATGTATGATTCCATGTTCAGGAACTCCTTTTAGATTAAAATAATGAAAAATTACCATCTGCCTTGATACCTGATCTACCACATAGATTGGAATTTCAGCATGGAGAATTGACGGTGCATGCCTTTGCACATACACATGGTAATGCATTAGCTAGTGCGGTTCCAGCTTAGACGAATGATCCGGTGTTGAGCTTGGCAACAGAGCCATCGGCCATGCAGGGATCAATCCGGTAACCAAGCGATCGGCGATTCTAGCGGAAGATATCACGATTGGCCATGCAGGGATAAAAAATGATCCGGCGTTGAAGATGGCAACCAAGAGATCAGTGATTCCTACAGAAGAGATTGGATTGGGGTTTGCTATATACAGGCTTTAGCTGCTTGGTGTCAATGTCAAAGACGCCATGATCCTGGAGGCGGCGGCCATGTTGTGGAGAAAAGGGGGAAATAAAAGAAAACCGTGAGAGATACCTGAGACGTTATTCCCATTGTAATGGCATAGGTGGGTAAATTTTTCACGTACGTCTAATCTAATGGCTATAAATTTTTGTTCTACCAAATAAACGGCCAGATGTTTCTAATTATTGTGGGAATTTCTAGCTTTTTATCTTTTTTCTGGTTAACCCGTAATCTACTTTTAATATATAATAGATAATTTACTGTTATTCATTGATATATTTCATATTTAGAGATGATACTTATGTTATTTCACCTATTTTGCATGTTTCATGATTATTGGAGAATCACTCACCGGAGTCAGGATTCTGCTGGAAAAAGCATTTCTAAAGATCAACAACTGACGGAAATTACACCGAAGGTCTTATTTCTCCAGAAGAAGGAGCCAGCCAAAAGGAAGGGCCGAGGAGGGCTGCCATGGGCCCCCCATAGGCCGGCGCGGGCTCCACCCTAGTCGCGCCGCCTTGTGGGGAGGGGGCCCACAGCCCCCTCTCTTTCGCGTACTTCATCTACCCAAAAACCTAAGGTACGGGAATAATCGCGAGGAGACACAGCCGCCTCTGGGCGGAAAACACCAGAGAGAAAAGAGCTCTCCGACGGGAAATCCACCGGGGAAATTCCCTCCCGAGGGGAAATCGACGCCATCGTCACCATCATCGAGCTGGACTTCATTGGGATCATCATCATCATCTCCACCACCGTCACCGTCATCTCCACCGCTGCACCTCGTCACCGCTGTAACATCTAGGGTTGAATCTTGATTATTTCATAGGGGAAACTCTCCCGGTATTGATTACTCCTTGTTATTGATGCTATTGGGTGAAACCATTGAACCAAGGTTTATGTTCAGATTGTTATTCATTATCATATCACCTCTGATCATGTTCCATATGATGTCTCGTGAGTAGTTCGTTTAGTTCTTGAGGACATGGGTGAAGTCTAAATGTTAGTAGTGAACTATGTTGAGTAATATTTAATGGTTTGATATTTAAGTTGTGGTGTTATTCTTCTAGTGGTGTCATGTGAACGTCGACTACATGATTGGCGGAACCGTTTGAACCTTTCAAGGCTCCGGCTAAGAATTTAAAATAACGAGCAGTTATCTCTGTAGGGTAGTAACCCGGAGACTCGTTGTAACAATGAGGTCGATGGATGAAGTCCCACGGGATGAAGGATCTTTCCGGGATGCAAGTTGGAAAGAGAAGTTTCATGAAGTCGGAGTTCTTCAAGTTTCCCCATGTTACCGAGAGGATTGTCGGATACGAAGATGATTCAAGCAAGGCAGAAACAAGAGGTGAATCTCGGAGAACTCCGGGGGCTACTATTGTGGGTATACTTCATGGGTGTACCATCGACAGTGCCTAGATCCGGCAAGCCCGGGTGGCCCACAGACGGTGATGGTGGCGTATGGCCCATCGGGCGGCCCAGTTGTTGTAGATCAAGATGGATGAAGTCTAGCCCAGGAACGAGGAGCCGGATCCACCGACCAACTCTGGAAGTCATATCCGGCCTGACCCATCAGGGGTAGCCGGATCCAGACGCCATAAGGGAAGGTGGATCCTTGACGTGCACAGAAATGTAAAATTCTGTAGTTAGGCGACTTGTATTCCGGCTAGGACTCTCTGTGCAAACCCTAGATCCTGGTGCCTTTATAAGTTGGATCCCGGGAGCCCTATAGGCACAACCACAACTCATTGTAACAACGCGAAAGCGCCCAGATAATTCCAGACAAGCAGCAGTAGGCCCTGCCATCGTGTGTTCAGGTAAATCGCGTACCACCGTCCCGAGGACTCTCCGCCCGATGGCCCCTACTTCTTCTCCCCCTCGTGAGGATCCCTCCTCAGACACTACAAGAAAAGTTCTGATAGACAACATCTCAAAATCGTCCGCTAAGGGGTATTTTTCGTCGCCTATGGGCCTAACCCGACGATATGGGTTCTGTTGTGAAACTGCGCGGCAAAGTCCTACGACGATTTTTCGGTCCGTCGCGCTGGGCGCCTTCCGCCACGGAAAATCGGACCGTCGCCAAGTGTTTCCGGAGCCCGTTGACTGCGACGTCATGCAACCGACACGTGGCGACGCCGTTAACGGTTAACGGCGTTAACCGCTGAAACCCCGTGGTAGATGGTAGGCCCACACGAGGCTCGCCACGTCTTAAGCGGGCCGGCCCATTAAGTTTACGGGCCGGGCCAGCTGACTTAGTTTGACCGGTCAACTATATAGCTGGGTTGGTCCATTAGTTACGTGGGCGGGCCTAACCTCTAAAGTTGACTGGTCGAAACTTTAAAGGGCTGGCCCACTAAGTATGTGGGCCGGGCGAATGCACTCGTTTGACCGGTCAACAGGGCCGGCCCACAAGACATGTGGGACCCACTTTCTGTTATCGGGCCGGCCCATTTAACAAGTGGGGTCCGCCTTAAAGCAAGTGGGCCGGCCAAAATTATTGGGCCGGCCCAATTAGCATGTGGGTCCCACTTTCCTGCTATCGGGCCGGCCCATTTAGTATGTGGGGTCCACATTAGATCAACGGGCGGCCCAACAAGCAGGCTGCCAAAGCAGTGGGTCCCACTTTCTGTTAAAGGGCCAGCCCATTTAGTATGTGGGGTCCACCATATAGCAAGTGGGCCGACCCAACAAGATAGTGGGCCCTCAAAACACGTGGGTCCCACTTTCCGCTTAAGGGCTGGCCCATTTAGTATGTGGGTCCACCATATAGCATGGGCGGCCCAACAAGATAGTGGGTCGGCCAAAAACACAGGGGTCCCACTTTCTGTTAAAGGCCGCCCGTTTAGTACGTGGGGTCCACCATATAGCAAGTGGGCGGCCCAACAAGATAGTGGGCCGGGCCAAAAACACTGTGGGTCCCACTTTCCTTTAAAGGGCCGGCCCATTTAGTATGTGGGGTCCACCACAAAGCAATGGCTGGCCCAACTAGTTAGTGGCCGGCCCAGAGGTGTGGGGTCCACCTTAAAGCAAGTGGGCCGACCCAATTAGAGTGTGGGGCCCACCGTAAATCAAGTGGGCTGGCCCAATAAGTAAGTGGGCCAGCCCGTTTAGTTGCTGTTTATATGCCGGTAATAGGCGCTTTAGGATTTTGCGAGCCGGCACATATGTGATTTCGCTTAATTGGGCCGTTTAAGGGATGGGAATTCGTGATTTAGATACTGAGAATATTTACGCAGCATTGATTTCTGTCGGATAGCCTCACTTACCACAAGCACCAAAGAAAAAATGCGCGAAAGAACTATAAAAACTAACTAAATATTACATCAGCTGCAAGGCTTTGAAAAAATATTACAGAACCCAGAGAAATTGAATGGTAATTAAACCTAACAATACAATGAAGCGATCCGGCAATCTTTTAAGTTGTCCATGCACCACCTATATCTGAAACAAAGACCTTACAAGTTAAGACAGCAACAATGGAAAGGCAAAGACACTACAATATTGTTTGCCAAAGAATTTGGAACTCATCATTTCGTCGTTATAACAAGATCATTGTAATGCGCACAATAAGCAAACAAAGAGTGCATGCCGCATACCAACAGCCAATATAACAGAGCACGTTAAAATGAAACAGCAGACTTACTACTGTCGAGTCCCATGCAAACCAACATGTTCAGGGAGTAAAATTTGGCTATGTAACAACATAGAGCAAGATGAAGTTATGATTGCTACATCTACAGAGCAGGGAATGTAAACCAAAAATAGAAGTTACGATGGCAAAAGCTAAAGAGGAGGGAATGTGAACCAACATGTGCCAAGTGCAATTACTTCAAATTGGCCGTGAACTAAATAATACTCCTGAACTTATAGTGAAGGGGATGAAAATCAAGATGTTTCGGGATATAAACTTGTAATGAGCAACACATAGAGGATAGTTAATGCTGGAGCTTAGGATGGACCAGATACAGAATATAGTGGGATCACCTGTGAACTTGTATAAGAGGGAATGCAAACCAATATGTTCAGCATTCCATATGTGAGCGTCATGCCAAGTCAGAGAAACAAGTCAATAATGCAGCTTTTGAAGAACAAGATGGCACACAAAATTATTATCTAGTAGTATGACAAGTTTATTTGTACTACAGGCTAGATAGCAGAGTGATAGCATGCCAAACTAAATACTTACGGTCATAGCTAGATAGCAGAGTGATAGCAGCTTTTGAAGAACAATATTGGCATGAACAAAATAGTAGCAGCCTATAATTTTTGTAACAACGACTGAGCAAGATAGAAGTTATGATGGCTACATCTACAGAGCAGGAATGCAAACCAAAATGTTCAATCGATTAAAGTTAGCAATGAACTAGAAAATAGCAAGGTGTTACCGTCATAACTAGGAATGAACTAAAAGAGTTTCAGACAAACAAGCATCTGAACCCAGAACATGGCGCTAAAACAAGGGACTTACATTAGGAGAAGCACTCTGTGGGAGTCACAGCAGATCTTCCTGGGGTTGATAGATCCGGTGATGAAGTACACTACATGTGCTACTTGGGGTTGGACAGACGGCCGTTACAATTCATGGTTAGTCATCTCATCTGCAAAAACGTAACGGCGCGTCGTTAGCACAAACAGGTTCCCCCAAGATTAAAGAAGAACTTGCAGGCAAGCAAAGAAAAGCGACAGTAGAAGAGTTTAGATCATGCACGGCGCCGGTGAAGCAGATCCGGTTCATGCACAGCGGTGTCGGTGAGCAAGATCCGATGCGGTGGACGACGGATCCGGCGAAGCGGCTCCGGTGGGGTGGACGATACCGCAGCTGAAGCGACTGCGGTAGACTGCTAGATGAGCATATGGTTTCGAGGTTCGGCGGGGATGATCCGATCCGGTTGATGACGGCGTCGATGAAGGCAGCCGGATGACGAGGATCGCGAGGGCTCGGGTAGGCCAGGGAAGTCCGGCGGGGATGTTCCGGTGCGGTGGTCGTGGAGGTGGTAGAGAGGGACTTGGGAAGTTCCGGTGGGTGGTCTGAGGGAAATGAATTTTTTTGGGAGGGTTTCCGGGCTAGGGAGGTGGTGATCCAAAAAATGACGGGCAGACCCCCCACCAACCGACTTTGCTGTCATCTCCACAGGGGTAGAATGGGAATTTGGAAGCATGTGAAATTTTTGTATTTTGTAGGCGGGAAGTTTTGCCGCTATGAGATTTTGAATTTCGCTAAGGTCCAAGTATAATGATAAAAAATTGTGAGACCGTACTAGTACCTCTGTTCAAGGCCGAGTGCAAAATCAAATCATCATCACCTTGAATATTGGTCACTACCATGGTCATGATCTATCTCTGAAATTAGCGTATCCGCTATATCTTGCAAAGTATAATGATAAAAAAAATTGTGAGACCGTACTAGTACTTCTATTCTAGGCCGAGTGCAACATCAAATCATCATCACGTTGAAAATTTGTTACCATGATCATGATCTATCTCTGAAATTGGCGCATCCGCTATATCTTTCAAAGTATAATGATAATAAAAATTGTGAGACCATACTAGTACTTCTGTTCAAGTTCGAGTGCAACATCAAATCATCATCACGTTGAAAATTTGTTACCATGATCATGATCTACCTCTGAAAATGGGCGCATCCGCTAAAACTTGCAAAGTATAATGATACAAAATTGTGAGACCGTACTAGTACTTATGTTCAAGGTCGAGTGCAACATCAAATCATCATTACATTGAAAAGTGTGTTACCATGATCACGATCTATCTCTGAATTTGGCGCATCCGCTAAATCTCGCAAAGTATAATGATAAAAAAATTGTGAGACTGTACTAGTACTTCTGTTCAAGTTCGAGTGCAACATCAAATCATCATCACGTTGAAAATTTGTTACCATGATCATGATCTATCTCTGAATTTGGCGCATCCGCTAAATCTTGCAAAGTATAATGATAAAGAAATTGTAAGACAGTAGTAGTACTTCTGTTCAAGGTCGAGTGCAACATCAAATCATCATCACGTTGAAAATTTGTTACCATGATCCTCTGAAAATGGGCGCATCCGCTAAAACTTGCAAAGTATAATGATACAAAATTGTGAGACCGTACTAGTACTTATGTTCAAGGTCTAGTGCAACATCAAATCATCATTACATTGAAAATTGTGTTACCATGATCATGATCTATCTCTGAATTTGGCGCATCCGCTAAATCTCGCAAAGTATAATGATAAAAAAATTGTGAGACTGTACTAGTACTTATGTTCAAGGCCGAGTGCAGGATCAAATCATCATCATGTTGAAATTTGTTACAACGATCATGACATATCTCTAAAATTGGCGCATCCGCTAAATCTTGCACGTGGCGCATCTCGGTGCGGAGCAACAAGCCGGTGCTATCAAGGTTGAGGCGTCGGTAGCGTCATCGGGCTCTCCTCTTTTGATAGATCTTCTACATGGCGTGGCGCACCGCCCACCGAGAAGCAGTCACATGTGAGATCGAGGTGGAGACGTCGCCGGCATCCTCGAGGCGCGACCGCCCTTCTACGAGCCAGAGTCGACTCAAGGTATGAATCCATGCGCTGTCGCGTCCCTTCTGCATATGAAGTGGGATGCCTTAGATTTATTGTTCTTCTCTTACGATTATTTCTAGCCGGACATGTGTGCTCTTTCTCTGAATATATTGCTTGAAAAGCTAACCAAGTTACTTAAATTCACTTCGTTCTTAATCTTGCGTGCTAATTTTGTTATTTTTGCTGACAGTGGTGCGCGCAAGGAAATTTATTTCTGGGTGTGCTGAGCTGTTAGGCCTAAGTCGAAATCCTCAGCTAAACAAGGCCTCAGCTTAACACATAAAAAGGTGTTCAATCTCGCCCACAATGTCCTCTTCTTTCCTCTTCCTTTATTGGAACTTGTTTTGCAGACAAGGAAAGTGGCACGTGTAATGTGAGTAAAACCCTCTTAGCCAAAATCAGCTACGAGCAAGATTTTATGTATTGTAGATTCCCCAATTGACTCTCATCCCCAATGTAGTCTTTTTTATGTCAGTATAGACTTCTTTACTGGATGTATACTATCGTACATGGCATGCATTTGCCTAATGAGGAGCATTGTATTGCCATTCTAGCCAACCTGATCGATCTGTCAAGCTTCATGCACGAGATGCCATGTTTAATTTACTCCCTCGCTCCGATCCATATTTCTTGGTGTAAAATGAATGTGAATCGGAGGGAGTACTCTTCTTAGATAGTACTATACCAGTTCAAAAAAAAGTACTGTACTACATCACAAATGCATCAAAAGAGTACTACATCACAAGACCACCACGGTTGTACTAGTAGAGTTTAATGCTTAACTTCCAAAGGGAATAAGATTACACATATGAACTTTAAACAGGCGCTGTCCGATGTCTGCTTGTTTGGGAGCACAACATAAATAATACTACCCCCGTCCATACATAAGTGACTAAACTTTGTCTGAAGATGGTTTCATCTATATATGTTTTTAGTGTGTAGATACATCCGTATCTTGAAGGAAAAAGGTGAGCCGCTAACTTTTTGAATAGAGTGAGTAATACAATTCGGATAAACAATGGTGTAGTAAAACAAATACTCCTGCCCATCATAAAACAAAACACAGACTGACTCAAATATATGTACAGATCACAAAAAAGGTTTCATCAGAACCCGAACATATACATGCAGAGATGACCGTTTGATCACATAAAACAAAGGTTTCGTGGCATATTTATGCCCCCAAAACAAGCAGACGTAGGACAGCGCCAACGTACTAGCAGCTAGCACTATGGAGCTGCAGTACAAACAAATGGTGCAGCGACATTTCCACCAGAACGAAAACTAAAAGACATCAGACCAAACAAAAGCTGGGCTATCACTTCTTGCCCAAACAAGCCTTGCTCCTTCATATGCGACTTCCTTTTCTCTTATGGATGTTGAACTTTGAATTAGATGGGTTCCTGACAGCGCGTTCTTTTTCGTGTCCTTGATGTTGCACTCTGGATCAGGTCGGTTACTGTCAGGAAATGAACAAATTGATCAGCAAAAGTCATATGTAAATGAATGCAAAGGTTACATATGAATGACTAACCCGGTCTAACTGAGTAGGGATGTAAAGTGCACCAACGTCTAGCAGAATTGTACTTTCTCCACTGCCAGTTGCTCATATCTAATTGGAATACTCCCTCCTTTGCCCGTACAACCAGCTCATTTTTGTCCTCAAATACGCAGAGTAACCTTACTGCATGTTTCCAATTGTATGGAAATGATGTGTCAAGGCCAAAAAAAGTATCCAATTCAAAATTTATATGACATGTCCATGACTCGTGATCGCCTGTTGATGATCTTGTACTGGCCCATGTTTGTAGGGTGAAGTCTCTTATAACAGCAAGGGCAACATCTCCATTATGTCCCTTGAAGATGTGAATGTTAAGCATGAATATATCATGCGTCTCATGAGGGCACTGAATATATTTCAGAGCCTTCTTTGCATGGTCAAGCTCAATGATATATCTAGACTTCGTTGGCCAGTACAAAATACCCCCTATGAGAGTTGCCGGTCTACGGTCAATCTCTGACAGCATCGGAGTTGATCGAGCTAGAAACTCCCATTCTTTTGAATCTGGTGAGTAGATATGAGCCTGTGCATCGTAACGTTTAGTTGTTATCCAAACAACCGAGAACTTGCCACAATGTGTAAACGGTTCAGAGTTGTTTCTCGAACAGAGAATTGAGCCGCTGCTTTCAATTGTGTGATTGCGCCACAATGGTGGTTCTGGTATCGCTGTGAGAACTTGCCTAATTGGATCCCAGACTGATATATACCCACTGGATACATTAGAATGGAGTAGCACCATACCATCGCGGCATCCCAGGACATAGATTTTGGGACCGTTCACTTGAGACGGGATTGCCAGCATCTTCAAGATGGCCGGGTGAAGATCATGCTCTGTGATGAATCGATTGTCCTCGGAGTTGTTGGTGAAAAACCCTAGCAACGGGTTTCCTCCGTTGTGTGACACAGTTAGCTTTCTGAAATAATTGCTTCCCATACATTGCCTCCATGCTTTCTTGGTGCCTGATGCAGCTAGTAAGCAGGTTGGATGGGGAGGAAGCCTGACAAGAATCTGAGAGACTACATCTCCAGGCAGATCGTTGATTGTTGTGGGTGTCCTTCGACTGAAGCTGGTAGGATTATGCAAATCGCACGATGCATCGTCAAAATTATGTAAACAGCACACTGCATCATCTATTTTTTAAAACAAAATGCAACATCTAATTTGACTAAGCAGCAAAATGCATCATCTAATTCATCATCAAAGTTTCCTAAACTGCACGGTGCATCAGCAAAATCAAAATAGTGTAAACAGCACAATGCATCAGCAAAATCAAAATAATGTAAACAGGACAATGCATCAGCAAAATCAAAATGTACACGTCCGTTGGGAACCCCAAGAGGAAGGTATGATGCGCAATGGCAAGTTTTCCTCAGAAAGAAACCAAGGTTGATCGAACCAGGAGGAGCCAAGAAGCACGTTGAAGGTTGATGGTCGCGAAATGTGATGCGGCGCAACACCAGGGATTCCTGCGCCAACGTGGAATCTGCACAACAAAACCAAGTACTTTGCCCCAACGAAACAGTGAGGTTGTCAATCTCACCGGCTTGCTGTAACAAAGGATTAAACGTATCGAGTGGAAGATGTTTGCAAAGAAAACAGTAAACACAATTGCAGTAGATTGTATGCTATGTAAAGAATAGGGGGTCCACAGTTCACTAGAGGTGTCTCTCCCATAAGATAAAAGCATGTTGGGTGAACAAATTACAGTCGGGCAATTGACAAATAGAGAAAGGCATAACAATGCATATACATGATATGATAAATATAGTGAGATTTAATTGGGCATTACGACAAAATACATAGACCGCCATCCAACTGCATCTATGCCTAAAAAGTCCACCTTCAGGTTATCATCCGAACCCCTCCAGTATTAAGTTGCAAAGCAACAGACAATTGCATTAAGTATGGTGCGTAATGTAATCGACAACTACATCCTTAGACATAGAATCAATGTTTTATCCCTAGTGGCAACAGCACATCCACAACCTTAGAACTTTCTGTCACTGTCCCAGATTCAATGGAGGCATGAACCCACTATCGAGCATAAATACTCCCTCTTGGAGTTAAGAGTAAAAACTTGGCCAGAGCCTCTACTAGTAACGGAGAGCATGCAAGATCATAAACAACACATAAACAATAGATTGATAATCACCATAATCATAGTACTCTCTATCCATCGGATCCCGACAAACACAACATATAGAATTACAGATAGATGATCTTGATCATGTTAGGCAGCTCACAAGATCCAACAATGAAGCACAACAAGGAGAAGACGACCATCTAGCTACTGCTATGGACCCATGGTCCAGGGGTGAACTACTCACTCATCACTCCGGAGGCGACCATGGCGGTGTAGAGTCCTCCGGGAGATGAATCCCCTCTCCGGCAGGGTGCCGGAGGCGATCTCCTGAATCCCCCGAGATGGGATTCACGGCGGCGTCTCTGGAAGGTTTTCCGTATCGTGGCTCTCGGTACTGGGGGTTTCGCGACGGAGGCTTTAAGTAGGCGGAAGGTCAACGCGGGGGCCACACGAGGGCCTAGGGGGTAGGTCGGCGCGGCCAGGGCTTGGGCCGCGCCGCCCTAGCCCCTGGCTGCCTCGTGGCCCCACTTCGTTATCTCTTCGGTCTTCTGGAAGCTTCGTGCAAAAATAGGACCCTGGGCGAAAGTTTCGTCCAATTCCGAGAATATTTCCTTACTAGGATTTCTGAAACCAAAAACAGCAAAAAGCAACGGCTCTTCGGCATCTTGTTAATAGGTTAGTTCCGAAAATGCATAAATATGACATATAATGTGCATAAAACATGTAGGTATCATCAATAAAGTAGCATGGAACATAAGAAATTATCGATACGTTGGAGACGTATCAGCATCCCCAAGCTTAGTTCTGCTCGTCCCGAGCAGGTAAAACGATAACAAAGATAATTTCTGAAGTGACATGCCATCATAATCTTGATCATACTATTTGTAAACATATGTAATGAATGCAGCGATCAAAGCAAAGGTAATGACATGAGTAAACAAGTGAATCATATGACAAAGACTTTTCATGAATAGTACTTCAAGACAAGCATCAATAAGTCTTGCATAAGAGTTAACTCATAAAGCAATAAATCAAAGTAAAGGTATTGAAACAACACAAAGGAAGATTAAGTTTCAGCGGTTGCTTTCAACTTATAACATGTATATCTCATGGATATTGTCAACATAAAGTAATATAACAAGTGCAATATGCAAGTATGTAGGAATCAATGCACAGTTCACACAAGTGTTTGCTTCTTAAGGTGGAAGGAGATAGGTAAACTGACTCAACAATAAAAGTAAAAGAATGGTCCTTCAAAGAGGAAAGCATCGATTGTTGTATTTGTGCTAGAGCTTTTATTTTGAAAACATGAAACAATTTTGTCAACGGTAGTAATAAAGCATATGAGTTATGTAAATTATATCTTACAAGTTGCAAGCCTCATGCATAGTATACTAATAGTGCCCGCACCTCGTCCTACTTAGCTTGGACTACCGGATCTTCGCATGCCATGTTTCAACCAAGTGTCACAAAGGGGTACCTCCATGCCGCCTGTACAAAGGTCTAAGGAGAAAGCTCGCATTTTGGATTTCTCGCTTTTGATTATTCTCAACTTAGACATCCATACCGGGACAACATGGACAACAGATAATGGACTCCTCTTAAATGCATAAGCATGTAGCAATGTTATTATTCTCATATGAGATTGAGGATATATGTCCAAAACTGAAACTTCCACCATGATTCATGGCTTTAGTTAGCGGCCCAATGTTCTTCTCTAACAATTTTGCATGCTCCAACCACTAAAATGATAGATCCTTCAGACAAGACGGACATGCATAGCAACTCACATGATATTCAACAATAGTTGATGGCGTTCCCCAGAAGCATGGTTATCGCACAACAAGCAACTTAATAAAATATAAAGTGCATAAGTACATATTCAATACTACGATAGTTTTTAAGGCTATTTTGTCCCATGAGCTATATATTGCAAAGGTGAATGATGGAATTTTAAAGGTAGCACTCAAGCAATTTACTTTGGAATGGCGGAGAAATACCATGTAGTAGGTAGGTATGGTGGACACAAATGGCATAGTAGTTGGCTCAAGGATTTTGGATGCATGAGAAGTATTCCCTCTCGATACAAGGTTTAGGCTAGCAAGGTTATTTGAAGCAAACTCAAGGATGAACCGGTGCAGCAAAACTCACATAAAAGACATATTGTAAACATTATAAGACCCTACACCGTCTTCCTTGTTGTTCAAAACTCAATACTAGATATTATCTAGACCTTAGAGAAACCAAATATGCAAATCAGATTTTAGCAAGCTCTATGTATTTCTTCATTAATGGGTGCAAAGCATATGATGCAAGAGCTTAAACATGAGCACAACAATTGCCAAGTATCACATTATCCAAGACATTTTAGAATTACTACATGTAGCATTTTCCAATTCCAACCATATAACAATTTAACGAAGAAGAAACTTCGCCTTGAACATTATGAGTAAAGCCTAAGGACACATGTGTCCATATGCAACAGCGGAGCGTGTCTCTCTCCCACAAAGTGAATGCTAGGATCCATTTTATTCAAACAAAAACAAAAACGAAAACAAACCGACGCTCCAAGTAAAGAACACAAGATGTGATTGAATAAAAATATAGTTTCAGGGGAGGAACCTGATGATGTTGTCGATGAAGAAGGGGATGTCTTGGGCATCCCCAAGCTTAGACGCTTGAGTCTTCTTAAAATATGCAGGGGTGAACCACGGGGGCATCCCCAAGCTTAGAGCTTTCACTCCTCTTGATCATAGTATATCATTCTCCTCTCTTGACCCTTGAAAACTTCCTTCACACCAAACTTCAAGCAAACTCATTAGAGGGTTAGTGCACAATTAATAATTCACACATTCAGAGGTGACACAATCATTATTTTCACTTCTGGACATTGCATAATGCTACTGGACATTTATGGATCAAAGAAATAAATCCAACATAGCAAAAGAGGCAATGCGAAATAAAAGGCAGAATCTGTCAAAAACAGAACAGTCCGTAAAGACGAATTTTAAGATGGCACCAGACTTGCTCAAATGGAAAAACTCAAAACTAATGAAAGTTGCGTACATATCTGAGGATCATGCTCGTAAATTGGCAGATTTTTTCGAATTTTCTACAGAGAACTGTGCCCAGATTCGTGACAGACAGCAATGCTGTTTCTGCGCAGCGATCCCAAATATAACATCAACTTTGACATAGAAACTTTACTTGGCACAAAAACATGATAAGGAGAGGTTGCTACAGTAGTAAACAACTTCCAAGACTCAACAAAACAAAAAATTGTTGTAGGTAAAAACATGCACTACTAGAAAACAGGCTATCAGTGGCGCACCACTTTTTGTCATCAGTGGCGCACTAGTGGTGCGCCACTACTATCACGCCACTGCTAACTGTTAGCAGTGGCGCACTCCTAGATGCGCCACTATTGTAACAATGGCGCACTAGTTGGTGCGCCACTGCTAAGCCACACAGTGCGCCAGTAGCATGCTGATAAGGTGCGCCACTGCTGATTGCTTTAAGGATGGCAAGGTGGGCCCAGGTTGTACGCGGTACTGGTTACTTTACTTTAAGAAAGGCAACGTGGGTTCCGAACGTTGACTGGTCTACATAAACACTGCACTTTATTATATTTAAAATCAGAGATATTACAGGACCGAAATAGAAAATTACAATCAGAATTCCTAAAGTTTGCAACTAGAACCCAAAAAAGAAAGGAAAAACGCAATCAAATCCCGGTTGCCCGCGACGCCGCCGTCCTTGATCTGGTCGACGCCGCACGGTCACTGAGCTCCTCCGCCGGACACAGCAGGACTCGTCGGCGGCCTTCGTGGCGAGCGTGGCCGCGAGCTACGCGCAGTTGTCCAGCTCGTGGAGCAGCGCGTCTGCGAGGGCCCCAGACGTTGTGGAGCGTGACGGCGAGGATGAGCGGGACGAGGGATGAGACGCACCACGAGTGCGCGCGCGATGTCGTCTAGCTCGGCCGCCGCCATGGCCTCTATCTCGTGGTCGGAGAGCTGGAAGATGCAGGCGGGGGAGAGGACAAGGGCCAGCGGCGGGGGAGAGGAACAGGGCGGCTCGGCCGGGGAAGGACCTGGGCGCCTCGGCCGGGGAAGGAAACAGGGCGGCGCGAAGCGGGTAGCAGCGGCGATGCGGTGCGGCGCAGGAGGGAGCGTCGGCAGGTGGCAGCGGCGGCGCGACGCATGAGGGAACGGCGGCGGCGCAGCTCAGGAGGCAGCGGCGGCGCGGTGGCCTCTGTGGCTCTGTCTCTCGATTGGATAAAAGGAGAGTGAGATTGGGAAGAGATAAATATTAAAGAAACTGATAAGTGGGTGGGAGGTTGTTGCCGTGCACGGTAGGGTCGCGATGGTGGCAGACACAGTCACATGTGCGTGGGTGGCCTGCTCTGTACAGCCCAATTTACTGACTTAGAGTGGCGCACCACATGTCTAGGCCCGCAGTGCGCCATTGTTATCTCAAATAATAGTGGCGCACCAAGTAGTGGTGCGCTATTGCTAGTCTTGGGGGGAGGGGTGTGATCATGCATAGAGATAGTAGTGGCGCACCTCAAAAGCAGTGCGCCACTGCTATATTTGTATCAGTGGAGCACCACTTTTTGGTGCGCCACTGCTAACTAGTAGTGGCGCACCAAAATAGGTGTGCGCCACTGATACCATTCTTACGGCTAGGCCTTTTTCTAGTAGTGATGGGTTGTCTCCCATAAGCGCTTTTCTTTAACGCCTTTCAGCTAGGCGCAGAAAGTGCAAATCAAGTAACATCGAGAGTAGAAGCATCAACATCATAACTTGTTCTAATAATAGAATCAAAAGGCAACTTCATTCTCTTTCTAGGGAAGTGTTCCATACCTTTCTTGAGAGGAAATTGATATTTAATATTACCTTCCCTCATATCAATAACAGCACCAACGGTTCGAAGAAAAGGTCTTCCCAACACAATTGGACAAGATGCATTGCATTCGATATCCAAGACAACAAAATCAACGGGGACAAGGTTATTGTTAACCGTAATATGCACATTATCAATCCTCCCCAAAGGTTTCTTTTTAACATTATCGGCAAGATTAACATCCAAATAACAATTCTTCAATGGTGGCAAGTCAAGCATATCATAAATCTTTTTAGGCATAACAGAAATACTTGCACCAAGATCACATAAAGCATTACATTCAAAGTCATTGAATTTCATTTTAATGATGGGCTCCCAACCATCTTCTAACTTTCTAGGAATAGAAGTTTCAAGTTTTAGTTTCTCCTCTCTAGCTTTTATGAGAGCATTTGTAATATGTTTTGTAAAGGCCAAATTTATAGCACTAGCATTAGGACTTTTAGCAAGTTTTTGTAAGAACTTTATAACTTCAGAGATATGGCAATCATCAAAATCTAAATCATTATGAGCTACAGCAATGGGATCATTGTTCCCAAGGTTGGAAAAAATTTCAGCAGTTTTATCACAAGCAGTTTCAGCAGTTTTAGCAATTTCAGGCAGTTTTGTTCGCTTTGCACTAGGAGTAGAAACATTGCCAACACCAATTATTTTACCATTGATAGTAGGAGGTGCAGCAACATGTGAAGAATTAGCATTACTAGTGGTGGTAATAGTCCAAACTTTAGCTACATTATTCTCTTTAGCTAGTTTTTCATTTTCTTCTCTATCCCACCTAGCACGCAATTCAGCCATTAATCTTATATTCTCATTAATTCTAACTTGGATGGCATTTGCTGTAGTAGTAATCTTATTATCAATATCATCAGGTTTAGCAGCCATTTTATTAATTAAAGAGGATTGTGATGCGGACATGTATGAGATTCGGGTTTCAGCATTTGAAATTTTAGTTTGCAACCCAGAAATCTCCCTATTCAAGTTTTCAAGTTGATTTCCTATATTCTTCAACAAGGTAGATTGTTCATTCATAGTTTTAGTAAACAATTGATTTTGCTCATATTGCGATTGCATAAAGTTTTTAGTGGATCTTTCAATTTCTAGCATCCTTTCCTCATATCTACCATAAGTATTACCATAGTTGTTCCTATAAGCATTGTTGTTGAAATTATTATTTTTAATGAAATTCACATCAACATTTTCTTCTTGAGCAACCAATGAAGCTAAAGGAACATTATTTGGATCAACATTAGATCTACCATTCACAAGCATAGACATAATCACATCAATCTTATCACTCAAGGAAGAGGTTTCTTCAACAGAATTTACCTTCTTACCTTGTGGAGCTCTTTCCGTGTGCCATTCAGAGTAATTTATCATCATATCATCAAGAAGTTTTGTAGCCGCCCCCAATGTGATGGACATAAAGGTACCTCCAGCAGCTGAATCCAATAAATTCCGCGAAGAAAAATTTAGTCCTGCATAGAAGGTTTGAATAATCATCCAAGTAGTCAGTCCATGGGTTGGGCAATTCTTTACCAAAGTTTTCATTCTCTCCCATGCTTGAGCAACATGTTCAGTATCTAATTGCTTAAAATTCATTATGCTACTTCTCAAAGATATAATTTTAGCGGGAGGATAATATCTACCAATAAAAGCATCCTTGCATTTAGTCCATGAATCAATACTATTCTTAGGCAAAGATAGCAACCAATCTTTAGCTCTTCCTCTTAATGAGAAAGGAAACACTTTCAATTTAATAATATCACCATCTACATCCTTATACTTTTGCATTTCACAAAGTTCAACAAAATTATTGAGATGGGCAGCAGCATCATCAGAACTAGCACCAGAAAATTGATCTCTCATGACAAGGTTTAGTAAAGCAGGTTTAATTTCAAAGAATTCTGCTGTAGTAGCAGGTGGAGCAATAGGTGTGCATAGGAAATCATTATTATTTGCATTTGTGAAGTCACACAACTTAGTATTTTCAGGAGTATTCATTTTAGCAACGGTAAATAAAACAAACTAGATAAAGTAAATGCAAGTAACTAATTTTTTTTGTGTGTTTTCGATATAGAGAGCAAGACAGTAAATAAAGTAAAACTAGCAACTAATTTTTTTGTATTTTGATTTAGTGCAGCAAACAAAGTAGTAAATAAAATAAAGCAAGACAAAAACAAAGTAAAGAGATTGAGAAGTGGAGACTCCCCTTGCAGCGTGTCTTGATCTCCCCGGCAACGGCGCCAGAAAACAGCTTGATGCGCGTAAATGTACACGTCCGTTGGGAACCCCAAGAGGAAGGTATGATGCGCACAGTGGCAAGTTTTCCCTCAGAAAGAAACCAAGGTTGATCGAACCAGGAGGAGCCAAGAAGCACGTTGAAGGTTGATGGTCGCGAAATGTGATGCGGCGCAACACCAGGGATTCTGCGCCAACGTGGAATCTGCACAACAAAACCAAAGTACTTTGCCCCAACGAAACAGTGAGGTTGTCAATCTCACCGGCTTGCTGTAACAAAGGATTAAACGTATCGAGTGGAAGATGTTTGCAAAGAAAACAGTAAACACAATTGCAGTAGATTGTATGCTATGTAAAGAATAGGACCGGGGTCCACAGTTCACTAGAGGTGTCTCTCCCATAAGATAAAAGCATGTTGGGTGAACAAATTACAGTCGGGCAATTGACAAATAGAGAAAGGCATAACAATGCATATACATGATATGATAAATATAGTGAGATTTAATTGGGCATTACGACAAAATACATAGACCGCCATCCAACTGCATCTATGCCTAAAAAGTCCACCTTCAGGTTATCATCCGAACCCCCTCCAGTATTAAGTTGCAAAGCAACAGACAATTGCATTAAGTATGGTGCGAATGTAATCGACAACTACATCCTTAGACATAGAATCAATGTTTTATCCCTAGTGGCAACAGCACATCCACAACCTTAGAACTTTCTGTCACTGTCCCAGATTCAATGGAGGCATGAACCCACTATCGAGCATAAATACTCCCTCTTGGAGTTAAGAGTAAAAACTTGGCCAGAGCCTCTACTAGTAACGGAGAGCATGCAAGATCATAAACAACACATAAACAATAGATTGATAATCACCATAATCATAGTACTCTCTATCCATCGGATCCCGACAAACACAACATATAGAATTACAGATAGATGATCTTGATCATGTTAGGCAGCTCACAAGATCCAACAATGAAGCACAACAAGGAGAAGACGACCATCTAGCTACTGCTATGGACCCATGGTCCAGGGGTGAACTACTCACTCATCACTCCGGAGGCGACCATGGCGGTGTAGAGTCCTCCGGGAGATGAATCCCCTCTCCGGCAGGGTGCCGGAGGCGATCTCCTGAATCCCGAGATGGGATTCGCGGCGGCGGCGTCTGGAAGGTTTTCCGTATCGTGGCTCTCGGGGGGGTTTCGCGACGGAGGCTTTAAGTAGGCGGAAGGTCAACGCGGGGGCCACACGAGGGGCCTAGGGGGTAGGTCGGCGCGGCCAGGGCTTGGGCCGCGCCGCCCTAGCCCCTGGCTGCCTCGTGGCCCCACTTCGTTATCTCTTCGGTCTTCTGGAAGCTTCGTGCAAAAATAGGACCCTGGGCGAAAGTTTCGTCCAATTCCGAGAATATTTCCTTACTAGGATTTCTGAAACCAAAAACAAAAACAAAATGGCTCTTCGGCATCTTGTTAATAGGTTAGTTCCGAAAATGCATAAATATGACATGTAATGTGCATAAAACATGTAGGTATCATCAATAAAGTAGCATGGAACATAAGAAATTATCGATACGTTGGAGACGTATCAGCAAAATCAAAATAATGTGAACAGCACAATGCATCAGCAAAATCAAAATATTGTAAACAGGACAATGCAATTGTAATCCTGTTGCATAATCAATGAAGCCCTTAATTTGCAAAAAAAAACACCACAAAAATAGGACGCACCAACGGAAGGCAATCTCGCATATACAGTAATAATTGCTAACGTGTCAACACGATTGGAGGAAAAAGAGACCTCTACAGGACCCAAAACGCTGTGGTAACATCAGATGGGGTTAGCTTTGATATAGGTAATAAAATGTAAACAGCACAATACATCATCTAAGTTGACAGCAAAATTCTTCATCGAAATTTCCCACACTGTTCAAGGAATCAGAAAAATTACCTAAAAGGCTAAAAGAGCAAAATGCATCATCAGAGTAAAATATATGTAAACAGTACAATGCATCATCCAACTTTTGGCTAAACAGCAGAGAGCATTAGCTAGGTTGACAGAAAAAAAAACAAAAAAAACCATGAAAAATTCCTGAAGAGGTGAGTGCATCAGAAAAATTACTACCTAAAAAGCATAATGAATCACCCAAATTACAAAAGAAGCAGAATGCATCATCAAAAATACAAAAACATCTCAATGCATCATCACGTCTGGTTTGGGCAAAAAACCCAATCCACCAGATCTAACCTCATTGCAGTTGGGGAAGGTAGAACTTACAAAGGGGTTGACGAGTCACGATCATATGCAACAAGCGCCGCCTTAGATGAAGTCACCATCCAAGCTCTCGACGCGTTCAAAGCAGCCAGCTTCGAAGCCTCCGACGGTTCTCCCGGCTGCGCCGCCAAAACTCTCGAAGCACGCGCCAAGACTTTCCAACAAAATGCAGCTTCGATACGAGCATTTGCCAGCGCCACAGCGCCCGGGCCCGTCCTAGCCACCGCCTTCGCCTTTGCCTCCGCATCCGCATCCGCATCCGCTTTACATGTCTCCGCCGATGCATGCAGAGCATCCGTCTCCGCTTTCCATGTATCCGCCGACGCAGTGTAGGCATCGAGCGACGCCGTTTTCATTTCCTAGAAAACCCAGTAAGTTACTCACATTGCAATCCCCAAATTAAGGTTATATCGAACACAATGACCGATGAACCTCTGTACTCGCCGGAGGTTGGAGATGTACATACCTGCGAAGATCGGTCCGGTGGTGCTTGACGGTGGTGCGTCGGGGACGGGGGAGAACTCGGCGGGGAGAATGGTGGCGCGGCCCAAGACGGCGGCGCGGAGAGGGGCGACGGTGCGGTCATCGAACCTCGGCAGACAGTATTTTGTATATATATATGAGAAGAAGAATAAAGTCTGGTCGAATGAGGCAGCGCGACCGGCAGAGTACAACCGAAGGCTACTAGTGCTACCTTGGAGTATTGTAGTAATATAACATAATAAAAATAATGGCCTTGTTTAAACCACTCTTGTCAGTGTGGCATCGCGTCCAAATTTAATGCATTCTGTGGAAATCGGAATAATGCTGTAAAAACTCTCATACTAGTGTGGTATATAGCATGCACCGACACTTTTCAACAAAATGTCGTCTCCATTTCATAGGAGACTGCTTGCACACTGGGATACGATGCTGACATGACGAAGGGCGCAGAAGTATTTTGGAGTATTTCATTCGAGCAGATCGGGGCGACGGTGCGTCTTTGGAGGGAATACCGTGTGGTGTGTCTTTGGAGGGAATACCGTACGTACTTAGGAGTATTTCATTCGAGCAGACTGCTTGCACACTGGGATACGATGCTGACATGACGAAGGGCGCAGAAGTTTGCGAAAATGGTTGTACTACCATCCGACCATTAGTATAATCATTGCGCGATAGCTTACACGAGAAGGAAAAGAGCCGAACAGCTGTGGATAATAAAAGCATTTGGCTCTTCGAGGATCCTTCTTCTACTGCCTTCTCAAAGGAGTACTACTATTGTAATCTTTTTTTGTTTTTCTGGGACCTTCGGGTCCCTTCCCCGTTGAAAAGTGAAGTGTTTCGAATACATTCATATGCCTATGTTTCTATTTTTACAAGCAAATAAATAACAAAGGATGACTCAATGCACAAGTTGATCTCATTTTGAAATTTTTTTAAACTTCTTCTATTGTATTCAAATTTGATTAGAAGGAGTCGATCGATTGTACATGCCAATCGTATAGCTTGGTGGGTGGATTGGCATTTGAAGTTTGGTCATTGTGTTCTTGTTTGTTACCACCCTCGCAAGGCACGTCCAAGTATTTCCTGTCAGAATTTATGGCATGTATGTAGTTAAATAACCTACATTATTTCAATTATGAGTTTAATTACTAGGCAAAAGCTTAAAAATCCATATATAGTTGCAGATTAAGATGAACAAATCCTTGAACCTATATCTACAAAATTGATGGCACTAACACATCCTACCAAGCGGAAAGCATGTCTACCCTACTGCTTCCAAAAGGTGGAATTATGACAATAATGTGCAACTGTTAAAATTTGGTAGCCCTCCTTCACAAATAACACACATCTAGCCATTTTTGTACAGTAATAAAAAAGGGAAATCATTCTTTCATGCATGCATATAATTGTTAGAATCTCTTGTTTGTGAAGTTGCTTAAAATACGATCTCTTCCAAACTTGAGGTCATATGATAACTAAAAAGTTTTGTATGGCGGGATTTTGCATCAAAGTACATGCGCACAATACTCACTTGTGGGCAGAAAGCCAAACAAACTCATATTACTAGGTTTGTATTAATTTGTTCTAGAAATTTCACCATCACACATGATTTTGTGCTTGCGTTAATTTTACTTAAAAAACTTCTTCCAAATTCAAATTTTCTTCAAACATGCCAACGGTACATGTCTACCAATTAATAATTAAGGGTACACCACACGTACTGCCTCGTAGGGTACATAAAAAATTACTATATTTTATGGCATGTACTAATTTCACATAATCTACAACTCAATGTTGAGTTTAATGATCAGCCCAGAACTAGAAAACAAATATACATATAGTTGCAAATTAACCTAGAAAAGCTCTAGTATCCTTTAAAACCCTAGAAAATGGCCATGCATGCATGCATCCTACCCATAATAATTAATTAAGGTCTCGATCTCTATACTGCTCACGAAGTTTGGAATTCTGGCAAATATGCAACTTGTTTCATTAATTTACCATGGCGAGATAGATGCATGCACATCGATCTCTTAAAAAATATAAGGGCTCCTTTGATTCATAGGATTGATATAGGAATTATGTAGGAATTGGATCCTATAGGAAAATTTCTATACAAGTCATTTGATTCATAGGAACATATCCTATAGGAATTATTCCTATAGGAATCTTGTAGTACAAATCCTATAGGAAAAAAGCATTAGCTCATACCTCATGGAAAAATTCCTTTGCTACAATCAAAGACACACCATATTCCTATAGGATTCAACTTGGCATGACATTCCAATCCTACACCTTTCCTATTCCTACACTCTTCATATTCCTATGAATCAAAGGAGCCCTAAGTTTGTAAAGGATTTGGCATCCATATATGCTCACCGGATATATAGATAAGGCCAAGCAAACACATCGAATATTTGTGAAGAAATGTTTTTGCTAGAACCTTCAAATTTTTAGATTTACATCACACACAAAGAACACACCTTTAATTTCGCCAGGTTTGTGCACTAATAAAGTACTCCTACAGTACTAGAAATTGGATTGTTCTACTCCGGAGTGATATGCTCACCGGAGTATTTTTGGATCTTAGCTGGAGCGGCGTTTGGCGGTTGCACGAAGCCGTGCTGGATGTTAAGCCTGTCGAGGCACGCCTGGTGGAAAGCGTGCGCCACCTTAGCCTCATCGGCGCGCCGCTGCAATGCTGCGTCCCTGGGATTTGCAGCCGCCGCATTCTTAGCCTGCACGAAAGCTTGCAGAGCATCCCGGCATCTATAGAGTGCCGGGAACATCACGTTATATACGAGCTCCTTGGCGGTGTTGCTCCTGCAAAGGGCGTCGCCGTGATGCGCTTCGAAAGAACGGCCTGGCTCCACGGCCGGCACCGCCTGAAGTGCGGTCGGATTAGGCGGCTGGCCACGGGAGCTCCCTGCCTCCGCATCGTTCGCGCCGGCCGGGAAGGGGATCTCACCTGCTGGCAAAGAAAACCATGCGGCATGCGCGGGCGGAAAAGCCGGCCAGGGCCGAGCGGGCGTCGCATGCGGGGTTGCGTGGGAGATCCCTGCCTCTGCATCCATCGGCCCGCACGGGAAGCGGCTGGCGAGGGGCTCCACGGCCAGCGCCGCCGCCGCGGGCTGAACAACCGGCCAGTGCAGAGCGGGCGGGTTATGCCTTGGTGCGCGATGGACGAAGCGAAGGCGGCGCTGATGCTCCGCTTCCTCGTCGGTGGTAGGACTACGCGCGCGGCGACCAGAGCCAAGTCGGAAGGCCATAGCTATGTCGATTGGTCACTTAAGCTGGAGAGGTTCTCTTACCATTTCGGAGAAGCGGAGTAAGAGGAAGTTGTTGCTTATACGGGTTCACTGCCACGTTGGGTTAAGAGGGGCAAAGTTGGTCAATGCCTAGGAAGTTGGAATCGTTTTGGCCCCAATTTTTTAATTACCTTGCGGTTCATCTCTCGGTCTCTCCCACCTCTTCACTATCCCTCCCCTTGCCTCCTTTCATGCTTCATCGTAGTGCATCTTGTTTTTCTAGCACCTTCACAAAAATCATACACATTTGGCCGATTCTGTCATTGTGTGCACTAATAAAGTAAAAAAATCCATTATATGTGAATAAACGTTTAATACACTAGCTCGCAAAGATGTTTCTCAAGGCGATATGCACAATGCCTGCCAAAAATGGGTCATGATAACTAAATTTCGTGTTAATTTTTGCATGACATGTACTCACTTGTGTATGAAGCCAAGCAAACTCATAATCTATACCAAAAAAATGTGAAAGAGTTCTTTTTAGTATCCTTCATACATGGGGTTCCTATTTTTACTTTCTATTTTTACTAGTTACAAGTACTCATGCATGAAAACTTTTGAAAATATGTGCATTTTGGGCTGTGTGGAGACATGGTACAATAATATATTCAAGTTGATATACAAAGTCTAGACATATTCAAACTAGACAAATAATGTATCTAACCCCCTAACCCTAAACTCTGTCTTATGAAGTCAAGCATGCATGAAGAGAATTGGTTTTGGGTTTCAAACATGGAAATTTCAAAATCATCCCAAAAGCTTCATTTTAGAGCGACTAAGAAGGATCCAGGCTTACCTTTCCATTTTCATGTTTTAAACTTGTTTAAATCTTGGTCAAATCTAGGATTTGACCAAGATTCAAATGGGCATAAAATAAAAAAATGAAAAAATGAAAAACCAAAGCGCACATAGTCTTCTTATATGTCATATAGTAAGCATTAAAGTTGGTAAACAAGGTCTAGACATATTCAAACTAGACAAATCATGTATCTACCCCCTAACCCCTAAACTCTGTCTTATGACGAAGTCAAGCATGAAGATTAAGTGGTTTTGGGTTTCAAACATGGAAATTTCAAAAACCTCCCAAAAACTTCATTTTAGGGTGACTAAGAAGGATACAGGCTTCCCTTTTCATTTTCATGTTCTATACTTGTTTAAATCTTGGTCAAACCTAGGATTTGACCAAGATTCAAATGTGCATCAAAATTCCAAAAAATCAGAAAAATGAAAAACCAAAGCACATAGTTTTCTTATGTCATATAGTAAGCATTATAGTTGATAAAGGGTCTAGACATATTCAAACAAGAAAAATCATGTATCTATCCCCTAACCCTAAACTTTGTCTTATGTAGTCAAGCATGAAGAGAAGTGGTTTTGGGTTTCAAATATGGAAATTTCAAAAACCTATCAAAAGCTTCATTTTAGAGTGACTAAGAAGGATCCATGCTTACCTTTTCATTTTCATATTTGAAACTTGTTTAAATCATTGTCAAACCTAGGATTTGACCAAGATTTAAATGGGCATAAAATTAAAAAAATCGGAAAAATGAAAAACAAAAGCACATAGTCTTCTTATGTCACATATATATATAGTAAGCATTCAAAAGTTGATAAACAAGGTCTAGCTAGACATATTCAAATAAGACAAATCATGTATCTACCCCTCTAACCCTAAACTCTGTCTTATGAAGTCAAGCATGAAGAGAAGTGGTTTTAGGTTTCAAACATGGAAATTTCAAAAACCTCCCAAAAACTTCATTTTAGAGTGACTAAGAAGGATACATGTTTCCCTTTTCATTTTCATGTTTTAAACTTGTTTAAATCTTGGTCAAACCTAGGATTTGACCAAGATACAAATGGGCACAAAAAAATGAAAAACAAAAAGCACATAGTGTTCTTATGTCATATCGTAAGCATTCAAGTTGATAAACAAGGTCTAGATATATCCAAACCAGACAAATCATGTATGTACCCCGTGTCGATCTTATGAAGTCTAGCATGAAGAAAAGTCGTTTTGGCCGGGTTTCAAACATGGAAATTTCAAGAACATCCCAAAAGCTTCATTTTAGAGCGACTAAGAAGGATCCAGGCTTACCTTTCCATTTTCATGATTTAAACTTGTTTAAATCTTGGTCAAATCTTGCTCAAGCATGAAGATAAGTGGTTTTGGGTTTCAAACATGGAAATTTCAAAAACCTCCCAAAAACTTCATTTTAGGGTGACTAAGAAGGATACAGGCTTCCCTTTTCATTTTCATGTTCTATATATACTTGTTTAAATCTTGGTCAAACCTAGGATTTGACCAAGATTCAAATGTGCATCAAAATTCTAAAAAAAATCAGAAAAATGAAAAACCAAAGCACATAGTCTTCTTATGTCATATAGTAAGCATTAAAGTTGATAAACATGGTCTAGACATATTCAAACCATACAAATCATGTATCTACCCCTAACCCCTAAACTATGTCTTATGAAGTCAAGCATGAAGAGAAGTGGTTTTGGGTTTCAAACATGGAAATTTCAAAAACCTCCCAAAATTAAGCTTCATTTTAGAGTGACTAGTTAAGAAGGATCCAGGCTTACCTTTTCATTTTCATGTTTTAAACTTGTTTAAATCTTGGTCAAACCTAGGATTTGACCAATATTCAAATGGGCATAAAATAAAAAATAAATAAAATAAAAAACCAAAGCACATAGTCTTCTTATGTCATATAGTAAGCATTCAAGTTCATAAACAAGGTCTAGACATATTCAAACCAGACAAATCATGTACCCCTAACCCTAAACTTTGTCTTAATTATATATGAAGTCAAGCATGAAGCAGAGAAGTGTGGTTTTGGGTTTCAAACATGGAAATTTCAAAAACCTCCCAAAAAGCTTCATTTTAATTAGACTGGCTGGTTAATTAAGAAGGATCCATGATTAATTACCTTTTCATTGTCATGTTTTAAACTTGTTTAAATCTTGGTCGAACCTAGGATTTGACCAAGATTCAAATGGGCATAAAATTTCAGAAAAAAATCGAAAGAATGAAAAACCAAAGCACATAGCCTTCTTATGTCATATAGTAAGCATTCAAATTGATAAACATGGTCTAGACATATTCAAACCAGAAAAATCATGTATCTACCCCTAACCCTAAACTCTGTCTTATGAAGTCAAGCATGAACAGAAGTACGGTGGTTTTGGGTTTCAAACATGGTAAATTCAAGAACCTCCCAAAAGCTTCATTTTAGAGTTACTAAGAGAAAGATCCAGACTTAATTACCTTATCATTTTCACATGTTAAACTTGTTTAAATCTTGCTCAACAAACCTAGGATTTTACCAAGATTCTCAAATGGGCATAAAAATCAAAAAATGAAATACCAATGCACATAGTCCTCTTATGTCATATAGTAAGCATTCAAGTTGATAAACAAGGTCTAGACATATTCAAACAAGACAAATCATGTATCTACCCCCTATCGACCCTAAACTTCGTCTTATGAAGTCAAGCATGAAGAGAAGTGGTTTTGGGTTTCAAACATGGAAATTTCAAAAACCTCCCAAAATTCAGCTTCATTTTAGAGCGACTAAGAAGGATCGATGCTTACCTTTTCATTTCCATGTTTTAAACTTATTTAAATCTTGGTCAAACCTAGGATTTGACCAAGATTCAAATGGGCATAAAAATTCAGACAAAAAATCTAAAGAATGAAAAACCAAAGCACATAGCCTTCTTAATTATGTCATATAGTAAACACTCAAGTTGATAAACAAGGTCTAGACATATTCAAACCAGAAAAATCATGTGTATATCTACCCCTAACCCTAAACTCTGTCTTATGAAGTCAATCATGAAGAGAATTGGTTTTGGGTTTCAAACATGGAAATTTCAAGTACGTCCCAAAAGCTTCATATATTTTAGAGTGACTAATTAAGAAGGATCTTGGCTTACGTTTTCATTTTCATGCTTGAAACTTGTTTAAATCTTGGTTGAACCTAGGATTTGACCAGAATCAAATGTGCATAAAATTCTTAAAAAAAATAGAAAAATGAAAAACAAAAGCACATGGTCTTCTTATGTCATATAGTAAGCATTCAAGTTGATAAACAAGGTTTAGACATATTCAAACCAGACAAATCATGTATCTACCCCCTAACCCTAAACTCGGTCTTATGAAGTCTAGCATGAGGAGAAGTCGTTTTGGGTTTCAAACGTTTAAGCCAAAAGCCCCATTTCAAATATTTCAAACTTATTCAAATTTGGTTCAAATTTGAAAGACACACAAGTTATAGCACACATAGTGCATACATTCTCACACATACTGCACTAGATGCTAACCCGGCCTATAGTTTGAGGCCATTGGATGAGGTCGAAAAAAATCTTGGATTAGAAATGGGGTTGTTCGAACCCCGTAGTTGGATTTTTTGAACCTTGATCTGTAGTACTGGGCAAAACCCTAGTTTAACCTATTTAATTATAGATTCGTAGGTCGATTTTTCTACCTTTTTATTATTACTATGCAGCACATGTG
Source organism: Lolium multiflorum (assembly GCA_030979885.1). Classification (NCBI taxonomy): domain Eukaryota; kingdom Viridiplantae; phylum Streptophyta; class Magnoliopsida; order Poales; family Poaceae; genus Lolium; species Lolium multiflorum. The sequence goes on from CM061750.1 coordinate 161,020,520, forward strand.
TGTTTGCCCGTCGAGTGAAACTCGGAGGAAGAGGGATCACTCGGAAGGAGAGAAGAAGGGAGAGAATTATGGTGTCTCCCCTTTTTCGGGTGATGATGTTGACTTTTGTGCAGGGTTTGTCAGTGAGCAGGAGGTGCGAGCGAGCGAGCGAGCGAGTCGAGCGAGGCCGAGAATGAGAGAGATTTGTTTTTTTTGTGAGAGGGACAACCGAAGGATCCAGAAGGACCCACAGACTTCCAATACGCATCCTGATGCGTCTTCTCTTGACAAAGAAAATGGCTGGGAGTTTGCGTACCTATTGCACGTGACTTGTGCTCACTGAAGTGTGGGACCTCACGCATGGGCACCACACGTAAGTGACAGACCTGCTGGTGTAAAAGCTCGGTTGATTATTATAGTGCATTAGAACAAAGTTTCCTATGGATTCAAGGGTAGGAAATCCAAGTTAACTCATTTACATGACATTATTTTTTCCATGAAGCAAAGTTAACGCACCTATCAATTGGTACATTTTGGAGTGACTAAGAAGGATCCAGGCTTACTTATTCGTTTTCACGTGTAAAACTTGTCTAAATCTTGGTCAAACAAAATTGGCAGAAAATTCAAAAAAAAACAGAAAAATGAAAAACCAAAGCACATAGTCTTCTTATGTCATATAGTAAGCATTAAAGTTGATAAACAAGGTCTAGACATATTCAAACCATACAAATCATGTATCTACCCGCTAACCCCTAAACTATGTCTTAAGAAGTCAAGCATGAAGAGAAGTGGTTTTGGGTTTCAAACATGGAAATTTCAAAAACCTCCCAAAACTTCATTTTAGGGTGACTAAGAAGGATACAGGCTTCCCTTTTCATTTTCATGTTCTATACTTGTTTAAATCTTGGTCAAACCTAGGATTTGACCAAGATTCAAATGGGCACAAAAAAATAAAAAAAAGCACATAGTGTTCTTATGTCATATCGTAAGCATTCAAGTTGATAAACAAGGTCTAGATATATCCAAACCAGACAAATCATGTATCTACCCCCTATCGACCCTAAACTTCGTCTTATGAAGTCAAGCATGAAGAGAAGTGGTTTTGGGTTTCAAACATGGAAATTTCAAAAACCTCCCAAAATTCAGCTTCATTTTAGAGCGACTAAGAAGGATCGATGCTTACCTTTTCATTTCCATGTTTTAAACTTATTTAAATCTTGGTCAAACCTAGGATTTGACCAAGATTCAAATGGGCATAAAAATTCAGACAAAAAATCTAAAGAATGAAAAACCAAAGCACATAGCCTTCTTAATTATGTCATATAGTAAACACTCAAGTTGATAAACAAGGTCTAGACATATTCAAACCAGAAAAATCATGTGTATATCTACCCCTAACCCTAAACTCTGTCTTATGAAGTCAATCTAGGATTTGACCAAGATTCAAATGGGCATAAAATAAAAAAACAGAAAAATGAAAAACCAAAGCGCACATAGTCTTCTTATATGTCATATAGTAAGCATTAAAGTTGATAAACAAGGTCTGGACATATTCAAACTAGCTAGACAAATCATGTATCTACCCCCTAACCCCTAAACTCTGTCTTATGAAGTCAAGCATGAAGATAAGTGGTTTTGGGTTTCAAACATGGAAATTTCAAAAACCTCCCAAAAACTTCATTTTAGGGTGACTAAGAAGGATACAGGCTTCCCTTTTCATTTTCATGTTCTATACTTGTTTAAATCTTGGTCAAACCTAGGATTTGACCAAGATTCAAATGTGCATCAAAATTCCAAAAAAATCAGAAAAATGAAAAACCAAAGCACATAGTTTTCTTATGTCACATACATATATATAGTAAGCATTCAAAAGTTGATAAACAAGGTCTAGCTAGACATATTCAAACCATACAAATCATGTATCTACCCCTAACCCCTAAACTATGTCTTATGAAGTCAAGCATGAAGAGAAGTGGTTTTGGGTTTCAAACATGGAAATTTCAAAAACCTCCCAAAATTAAAGCTTCATTTTAGAGTGACTAGTTAAGAAGGATCCAGGCTTACCTTTTCATTTTCATGTTTTAAACTTGTTTAAATCTTGGTCAAACCTAGGATTTGACCAATATTCAAATGGGCATAAAATAAAAAATAAATAAAATAAAAAACCAAAGCACATAGTCTTCTTATGTCATATAGTAAGCATTCAAGTTCATAAACAAGGTCTAGACATATTCAAACCAGACAAATCATGTACCCCCTAACCCTAAACTTTGTCTTAATTATATATGAAGTCAAGCATGAAGCAGAGAAGTGTGGTTTTGGGTTTCAAACATGGAAATTTCAAAAACCTCCAAAAAGCTTCATTTTAATTAGACTGACTGGTTAATTAAGAAGGATCCATGATTAATTACCTTTTCATTGTCATGTTTTAAACTTGTTTAAATCTTGGTCGAACCTAGGATTTGACCAAGATTCAAATGGGCATAAAATTTCAGAAAAAAATCGAAAGAATGAAAAACCAAAGCACATAGCCTTCTTATGTCATATAGTAAGCATTCAAATTGATAAACATGGTCTAGACATATTCAAACCAGAAAAATCATGTATCTACCCCTAACCCTAAACTCTGTCTTATGAAGTCAAGCATGAACAGAAGTACGGTGGTTTTGGGTTTCAAACATGGTAAATTCAAGAACCTCCCAAAAGCTTCATTTTAGAGTTACTAAGAGAAAGATCCAGACTTAATTACCTTATCATTTTCACATGTTAAACTTGTTTAAATCTTGCTCAACAAACCTAGGATTTTACCAAGATTCTCAAATGGGCATAAAAATCAAAAAATGAAATACCAATGCACATAGTCCTCTTATGTCATATAGTAAGCATTCAAGTTGATAAACAAGGTCTAGACATATTCAAACAAGACAAATCATGTATCTACCCCCTATCGACCCTAAACTTCGTCTTATGAAGTCAAGCATGAAGAGAAGTGGTTTTGGGTTTCAAACATGGAAATTTCAAAAACCTCCCAAAATTCAGCTTCATTTTAGAGCGACTAAGAAGGATCGATGCTTACCTTTTCATTTCCATGTTTTAAACTTATTTAAATCTTGGTCAAACCTAGGATTTGACCAAGATTCAAATGGGCATAAAAATTCAGACAAAAAATCTAAAGAATGAAAAACCAAAGCACATAGCCTTCTTAATTATGTCATATAGTAAACACTCAAGTTGATAAACAAGGTCTAGACATATTCAAACCAGAAAAATCATGTGTATATCTACCCCTAACCCTAAACTCTGTCTTATGAAGTCAATCATGAAGAGAATTGGTTTTGGGTTTCAAACATGGAAATTTCAAGTACGTCCCAAAAGCTTCATATATTTTAGAGTGACTAATTAAGAAGGATCTTGGCTTACGTTTTCATTTTCATGCTTGAAACTTGTTTAAATCTTGGTTGAACCTAGGATTTGACCAGAATCAAATGTGCATAAAATTCTTAAAAAAAATAGAAAAATGAAAAACAAAAGCACATGGTCTTCTTATGTCATATAGTAAGCATTCAAGTTGATAAACAAGGTTTAGACATATTCAAACCAGACAAATCATGTATCTACCCCCTAACCCTAAACTCGGTCTTATGAAGTCTAGCATGAGGAGAAGTCGTTTTGGGTTTCAAACGTTTAAGCCAAAAGCCCCATTTCAAATATTTCAAACTTATTCAAATTTGGTTCAAATTTGAAAGACACACAAGTTATAGCACACATAGTGCATACATTCTCACACATACTGCACTAGATGCTAACCCGGCCTATAGTTTGAGGCCATTGGATGAGGTCAAAAAAATTCTTGGATTAGAAATGGGGTTGTTCGAACCCCGTAGTTGGATTTTTTGAACCTTGATCTGTAGTACTGGGCAAAACCCTAGTTTAACCTATTTAATTATAGATTCGTAGGTCGATTTTTCTACCTTTTTATTATTACTATGCAGCACATGTGTGTTTGCCCGTCGAGTGAAACTCGGAGGAAGAGGGATCACTCGGAAGGAGAGAAGAAGGGAGAGAATTATGGTGTCTCCCCTTTTTCGGGTGATGATGTTGACTTTTGTGCAGGGTTTGTCAGTGAGCAGGAGGTGCGAGCGAGCGAGCGAGCGAGTCGAGCGAGGCCGAGAATGAGAGAGATTTGTTTTTTTTGTGAGAGGGACAACCGAAGGATCCAGAAGGACCCACAGACTTCCAATACGCATCCTGATGCGTCTTCTCTTGACAAAGAAAATGGCTGGGAGTTTGCGTACCTATTGCACGTGACTTGTGCTCACTGAAGTGTGGGACCTCACGCATGGGCACCACACGTAAGTGACAGACCTGTTGGTGTAAAAGCTCGGTTGATTATTATAGTGCATTAGAACAAAGTTTCCTATGGATTCAAGGGTAGGAAATCCAAGTTAACTCATTTACATGACATTATTTTTTCCATGAAGCAAAGTTAACGCACCTATCAATTGGTACATTTTGGAGTGACTAAGAAGGATCCAGGCTTACTTATTCGTTTTCACGTGTAAAACTTGTCTAAATCTTGGTCAAACAAAATTGGCAGAAAATTCAAAAAAAAAAAAAAAAAAAAAAAACCAAAGCACATAGTCTTCTTATGTCATATAGTAAGCATTAAAGTTGATAAACAAGGTCTAGACATATTCAAACCATACAAATCATGTATCTACCCCTAACCCCTAAACTATGTCTTAAGAAGTCAAGCATGAAGAGAAGTGGTTTTGGGTTTCAAACATGGAAATTTCAAAAACCTCCCAAAACTTCATTTTAGGGTGACTAAGAAGGATACAGGCTTCCCTTTTCATTTTCATGTTCTATACTTGTTTAAATCTTGGTCAAACCTAGGATTTGACCAAGATTCAAATGGGCACAAAAAAATAAAAAAAAAAAGCACATAGTGTTCTTATGTCATATCGTAAGCATTCAAGTTGATAAACAAGGTCTAGATATATCCAAACCAGACAAATCATGTATCTACCCCCTATCGACCCTAAACTTCGTCTTATGAAGTCAAGCATGAAGAGAAGTGGTTTTGGGTTTCAAACATGGAAATTTCAAAAACCTCCCAAAATTCAGCTTCATTTTAGAGCGACTAAGAAGGATCGATGCTTACCTTTTCATTTCCATGTTTTAAACTTATTTAAATCTTGGTCAAACCTAGGATTTGACCAAGATTCAAATGGGCATAAAAATTCAGACAAAAAATCTAAAGAATGAAAAACCAAAGCACATAGCCTTCTTAATTATGTCATATAGTAAACACTCAAGTTGATAAACAAGGTCTAGACATATTCAAACCAGAAAAATCATGTGTATATCTACCCCTAACCCTAAACTCTGTCTTATGAAGTCAATCATGAAGAGAATTGGTTTTGGGTTTCAAACATGGAAATTTCAAGTACGTCCCAAAAGCTTCATATATTTTAGAGTGACTAATTAAGAAGGATCTTGGCTTACGTTTTCATTTTCATGCTTGAAACTTGTTTAAATCTTGGTTGAACCTAGGATTTGACCAGAATCAAATGTGCATAAAATTCTTAAAAAAAATAGAAAAATGAAAAACAAAAGCACATGGTCTTCTTATGTCATATAGTAAGCATTCAAGTTGATAAACAAGGTTTAGACATATTCAAACCAGACAAATCATGTATCTACCCCCTAACCCTAAACTCGGTCTTATGAAGTCTAGCATGAGGAGAAGTCGTTTTGGGTTTCAAACGTTTAAGCCAAAAGCCCCATTTCAAATATTTCAAACTTATTCAAATTTGGTTCAAATTTGAAAGACACACAAGTTATAGCACACATAGTGCATACATTCTCACACATACTGCACTAGATGCTAACCCGGCCTATAGTTTGAGGCCATTGGATGAGGTCGAAAAAAATCTTGGATTAGAAATGGGGTTGTTCGAACCCCGTAGTTGGATTTTTTGAACCTTGATCTGTAGTACTGGGCAAAACCCTAGTTTAACCTATTTAATTATAGATTCGTAGGTCGATTTTTCTACCTTTTTATTATTACTATGCAGCACATGTGTGTTTGCCCGTCGAGTGAAACTCGGAGGAAGAGGGATCACTCGGAAGGAGAGAAGAAGGGAGAGAATTATGGTGTCTCCCCTTTTTCGGGTGATGATGTTGACTTTTGTGCAGGGTTTGTCAGTGAGCAGGAGGTGCGAGCGAGCGAGTCGAGCGAGGCCGAGAATGAGAGAGATTTGTTTTTTTTGTGAGAGGGACAACCGAAGGATCCAGAAGGACCCACAGACTTCCAATACGCATCCTGATGCGTCTTCTCTTGACAAAGAAAATGGCTGGGAGTTTGCGTACCTATTGCACGTGACTTGTGCTCACTGAAGTGTGGGACCTCACGCATGGGCACCACACGTAAGTGACAGACCTGTTGGTGTAAAAGCTCGGTTGATTATTATAGTGCATTAGAACAAAGTTTCCTATGGATTCAAGGGTAGGAAATCCAAGTTAACTCATTTACATGACATTATTTTTTCCATGAAGCAAAGTTAACGCACCTATCAATTGGTACATTTTGGAGTGACTAAGAAGGATCCAGGCTTACTTATTCGTTTTCACGTGTAAAACTTGTCTAAATCTTGGTCAAACAAAATTGGCAGAAAATTCAAAAAAAAAAAAAAGAAAAACCAAAAACAAATCTTCTTATGTCATATAGTAAGCATTAAAGTTGATAAACAAGGTCTAGACATATTCAAACCATACAAATCATGTATCTACCCACTAACCCCTAAACTATGTCTTAAGAAGTCAACATGAAGAGAAGTGGTTTTGGGTTTCAAACATGGAAATTTCAAAAACCTCCCAAAACATCATTTTAGGGTGACTAAGAAGGATACAGGCTTCCCTTTTCATTTTCATGTTCTATACTTGTTTAAATCTTGGTCAAACCTAGGATTTGACCAAGATTCAAATGGGCACAAAAATAAAAATAAAAGCACATAGTGTTCTTATGTCATATCGTAAGCATTCAAGTTGATAAACAAGGTCTAGATATATCCAAACCAAACAAATCATGTATCTACCCCCTATCGACCCTAAACTTCGTCTTATGAAGTCAAGCATGAAGAGAAGTGGTTTTGGGTTTCAAACATGGAAATTCAAAAACCTCCCAAAATTCAGCTTCATTTTAGAGCGACTAAGAAGGATCGATGCTTACCTTTTCATTTCCATGTTTTAAACTTATTTAAATCTTGGTCAAACCTAGGATTTGACCAAGATTCAAATGGGCATAAAAATTCAGACAAAAAATCTAAAGAATGAAAAACCAAAGCACATAGCCTTCTTAATTATGTCATATAGTAAACACTCAAGTTGATAAACAAGGTCTAGACATATTCAAACCAGAAAAATCATGTGTATATCTACCCCTAACCCTAAACTCTGTCTTATGAAGTCAATCTAGGATTTGACCAAGATTCAAATGGGCATAAAATAAAAAAACAGAAAAATGAAAAACCAAAGCGCACATAGTCTTCTTATATGTCATATAGTAAGCATTAAAGTTGATAAACAAGGTCTGGACATATTCAAACTAGCTAGACAAATCATGTATCTACCCCCTAACCCCTAAACTCTGTCTTATGACGAAGTCAAGCATGAAGATAAGTGGTTTTGGGTTTCAAACATGGAAATTTCAAAAACCTCCCAAAAACTTCATTTTAGGGTGACTAAGAAGGATACAGGCTTCCCTTTTCATTTTCATGTTCTATACTTGTTTAAATCTTGGTCAAACCTAGGATTTGACCAAGATTCAAATGTGCATCAAAATTCCAAAAAAAATCAGAAAAATGAAAAACCAAAGCACATAGTTTTCTTATGTCACATACATATATATAGTAAGCATTCAAAAGTTGATAAACAAGGTCTAGCTAGACATATTCAAATAAGACAAATCATGTATCTACCCCTCTAAAACCATAAACTCTGTCTTATGAAGTCAAGCATGAAGAGAAGTGGTTTTTGGTTTCAAACATGGAAATTTCAAAAACCTCCCAAAATTAAAGCTTCATTTTAGAGTGACTAGTTAAGAAGGATCCAGGCTTACCTTTTCATTTTCATGTTTTAAACTTGTTTAAATCTTGGTCAAACCTAGGATTTGACCAATATTCAAATGGGCATAAAATAAAAAATAAATAAAATAAAAAACCAAAGCACATAGTCTTCTTATGTCATATAGTAAGCATTCAAGTTCATAAACAAGGTCTAGACATATTCAAACCAGACAAATCATGTACCCCCTAACCCTAAACTTTGTCTTAATTATATATGAAGTCAAGCATGAAGCAGAGAAGTGTGGTTTTGGGTTTCAAACATGGAAATTTCAAAAACCTCCCAAAAAGCTTCATTTTAATTAGACTGGCTGGTTAATTAAGAAGGATCCATGATTAATTACCTTTTCATTGTCATGTTTTAAACTTGTTTAAATCTTGGTCGAACCTAGGATTTGACCAAGATTCAAATGGGCATAAAAATTCAGAAAAAAATCGAAAGAATGAAAAACCAAAGCACATAGCCTTGTTATGTCATATAGTAAGCATTCAAATTGATAAACATGGTCTAGACATATTCAAACCAGAAAAATCATGTATCTACCCCTAACCCTAAACTCTGTCTTATGAAGTCAAGCATGAACAGAAGTACGGTGGTTTTGGGTTTCAAACATGGTAAATTCAAGAACCTCCCAAAAGCTTCATTTTAGAGTTACTAAGAGAAAGATCCAGACTTAATTACCTTATCATTTTCACATGTTAAACTTGTTTAAATCTTGCTCAACAAACCTAGGATTTTACCAAGATTCTCAAATGGGCATAAAAATCAAAAAATGAAATACCAATGCACATAGTCCTCTTATGTCATATAGTAAGCATTCAAGTTGATAAACAAGGTCTAGACATATTCAAACAAGACAAATCATGTATCTACCCCCTATCGACCCTAAACTTCGTCTTATGAAGTCAAGCATGAAGAGAAGTGGTTTTGGGTTTCAAACATGGAAATTTCAAAAACCTCCCAAAATTCAGCTTCATTTTAGAGCGACTAAGAAGGATCGATGCTTACCTTTTCATTTCCATGTTTTAAACTTATTTAAATCTTGGTCAAACCTAGGATTTGACCAAGATTCAAATGGGCATAAAAATTCAGACAAAAAATCTAAAGAATGAAAAACCAAAGCACATAGCCTTCTTAATTATGTCATATAGTAAACACTCAAGTTGATAAACAAGGTCTAGACATATTCAAACCAGAAAAATCATGTGTATATCTACCCCTAACCCTAAACTCTGTCTTATGAAGTCAATCATGAAGAGAATTGGTTTTGGGTTTCAAACATGGAAATTTCAAGTACGTCCCAAAAGCTTCATATATTTTAGAGTGACTAATTAAGAAGGATCTTGGCTTACGTTTTCATTTTCATGCTTGAAACTTGTTTAAATCTTGGTTGAACCTAGGATTTGACCAGAATCAAATGTGCATAAAATTCTTAAAAAAAATAGAAAAATGAAAAACAAAAGCACATGGTCTTCTTATGTCATATAGTAAGCATTCAAGTTGATAAACAAGGTTTAGACATATTCAAACCAGACAAATCATGTATCTACCCCCTAACCCTAAACTCGGTCTTATGAAGTCTAGCATGAGGAGAAGTCGTTTTGGGTTTCAAACGTTTAAGCCAAAAGCCCCATTTCAAATATTTCAAACTTATTCAAATTTGGTTCAAATTTGAAAGACACACAAGTTATAGCACACATAGTGCATACATTCTCACACATACTGCACTAGATGCTAACCCGGCCTATAGTTTGAGGCCATTGGATGAGGTCGAAAAAAATCTTGGATTAGAAATGGGGTTGTTCGAACCCCGTAGTTGGATTTTTTGAACCTTGATCTGTAGTACTGGGCAAAACCCTAGTTTAACCTATTTAATTATAGATTCGTAGGTCGATTTTTCTACCTTTTTATTATTACTATGCAGCACATGTGTGTTTGCCCGTCGAGTGAAACTCGGAGGAAGAGGGATCACTCGGAAGGAGAGAAGAAGGGAGAGAATTATGGTGTCTCCCCTTTTTCGGGTGATGATGTTGACTTTTGTGCAGGGTTTGTCAGTGAGCAGGAGGTGCGAGCGAGCGAGCGAGCGAGGCCGAGAATGAGAGAGATTTGTTTTTTTTGTGAGAGGGACAACCGAAGGATCCAGAAGGACCCACAGACTTCCAATACGCATCCTGATGCGTCTTCTCTTGACAAAGAAAATGGCTGGGAGTTTGCGTACCTATTGCACGTGACTTGTGCTCACTGAAGTGTGGGACCTCACGCATGGGCACCACACGTAAGTGACAGACCTGTTGGTGTAAAAGCTCGGTTGATTATTATAGTGCATTAGAACAAAGTTTCCTATGGATTCAAGGGTAGGAAATCCAAGTTAACTCATTTACATGACATTATTTTTTCCATGAAGCAAAGTTAACGCACCTATCAATTGGTACATTTTGGAGTGACTAAGAAGGATCCAGGCTTACTTATTCGTTTTCACGTGTAAAACTTGTCTAAATCTTGGTCAAACAAAATTGGCAGAAAATAAAAAAAAACAGAAAAATGAAAAACCAAAGCACATAGTCTTCTTATGTCATATAGTAAGCATTAAAGTTGATAAACAAGGTCTAGACATATTCAAACCATACAAATCATGTATCTACCCGCTAACCCCTAAACTATGTCTTAAGAAGTCAAGCATGAAGAGAAGTGGTTTTGGGTTTCAAACATGGAAATTTCAAAAACCTCCCAAAACTTCATTTTAGGGTGACTAAGAAGGATACAGGCTTCCCTTTTCATTTTCATGTTCTATACTTGTTTAAATCTTGGTCAAACCTAGGATTTGACCAAGATTCAAATGGGCACAAAAAAATAAAAAAAAAAAGCACATAGTGTTCTTATGTCATATCGTAAGCATTCAAGTTGATAAACAAGGTCTAGATATATCCAAACCAGACAAATCATGTATCTACCCCCTATCGACCCTAAACTTCGTCTTATGAAGTCAAGCATGAAGAGAAGTGGTTTTGGGTTTCAAACATGGAAATTTCAAAAACCTCCCAAAATTCAGCTTCATTTTAGAGCGACTAAGAAGGATCAATGCTTACCTTTTCATTTCCATGTTTTAAACTTATTTAAATCTTGGTCAAACCTAGGATTTGACCAAGATTCAAATGGGCATAAAAATTCAGACAAAAAATCTAAAGAATGAAAAACCAAAGCACATAGCCTTCTTAATTATGTCATATAGTAAACACTCAAGTTGATAAACAAGGTCTAGACATATTCAAACCAGAAAAATCATGTGTATATCTACCCCTAACCCTAAACTCTGTCTTATGAAGTCAATCTAGGATTTGACCAAGATTCAAATGGGCATAAAATAAAAAAACAGAAAAATGAAAAACCAAAGCGCACATAGTCTTCTTATATGTCATATAGTAAGCATTAAAGTTGATAAACAAGGTCTGGACATATTCAAACTAGCTAGACAAATCATGTATCTACCCCCTAACCCCTAAACTCTGTCTTATGACGAAGTCAAGCATGAAGATAAGTGGTTTTGGGTTTCAAACATGGAAATTTCAAAAACCTCCCAAAAACTTCATTTTAGGGTGACTAAGAAGGATACAGGCTTCCCTTTTCATTTTCATGTTCTATACTTGTTTAAATCTTGGTCAAACCTAGGATTTGACCAAGATTCAAATGTGCATCAAAATTCCAAAAAAAATCAGAAAAATGAAAAACCAAAGCACATAGTTTTCTTATGTCACATACATATATATAGTAAGCATTCAAAAGTTGATAAACAAGGTCTAGCTAGACATATTCAAATAAGACAAATCATGTATCTACCCCTCTAAAACCATAAACTCTGTCTTATGAAGTCAAGCATGAAGAGAAGTGGTTTTTGGTTTCAAACATGGAAATTTCAAAAACCTCCCAAAATTAAAGCTTCATTTTAGAGTGACTAGTTAAGAAGGATCCAGGCTTACCTTTTCATTTTCATGTTTTAAACTTGTTTAAATCTTGGTCAAACCTAGGATTTGACCAATATTCAAATGGGCATAAAATAAAAAATAAATAAAATAAAAAACCAAAGCACATAGTCTTCTTATGTCATATAGTAAGCATTCAAGTTCATAAACAAGGTCTAGACATATTCAAACCAGACAAATCATGTACCCCCTAACCCTAAACTTTGTCTTAATTATATATGAAGTCAAGCATGAAGCAGAGAAGTGTGGTTTTGGGTTTCAAACATGGAAATTTCAAAAACCTCCCAAAAAGCTTCATTTTAATTAGACTGGCTGGTTAATTAAGAAGGATCCATGATTAATTACCTTTTCATTGTCATGTTTTAAACTTGTTTAAATCTTGGTCGAACCTAGGATTTGACCAAGATTCAAATGGGCATAAAAATTCAGAAAAAAATCGAAAGAATGAAAAACCAAAGCACATAGCCTTGTTATGTCATATAGTAAGCATTCAAATTGATAAACATGGTCTAGACATATTCAAACCAGAAAAATCATGTATCTACCCCTAACCCTAAACTCTGTCTTATGAAGTCAAGCATGAACAGAAGTACGGTGGTTTTGGGTTTCAAACATGGTAAATTCAAGAACCTCCCAAAAGCTTCATTTTAGAGTTACTAAGAGAAAGATCCAGACTTAATTACCTTATCATTTTCACATGTTAAACTTGTTTAAATCTTGCTCAACAAACCTAGGATTTTACCAAGATTCTCAAATGGGCATAAAAATCAAAAAATGAAATACCAATGCACATAGTCCTCTTATGTCATATAGTAAGCATTCAAGTTGATAAACAAGGTCTAGACATATTCAAACAAGACAAATCATGTATCTACCCCCTATCGACCCTAAACTTCGTCTTATGAAGTCAAGCATGAAGAGAAGTGGTTTTGGGTTTCAAACATGGAAATTTCAAAAACCTCCCAAAATTCAGCTTCATTTTAGAGCGACTAAGAAGGATCGATGCTTACCTTTTCATTTCCATGTTTTAAACTTATTTAAATCTTGGTCAAACCTAGGATTTGACCAAGATTCAAATGGGCATAAAAATTCAGACAAAAAATCTAAAGAATGAAAAACCAAAGCACATAGCCTTCTTAATTATGTCATATAGTAAACACTCAAGTTGATAAACAAGGTCTAGACATATTCAAACCAGAAAAATCATGTGTATATCTACCCCTAACCCTAAACTCTGTCTTATGAAGTCAATCATGAAGAGAATTGGTTTTGGGTTTCAAACATGGAAATTTCAAGTACGTCCCAAAAGCTTCATATATTTTAGAGTGACTAATTAAGAAGGATCTTGGCTTACGTTTTCATTTTCATGCTTGAAACTTGTTTAAATCTTGGTTGAACCTAGGATTTGACCAGAATCAAATGTGCATAAAATTCTTAAAAAAATAGAAAAATGAAAAACAAAAGCACATGGTCTTCTTATGTCATATAGTAAGCATTCAAGTTGATAAACAAGGTTTAGACATATTCAAACCAGACAAATCATGTATCTACCCCCTAACCCTAAACTCGGTCTTATGAAGTCTAGCATGAGGAGAAGTCGTTTTGGGTTTCAAACGTTTAAGCCAAAAGCCCCATTTCAAATATTTCAAACTTATTCAAATTTGGTTCAAATTTGAAAGACACACAAGTTATAGCACACATAGTGCATACATTCTCACACATACTGCACTAGATGCTAACCCGGCCTATAGTTTGAGGCCATTGGATGAGGTCGAAAAAAATCTTGGATTAGAAATGGGGTTGTTCGAACCCCGTAGTTGGATTTTTTGAACCTTGATCTGTAGTACTGGGCAAAACCCTAGTTTAACCTATTTAATTATAGATTCGTAGGTCGATTTTTCTACCTTTTTATTATTACTATGCAGCACATGTGTGTTTGCCCGTCGAGTGAAACTCGGAGGAAGAGGGATCACTCGGAAGGAGAGAAGAAGGGAGAGAATTATGGTGTCTTCCCTTTTTCGGGTGATGATGTTGACTTTTGTGCAGGGTTTGTCAGTGAGCAGGAGGTGCGAGCGAGCGAGCGAGTCGAGCGAGGCCGAGAATGAGAGAGATTTGTTTTTTTGTGAGAGGGACAACCGAAGGATCCAGAAGGACCCACAGACTTCCAATACGCATCCTGATGCGTCTTCTCTTGACAAACACTACAAGAAAAGTTGCCATGGCCGACGAAGTTGAAGTCGCGCCGTGGTTGCTGGTGTACCATGGCCGACGATTTTGGGTCCCTCCGTGGTGCATGTCAAAACTTTTTTTTCTCGTTTTTGAGGCCACCTAGCCCGACGAAAGCGGCCAAAACGTCGCGTATGGTGGCCCGGGACGTGGTGCATCTCGAAATCTCGGGTTCGCCGGCCGAGTCAACGCAAATCCGCACCGCCGAGGGATGTAGGGCCCAGATGGCAGCCTCTCTGGCATTGTTTTTTTCTAGATCGCGCCATCTCGTTCAACGTTCTCCGATCGAGCCGTTTACGATGCAGGATCATGGGTCCCGCATGTCATCCTCTATGAACCAAAATTCTTTCTATTCTTGGATTTTTTTGACCCCCTGATTTCTGGCTACTTCCTTTTTCTTTTGATCCCTTGCCGCCTTGGAAACGTTGAGACCGCTGCTGCTAAATGGGACCCGCATGTCATCCTCTATGTGCAATCAACTTTCTTTTCTTGGAGTTTTTTTGGCACCTCAAATTTGGTCACTTGCCTTTTTCTTTCGATCCCCTGCCACCTCTCAAACGGTGATACCGCTGCTGCTAAATGGGACCCGCATGTCATCCTCTATGTACTATAAAACTTTCTTTTCTTGAATTATTTTTGGCACCTCATATTTGGTCACTTACCTTTTTCTTTCGATCCCCTGCCGCCTCTCAAACGGTGATAACGCTGCTGCTAAATGGGACCCGCATGTCATCCTCTATGTACTATAAAACTTTCTTTTCTCGAATTATTTTTGGCTCCTCATATTTTTTCACTTGCCTTTTCTTTCGATCCCCGCCGCCTCTCAAACGGTGATAACGCTGCTGCTAAATGGGACCCGCATGTCATCCTCTATGTACTATAAAACTTTCTTTTCTTGAATTATTTTTGGCTCCTGATATTTTTTCACTTGCCTTTTTCTTTCGATCTCATGCCACGTTTGAAACTTTGAGGAACCTGCTGGCTCATGGGACCCGCATGTCATCCTCTATGTACTATAAAAGTTCATTTTCTTGGTTTTTTTTCACCCTCTGATTTTTGGCAATTTCTTTTTTCTTTTGATCCCCTGCCGCCTCTCAAACGGTGATACCGCTGCTGCTAAATGGGACCCGCATGTCATCCTCTATGTACTATAAAACTTTCTTTTCTTGAATTATTTTTGGCTCCTCATATTTGGTCACTTGCCTTTTTCTTTCGATCTCATGCCACGTTTGAAACGTTGAGGAACCTGCTGGCTCATGGGACCCGCATGTCATCCTCTATGTGCTATAAAAGTTTCCTTTGTTGGATTTTTTTTCACCCTCTGATTTTTGGCTTGCCTTTTTCTTTTGATCCCCTGCCCCCTTTGAAACGTTGAGTAAGCTGGCTCAAGGGACCCGCATGTCATCCTCTATGTCCATCAACTTTCTTTTCTTGGATTTTTTTCACCCCCTAATTACTAGCTACTTTCTTTTTCTTTTGATCTCAAGCCGCATTACAAACATTGAGACCGCTGCTGCAAAATGGGACCCACATGTCATCCTCTATGTACAATAAATCTTGGATTATTTTTGGCTCCTGATATTTGGTCACTTGCCTTTTTCTTTCGATCTCATGCCACCTTTGAAACGTTGAGTAAGCTGCTGGCTCATGGGTCCCGCATGTCATCCTCTACGAACAATAAAAGTTTCCTTTCTTGGAGTTATTTTTTACCCCTAATTTCTGGCTATTTGCCTTTTTCTTTTGATCCCCTGCCCCTTTGAAACGATGAGGACGTTGTTGGCAGGTCGGTCCCACATGTCATCCTCTATGAACAATAAAAGTTTCCTTTGGTGGATTTATTTTTTACCCCTAATTAATTTCTGGCTATTTCCTTTTTTTCTTTGATCCCCTGCCGCCTTGGAAACGTTGAGGATGCTGCTGCCTCATCGGTCCCGCATGTCATCCTCTCAGAACGATAAATGTTTTCTTTTCTTGGATTTTTTTACCAACTGATTTTTGGTTTTTTATTTTCGATCCCCTGCCGCCTTTGAAACGTTGACGACGCTGCTGGCTCATGGGTCCCCGATGTCAGCCTCCCCGTACAAGAAACATGTGATATCTTGATTATTTTGCAGACAATAAACAGTGTATTTCGCTCTGAGCTATTGCAAACGGATAAATTAAATCTTTATTTTTACAACTTATATCTTGAATCTCCTTGTTTTTTGTTTTGGCGAAGCATAGGACTTTCCTGTTTTTTTTGAGAAAAATCCGAACTTTCATGTTCTGGAGTGGGCTGAAATTGTACGAGTCAAAAGGCCCAGAAGGATAGTTCGAAGGCCCAGATGTCCAGATCCAGCCCAATTGAAATCTTTCTTTTCTTGGATTTTTTTCACCCCCTGATTTCTGGCTACTTCATTTTTCTTTTGGTCCTGTGCCGCCTTGGAAACGTTGAGACCGCTGCTGCAAAATGGGACCCACATGTCATCCTCTATGTACAATAAAGTTTCTTTTCTTGGATTATTTTTGGCTCCTGATATTTGGTCACTTGCCTTTTTCTTTCGATCTCATGCCACGTTTGAAACGTTGAGGAATCTGGCTCATGGGACCCGCATGTCATCCTCTATGTACAATAAAAGTTTGATTTCTTGGATTTTTTTCACCCTCTGATTTTTGGCTATTTCCTTTTTCTTTTGATCCCCGCCGCCTTTGAAACGTTTAGTAAGCTGGCTCATAGGTGATACGTCCAATTTGCATCACTATTTTGTATCATAATTTGCTGTTATTCATTGATATATTTCATATTGGGACACAATACTTATGTTATTTCATCTATTTTGCATGTTTCATCATCATTGGAGGATCAAGCACCGGAGCCAGGATTCTGCTGGAAAAAGCACCGTCAGAACGCAATATTTCGGAAGATCAACTGTGGAAGGAAATTTCACGTAAATTCCTATTTTTCCAGATGACGGAGGGAGCCAAAAGGGGAAGAGGAGAAGAGCCACTGTGGGCCCAGACCATAGGGCGGCGCGGCCCATGGCCTGGCCGCGCCACCCTATGCTCTGGGGGCCCCACAGCCTCTTTCGCCTCCTTTTCTTCGCGTACTCCTTCGTCCCGAAAACCTAAGCCACAGAGAGGACCTCACGAAGGGTTACAGCCGCCTCTGCGGGGCGGAGAACACCAGAGAGAAAAGAGCTCTCCGGCGGGCAGGAATCCGCCGGGGAAATTCCCTCCCGGAGGGGGAAATCGACGCCATCGCCATCGTCATCGAGCGGGACATCATCTCCATCATCATCATCATCATCTCCACCATCTACACCGCCATCACCACCGCTGCACCTCGTCATCGCTGTAGCAATTCGGGTTAAATCTTGATTGTTTGATAGGGGAAACTCTCCCGGTGTTATTCTATACTTGTTGTAGATGCTATTGAGTGAAACCATTGAACCAAGGTTTATGTTCAGATTGTTATTCATCATCATATCACCTCTGATTGTATTCCATATGATGTCTCGTGAGTAGTTCGTTTAGTTCTTGAGGACATGGGTGAAGTCTAAATGCTAGTAGTGAATTATGGTTGAGTAATATTCAATGTTATGATATTTAAGTTGTGGTGTCATTCTTCTAGTGGTGTCGTGTGAACGTCGACTACACGACACTTCACCATTTATGGGCCTAGGGGAGTGCATCTTGTATTCGGTTGCTAATTGCGGGGTTGCCGGAGTGACAGAAACCTGAGCCCCCGTTAGTATATCGATGCAGGAGGGATCGCAGGATCTCAGAGTTTAAGGCTGTGGTTAGATTTATCTTAATTACTTTCTTGTAGTTGCGGATGCTTGCAAGGGGTATAATCACAAGTATGTATTAGTCCTAGGAAGGGCGGTGCATTAGCATAGGTTCACCCACACAACACTTATCAAAACAATGAAGATTATTAAACCACATGAAGCGAAAGTACTAGACTAAAATCCCCGTGTGTCCTCAGGAACGTTTGGTCATTATAAGTAAACAAACCGGCTTGTCCTTTGTGCTAAAAAGGATTGGGCCACTCGCTGCAATTATTTCTCTCGCATTTTATTTACTTGTACTTTATTTATCTGCAATATCAAAACCCCCTGAATACTTGTCTGTGAGCATTTACAGTGAATCCTCCATCGAAACTGCTGCCAACACCTTCTGCTCCTCGTTGGGATCGACATTCTTACTTATCGAAGATACTACGATACACCCCCTATACTTGTGGGTCATCAAGACTATTTTCTGGCGCCGTTGCCGGGGAGTGAAGCGCTATTGGTAAGCGGAATTGGTAAGGAAATTTACTGTTTGTGCTGATTTTATTTCTGCCTGCTGCTATAAATCATTATGGAGAGATCTTCTCTTCAATTTCTATTTGGGAAATCTACTACTACTGCAACGGTAGTGGATGAAGCGCCAGGTGAGGAAGTAGTACCATATAAAATACCTATGAAAATTATTGAACGTGTTATGGATAACCGCTATGAAGGGGATGGAACTGTCCATCCTGGTGATCATTTATTGTTTTTGCATGAATTATGCGGGTTATTCAAATGTGCAGGTATTTCTATGAATGAAGTTAGAAAGAAACTATTCACTATATCGCTGTCTGGTAAAGCGGCGCATTGGTATAAATTGCTGAAGAATGGTGATTCTATTGATTGGGAGGACATTGTGCCTTTATTTTATTCCAAATTCTATCCTCCAAGTGAAATTCACAAAGATCGGAACCGCATATATAATTTCTGGCCTCATGATGGAGAGAGTATTGCCCAAGCTTGGGGGAGATTGAAGTCTTTAATGCTCAAATGCCCCATTCATGAGCTTCCTGGTAATGTTATTATTGATAATTTCTATGCAAGACTTTCTTTTCAAGACAAGACCTTGCTGGATACTTCTTGTTCTGGATCATTTACACGCAACAAAGAAGAGTTTAAAAGAGACCTTCTTGATCGGATCCAAGAAAATACTGAAGGATGGGAGAACGACAAAGATAGAGAATCAGGTATAATTTATGATTATAAATGCATTGAAGCTTTTATGGATACTGATAAATTTCGTAATATGAGTGCTACATATGGTCTTGATTCCCAAGTTGTTGCAAATCTTTATAAAGCTTTTGCCTCTCATTATGAACTGCCTAAGAAGAATTTTGATAAGTATCATGAACCGTATAAAGATAAAATTGATTCATCTGTAAACAAATGTGTAGTGGTTGAAACTGTTGATAATGTTATTCCTGAAGCTTATATTGAAAAAACTCCTTTCCCTGCTAAAATGAAGGAGTACTCTGTCATATCTAGTGCGGTTAATAAAAGTGAAAAGAAACCTAAAGAACCTGAAGAACAAATTAAAATTGAACCTGCTGTTGCAATAGTTAAAGATCTTGTGACTGAAAATGTGGAGGATGGTCATATTATTTTCTGTGAAGATGCTTCTAATATTGTTTCACATCCTAATAAATCCAAACAAGTTAGTGTTCCTATGCTATCTGTTAGAATTGGTGATCATTGCTATTATGGTTTATGTGATATTGGTGCAAGTGTTAGTGCTATTCCTTATGAGCTTTACACGGAGATTATGCACGAAATTGGTTCTTGTGAACTTGAAGATATTGATGTGGTTATTCATCTGGCTAATAGAGAAACTATTTCTCCAATTGGTATTGTTCGAGATGTGGAAGTTCTATGTGGTAAGATTAAATATCCTGCTGACTTTTTGGTACTTGGTTCTGCTGCTAGTGATCATTGTCCTATCATTTTTGGTAGACCTTTTCTAAATACTTGTGGAGCTATTATAGATTGTAAGAAAGAGAAAATTTTGACTAGATTTGCTGGTGAACCTTATGAATTTAACTTTTCTAAATTTACCAAAACTCCTTATAAAGCTGACTTGCCTAGTAATGATTTTAAAATGGAGCAGTGTGCATCTATTGTTCTTGTTCCTAATAATCCTTTGCAGCAACATTTGGAGAATAGCGAAAGTGAAGCTTTTAGGAAAGAAAGAGATGAGCTTGAGGAAATTTTTCGTCGCCAACCTATTCTCAAGCATGATTTACCGGTGGAAGATTTGGGTACAACACCGCCACCAAAGGAAGATCCTGTTTTTGATTTAAAGCCTTTACCTGATAATCTTAAATATGCTCATATTGATGATAAGAAAATATATCCTGTTATTATTAGTTCTAAGCTTTCAGAGGTTGAGGAAGAAAGGTTATTGGAAATATTGAAGAAACACCGAGGAGCTATTGGCTATACTCTTGATGATTTGAAAGGGATTTCTCCTTCTATTTGCCAACATGCTATTAATATGGAAGAAGATGCAAAGCCTGTTGTTGAACATCAACGTCGTCTAATTCCGAAGATGAAGGAAGTGGTAAGGAACGAGGTATTAAAACTTCTTGAAGCTGGTATTATATATCCTATTGCTGATAGTAGATGGGTTAGTCCTGTGCATTGTGTTCCTAAGAAAGGAGGAATGACTGTTGTGCCTAATGATAATGATGAGCTTATTCCTCAAAGAATAGTTGTAGGTTATAGAATGTGCATTGATTTTCGAAAAGTTAATAAAGTTACTAAGAAAGATCATTACCCTTTACCCTTTATTGATCAAATGCTAGAAAGGTTGTCTAAAAATACTCATTTTTGCTTTCTTGATGGTTATTCTGGGTTTTCACAAATTGCTGTTAAAGCTAAAGATCAAGAGAAAACCACTTTTACTTGTCCTTATGGAACTTATGCTTATAGGCGTATGCCTTTTGGTTTATGTAATGCTCCTGCTACTTTTCAAAGATGCATGTCTGCTATTTTTCATGGTTTTTGCGAAAGTATTGTAGAGGTGTTCATGGATGATTTTTCTGTCTATGGGAATTCTTTTGATAATTGCTTGCGAAACCTCGATAAAGTTTTGCAGAGATGTGAAGAAACTAACCTTGTTCTTAATTGGGAGAAATGCCACTTTATGGTTAATGAAGGAATTGTATTGGGACATAAAATTTCCGAGAGAGGTATTGAAGTTGATAGAGCTAAAGTTGAAGCAATTGAGAAGATGCCCTATCCGAGGGATGTTAAAGGTATTCGTAGTGTTCTTGGTCATGCTGGGTTTTATAGGAGATTTATTAAAGATTTCTCTAAAATTTCAAAGCCTCTTACTAATCTTCTTCAAAAAGATGTACCTTTTGTTTTTGATGATGATTGTAAGGAAGCTTTTGAAACTCTAAAGAAAGCCTTAACAACTGCTCCTGTAGTTGAACCTCCTGATTGGAATTTGCCTTTTGAAATTATGTGTGATGCTAGTGATTTTGCTGTAGGCGCTGTTCTTGGACAGCGGGTAGATAAAAAATTAAATGTTATTCATTATGCTAGTAAGACTCTTGATGCTGCTCAAAGAAATTATGCTACAACTGAAAAGGAATTGTTAGCTGTAGTCTTTGCTTGTGACAAGTTTAGACCCTATATTGTTGATTCAAAAGTTACAATTCATACTGATCATGCTGCAATTAGATACCTTATGACAAAGAAAGATGCTAAGCCAAGGCTTATTAGATGGGTACTTCTGTTGCAAGAATTTGATTTACATATTATAGATAGGAAAGGTGCTGATAATCCTGTTGCTGATAATTTGTCTAGATTGGAAAATATTGCTTATGATCCTGTTCCTGTTAATGATAGTTTTCCAAATGAACAATTGGCTGTAATAAAGGTGAGCTCGCGAGAGAGCCCTTGGTATGCAGATTATGCTAACTTTATTGTTTCAAGTATTTGCCTCCAACCTTTTCAGCTCAGCAAAGGAGGAAATTCTTTTATGACTTGAGGCATTATTTTTGGGATGACCCACACTTGTATAAAGAAGGAGTGGATGGTATTATGCGAAGATGTGTTCCTGAATATGAACAACAGGAGATATTGAATAAATGTCATGGAAGTGTTTATGGAGGACATCACGCTGGAGATAGAACCGCGCAAAAGGTTCTACAATCAGGTTTTTATTGGCCAACACTCTTCAAAGATGCAAGGAAATTTATTTTATCTTGTGATGAATGTCAAAGAGTTGGTAATATCTCTAGACGCAATGAAATGCCTATGAATTATACTCTTGTTATTGAACCATTCGATTGTTGGGGATTCGACTTCATGGGTCCTTTCCCTTCTTCAGATGGTAACACTCATATACTTGTCGCTGTTGATTATGTTACTAAATGGGTAGAAGCTATACCTACAAAGAGTGCTGATGGTGAGACCTCTATAAAAATGCTTGTAGATATTATATTTCCTAGATTTGGAGTACCTAGATATATTATGACTGATGGAGGTTCTCATTTTATTCATGGAGGTTTTAGAAAAACTCTTGCTAAGTATGGTATTAATCATAGAATTGCTTCCGCTTATCATCCTCAAACTAGTGGTCAAGTAGAATTATCAAATAGAGAGATTAAAGCTATCTTGGGAAAGACTGTTAATAAATCTAGAAGGAATTGGGCTAGCAAATTGAAAGAAGCACTATGGGCTTATAGAACTGCTTATAAAAATCCTATGGGAATGTCACCTTATAAAATGGTTTATGGAAAAGCTTGTCATTTACCTTTAGAACTAGAGCACAAAGCTTATTGGGCTGTTAGAGAACTAAATAAAGATCCTAAATTAGCCGGTAATAAGAGGTTGTTGCAATTAAGTTCTCTAGATGAATGGAGAAGTGAAGCTTATGAAAATGCTAAACTTTTTAAAGAAAAAGTTAAGAAATGGCATGATAGAAGGATCATCAAAAGAGAATTTAATGTTGGAGATCAAGTTCTATTATATCGGTCTCGTCTCAGATTCTTTGCAGGGAAATTACTCTCGAAGTGGGAAGGACCATATGTTGTTGAGGAGGTGTATCGTTCAGGAGCAATTAAAATTAGCTCTCTCCAAGGCAATGCCACACAAGTGGTGAATGGACAAAGACTCAAGCATTATATCTCGGGTGATTCTTATAATGTTGATGTTGATATTATTCAAGTGGAAACACCGGAGGCCTTCATCAAAGGACAAATTGACAGTCCGCCAGAACTGGACTTTGAATAGGTAACAGTATAGGTAATAAAAAGTCCGCGTTTACCTTTCCGAACATTATTTCTGCTGTTTTTAGAAAATATGAAAAATTACGAGTTCGAAACGGAGTGGAAAGGACGCACGAGGGCGTGCCACCATAGGCCGGCGCGGCCTGACCTGGGCCCGCGCCGACCTATGGTCTGGCCGCCTCGTTGCCCCTTTCCGACTCTGGTTCGATCCTGGAACCTTCCTTTTGTCGTAAAAATATTTGCTATATAATCCCCCGGACCCCTGGAGGTCCGTAATATCGTTTTCTCGTCGTGTTTTGTTTCGAGCTGTTTTCTGCCAGATTTGTTTTGATCTAGAAGCACCATGGTCTCCAACAACAAAGACAAGGGGCCTTGGAGGGAAGAGATGGATGAGAGGATCAATAAGGAGAAGGAGAAGATAGCGTCAGCAAAAGGAGAGTGGGAAACTACGAGGAGTAAGCCAATTTTGGTGGGATCGGTTAATACTGGGCGTTCTTTTTCTCATAACTTGCAGGGAGCTCTTCCGCCTGCTCTGGACCTCGATTCTTTCCCTTGTGTGGAGGAAGCAATACGGGTTGCTGATGAGTTTTGTGATCAATATCGTGCTCTAAGGAGGGAAGTGGAGATACTTCAGGAGGAGAACCAGCGACTTCGCAGAATGCTGGAATATTACTCAAATCCCAGCACAAGGCCGTCACCGCCACACTCGGGTAACAATGAGTCTCTTCAGGTTTTGGTGCAGAATTGCAAAATTGAGAAGCTGAAGCTGAAGGAGATCCTTATGAAGCGCGAGAAGAATCCATCACCATCATCACCGAAGGAGTAATTCATCATCGGTATTGGCATCCCCTTGGTTTGTTCCAAGCTTGGGGGAGTGCCGCGGTATCACATTATCACTACCTTTATCTTTTACTATCAAGTAGTGTCATATCATGAGTAGGGAAGTTATCATATGAAATAGTATGCAATGTGGAAGTATCTCTCTTAGTTGGTTATCTATGTATCCGTTGGTGTGAGTTATCGTTATGGAATATTAATGAGAAGTCTTATCATTTACTTTTTGCACACCTTATTTTAGTTTGCAATCTCCATTATATGATTACTCTTGACATGAGTATTGATATCACTTTGGGAGCATTAAGTAAATCTATTTGGTTTTGGCAAACTTAGCATTGGTCAATAGCAACAACATCTTGATGTTTAATAGAAGAGAGAAATACACTTAGATACATTACTCTATTATCTCTATGCTTAGTATTCTTAAGTTAAAATTGCTTGTGCTTATGAGAAAGATGCATGATTGTTTCTATCATATGTATATTTGTTTGTTTCCCTCAACCTTTATGCTTGCTATTAAACCTTGCTAGCCAAAGACCTGTATCGAGAGGGAATGCTTCTCATACATCCATAACCTTAGACCAAACCTATGCCATTTGCGTCCACCATACCTACCTACTACATGGTATTTTCTGCCATTCCAAGTAAATACTTCATGTGCTACCTTTAAATAATTCAAACTATACTACTCCTTATTTGTGTCAATGTTCTATAGCTCATGAGGAAGTATGTGGTGTTTCATCTTTCAATCTTGTTGGGCGGACTTTCACCAATGGACTAGCGGCACATCCGCTTATCCAATAATTTTGCAATAAGAGCTGGCAATGAGGTTCCCAGCCTCAATTAATAACCTTCATTAATAATTCTCTTCACATGTTTTGCTCTGATTCATCAGTAAGCAACTTAATTTTGCAATAGACACTCCTCCATGGTATGTGAATGTTGGAAGGCACCCGAGGATTCGGTTAGCCATGGATTGAGAAAGCCAAGGTTGGGGGAGTGTCATCCTTAATAAAACTAAAATACATGTGTAAACAAAAGAGAAGGGGGATGATCTACCTTGCTGGTAGAGATACCGTCCCTCATGGGAGCCGCTCTTGGAAGGTTCGTTTGGCAAGGGGGTTAGAGTGCCCGCTACCATTCGTTGACAACAACAAACACCTCTCAAAATCTTACTTTTATGCTCTTTATATGATTTCAAAACTTGAAAAGCTCTAGCACATGATTTAATCCCTGCTTCCCTCTGCGAAGGGCCTATCTTTTACTTTTATGTTGAGTCAGTAAACCTATTTCCCTCTATCTCAAGCAAGCAATTGAGTTGTTGTGAACCAATCATTTATGCTGTGATCCAGTTAATCATGTCTTTTATACTTTCTTGTTTAGTACCAATTTTATCTGAATGAATATGACTTTGAAGTTATCAATGATTATGAGGAGATTGTTATGATTGAATATGAAAGCCCAGCTATAAATTCTAATATGAAAGCTTTGCTTAGAAGTACAATCCGTTAGTAGTTCTCTGACCAAGAACAAAGTTTGCCATCACCAATTATGATTTCTTATGCACCTTTACTTGTGATTTCTCTTTACTTATTTCAAGATGAGTTATATGAGGAAGTTGTTTACTAGAATGTCTTGTGTGAATGAATATGATGCTTCTTGTCCGTATTTTATTTATCGACTCTTCACTCCATAAACATGTGGTCTTGTTTATCGAGCTCAGTTTCGCTTGGGGACAAGCGAGGTCTAAGCTTGGGGGGAGTTGATACGTCCAATTTGCATCACTATTTTGTATCATAATTTGCTGTTATTCATTGATATATTTCATATTGGGACACAATACTTATGTTATTTCATCTATTTTGCATGTTTCATCATCATTGGAGGATCGAGCACCGGAGCCAGGATTCTGCTGGAAAAAGCACCGTCAGAACGCAATATTTCGGAAGATCAACTGTGGAAGGAAATTTCACGTAAATTCCTATTTTTCCAGATGACGGAGGGAGCCAAAAGGGGAAGAGGAGAAGAGCCACTGTGGGCCCAGACCATAGGGCGGCGCGGCCCATGGCCTGGCCGCGCCACCCTATGCTCTGGGGGCCCCACAGCCTCTTTCGCCTCCTTTTCTTCGCGTACTCCTTCGTCCCGAAAACCTAAGCCACAGAGAGGACCTCACGAAGGGTTACAGCCGCCTCTGCGGGGCGGAGAACACCAGAGAGAAAAGAGCTCTCCGGCGGGCAGGAATCCGCCGGGGAAATTCCCTCCCGGAGGGGGAAATCGACGCCATCGCCATCGTCATCGAGCGGGACATCATCTCCATCATCATCATCATCATCTCCACCATCTACACCGCCATCACCACCGCTGCACCTCGTCATCGCTGTAGCAATTCGGGTTAAATCTTGATTGTTTGATAGGGGAAACTCTCCCGGTGTTATTCTATACTTGTTGTAGATGCTATTGAGTGAAACCATTGAACCAAGGTTTATGTTCAGATTGTTATTCATCATCATATCACCTCTGATTGTATTCCATATGATGTCTCGTGAGTAGTTCGTTTAGTTCTTGAGGACATGGGTGAAGTCTAAATGCTAGTAGTGAATTATGGTTGAGTAATATTCAATGTTATGATATTTAAGTTGTGGTGTCAAGCGAGGTCTAAGCTTGGGGGGAGTTGATACGTCCAATTTGCATCACTATTTTGTATCATAATTTGCTGTTATTCATTGATATATTTCATATTGGGACACAATACTTATGTTATTTCATCTATTTTGCATGTTTCATCATCATTGGAGGATCAAGCACCGGAGCCAGGATTCTGCTGGAAAAAGCACCGTCAGAACGCAATATTTCGGAAGATCAACTGTGGAAGGGAATTTCACGTAAATTCCTATTTTTCCAGATGACGGAGGGAGCCAAAAGGGAGCAGAGAGGAGCCACTGGGGCCAGACCACAGGGCGGCGGCCCAAGGCCTGGCCGCGCCACCCTGTGCTCTGGGGGCCCCACAGCCCCTTTCGCCTCCTTTTCTTCGCGTACTCCTTCGTCCCGAAAACCTAAGACACATAGAGGACCTCACGAGGGGTTACAGCCGCTCTGCGGGGCGGAGAACACCAGAGAGAAAAGAGCTCTCCGGCGGGTAGGAATCCGCCGGGTAGGAATCCGCCGGGGAAATTCCCTCCCGGAGGGGGAAATCGATGCCATCGCCATCGTCATCGAGCGGGACATCATCTCCATCATCATCTCCACCATCTACACCGCCATCACCACCGCTGCACCTCGTCATCGCTGTAGCAATTCGGGTTAAATCTTGATTGTTTGATAGGGGAAACTCTCCCGGTGTTATTCTATACTTGTTGTAGATGCTATTGAGTGAAACCATTGAACCAAGGTTTATGTTCAGATTGTTATTCATCATCATATCACCTCTGATTGTATTCCATATGATGTCTCGTGAGTAGTTCGTTTAGTTCTTGAGGACATGGGTGAAGTCTAAATGCTAGTAGTGAATTATGGTTGAGTAATATTCAATGTTATGATATTTAAGTTGTGGTGTCATTCTTCTAGTGGTGTCGTGTGAACGTCGACTACACGACACTTCACCATTTATGGGCCTAGGGGAGTGCATCTTGTATTCGGTTGCTAATTGCGGGGTTGCCGGAGTGACAGAAACCTGAGCCCCCGTTAGTATATCGATGCAGGAGGGATCGCAGGATCTCAGAGTTTAAGGCTGTGGTTAGATTTATCTTAATTACTTTCTTGTAGTTGCGGATGCTTGCAAGGGGTATAATCACAAGTATGTATTAGTCCTAGGAAGGGCGGTGCATTAGCATAGGTTCACCCACACAACACTTATCAAAACAATGAAGATTATTAAACCACATGAAGCGAAAGTACTAGACTAAAATCCCCGTGTGTCCTCAAGAACGTTTGGTCATTATAAGTAAACAAACCGGCTTGTCCTTTGTGCTAAAAAGGATTGGGCCACTCGCTGCAATTATTTCTCTCGCATTTTATTTACTTGTACTTTATTTATCTGCAATATCAAAACCCCCTGAATACTTGTCTGTGAGCATTTACAGTGAATCCTCCATCGAAACTGCTTGCCAACACCTTCTGCTCCTCGTTGGGATCGACATTCTTACTTATCGAAGATACTACGATACACCCCTATACTTGTGGGTCATCAACCACATGTCAGCCTGTATGTACGATAAAGCTTTCCTTTCTTGGAGTTTTTTTGACCCCTAATTTCTGGCTACTTTCATTTTCTTTTGATCTCAAGCCGCATTTGAAACGTTGGGACCACTGCCGCACAATGGGACCCGCATGTCATCCTGTATGTACAATCAAGTTTCTTTTCTTGGATTATTTTTGGCTCCCGATATTTGGTCACTTGCCTTTTTCTTTCGATCTCATGCCACGTTTGAAACGTTGAGGAACCTGCTGGCTCATGGGACCCGCATGTCATCCTCTATGTGCTATAAAACTTTCCTTTGTTGGATTTTTTTTCCCTCTGATTTTTGGCTTGCCTTTTTCTTTTGATCCCCTGCCCCCTTTGAAACGTTGAGTAAGCTGCTGGCTCAAGGGACCCGCATGTCATCCTCTATGTACAATCAACTTTCTTTTCTTGGATTTTTTTGACCCCCTAATTACTAGCTACTTTCTTTTTCTTTTGATCTCAAGCCGCATTTCAAACATTGAGACCGCTGCTGCAAAATTGGACCCACATGTCATCCTCTATGTACAATAAATCTTGGATTATTTTTGGCTCCTATTTGGGTCACTTGCTTTTTTCTTTCGATCTCATGCCGCCTTTGAAACGTTGAGTAAGCTGCTGGCTCATGGGTCCCGCATGTCATCCTCTACGAACAATAAAAGTTTCCTTTCTTGGAGTTATTTTTGACCCCTAATTTCTGGCTATTTTCCTTTTTCTTTTCATCCCCTGCCCCCTTTGAAACGATGAGGACGCTTGTGGTCCGTCCCATGTCATCCTCTATGAACAATAAAAGTTTCCTTTGGTGGATTTATTTTTGACCCCTAATTAATTTTTGGCTATTTCCTTTTTTTCTTTTGATTCCCTGGCGCCTTGGAATCGTTGAGGATGCTGCTGCCTCATGGGTCCCGCATGTCATCCTCTCAGAAAGGTTAATGTTTCTTTTCTTGGATTTTGTTTACCAACTGATTTTTGGCTTTTTTTTCTTCTTTCGATCTCCTGCCGCCTTTAAAACGTTGACGACGCTGCTGGCTCACGGGTCCCACATGTCAGCCTCTATAAACAATAAACGTTGAGGATGCTGCTGCCTCATGGGTCCCGCAGGTCATCCTCTCAGAATGATAAATGTTTTCTTTTCTTGGATTTTTTTACCAACTTATTTTTGGTTTTTTTTTATTTTCGATCCCCTGCCGCCTTTGAAACGTTGACGACGCTGCTGGCTCATGGGTCCCCGATGTCAGCCTCCCCGTACAAGAAACATGTGATATCTTATTTTGCAGACAATAAACATTGTATTTCGCTCTGAGCTATTGCAAACTGATAAATTAAATCTTTATATTTACATAAACAAACTTATATGTTGAATCTCCTTGTTTTTTGTTTTTGCGAAGCATAGGACTTTCCTATTTTTTTAGAAAAATCCGAACTTTCCTGTTTTGGAGTGGGCTGAAATTGTACGAGTCAAAAGGCCCAGCAGATAGTTCGAAGGCCCAGATGTCCAGATGCAGCCCAATTGAAATCTTTCTTTTCTTGGATTTTTTTCAACCCCTGATTTCTGGCTACTTCATTTTTCTTTTGGTCCTGTGCCGCCTTGGAAACGTTGAGACCGCTACAAAATGGGACCCGCATGTCATCCTCTATGTACTATAAAACTTTCTTTCTTGGATTTTTTGGCACCTCATATTTGGTCACTTGCCTTTTTCTTTCGATCGCCTGCCGCCTCTCAAACGTTGATACAGCTGTTGCTAAATGGGACCCGCATGTCATCCTCTATGTACATTCAAGTTTCTTTTCTTGGATTATTTTTGGCTCTTGATATTTGGTCACTTGCCTTTTTCTTTCGATCTCATGCCACGTTTGAAACGTTGAGGAACCTGCTGCTAAATGGGACCCGC
This sequence comes from Lolium multiflorum, assembly GCA_030979885.1. NCBI lineage: Eukaryota > Viridiplantae > Streptophyta > Magnoliopsida > Poales > Poaceae > Lolium > Lolium multiflorum. The sequence goes on from CM061750.1 coordinate 161,050,826, forward strand.
ATGTCATCCTCTATGTGTTATAAAAGTTTATTTTCTTGAATTTTTTTTCACCCTCTGATTTTTGGCTATTTCCTTTTTCTTTCATCCCCTGCCGCCTTGGAAACGTTGAGTAAGGCTGGCTCATGGGACCCGCATGTCATCCTCTATGTCCATCAACTTTCTTTTCTTGGATTTTTTGAGCCCCTAATTTCTAGCTACTTTCTTTTCTTGGATTATTTTTGGCTCTTGATATTTGGTCACTTTCCTTTTTCTTTCGATCTCATGCCACGTTTGAAACGTTGAGGACCCTGCTGCTAAATGGGACCCGCATGTCATCCTCTATGTGTTATAAAAGTTTATTTTCTTGAATTTTTTTTCACCCTCTGATTTTTGGCTATTTCCTTTTTCTTTTCATCCCCTGCCGCCTTGGAAACGTTGAGTAAGCTGCTGGCTCATGGGACCCGCATGTCATCCTCTATGTCCATCAACTTTCTTTTCTTGGATTTTTTTGAGCCCCTAATTTCTAGCTACTTTCTTTTCTTGGATTATTTTTGGCTCTTGATATTTGGTCACTTGCCTTTTTCTTTCGATCTCATGCCATGTTTGAAACGTTGAGGAACCTGCTGCTAAATGGGACCCGCATGTCATCCTCTATGTGTTATAAAAGTTTATTTTCTTGAATTTTTTTTCACCCTCTGATTTTTGGCTATTTCCTTTTTCTTTTCATCCCCTGCCGCCTTGGATTGAGTAAGCTGGCTCATGGGACCCGCATGTCATCCTCTATGTCCATCAACTTTCTTTTCTTGGATTTTTTGAGCCCCTAATTTCTAGCTACTTTCTTTTTTTCTCAAGACGCATTTGAAACATTGAGACCGCTGCTGCAAAATGGGACCCGCATGTCATCCTCTATGTACAATAAATCTTGGATTATTTTTGGCTCCTGATATTTGGTCACTTGCCTTTTTCTTTTGATCACCCCGCCTTTGAAACGTTGAGGATTCTGCTGGCTCATGGGTCCCACATGTCAGCCTCTATGAACAATAAAGTTTCTTTTCTTGGATTATCTTTGGCTCCTGATATTTTGTCACTTGCCTTTTTCTTTCGATCTCATGCCGCCTTTGAAACGTTGGAGTAAGCTGCTGGCTCATGGGTCCCGCATGTCATCCTCTATGAACAATAAAAGTTTCCTTTCTTGGAGTTATTTTTGACCCCTAATTTCTGGCTATTTGCCTTTTTCTTTTGATCCCCTGCCCCCTTTCAAACGATGAGGACGCTGTGTGGCGGTCCCACATATCATCCTCTATGAACAATAAAAGTTTCCTTTGGTGGATTTATTTTTGACCCCTAATTAATTTCTGGCTATTTCCTTTTTTTTTTTTGATCCCCTGCCGCTTCTCAAACGGTGATACCGCTGATACTAAATGGGACCCGCATGTCATCCTCTATGTACTATAAAACTTTCTTTTCTTGGATTTTTTTGGCACCTCATATTTGGTCACTTGCCTTTTTCTTTCGATCGCCTGCTGACAAAGGATTAACTTGTCAATGCCTACAGATTGTAGACTAGGATTTTGCTAGAAGTAGAGGGCAAGTAGATCTCGAAGGTTCAGGCGAAAAGTACTCGACGATTATGAAAACTAGGGTTATGTTGACAGTAGATTCTTTCTTTGTCCCTCGACTCCCCCTTATATAGGAGGCGGAGCCGAGGGTTTCGTGATACACAAGTTACAGAGTTCGGGAGGGTTTTGTATCCAACCCGTAAGATTACAAATCTCTATCTTTCCTAATACAAACTATCTTTCCTAATCATTAAATGGGCTTCCGAGTCTTCTTATTCTTCGAGTTCTGGGCCTTCGATAAACCCCGGGTACCATCTTTGGCAGGCCCATTGGGGATGCCTATGTCAGTAGCCCCCGAGATTTTTCTTGAATCGAAGAATCAGGGAAAATCTCCAACTTTACTCATCACATAATCTTTCGATATGCAAACACTATTTTGTACAGGGATAACGGTAGTTGGGGCTAGTTCATCTGACGGATCAGGTACTAGTTAACTGCTCTAGTGGCAATCCGCAAAAACCTACTTCAAGATCATGTCCCTGGACATGATCTCGGGATACTGGTGTAAACTTCGACAGGTGCCGCTTAAGGTCTTACCATTCTGTCGAGTCCCAGTCATATTTATCGGGTACCTAACGCGTCCGTTAGGATTTTTCTTCGTATCTGTTGATACGGAAAAAAGTAGCAATCCGCCGTCAGAGACGGTGCCACGCCGCTCAGAACGGATCTGGGGTCTTACCTTCGCAAAGTTTTGCGGCATTCAGAGATTTATTCGCGACTTTTAGCGCTCTGAGAATATATTGTCGAGTGCTTTTCGGCTGTTGAAATAGCACATTTTATCGAGTCATATTTGATGACTTATTTTGTCTTCCCGATGGGAGTATATGTAGAGTTATCTGTGTAACTCGAAATATACTCACTTTTTAAAAATTCATCGGGCACGCGAACAGCGTTCCCGATGGGAGTAGCCCCCGAGGCTACAGCCAAGAACTTGTGCTTGGGTGTAGGCTCCACAGATTAGTATCCTTTGCCGCTATATTTATAATCCTTCTCGATATTTTTATATCTATCGGGTGCGCGACCAGCGCTCCCGATGGGAGTAGCCCCCGAGGCTATGAACAAATGCTTGCATTTGGTCATAGGCTCTCGCCATTTCTATATTGTCATACTCGAAATTTTCTATTTTTCCAAAGTAGCCCCCGAGCGTTTGGGCAAAAACTTGTATTTGATCAAAGGCTCCCGAGATAATCTTGCGTTGTCGATAAACTTTTGAAACCTCATAGTCGAATTTTTCTTTTATCTTGACGACGTCATTGCTGATGATAGCCACGATTTCTATTTTGGAAACTGACCATTACCGCTTGTTTCGCTGCCTTGTGGGTCCCAATTCCTGATCTGACGGACACGTCGTGCAAGTGGGGGACACATGTTCTCCCCTTTTTCTGGCACACGTTCTGTAACCTCGTCAATGTTAAAATACCATTTTACCCTTGTTTCCACGTGGTGATCATCTCCTGCATTCTTTTTTCATCCAACGGTTCCGTCGCTTCACCGCACCTCTATATAAGATCCCCTTCTTCTTCCTCGAACACTTCCGCTCGCGCCGTTCCCCTGCTTTCCTCTGCAAAACCTCCTCCTGCGCTCCACTGCTCCCAAAGCTCTTCTCTTCGCAGCTCGCACTTCGCCATTGTTGATGCCACCGCGTCGCTTGACCAGGCACAGCACACCTGATTCATCGATGGCTGCCGCGGATCTAGGAGCCGCGGAGTGGGAGAGGTCCAAGATCACGAACCAGGACCTCAATCTCTTGAAGAAGCTGGGGATTACCAAGAAACCCAAAGCGGTTTGCTTCCCCAGTGAAGAAAGCTACCCAGCCCCTCCAATGGGGTACCGGGTAAGTTTTGTCGACCATCTCATCCGCGGTTTATCCGCCCCCATTCATCCTTTTCTCCGTGGATTACTTTTTGTCTACGGTCTTCAACTTCACCACCTCACGCCAAACTCAATCCTCCATATTTCCATTTTCATTACTCTCTGCGAAGCCTTCCTTGGCGTCTCGCCCAATTGGGCGCTATGGAAGCGCATTTTCTTCTGTCGCCGCAATGGCTCTCCCAATGTCGCCTATAATATAGGCGGCGTTGTTATCTCTATTCGCTCCACTGCCAATTACTTCGACGTCAAACTCCCTGACTCCGTTCAAGGGTGGCGCAAGAAGTGGTTGTACATTCGTGAAGAAAACCATGGATGCGCCGAAGACAACATTCCTCCTTTCGATGGTGCCGAAAGAATTCTTCGACGCCGTTCTTGGGATGCAGAGGCTACCGAAGAAGAAAAAGCTTCGACTGAGGCCTTGATGACTCGCATCCGTGAGTTGCAAAATACTCGCGGCAAAGAATTGTCAGGTATCCAGATTATAGTGTATTTCCTTAAGAGTAGAGTTCAGCCTCTTCAAGCTCGCAAATTTCCTCTTTGGAAATATACTGGCGACGAAGACGTGGATCGGCTGTCGACAGATTTGGAGGTGAAGGACTTGGAAAAGCTTGTCCGAAAAATCACCTCCCTCAGCAAAAAAGATTCTATCCCTTCTTCTTGTCGCGTGAAACCGTACAGCGCCAACAATGCGCTTCCTCAGGTAAACTTTCTCTAGTTGATTTATTACTGTCTTGCTATCTTTTTATAACTCCTTTGCTGACGGCTTTCCCCGTTTTTATATAGAATCATCCAACTCTTGTCTCTCTTCCTCCCCTTCCTGAAGGTGGAGATGTCGAAGAAAGGGCCGTTGTCGCCGATGACAACCAAGAGGCCCCCTCTTTTGTGAATGAACCCGCAGATTCTCGAAAATCTGCGGGATCTGCTGAAAAGGATGCTGCCTCTGAAGGCACTGCATCAGCACAATCTCCTCCTCCTGCTGTTTCTCCAAAGAACAAAAGGAAGAGGGATGATGTCGAAGATTCCGGGACCTCTAAACCCGAAGAAGCTGTTCCTTCACCGCAGAAGGCAGCTTATGATCCATACCTCGGGACCCTCATCAGTTCGTAAGTCCTTTTTCTATCTTTATTTGTATTTGAAGATTTTTGTCTATCTTGCTTTTTATATTGTCGACATTTTACTTGTAGTGATGATGAAGAAGAAGTACCAACTGCTGATGTGGCTGCTCGAACGAGTACGTCACATACATTAGTCGCCTCGGAGACGCCAGTTGAAGGAGAAGAAACTTCGCCTCCTCGACAGAACGTCGACACTGCTACTCCTCCTTCAAGCCCCCGAGCCCCTTTGTCGAAAAGGGCGAGGACGGAGATCATCCCGGAGCCTACTCTCCAATTGAGTAGCTCCTCTAACCCTCTCTTGGAGGATGTAAGTTCTTAACTTCCTTGTCATTGTTTATGTTTTCTTTGTTGATTTCTATGTACCATTATATTTTTCTCATACCGCCATTTCCTTCTGTCCCCTTTTTTTAACAGCCTATGATCAAAGATCTTCTTCGCATCGGTGCCCAATTTGTTGGGTACCGTGAATATGCTAGTAAAGCTGAAGGTAATGCTTTACTCCTTTTGCTTCTTTTCTTTTGCTCCTTTGTTGTCGAGATTTTTAACTATATTTATCTTCCTTGGTAGAAAAACTGGCGGAAGCCAATGAGCGTGCCAACACACTTGCTCAACAATTAGAGCAAAGTGAAAAGGCTCGCAAAAAGGCTGAGTCAGATGCTGTTGGTGCTCGAGCAGAGGCTGATAAGGCCAAGGCTGATGCTGCTGGTGTCGAAGATCTCCGGAAGAGACTTCACGATGCCGAGACTTCGCTGAGTGAACATATAACTGCACAATCTGCTCGCGAAGAAGCTATCCTTAAGCGCATAAGGACCCAAAATCGTCGCTTTGTCAGTAAGTATCTACCCCAATTCAAATCTTTTGGATCTTCTTTCCTTTACTCGTTTGTTGCTAAATGGATGTTCATTGTTTCAGCTAGAACGGCTCAAGAATATGAACTTGAAGATCCCGATAATGATCCTCTGCTTGACGCCGTTTCATTCCTCGAGTTTCACGGGACGGAAGCACGTGAAGGTATCGACGAAGCTAAAGCAGGACTGTTGCGGCTCTTCCCCTATTTCTTCCCAAAGAAAGAGGCACCCGCAACTTTCCTTAAGCTAGCCAAGTGCTTTAATCCTCCCGAAGATCTTGGGCTGAAGATGCGCCATGAAAACCAGAAGGTTGCCGTTGAGAGCACTGTTGCCCTGGTCGCTGACAGTCAACAAACTATTGACTGGACCAAAGTTGGCGACACGGATCAAATTGAGCAACTCAAGTGGCGATCTTTGGTCAAGGCGGCGAAGCCCAACACGAAGAAAATCCTGGCGTATCTTGGGATCAAGCCAGCTTCGACTCCTAGCTCATCGAGGCCGGAGGTCTAGTTGCATGCCTCTTTGTTTTTCTTGTTCTATATCTTTTGCTCTTATCGCCACTCTAGCCTTGGCGACAATTACCCTGCTAGTCCTTTAGGAGAACTTCTTTTGTAATGACCATGTAAACTTTCTAGAAGCAATGAAATTCCTCTTGGTGCTATCATTGATCCGGGGATTTTCTTTTCCAGTTAATATTTGATAATTATTCGACCAATCCTTGCTCTCCCGATGCTGCTCCCGCGTCTTCCTTGTCGAAGAAAGTAAAAGCCGATGACAATTTCCTTGATGGTTCTTCAAGCACACCTTTGTCGGAAGATTTACAGGAACTTCGACAACAACTTCAGTCCACGAAGAAACAATCGCTTAAGCTCATGGAACAATCTCGAGAGTCTTCTGAAAGAGAAAAAATTGCACTCCAACAAGCTCAAACTGCCATTGCTGAAAAGGACTCTGCTGTTGCTGAAGCTGCTGCAGCTACGTCTCGAGAAAATTCTATGCTCCAGCTGCTAATAGATGCTAGCTTGGATATGGCAGGTATGTTTCATTATCTTTGTCGTGCTTCTTCTTTTTCTTTGCTGCTTGCCTCCTTATTACCCACTGACTTGTTTTAAGAAACAATAGGTGCTTTTTTGGATACTGCAACTGAAGATGAACGTGTCGAGGCTCGTTCCAATGTTCTTCTTCGGCTTGCACGTGAACATGGGTCGACTTTTTGGGGCACGCCTGAACGGACTCGCCAAATCGTGAGATTTCAAGATCGCGCGCTTCAGGTTCGCGAGTATCTTGACTTCTGTACAAGGACTTTGTCTCTGGTCTATGGTACCATGTTTCCTCGCAATAAGATGCCAGAGACCCTTCCTGCGTTGATGGACAAATTTCGAGATGCTCCTCGCATCCACGGCTTTGTACGAGCCCAACTAGCTGCTGGCGCAAGGTTTGCGATGATCATGATAAAAATCTGCTACCCGAAGTTAGACGTGGGGCAAATTGTTCCAAAGTGCTTGGAGAAGATGTCGAAGAGGAAAAGAAACTTCGGCAAATATGATGACATTGTTACTCCTGTTGCCGAAGATATGATGGATGAACTTCTTCGGATGGATTCCGAATTCTTCGTGAAGGGTAGCTACGCTGAGCATAGCACTCGTGCTGTAAATAATGAGCGCTTAACCATAGACAATATATTGGGAAATCCTTGAAGACGAACTTGTTCCAAAGTTTGTATCCTGTGTATACGATCTATATTGTAAAGTCATTATATTTTTATTTTTGTCGCCAAGCCCCCGGGCGTTTTGATTGCAATATGTTTATTATAATGCGAGGTTGTCCCAAGGCAAGATAATATACACTGTGTACTATTTTTTGCGGGTGCAAGCCCCCGAGCTTTTTGTTGATCACTATTTTGTCGATATCTCTTTTTATTTTGGCGAGGTATTTTTACCAAGGCAAGATGCTTCTTTTGCGTTTGACGACACTGTATATATATATTGTATCATTTAGGGGGAAGCCCTGATCCTGTCGAGAAAAAGATATATAATTCCACTATCTTTATTATATTGCAGCACCGCGAGCCCGCCTCATTAAAAACCTTTCCGGCCCCACTCGGTGCCCCGAAAAAGGAAAAGAGTGCGTCTGAAAACTCGCGGGCGTTTCAGTACATTGTAGCTTTACAAAGGAGGACTATATTTCGACATCTAGGCGTAGAAACGCCTGAGCTGTGCCACGTTCCAGGGATTTGGCTCGTCAATCCCTGTCTTCTTGTCTTTGATTCTGTATGCTCCTCCTTCTATTACTTCTGTGACGATGTATGGTCCTAGCCATGGTGACTCGAGTTTTTCATGGCTTTTTTGATTGAGTCGTAGAACTAGGTCACCAACTTGGAAAGACCTTGGTCGCAATCGTCGACTATGATAGTTTTTCAGGTCCTGCTGATATTTGGCGACTCGTGACAGGACTTCGTCTCGAGCTTCATCAAGTGCGTCGACATCATCCTCCAAAGCTTTTCTCGAAGTTTCTTCATCATATTCTGCGACTCTTGGAGAATCATGCTCTATTTCTATCGGCAAGACTGCTTCAGCTCCATGGACCAGAAAAAAAGGCGTTTCCTGTGTCGCTGTATTTGGTGTTGTTCGAATACTCCACAACACACTTGGCAACTCCTCTTGGCCAAATCAGGAGCCGTAGAATGGGCTTGAAGACGTACTTGAACAGCATCATCGAAGCGGCCTTGCGCTGAGAGTTTGGGCTTAATTGCCTGTGTATCTGTAACATATTAGATCGTGTTGTAATCTAGATTAAAGAGTTAGAGTCCGGCCCGTGCACGGTTAGGTGCACGCCTCAATTAGAAAGTCCCTTGGACTATAAATATGTATCTAGGGTTTATGGAATAAACAACAACCAACGTTCAACACAAACCAATCTCGGCGCATCGCCAACCCCTTCGTCTCGAGGGTTTCTCCGGTAAGCACCATGCTGCCTAGATCGCATCTTGCGATCTAGGCAGCACGAGCCTGCCTACGTTGTTCATGCGTTGCTCGTACTGAAGCCTTTTTGATGGCGAGCAACGTAGTTATCATAGATGTGTTAGGGTTAGCATTGTTCTTAGTATCATATGCTGTCGTAGTGCAACCCTTGCGCATCTAGCCGTCCTTGTACCTCATCATGGGTGCAGGGGCGGCACCCCGCTTGATCATTATTTAGTAGATCTGATCCGTTACGGTTGCTCCTTGATTCATCAAGGATTAGTTTAACATCTGCAATAGTTAGGCCTTACAAAGGGTTGGAGGATCCAGCGGCGCGTAGGGTGTAGTTTGCTGGCCCTAGACAGGATGTTCCGAGGATCAACCTCGTGTTGGTTTTTAGGCCTTGTCTAGGATTGGCTTACGATCACCGTGCGCGAGCGCGAGGCCCAATCGTGAGTAGGATGATCCGATTATGCGGTGAAAACCCTAAATCGTCGTGGATCTCATATGCTTTATCTTGATCAAGCAGGACCACCATATATTCGGCCACCTTGGACGAATCATGGGTGGATCGGCTCCATGAGCCGATTCACAGGATAACCTGAGAGCCGATCGAGGCTCGTATTTAACGTGTACGTGTGTGCCCTGCAGGAAACTAAGCGAGGCATCATCCACACCTTCCTGACCAGGTATAGGTCAGGTGGCACGCCCTTGCAATTTGCATCGGCGCGCGACCAGGAGGCTTTGCGGGCCGTCGCTCTGAGGGACTGGGGCCAGCCGCAGCCCTAGTTGTTCCCGGCTCTACGGTGTTGACCAGTCGCTGCCCGCCGGTGGGTTTCTGACGTCAACACATTCTGGCACGCCCGGTGGGACCATCCTCGACATCCACCACATCGCCATCTACGTCTGAGATGGCGGAAAGCACTCCGGTCAAGTACGAGGACCTGGCTGACAAACTCAAGAAGAAGCATAACAAGGTCAAGGCGGTCCTCGGAACCGAACTCGTCGGCTCCTGTGAGAAGACCCGTTCGCACGGCATCAAGCTCAACGGAGACACACGTCCGTTGCCTGATGTCAACATGGTGGATCTCAGCCACCCATAAGGAAGCCAGGGTTCTCCCTTGGTGTCAACATGGCAGGGCTCGCAAGCCGCCATGACAAAGACAAAGCAGAGAGCAGCCACTCTCGTGGCAAAGATAAAGAGGAGGCCGTTCCACGTGACCGGCCCCAAGACGACGATAGACGATACCTGGCCGAGGAGGAGGTGAGAAACATACGGTATCCACGCCCATTATCCGTGCATCTCCTCAGCAAATATGAACAGCAGTACGACCGACGTCGCCGCTACGACGACGACGATGAAGGATATCGTCGGTCTGATGCAAACAGGAGGTATCGTCAGCATGACAGGAACGACGACGGGTACGAACGTCGCGCCAGAGGGAGGTCAAAGGAGCAAAACAACATGGACAAGCACTGGAATTGTCCCTTCTTCAAACATTGCTGGGACTCAGGAATGAGCCGATTGCCAACAATCGAGAACTGCCCAGAATGCAAACAGCAAGGAAGAAGGGGGGCAAACGAAGTTTCAGTGTTCGAGCGTCTAGGACCTCTCCCACCTCAGAACAAACGAGCTGAGTCATCTCAAGAAGAAGACTTCGAGGAGTCAGATGGAGAAGAAGATAGGTATCACCGACCAAGGTGGTGCCCTGATGGACTCAGCCATTCTCAGAAGCGTCGGGTGCAGCGGCTGCGAAACTTGGAAGAAGCCGAGGCACAGTACCTGTACACGTTGAGAAGAGCGCGGCCCGATCTGGCCGCGAAAATCCAGCAAATAGTGGAGACGAAGGCGCGCCCGCCAAAGAAAGTATGGCGCCCAAAACAGGCGAAAGCCGATGCACAGGCATCGGCTGATGCCGATGCAGAGACATCGGCTGATACAAACATGGTATTCATACTCCCGTCGGAGTTTCGCGCTCCAAGCGACGAGGAAGTTTCAGTGGCTCAATTCGACTGCGGTCCACGACCAGTTATCTTTGAAAAGCCACGAGATAGAAGCTACAGGCATCTGAAAGCCCTATACTTGAAGGGTTACATCAATGGGCAGCCTATCAGCAAGATGTTGGTTGATACCGGAGCGGCAGTCAACATAATGCCGTATTCCATGCTACGTCGTTTGGGGCATTCCAGCGACGATCTGATCAAGACCAACATCACATTAAGCGACTTCAACGGCCAGGCGTCAGAAGCAAAAGGTGTTCTGAATGTAGAGCTTACTGTAGGCCGGAAAACCATACCTACCGCGTTCTTCATCGTCGACAGCAAAAGCAATTATGCCGTCCTATTGGGAAGGGACTGGATTCATGCTAACTGTTGTATCCCGTCTACAATGCACCAATGCATCATACAGTGGGATGGAGATGAAGTGGAAGTCGTTCAAGCGGATGACTCAATCGAGATATCATTAGCTGCCATGAGCGTGTGGGAAGCAGATGACCAAGAACCGCTCTCTGGAATCAGTTTAGAGGGTTGTGAGCGCATCGAAGCCTCGAAGAATGGGGTAAGGCTGGTTTTATCCACCGGCCTAACGGAATAGCACGTCCAAGACATTGGACATACGTGGCAAGGCCGATCCCTGCGATCGGCCCTCAAAAAATGAAAAGTAAAGGATCTTATCTCCAACATGCCACGTAGCTACAGTGGAAATCCAAGAAGTTGCAAACCATCGTCAAGCATTGCAACAAAGAAGGAGGCCGATTCCGGTAATCGGCCGAAACTATCCTCAACATTCTTTTGTCTGTGTTCAGCATTGATCCAACAGACGCCTGAAGAGCCGATGCCATCAATTACTTGACAGAATCGGCTCGGGGGGCACATAGATGGATGATATACGAGGATACGGAGCTGGGAACGGATGTCAAATTTCCAGCAGAGCAGCTCAAGTATGGGGGCCGATACATAAACAAATCGGCCACAAAAAATCGAAAAACAGAAATTTTTGAGCACAGCCGATGCACGGCCATCGACTTAAGGGATGCGACCGTCACACGCAGGAGCCTATGGAGCAGTCATCAGGCAGCGAGGCTCCACTGAAGGGCAAACATGCCGGCGGCTCTTCTCAGTAGAATTGTTGATGGCTCCGTTAGCAAACCCCCAAGCGGATCATTGTGTTGGCAATATCGGGTCGCGGCCCTGATCAATAGCAGGAGCAGCACAAACACGCAGTTCAGGTTAAGGGCGAGCCCGACGAAGCAGCATGTCTCTTCTGAGACCAGGAGGATAGTCGATGATGAGGCGATCGGCTACGGCATGTCACGACCAAAATGGGGGAGAGCATCAGGGAAACGTCCTCACCGGGAGCTGCATCAGCCTGCCAAAGATGATGAGCCGATATGATGGACGTGCAGATCAGGCTAGGATCATGAGAACAACCGACGATCGTCCAGTTGGACTGAACTTCATTCTCACCAGAGGTTGCCCCATTGGACTGAAGAAGCTCGGGGGGCAGTTCACGTTGAAGGTTCTCTGCTTTTGAAAAGCCGATTTGGTTAGAATCGGCTGATGCTGCACCACAGTTGAGAAGCTGATAGTGGCCCAATGCCGCTGGTGCACTTTCATTCTCGCCTTGACCAAGGCTCGGGGGGCAGCTAGCCCTGAAGATTCTTCGCTCTGAGAGCCGTGGTGTTGAAATCGGCTGTCTCTGCATCGTAACCATGTGGAAAGGTGGCGAGCTCTTGCAGAATAAAACCACCAGGGTTGACAGGAGGAGTTTGAAGAAGGAGCCATCATCGTTGATAGGCTCTAGACCAGTTTGTTGCTGCAAGGGAGCATCACAAGGACAGTTATGGGCGAATGGTGCCTGTTTTGCAAAGTGTTAGCTTCAGCATTCGAGTTGATCCAGCAACAGTCCTAGGGTTCTCCTGAAGGCAAAGAGGATCTGAAAGAGAAGGATGCGGCAGAAGAATGTCCGAAATTTAAAGTTACTGAAGAAATTGGACATTATTTCAGGAGTTTTGCCGATAAGTATAAACGCTCCATTCAGTTGGATCTGCATTTCCAAGATCTGGGGTTTGCACGTTTGTAGCTTGGCCCTGTTTGATGGGGAGTTTGGAGGTTCGGTGAATCTATCTCGAAATTTATCGTGGAGACCGATGCGTTGCCATCGGCTCATTGAGCATTGACCGAATTGACAATCGGCGAGATCAACACAAGGGAGAATCGGCTAAATCAATTTGCAAGAAATCGGCAGAGTCAAATTGGGGAAATTTCTTCATTGATAATCAGATTTCTTACACAAAAAGAGCTGATTGCTCTCAAAAGGAAGGCCTAGGGGGATGCATTGCCCCTCCTACTACTACTGATCCTATTCTAGGATCCTATCTAGGGGCCATTGTTGCCCTCGTCATCGCCGTCGTCGCCGCTGTCGGCGCTTTCGGCGGGCTCGTCGTCGCTGCTGCCGCGACCACCTGGAGGACCCTCGTTGTCCTCATCTTCCTCGCCAGCATCGTCTTCGTCGCTGTCGAAGTCACTAAGGTTGCCCGGCCAAGGGCAGAGCGCTTGGCCGGCGGCTCGTCGGAGGAGGTGCTGTCCTCCTCCTCTTCTTCTTCCTTCATCTCCTCGGAGGAGGTGACCCATCCCAGGAAAAGCGTCGTCGTCGCTTCCACCACCTCCTCATCCAAGGAAGCGGAGATCACTCTCCCCGTCGGTCGAGGACTTGTCATCCTCGGACCAGACGAAGAAGTCATGGTCTTCCTTGTCCCACGCTGTTGGGGCAAGGATGTCGTACGCCGCTGCGTACCCCACTCCGGTGTTGATTCCCGGATGGGAGAGGATATGTAGGAAATACCCGATGAACTGGGGAGAAGAAGAGGACATGACGACGGAGAAGGGCTTTTGGGAGTACTAGTGCGAGGAGGATGAAGAGAGGAACCACAGATGTGGCCGATAAAAAGGGGAATATATGGTTTAATGCCTAAGCAGTTCCCAAGGACGTGGTGCCGTCAAGTCGTGCAGGGAAGTTGAGAAGGCAAGACGTCATCATGAAGAATACTGCGACGGTTCTGCTCTGCCACGACATGACCCTTCGAAGAAAGCAGATGGTTTTGCAATTATCATTATCAAAACCAGGGGGCATGTGTTACCACCCGATTTTGGCCAAATCAGGAGGTGGGCCGTAAGTGAAGATGGGCTTTGAAGATTACACGTGGAGCATCTTCGAAGCGGCCTTGCGCTGAGAGTTTGGGCTTAATTGCCCGTGTATCTGTAACATATTAGATCGTGTTGTAATCTAGATTAAAGAGTTAGAGTCCGGCCCGTGCACGGTTAGGTGCACGCCTCAATTAGAAAGTCCCTTGGACTATAAATATGTATCTAGGGTTTATGGAATAAACAACAACCAACGTTCAACACAAACCAATCTCGGCGCATCGCCAACCCCTTCGTCTCGAGGGTTTCTCCGGTAAGCACCATGCTGCCTAGATCGCATCTTGCGATCTAGGCAGCACGAGCCTGCCTACGTTGTTCATGCGTTGCTCGTACTGAAGCCTTTTTGATGGCGAGCAACGTAGTTATCATAGATGTGTTAGGGTTAGCATTGTTCTTAGTATCATATGCTGTCGTAGTGCAACCCTTGCGCATCTAGCCGTCCTTGTACCTCATCATGGGTGCAGGGGCGGCACCCCGCTTGATCGTTATTTAGTAGATCTGATCCGTTACGGTTGCTCCTTGATTCATCAAGGATTAGTTTAACATCTGCAATAGTTAGGCCTTACAAAGGGTTGGAGGATCCAGCGGCGCGTAGGGTGTAGTTTGCTGGCCCTAGACAGGATGTTCCGAGGATCAACCTCGTGTTGGTTTTTAGGCCTTGTCTAGGATTGGCTTACGATCACCGTGCGCGAGCGCGAGGCCCAATCGTGAGTAGGATGATCCGATTATGCGGTGAAAACCCTAAATCGTCGTGGATCTCATATGCTTTATCTTGATCAAGCAGGACCACCATATATTCGGCCACCTTGGACGAATCATGGGTGGATCGGCTCCATGAGCCGATTCACAGGATAACCTGAGAGCCGATCGAGGCTCGTATTTAACGTGTACGTGTGTGCCCTGCAGGAAACTAAGCGAGGCATCATCCACACCTTCCTGACCAGGTATAGGTCAGGTGGCACGCCCTTGCAATTTGCATCGGCGCGCGACCAGGAGGCTTTGCGGGCCGTCGCTCTGAGGGACTGGGGCCAGCCGCAGCCCTAGTTGTTCCCGGCTCTACGGTGTTGACCAGTCGCTGCCCGCGGTGTTGTTCGGATACTCCACAAAACACTTGGCAGCTCCTCCGGCCAAGTATGCCTAGCTTTTTCCAATGGTCCTAGCAGGCGCTTCTTGATGCCATTGCAGATGATGCCATTGGCCTTTTCGACTTGTCCATTGGTCTGTGGATGTGCGACAGACGCAAAACTCAACTTAATGCCCACTTCTGCGCAGTATGCTTTGAACTCCTTGGACGTAAAGTTGCTGCCGTTGTCTGTGACGATGCTGTGAGGGACTCCAAATCTGAAGACGATGCTTTTCACGAACTTAATCGCCGACGCACCGTCCGGTGAATTTATCGGCTTTGCTTCGATCCATTTTGTAAATTTGTCGACAGCAACAAGCATATACTCATAACCTCCTGGCGAAGCTTTGTGTAGTTTTCCCACCATGTCGAGACCCCATTGAGCAAAGGGCCAAGATAGTGGGATTGGCATAAGTTCTGCTGCAGGAGAGTGAGGTTTGGCGGCAAATCTTTGGCACGCGTCGCAAGTTCTCACTATTTCCTTCGCGTCCTCGATTGCTGTTAACCAATAAAATCCTGCTCTGAAAACCTTAGCCGCGATAGCTCTGCTACTCGCGTGGTGCCCGCATATCCCTTCGTGCACATCTTTCAGGATGATTCTTCCTTCTTCGGGTGTAACGCATCTCTGTAGCACGCCCGAAATACTTCGTTTGTACAACTCCCCTTTTACCACAGTGAAAGCTTTTGATCTCCTGATTATTCGCCTTGCTTCAACTGGATCGTCGGGTATCGTTTTCCTTAGGATGTATGATATGTAAGCCTGCATCCATGGAATTTGCACCATCATGACTAGCTCTTGCTCTTCTTCTTCTTCTGCTGTGTCTTTGGCGATACTCGAGGGTTTCTCTTTCTTCTCCTTCTTTGCTTTTGCTGGCTTTGTTGATCTCTCGCTAATCTCTTCCCAAAACACGCCTGGAGGAATCGCGAGACACTGTGACCCGATGTTTGCGAGAACGTCGGCTTCATCGTTGCTCATCCTGCTGATGTGGTTTACCTCACAACCATCGAATAGTTTCTCCAGCTCATTGTACACCTCCTTGTATGCTATCATACTTTCGTTGACTGCGTCGCATTGGTTCATGACTTGCTGTGCCACCAATTGTGAGTCGCCGAAAATTTTCAGTCGGGTTGCACCGCAAGCTTTCGCCATCTTCATCCCGTGTATGAGAGCTTCATATTCTGCTTCATTATTAGACGCGTTTGGGAACGTCATCCGCAAAACGTACTTCAGCTTGTCGCCTTCAGGTGATACCAATATCACGCCTGCTCCAGCACCTTCCAGTCTTTTGGACCCGTCGAAGTTCATGGTCCAAGTTCTCGATAAATCTGGGGGTCCCGTGTTTTGTAGCTCCATCCACTCTGCAATGAAATCTGGTAAAACCTGTGATTTTATTGCTTTTCTTTTTTCATACGTGATGTCCCGAGGAGAAAGTTCTATTCCCCAAAGGGAGACACGACCCGTAGCTTCTGGGTTGTTCAGTATATTTGACAAAGGAGCCTCATTGACCACTATTATCGGGTGCGCCGAAAAATAGTGTCGCAATTTTCTTGCTGTCGTGAATACTCCATATGCCAGTTTCTGATATTGCGGGTACCGCTGTTTTGAGGGCGACAGTACTTCGCTGATGAAATATACTGGCCTCTGAACTCCATGGAGCTTGCCTTCTTCTTCTCTCTCGACTACTAGGGCCGTGCTGACCACCTGAGGTGTGGCTGCAATGTACAAGAGGAGAGGTTCTTTCTCTTTCGGTGCCACCAATATTGGTGGTGTCGAAATTGCTCGCTTGAGGTTCTCGAAGGCTCTATCTGCTTCCTCGTTCCATTGAAATTTTTCCCCCTGTTTGATCAATGCATAGAACGGCAGCGCCTTTTCTCCTAGCCTGGCGACGAATCTGCTTAAAGCTGCGACTCGCCCCGTTAACTGTTGTATTTCTTTCAGCTTTGTTGGCTTTCTCATAGTGACGATGGCCTGTATTTTTTCGGGATTAGCTTCAATCCCCCTTGCTGATACTAAGAACCCGAGAAGTTCTCCTGCAGGAACTCCAAAAGAGCACTTTGTCGGGTTCAGCTTGAGGCAGAACTTGTCGAGGTTGTCGAAGGTTTCCTTCAAGTCTTCGATCAGAGTCGACCCTTTCTTTGATGTTATTACGACATCGTCAATGTAGACTTGTACGTTTTTTCCAATCTGTGTTGCTAGGCACTTCTGCATCATCCGCTGATATGTTGCTCCCGCGTTTTTCAGACCAAAGGGCATTGTTTTGTAGCAAAACACGCCATAAGGTGTGATGAACGCTGTCTTGGCTTCATCTTCTTCTTTTAATCTTATCTGGTTATAACCAGAATATGCGTCCAGGAAGGAAAGACGTTCGCATCCTGCCGTGGAGTCGATGATTTGATCGATCCTTGGGAGGGGAAAGTGATCCTTGGGACAATGTTTATTGAGACACGTGAAGTCGACGCACATGCGAAGGACTATTGTGTGTTTTTTCGGCACCATCACTGGGTTAGCTACCCACGTGGCTTCGGTAGATATTTCCCTGATGAACCCAGCATCTTTGAGTCGATCTATTTCAGATAACATGGCTTTGCGGCTAGGCTCCGAAAAACGCCGCAAAGGTTGCTTTACTGGTCTTGCGAGAGGATCCAAATTGAGGTGGTGCTCGGCGAGTTCCCTGGGTACTCCTGGCATGTCAGCTGGACACCATGCGAAGATTTTCCAGTGCTCATGGAGGAACTCGACGAGCGCGCTTTCCTATGCGACATCCATGTTTGCGGCAATGGACGTCGTTTTCTTTGGATCTGTCGGGTGGATCTGTACCTCTTTTGAATCCTTGGTTGTGTTGAAAGTTGGCTCCTTAGAAGATCTCCCTACCTCTGGCAGCACATCATAATCAGTGAACCTTGGCGCCGCATATTCTGCTTGCATCCCGAAAGTTTCTGACAGTCGATGAAAATCCTTGTCGCATTTATCGGATAACGCGAAACTTCCTTTGATTGTGATAGGTCCCTTGGGCCCAGGCAACCTCCACAACAGATATGTATAATGCGGCACTGCCATGAACCTAGCATACGCTGGTCGTCCCAATAAAGCGTGATATTGCGACGGGAAATCCACAACTTCGAACTCCAGATTCTCTATCCTGTAGTTTTCTCGGGTTCCAAACTGAACGTCGAGGTTGATTTTGCCCAATGGGTAACTTGGCTTCTCTGGTGTAATCCCATGGAAACGTGTGTCAGTTGGTTTCAAGTTTGCTAGGGATATGTTCATCTTCCTCAATGTATCTGCATACATGAGGTTTAAGCTGCTGCCGCCATCTATGAAAACTCTCGACACATCAAAACCAGCGATTACTGCGGGTAAGATGAGTGCTGATTGTCCTGGTCGAGGAACTTGCTGCGGATGGTCTGCAATTGTGAAGCCGATGTCTTGCCCCGACCAATTTAAGTACTCGACTGTTGGTGGAGGCATCTTCTCTGCCATGAACACTTGTCGCGAGATTACCTTCTGCGCCCTGTTTGATGGCCTAGCTTTCTGAATCATCGAGACCGCACCGTTAGAGTTGGGGTCAACATATGGAGGTGGATGTGGTGCTGCCGCAATTCTAAGCTGGTGCCGATTTTCGTCCGTAATTGCGGGAGGAGGTGGAAGGTGGATCTCGCTCCTTGGCCCCTGGGGGTTTCTATTCGTGGCTTGGGCATTTGCGATTCCTGCGGCTCGCAACATTGCCTGAAAGTTTCGGCAATCTTTCTGGAGATACCCTGACTGCCTCTTTCCATTGTTGTCAAGATAAAAATGCATCTGGCACGGACCGTTCATCATCTCTTCGGGGGACACATAAGGTCTTTGGAACCTTGGTCCATTGTTTTGTCTGTTGCCGCGAGAATCACCTCTATTGTCGCCTTGATGCTCGTTACTCCTTTGATAGTCATCTCGACTATTTCCTCCAGGATTTCCTCGAAAACCAGCCGATATATGGCCGGGAGCATCGTTGTTGTAGAACTGGCGAGAAAATCGCCTTCTATTTTGATAATTTCGACCACGATCTTCCTCTGGCGACCTGTGTCGCTTGTTGTATATTGCGTCTTCTCCATCTGCCCATTTATTGGCTATCTCCATGAGTGCTGATATGGTCTTAGGGTTAGTTCTCCCTAAGTCCTCGACAAAATCACCTCGGCGAATTCCTGCCACGAACGCATCTATTGCCCTCTCGTCAGATATATCTTCTGCCGAGTTCTTTATGATGTTCCACCGCTGTATATATTTCCTCATCGACTCGTCGTGTTTTTGTCGACACGCCCTCAACTCTTCCAACGACGCAGGTTTCTTGCAGGTGGATCGGAAATTTTTCACGAAGATGTCCTCAAAGTTATCCCAGCTGTCGATGGAATTTAGGGGGAGTTTCTTTATCCAAGATCTCGCGGCACCGCTTAGGTGAACTTGGATACTTTGCATAGCTGTTGCTCTGGTTCCTCCTACCAGCTTTACCATCTCGAGATAATCCACGAGCCAATCCTCGGGATCTTGCAGGCCGTCGAATTTCTTGAAATTCTCGGGTAACTTGAACCCTTTTGGGACTCGAGTTTTTCGAACTCTTCTCGTAAAGCACGGGAGCCCACACATATCTTCGTCGGCAAGTTCTGGTGAGTGCTGACGCTCCCTTCTTTCTTGTCGCGCTCTGTCCACCCTTACTTGGACTGCTGTGTCTCTTGCTCCACTTGTTCTTGGGGGGTCTTGAACTGCTGTGTTGGGTCGTGGACTATTTTGCCTAGGATTTTCTTCGGGAGGCGTTGTTGCAAACGCTGTTCCCATTACTCCTACTCCAGCCATCGCCATATTGAACAATGGTTCTCTCGGGTCCCCAGGAGGTGGTCTAGACGCTAGGATGTAAGCTTGTGTTGCCATGTAACCTGCTTCTGGCGTTTTTGGGATGATATTTCCCCTTTCATCAATCGACATAAAGGACATGTCGAGATTTTGGATTATGTTTCCTCTTTCTGCTTCGGGTATGTTTTGCAGCCGAGACATTGCTCTCCTCCGAGCTTCTCTGTGACTATCTCCCGAAGTTCCTGAAAGGCGACTTAACTCTGCTCGGCGTCTGCTTGATGCAGAAGCTGCTTCTTTCCTCCTATTCAGGGATGCTGTCTGTTTTTCCAACTCTCTGCTCACCCGAGCAAGTCTATATTGATATGCTTGAAGTTCTTGTACAGTAGCAGTGGTGGTCATAGGTTCTGAACCATCCATGGCTTTCGCAGCCCTATCCCACGCTTCTTGCGGGAGTTGGACTTTTGCGCGAGTTGAAGATCCGGCATACTTAGTGCCTAGGCCATGTCTGAGATCAGCGGGATCGACGTATGGATTTCCCAATTCGTCGAAAGCCTCCGACGTTTCTGGCTCTGATCCGCCTGCCCCTTCTATCGCATAAATCTGATGATATTTTGCGCATTGATTTTTGTCGGGATTGGTGACACCATCATATAGAGTGGTGAAGACCTTTCCGATGGCAGCAGATTTGTCGATGAAGTTGAAGCTGTCGACGCTGTCGGAGTCGCTGCTTATAAAGGAGTCCGCAGACGACTCGAAGGATGTGTTGCTGAAGATCTTGGCGAGCTTTCCGCTTGCCTTGCTGTCGACGAAGCGTGGCGACGAAAACTCCTCGTCACTCGACGAAAAGTTAGAATCGACCGCTGAAAATTCCGACGAGATCGGAACTTCGAGACGGTAGGATCCTTCCTTATTGACGCCAAATCGGAATTCTCCGAACGTCATGATGATGGGCTCCTCCAGATAGGCACATGCATCCATACGGGAGGGCGGGTGAGGAATAAAATTGAATAGATCAGTTTTTCCCTTGTTACCTCGATCCATCGCGTTGCTTGCTATCGACGAAGTCGAAGATCTTGAACGTGCCATCGAGATCAGCTCCTTGCAACCTCTAATTCCCACAGACGGCGCCAATTGACAAAGGATTAACTTGTCAATGCCTACAGATTGTAGACTAGGGTTTTGCTAGAAGTAGAGGGCAAGTAGATCTCGAAGGTTCAGGCGAAAAGTACTCGACGATTATGAAAACTAGGGTTATGTTGACAAGATTCGATCCTTTCTTTGTCCCTCGACTCCCCCTTATATAGGAGGCGGAGCCGAGGGTTTCGTGATACACAAGTTACAGAGTTCGGGAGGGTTTTGTATCCAACCCGTAAGATTACAAATCTCTATCTTTCCTAATACAAACTATCTTTCCTAATCATTAAATGGGCTTCCGAGTCTTCTTATTCTTCGAGTTCTGGGCCTTCGATAAACCCCGGGTACCATCTTCGGCAGGCCCATTGGGGATGCCTATGTCACATGCCGCCTCTCAAACGTTGATACAGCTGCTGCTAAATGGGACCCGCATGTCATCCTCTATGTACAATAAAGTTTCTTTTCTTGGATTATCTTTGGCTCCTGATATTTGGTCACTTGCCTTTTTCTTTCGATCTCATGCCGACTTTGAAACGTTGAGGCTGCTGGCTCATGGGTCCCGCATGTCATCCTCTATGAACAATAAAAGTTTCCTTTGTTGGATTTATTTTTTACCCTACTTAATTTCTGGCTATTTCCTTTTTCTTTTGATCCCCTGCCGCCTTGGAATAGTTGAGGATGCTGCTGCCTCATGGGTCCCGCATGTCATCCCCTCAGAAAGGTAAATGTTTCTTTTCTTGGTTTTGTTTACCAACTGATTTTTGGCTTATTTTTTCTTTCGATCTCCTGCCGCCTTTAAAACGTTGACGACGCTGCTGGCTCATGGGTCCCGATGTCAGCCTCCCCGTACAAGAAACATGTGATATCTTGATTATTTTGCAGACAATAAACAGTGTATTTCGCTCTGAGCTATTGCAAAGGGATAAATTAAATCTTTGTTTTTACATAAACAAACTTATATGTTGAATCTCCTTGTTTTTTGTTTTTGCCAAGCATTGGACTTTCCTGTTTTGGAGTGGGCTTAAATTGTACGAGTCAAAAGGCTTCCAGCACGATAGTTCGAAGGCCCAGATGTCCAGATGCAGCCCAATTGAAATCTTTCTTTTCATGGATTTTTTGACACCCTGATTTCTGGCTACTTCCTTTTTCTTTTGATCCTGTGCCGCCTGGAAACTATGAGACCGCTATTGCAAAATGGGACCCACATGTCATCCTCTATGTACAATAAAAGTTTCTTTTCGTGGATTATTTTTGGCTCCTGATATTTGGTCACTTGCCTTTTTTCTTTCGATCCCGTGCAAAATGGGACCCGCATGTCGTCCTCTATTTACAAAAGAAGTTTCCTTTCTTGGAGTTATTTTTTACCCTAATTTGTGGCTACTTCCTTTTTTTTTGATTCCCTGCCGCCTTTGAAACGTTGAGGACTCTGCTGGCTCATGGGCCCCACATGTCAGCCTCTGTGAACAATAAACCTTTCCTCTGTGAACACTAGCATTGACGAACTGAATGTGAACATGCGTTACAGGCTTTTTTTAGTAAATTTTGTCAACCAATTGCTAGCTTCTGTATATATCACTAGTAGTACATACATCGCGAAAGCATTAGAATATTAGACCATGTTCACAAGAATAACATCAAGTCTGAACTACATTAACAGAGTGATAAAATATATTGTTCAGACCAGTACAAAATATAGGGAGTTAAACTAACACTATGCAGAAATTGGCCCATCTCTTGCATATATCCCTCTAGCAAAGGGATCAGCCACTGACAAGTCATGTACCAACCAGCTAAGAACACCGTCCGAGCTGAACTTATCTAAGGATGGTAAATATCCAAACTGAAAATCAACATCTCTATAAGCGGTGTTCTTCAGGTCTAGCTGCTTGAACTGGGTATCCCACCAGATCTTCTTGTGATGATATCTTACACCAAAATTCATTACTTTGAGCATTCTAGTGTTCTGTATAAAGAACCTGGAGACAATAACATCATTTCTCCTTCCTCGGTAGTCAGAAATCGAAATTTCTTTGAGGTGGAGATCAAGGCATTCAATGGGACAGGCTGGCTCATTATGCAGCACATGAACCTTATTGCCGGTTCTATAAAACTGCAAAGAAGTCAAATTAAGTAGTCAGTACAATAACAAAGTACTTCATAGCTATCAACTAATGAATATCTCAGGTGAGTTGAATCATGTGTTAATTGAGGACCGTGGAACAACATAATCCCCTGACACGTTCCAATTTGATAGATGCACTTTTTTACATCTGTTATTGTCATTGTAAAGTTGGGGAAAGGTTACCAACATGGGAAACTCCAATCCGCAACTAGTTGCGGGTGCACCCCATTTTTCTTTTGACACTTCCAAGTTTCCAAAAAAAATGTAAACTAAAAGTCTGGACATACATTGTGTTCTATCATGTGCTTCTGTGAAGTTTCATCCAAAAATATGATAATATGTGATCTACACAAAAAAAGAACAAATGATGTGTAAATAGTAAGTCACACTATTTACATATGTCTTCTCTTTTTTACACAGATCACATATTATCATGTGTTTATATGAAACTTCACAGATGCACAAGATACAACACATTGTATGACAAGAAGTTTAGTTTTGAACCAACATAATATAACTCCATTGTGGATGTTCTTCTAGTACAATTGTTCAACTGATCTAGGCTAATAACAGGTTAACTCCATGTAACTCTACAGTTTTTGCTCATAGTGGTAAACAGTTAACAACAACGAATTTACCTGGATATATAGCTTCTCCGTGCAGGGAAAGCATCTAAGAAATGCAAGTAGTTGATCCAGACGAGGGCCGTCAGATTTTAGAACCAAGTTCTTCACTGTGCACAGAGAATTTTCCAAGCTTATGGGCATCATCCTCTACAGGACAATGGTACATATGTCAAAAAAAATAACAAAAATGTGAGTTAATTCAACAAGAAGAAGGCTGTTCTACCAAAAAGTTTATGCGTCCAATAACAAGTTGGCAGCCAGGGTACGACGCAAAGCCCAACACCATCAACTTTGGTGCGTTGGCGACCTGGATTAGTAGTGGAACATCATCAACGCATATGACCAATCTCTCGAGGCAAGATGCATCCATAATTTGCACCGTGTCTAACTGAATAAGTTCGGTGGTGTTGCGTTTCCAATAGCTAGCCACACTAATTGTACGAAGATTTGGCATTTGAATGTTGAGTTGGGTGAACCCGTGGACCCCCTCAAGGTGAAGTGCCTCGAGCACAATACAGCGGGTGAACAGGCGGTCGATGTTCGTCGCCTTACAGATGTAGACGTCATAGAGCAAGAGCCTTTTGAGTTGGGGGAAAAGAAGCATGGAGTTGGCATGAATCTCGGGCAAATAGCAAGTAGAAATGCTGACAATGCGCAGCGTGGGCGCGCAGCGGAACGCGGACAGCGGGAAGGAGCGCATCACAGTTCCAGCATCGAATCTGAGGTTCTCGACGCAAGATAGGGTGCTGGACCGGAACCAGCTGTCGAGCGTGGTGTCGACCTTGCAAGTGGTTCTGAAGGGGTCGATTGACACGCTTCTGGCGGGGCCAGGGTGAGCGGCGAGGATACTGGAGACCGCGGCGATGCGTTTGTGGTTTTGCTTGGCGAGTTGGTCGTCGATCTCGAGGTTAAGTGGGACGGAGTGCCAGAGGTGGCGCCACCGTTTGGAGACCAAGGTTGTGCTTACAGCGGATATAGTGGGCAGGTGGGAGATGATGATGTGGAGAATCTGGTCCGGTAGGCGGCTGATGAGGTCGTTGTCGCCGACGAGGAGGTTAAGTGGGACGGAGCGCCAGAGGTGGCGCCACCGTTTGGAGAGCAATGTTGTCCTTACAGCGGATATCATGGGCAGGAGGGAGATGATGATGTGCAGCATCTCGTCGGGGAGGCGGCTGATGAGGTCGAGGCTCGACGGAGGCTCTTCCCGATCTGGCTCGACCCGCCTTCGGGAGTTGAGCGGCTCCGCCTCCATCTGACACGGCGGCGACACACGCAACGCCGCAGTCGTCTGCTCGAAGTGTGTAGCAGGTAGCGGAGCGGATCTGCTGGACAGGGGAATAGGCGCAGCGGCGGTGGTGAGGACAGAAAGGTACTCGGCGGTGGATTTAGGTGGATGGCGGATGCAAGTGCGCTGGGGGTTTTTGGAGGAGACGGCAAGCGCTATGCAAGGAACTATTGCGGCGGGCGGCCAGCCGGGGTGCCTGAGGAGAGAAAGGTATACTACTAATGATGCGGTGCGGCGTTTGCGTCTCCCTTCCCCACGCGTGCAGCCTTCACATTTCACAAGACGTGCGAGTTTTTCAACAGAGATTATCAAGTGGAGAGACTTTCCCAATGCAATTGTCTCTCCACTTGATAATCACTCTTGAAAACACCGAGAAGATGGCGGTGAAGAAGACGGAGAGGCAAGGAAAAAAACAATATGAATTGAAATCAAATATAATACGGGCGTTCCTTCTCTCTCTGGTCTCTGCTGCACTTACTGCACCTGTGGTGCAGGCGTGTGACCCGAGAAGAAGCTAATGTACTGTATAGCCGTCCCTTGCACGCCGTGTAGCTGTATTTTGTCTCGTCAAATCAGCTCGGGACAGTTTCAGCAGAGAAAACATCATTTTTTCTTGCCATCATCATAATAGGCGAACATTACCACGGGCACACGGTAGTGCACATCCAACTTCTACTACTCAATCCTCCATATGCTGCACAAACCACCACTTTAACTTTTTCTTCGCAGTTTTCATGATTTTTAGCAGTTTCCACCATGTGGTGGTCTAATCTGTTGCAATTTTTACCACTTGGTCATCTGATCAGTTATTTTGTCATGTCGATAGCAAAATCAACAAGTGGATGCCAACTTTTTTGAAGGGCTACTCTCTAAAACACAGTTTGCATTATGGCATGTTTGGTATTTTCCCTAGGTAGTACATCCAAAAAAAATTGACTACATGCTTTTATTTGCCTATTTTAAGCACCTTTTACCATGATTTCAAATTTAGGTCAAACTCACGGGGGCCATAGGATGCACGGCATTTATTTGGCAATTGTTTCAGTATGGCCAACTAGTTAGGCCTCCTTTGGTTCATAGGAAATGGAAAGTATAGGAAAAGGAAAATCATAGAATTGGGATGTCATGTCTACTTGAATCCTATGGGAATCGTGCTCCTTTGATTCATATGATTGTCATAGGAATTATGTTGGATTTGGTTCTTATGGGAAAAATTCCTATACAAGTCATTTGATTCATAGGAACTATTCATATAGGAATCTTGTAGTGCAAATCTTATAGGAAAAAACCATTAGCTAATACCTCATGGAAAAGTTCCTTTGCCACAATCAAAGACACATCATGCCGAAGTTTTGTTCTAGGACATGGACACGTTCAAACTAATCATGGTAATAGATGATACAACATCGCACACATAAATAGACGACATGTCTAAAATCATACATTTTTTGAACACAGAAATGTCCCGAAGGACCTCGCGACACTGCTTTTATATTATGATGACGGTGGGATTACAGACTGCAAGCTAGGAGGACCCTCCAAGTAAAAGGAAACTACAGACAAGACATCCAAAAGTACAAAAAGAACTCTAGTTCTAGAAAAGGAAACTCCATCCGGTCCTTCTCCACCGAGCTCAGATTAGCCTCAAAGCGCGATCATCTTCTCCATCGAGACCGGCAAGATCAACCACCTACCGTCTCGTTGGCGCATGCGGGCACGTCGCCTCATGTTGAAAGTATTCGAGCAAGTCGCCGCTCATGTCGCAACCATCGTTGCTGCAATCCACCTTAAACAAGGAGGCAAATCTACTTAAATCCTCATCCTCTTCGTAGATGTCGTCGCAGTTCGGGCACACGAGACTGGGCAGGTTTCTTAAGCAGCTTCCGCATGCAATGTGATGTCCCTCCCCCATGCGAATGCACTGCTTAATACAAGGAAATT
The DNA here is from genome assembly GCA_030979885.1 of Lolium multiflorum. Taxonomy (NCBI): domain Eukaryota; kingdom Viridiplantae; phylum Streptophyta; class Magnoliopsida; order Poales; family Poaceae; genus Lolium; species Lolium multiflorum. The sequence continues at coordinate 161,077,480 of CM061750.1, forward strand.
TACATGACTGTTGGCCCAAAGAAAAATACAGTTGGGTGGAACCTAGTGAAGAAAGTACTAACCCGGTATAGTGGACGTCGTGCGATTTGAGAGCACAAACCGCAGATGAACGTTCTTCTCACCACATTCTTTTCCATAACACATTCACGGGAAAAGTCCATGCTTTCAGATGGAGGACTTTCACCTTGGAAGACGCCCTGGCATCCCGGGCACGCGCCACCGGGCAGGTTCCTAGCGCAGCTGTCGCATGCAACCTTCTTGCACGAACAGCACTGCTTAATACAAGGAAATTAACACGACTGTTAGCCCAAATTAAAATACATCTTGATGAACCTAGTGAAGAAAGTACTAACCCGCCAAAATGGAGGTTGTGCGGATTGAGAGCACAAACCGCAGGTGAGCAGTCTTCTCAATTTAGCATCGTCGACAAAAGCTCTAAAGCTACCAGGGGGACCTCCATGCCCAACGATTCTAAATGGGAATATGAATTTAGAGGATGTGAAGGAGATAGGGATAGAGGGTCGTAGTCTTCGACTTGTATAGTATATATAGGCGAGGGAATTGCAGATTCCACCAAGGAACGAGATCCAGTGACTTCACTGGCGACTTGTACGTGAGTCATTCGATCAAGATCCAACGCACATGGTTGATCCAAATTTTAAACTTAAAATTAAACTCAATTTTCAAATGAAGTAAAACTTTACCAGAATACTTAAGAAAGATATATATCTTACTGTAATGTTTTCGATTTTTTTCGAGCAACTTAAAATGTGACTACAAATTCTGGATCAACTGTGTCCGTTGGATCTTGATCCGATGGCTCATGTACGTAAAGTTGCATTTTGGAGTAAGTAAAGTCACTGGCCTCAAGTTCCACCACCTCATACTTCGTATGTTGCACAAAAACACCATTTGGAAGGATATTTTGCGGTTTCCACCATGTACTGCTCCAATCTGTTGTGATTTCACCACTTAATCTTCTAATCAACCAATTATACTGGTAAATATTCTCTTACTTTGCATCTCAAACATTTCCCTGACTTTGAGTCCCTGCGCGCTAGTACACTCAATAAAGACAGAGAGAGAGGAGAGACGCTGAGGAGGACTTTGAGTTCTAGTACCTCACCTGCCCGGAATAAGTACGCTGGCAGCCTGACCTGCCCTAAGTACGTCCGGTCAAATCGATGCCTTGCCTTGCACGCCGTCTGCGCGCATCCATGTCTTCCCGATGAAATTGTCAGTCCAATAAAATCGGAAATTTAATTCGGCTATTGGGCGGATATGCTACCTCGACCCAAAAAAACATATTTTTAATTTTCAAAAAATTCTAACAAAAAAATCCGCATGTACTTCTCGATAATCTATGTGTGTTCGTGTAGTTTCGTGAAAAGCCGATATTTTTTGTGGTTGATGTAAGAAGACAAAAGCAAGTACTCCGTATTACAAACAGCTTTATTTTTAGCAATAAATTTTATCTTTTTTACATAGCCCAAACGACAATTTAGTTTTTTATGGAAAGACTTTATGCGCTCTTAGCATGTGAAGATGAAAAGATTAATTTTTTGTTTGGAATTTTTTTACATTTCAAAATATATAGATGTTGCAGTTCAAACTAAAGGGAGCATACGCAACCAGGAGCCAAAACATCCTCCCCCAAAAAATATGATTTGTTTTCTATTTGCGACGCTTCCGCGATGCCTATCACATGTCTGTATAGCCGCAGCTAGCACCATCGAGCACGCCCCAATGCTCTGTGTATTGTCTTGTCAATTCAATGGTCAAGGTAATCTGACCAAAAGATACGTCTTGGAGTACGCGTGCGCCTTATTCCTTGAAATGGAGGTAGTGTGGCCCAAATGCGAAAAGTGTTACTCCTCCTATTCTAGTATACCATACTACGTATTACTCAAAACAAGTTAGAAGTTATGTCAAGTATGACTAGTGCAAATAAACCCTCTGGCATTAAGAGTATGTTAGAAGTTCGGATCATGATGAACAAGTTAAATGTAATCTTCAAAACGTACAGCTATGTCAAGTATGACTAGTGCAAATAAACCCTCTGGCATTAAGAGAAACATCAAATAGTACAAAACACCTGAACAAAAACGAAATTACAACAAAATCCTTGAGATGCCCTTCGTCTTCAACCTCCAGACCGTGTCGACAGCACCATGGCCGACACTAATCCAACCCAGGAAGCCAGAATCCTAGGATAAGCAAGCTCGGAAGGTAGGTGGCCACGGAAGCTCTAGCACGTACCAATTCAGCACGCGCGAGGGCCCGCCCAGCATCTCAATCGGCACGGTGTGAAGCCAGTCCTCGTCTCGAGCTCTCTCGAAGCGTGAGAGCTCGCCGGATTCTCTGTCGAGAGCAAGAATGAAGTTTCCGAGCCCACCGAACACGTACCACTGGAAGAAACGGGCGTTGCACCCCACAAAGAGGATATCCGACCGGCCTGTGTGCGTGGCGTGGAGAGGCACGATGGCGCCGGAGGAGGTCCAAGCGTGGCCACCAGGGCCAGGCGAGAACACGCAGGTCTTGCAGATGCCGTCATGATAGATCAGGCACGTCACCCTGTAATTTGACAGACTGATGCGCGCCGCAGCGTCCTCGCCATGGAGGGCGGCGCCCAGGAACAAGCTTACGAATGTTGTGTGCGAAACAGCAGGGGGTGGAGGGACCGTCACGTACTGACCTGCCAGGGGATCGCAGACGACGAGACGTGAAGGCTGCTCGAAAGGCTTTCCGTGTTCGGTGTGGTCGAAGTCCGCAAGGAGTAGGAGGCCGCCCCGAGAGTCGGCGAGCTCCAAACTGAGGTCGCCGTTTGGCGCCCGTGGGAGGAAGTCGAGCGCGAGATTATTTGCGGCGACCCCGGCCCAACATGACGAGGAAGAGGGAACGAAGTGGGGCAGCAAGCCAGACGGCCGATAGTGACAATGGGAGAAGCTGATGTGGTAGTGGCCGGCGACTATGGAGGATGGCGCGCCGTGGCGAGCGGAGAGGACACGGAAGTCCTCCGCCGCGATGACCTTGCGCCAGCTCCTGCAGGCGAACGCGGCGCGGACGAGATCCAGAGGCGAGGTGAGGCGCAGGAACACCAGCCCGAGAAGTTCATCCGGGATGGCGTCACCCTTGTCCTCCTGCCCGGACTTCCTCTGAGCATTCTTCCAGCGGGGGCGGCTGTGCCCCATCTCCGGCTGGACCTAGCTCGCGTACGGGGGCGAGGTGTGCTGTAGGGAGGAAGCTAGGGAAGTAGCGAGGCGGCCGGCTTGGTAGAGACTAGAGGAGTTAAGGAGGAGACTTATGTACTGAAAAAGTTCCGTGGAATCAAATTCCTATATTGGTTAATTACATGCAAGGATGAGCAGAGTAGTTGGTTGTGTAATTGAGACGAGAAAAATAGGAAAACAACAAAATTGTGTGGCACAACAGTTGCTTTCTCCAAGTTCCTATAGAGGGAGTACTATGAACATATTCAAACTAGACAAATCATGTATCTACCCCCTAACCCCTAAAACTCAGTCTTATGAAATCTAGCATAAAGAGATCGAAGTCGTTTTGGGTTTCAAACATGGAAATTTCAAGAACATCCCAAAAGCTTCATTTTAGAGTGACTAAGAAGGATCCATGCTTACCTTTTCATTTTCATGTTTTAAACTTGTTTAAATCATGGTCAAACCTAGGATTTGACCAAGATTCAAATGGGCCTAAAAATTCAGAAAAAATCAAAAGAATGAAAAACCAAAGCACATATATAGCATTCTTATGTCATATATATAGTAAGCATTCAAGTTGATAAACAAGGTCTAGACATATATATTCAAACCAGAAAAATCATGTATATATCTACCCCTAAAACCCTAAACTCTGTCTTATGAAGTCAATCATGAAGAGAAGTGGTTTTGGGTTTCAAACATGGAAATTTCAAGAACCTCCCGAAAGCTTCATTTTAGAGTGACTAAGAAGGATCCAGGCTTATCTTTTCATTTCATGTTTTAAACTTGTTTAAATCCTGGTAAAACCTAGGATTTGATGAAGATACAAATGGGTGGGCACAATATTCAAAAAAATCAGAAAAATAAAAACCAAATCACATTGTCTTCTTATGACATATCGTAAGCATTCAAATTGATAAACAAGGTATAGATATATCCAAACCAGACAAATCATGTATCTACCCCCTGTCGATCTTATGAAGTCTAGCATGAAGGGAAGTCGTTTTCGGTTTCAAACATGGAAATTTCAAGAACATCCCAAAAGCTTCCATTTTAGAGTGACTAAGAAGGATACAGACTTCCTTTTTTATTTTCATGTTTTAAACTTGTTTAAATCTTGGTCAAACCAAGGATTTGACCAAGATTCAAATGGGCCTAAAAATTTAGAAAAAAATCAAAAGAGAATGAAAAACCAAAGCACATAGCATTCTTATGTCATATGTATAGTAAGCATTCAAGTTGATAAACAAGGTCTAGACATATTCAAACCAGAAAAATCATGTATATATCTACCCCTAAAACCCTAAACTCTGTCTTATGAAGTCAATCATGAAGAGAAGTGGTTTTGGGTTTCAAACATGGAAATTTCAAGAACCTCCCAAAAGATTTATTTTAGAGTGACTAATAAGGATCCATGCTTACCTTTTCATTTTCATAATTTAAACTTGTTTAAATCTTTGTCAAACCTAGGATTTGACCAAGATTCAAATATATGGGCATAAAATTCAAAAAAATCAGAAAAATGAAAAACAAAAGCATATAGTCTTCTTATGTCATATAGTAAGCATTCAAGTTGATAAATTAACAAGGTTTGGACATATTCAAACCATACAAATCATGTATCTACCCCTAACCCTAAACTCGGTCGATCTTATGAAGTCTAGCATGAAGAGAGGTCGTTTTGGATTTCAAACATGGAAATTTCAAGAACATCCCAAAAGCTTCATTTTAGAGTGACTAAGAAGGATCCAGGCTTACTTATTCGTTTTCACGTGTTAAACTTGTCTAAATCTTGGTCAAACCTAGGATTTGACCAAGATTCAAATGCGCAGAAAATTAAAAAAATCAGAAAAATGAAAACCAAAGTACATAGTCTTCTTATGTCATATAGTAAGCATATTCAAGTTGATAAACAAGGTTTGAACCTTGATCTGTAGTACTGGGCAAAACCCTAGTTTAACCTATTTAATTATAGATTCGTAGGTTGATTTTTCTACCTTTTTATTATTACTATGCAGCACATGTGTGTTTGCCCGTCGAGTGAAACTCGGAGGAAGAGGGATCACTCGGAAGGAGAGAAGAAGGGAGAGCATTATGGTGTCTCCCCTTTTTCGGGTGATGATGTTGACTTTTGTGCAGGGTTTGTCAGTGAGCAGGAGGTGCGAGCGAGCGAGCGAGCGAGCGAGTCGAGCGAGGCCGAGAATGAGAGAGATTTGTTTTTTTGTGTGAGAGGGACAACCGAAGGATCCAGAAGGACCCACAGACTTCCAATACGCATCCTGATGCATCTTCTCTTGACAAAGAAGATGGCTGGGAGTTTGCGTACCTATTGCACGTGACTTGTGCTCACTGAAGTGTGGGACCTCACGCGTGGGCACCACACGTAAGTGACAGACCTGTTGGTGTAAAAACTCGGTTGATTATTATAGTGCATTAGAACAAAGTTTCCTATGGATTCAAGGGTAGGAAATCCAAGTTAACTCATTTACATGACATTATTTTTCTTATGTCATATAGTAAGCATTAAAGTTGATAAACAATGTCTAGACATATTCAAACCAGACAAATCATGTATCTATACCCCTAACCCCTAAACTCTGTCTTATGAAGTCAAGCATGTGAAGAGATGTGGTTTTGGGTTTCAAACATGGAAATTTCAAAAACCTCCCAAAAGCTTCATTTTATAGTGCCTAAGAAGGATACATGCTTCCCTTTTCATTTTCATGTTTTAAACTTGTTTTAATTATCTTGGTCAAACCTAGGATTTGACGAAGATACAAATGGGTGGGCACAAAATTCAAAAAAATCAGAAAAATGGAAAACCAAATCACATAGTCTTCTTATGTCATATCGTAAGCATTCAAGTTGATAAACAAGGTCTAAATATATCCAAACAAGACAAATCATGTATCTACCCCCTGTCGATCTTATGAAGTCTAGCATGAAGGGAAGTCGTTTTGGGTTTCAAACATTGAAATTTCAAGAACATCCCAAAAGCTTCATTTTAGAGTAAATAAGAAGGATACAGACTTCCCTTTTCATTTTCATGTTTTAAACTTGTTTAAATCTTGGTCAAACCAAGGATTTGACCAAGATTCAAATGGCCCTAAAAATTCAGAAAAAATCAAAAGAATGAAAAACCAAAGCACATAGCATTCTTATGTCATATGTATAGTAAGCATTCATGTTGATAAACAAGGTCTAGACATATATATTCAAACCAGAAAAATCATGTATATATCTACCCCTAAAACCCTAATTAAACTCAGTCAATCATGAAGAGAAGTGGTTTTGGGTTTCAAACATGGAAATTTCAAGAACCTCCCAAAAGCTTCATTTTAGAGTGACTAAGAAGGATCCAGGCTTACTTATTCGTTTTCACGTGTTAAACTTGTCTAAATCTTGGTCAAACCTAGGATTTGACCAAGATATGATTCAAATGCGCAGAAAATTAAAAAAATCAGAAAAATGAAAAACCAAAGTACATCATATTCAAACCATACAAATCATGTATCTATACCCCTAACCCTAAACTTTGTCTTATGAAGTCAAGCATGAAGAGAAGTGGTTTTGGGTTTCAAACATGGAAATTTCAAAAACCTCCCAAAAACTTCATTTTAAAGTGACTGAGAAGGTTACATGCTTCCCTTTTCATTTTCATGTTTTAAACTTGTTTAAATTATCTTGGTCAAACCTAGGATTTCATGAAGATACAAATGGGTGGGCACAATATTCAAAAAATCAGAAAAATGAAAAACCAAATCACATTGTCTTCTTATGTCATATCGTAAGCATTCAAGTTGATAAACAAGGTCTAGATATATCCAAACCAGACAAATCATGTATCTACCCCCTCGTCTAGCATGAAGGGAAGTCATTTTCGGTTTCAAACATGGAAATTTCAAGAACATCCCAAAAGCTTCCATTTTAGAGTGACTAAGAAGGATACAAACTTCCCTTTTCATTTTCATGTTTTAAACTTGTTTAAATTCTTGTCAAACCAAAGATTTGACCAAGATTCAAATGGGGGCCTAAAAATTTAGAAAAAAATCAAAAGAGAATGAAAAACCAAAGCACATAGCATTCTTATGTCATATGTATAGTAAGCATTCAAGTTGATAAACCAGGTCTAGACATATATATTCAAACCAGAAAAATCATGTATATATCTACCCCTAAAACCCTAAACTCTGTCTTATGAAGTCAATCATGAAGAGAAGTGGTTTTGGGTTTCAAACATGGAAATTTCAAGAACCTCCCGAAAGCTTCATTTTAGAGTGACTAAGAAGGATCCAGGCTTATCTTTTCATTTCATGTTTTAAACTTGTTTAAATCCTGGTCAAACCTAGGATTTCATGAAGATACAAATGGGTGGGCACAATATTCAAAAAAATCAGAAAAATGAAAAACCAAATCACATTGTCTTCTTATGTCATATCGTAAGCATTCAAGTTGATAAACAAGGTCTAGATATATCCAAACCAGACAAATCATGTATCTACCCCCTGTCGATCTTATGAAGTCTAGCATGAAGGGAAGTCGTTTTCGGTTTCAAACATGGAAATTTCAAGAACATCCCAAAAGCTTCCATTTTAGAGTGACTAAGAAGGATACATACTTCCTTTTTATTTTCATGTTTTAAACTTGTTTAAATCTTGGTCAAACCAAGGATTTGACCAAGATTCAAATGGGCCTAAAAATTTAGAAAAAAATCAAAAGAGAATGAAAAAACAAAGCACATAGCATTCTTATGTCATATGTATAGTAAGCATTCAAGTTGATAAACAAGGTCTAGACATATTCAAACCAGAAAAATCATGTATATATCTACCCCTAAAACCCTAAACTCTGTCTTATGAAGTAAATCATGAAGAGAAGTGGTTTTGGGTTTCAAACATGGAAATTTCAAGAACCTCCCAAAAGATTTATTTTAGAGTGACTAATAAGGATCCATGCTTACCTTTTCATTTTCATAATTTAAACTTGTTTAAATCTTTGTCAAACCTAGGATTTGACCAAGATTCAAATATATGGGCATAAAATTAAAAAAAATCAGAAAAATGAAAAACAAAAGCATATAGTCTTCTTATGTCATATAGTAAGCATTCAAGTTGATAAATTAACAAGGTTTGGACATATTCAAACCATACAAATCATGTATCTACCCCTAACCCTAAACTCGGTCGATCTTATGAAGTCTAGCATGAAGAGAGGTCGTTTTGGGTTTCAAACATGGAAATTTCAAGAACATCCCAAAAGCTTCATTTTAGAGTGACTAAGAAGGATCCAGGCTTACTTATTCGTTTTCACGTGTTAAACTTGTCTAAATCTTGGTCAAACCTAGGATTTGACCAAGATTCAAATGCGCAGAAAATTAAAAAAATCAGAAAAATGAAAACCAAAGTACATAGTCTTCTTATGTCATATAGTAAGCATATTCAAGTTGATAAACAAGGTTTGAACCTTGATCTGTAGTACTGGGCAAAACCCTAGTTTAACCTATTTAATTATAGATTCGTAGGTTGATTTTTCTACCTTTTTATTATTACTATGCAGCACATGTGTGTTTGCCCGTCGAGTGAAACTCGGAGGAAGAGGGATCACTCGGAAGGAGAGAAGAAGGGAGAGCATTATGGTGTCTCCCCTTTTTCGGGTGATGATGTTGACTTTTGTGCAGGGTTTGTCAGTGAGCAGGAGGTGCGAGCGAGCGAGCGAGTCGAGCGAGGCCGAGAATGAGAGAGATTTGTTTTTTTGTGAGAGGGACAACCGAAGGATCCAGAAGGACCCACAGGCTTCCAATACGCATCCTGATGCGTCTTCTCTTGACAAAGAAGATGGCTGGGAGTTTGCGTACCTATTGCACGTGACTTGTGCTCACTGAAGTGTGGGACCTCACGCGTGGGCACCACACGTAAGTGACAGACCTGTTGGTGTAAAAACTCGGTTGATTATTATAGTGCATTAGAACAAAGTTTTCTATGGATTCAAGGGTAGGAAATCCAAGTTAACTCATTTACATGACATTATTTTTCTTATGTCATATAGTAAGCATTAAAGTTGATAAACAATGTCTAGACATATTCAAACCAGACAAATCATGTATCTATACCCCTAACCCCTAAACTCTATCTTATGAAGTCAAGCATGTGAAGAGATGTGGTTTTGGGTTTCAAACATGGAAATTTCAAAAACCTCCCAAAAGCTTCATTTTATAGTGCCTAAGAAGGATACATGCTTCCCTTTTCATTTTCATGTTTTAAACTTGTTTTAATTATCTTGGTCAAACCTAGGATTTGACGAAGATACAAATGGGTGGGCACAAAATTCAAAAAAATCAGAAAAATGGAAAACCAAATCACATAGTCTTCTTATGTCATATCGTAAGCATTCAAGTTGATAAACAAGGTCTAAATATATCCAAACCAGACAAATCATGTATCTACCCCCTGTCGATCTTATGAAGTCTAGCATGAAGGGAAGTCGTTTTGGGTTTCAAACATGGAAATTTCAAGAACATCCCAAAAGCTTCATTTTAGAGTAAATAAGAAGGATACAGACTTCCCTTTTCATTTTCATGTTTTAAACTTTTTTAAATCTTGGTCAAACCAAGGATTTGACCAAGATTCAAATGGCCCTAAAAATTCAGAAAAAATCAAAAGAATGAAAAACCAAAGCACATAGCATTCTTATGTCATATGTATAGTAAGCATTCATGTTGATAAACAAGGTCTAGACATATATATTCAAACCAGAAAAATCATGTATATATCTACCCCTAAAACCCAAATTAAACTCAGTCAATCATGAAGAGAAGTGGTTTTGGGTTTCAAACATGGAAATTTCAAGAACCTCCCAAAAACTTCATTTTAGAGTGACTAAGAAGGATCCAGGCTTACTTATTCGTTTTCACGTGTTAAACTTGTCTAAATCTTGGTCAAACCTAGGATTTGACCAAGATATGATTCAAATGCGCAGAAAATTAAAAAAATCAGAAAAATGAAAAACCAAAGTACATCATATTCAAACCATACAAATCATGTATCTATACCCCCTAACCCTAAACTCGGTTGATTATTATAGTGCATTAGAACAAAGTTTCATATGGATTCAAGGGTAGGAAATCCAAGTTAACTCATTTACATGACATTATTCTTCTTATGTCATATAGTAAGCATATTCAAGTTGATAAACAAGGTTTGGACATATTCAAACCATACAAATCATGTATCTATACCCCCTAACCCTAAACTTTGTCTTATGAAGTCAAGCATGAAGAGAAGTGGTTTTGGGTTTCAAACATGGAAATTTCAAAAACCTCCCAAAAACTTCATTTTAGAGTGACTAAGAAGGATACATGCTTCCCTTTTCATTTTCATGTTTTAAACTTGTTTAAATTATCTTGGTCAAACCTAGGATTTCATGAAGATACAAATGGGTGGGCACAATATTCAAAAAAATCAGAAAAATGAAAAACCAAATCACATTGTCTTCTTATGTCATATCGTAAGCATTCAAGTTGATAAACAAGGTCTAGATATATCCAAACCAGACAAATCATGTATCTACCCCCTGTCGATCTTATGAAGTCTAGCATGAAGGGAAGTCGTTTTGGGTTTCAAACATGGAAATTTCAAGAACATCCCAAAAGCTTCATTTTAGAGTAAATAAGAAGGATACAGACTTCCCTTTTAATTTTCATGTTTTAAACATGTTTAAATCTTGGTCAAACCAAGGATTTGACCAAGATTCAAATGGCCCTAAAAATTCAGAAAAAATCAAAAGAATGAAAAACCAAAGCACATAGCATTCTTATGTCATATGTATAGTAAGCATTCATGTTGATAAACAAGGTCTAGACATATATATTCAAACCAGAAAAATCATGTATATATCTACCCCTAAAACCCAAATTGAACTCAGTCAATCATGAAGAGAAGTGGTTTTGGGTTTCAAACATGGAAATTTCAAGAACCTCCCAAAAGCTTCATTTTAGAGTGACGACTAAGAAGGATCCAGGCTTACTTATTCGTTTTCACGTGTTAAACTTGTCTAAATCTTGGTCAAACCTAGGATTTGACCAAGATATGATTCAAATGCGCAGAAAATTAAAAAAATCAGAAAAATGAAAAACCAAAGTACATAGTCTTCTTATGTCATATAGTAAGCATATTCAAGTTGATAAACAAGGTTTGGACATATTCAAACCATACAAATCATGTATCTATACCCCTAACCCTAAACTTTGTCTTATGAAGTCAAGCATGAAGAGAAATGGTTTTGGGTTTCAAACATGGAAATTTCAAAAACCTCCCAAAAACTTCATTTTAGAGTGACTGAGAAGGTTACATGCTTCCCTTTTCATTTTCATGTTTTAAACTTGTTTAAATCTTGGTGATCAAACCTAGGATTTGACAAGATTAAAATGGGCATCAAAATTCAAAAAAATCAGAAAAAACCAAGCAATGGTTTTCTTATGTCATATAGTAAGCATTAAAGTTGATAAACAAGGTCTAGACATATTCAAACCAGACAAATCATGTATATATCTACCCCTAAAACCCTAAACTCTGTCTTATGAAGTCAAGCATGAAGAGAAGTGGTTTTGGGTTTCAAACATGGAAATTTCAAGAACCTCCCAAAAGCTTCATTTTAGAGTGACTAAGAAGGATCCAGGCTTCCCTTTTCATTTTCATGTTTTAAACTTGTTTAAATTATCTGTGTCAAACCTAGGATTTCATGAAGATACAAATGGGTGGGCACAATATTCCTAAAAATCAGAAAAATGAAAAACCAAATCACATAGTCTTCTTATGTCATATCGTAAGCATTCAAGTTGATAAACAGGGTCTAGATATATCCAAACCAGACAAATCATGTATCTATACCATCTAACCCTATAGTTTGAGGCCATTTGGATGAGGTCGAAAAAATTCTTGGATTAGAATCGTGTTGTTCGTACCCCGTAGTTGGATTTTTTTGAACCTTGATCTGTAGTACAGGGCAAAACCCTAGTTTAACCTATTTAATTATAGATTCGTATATCGATTTTTCTACCTAGGATTTGACCAAGATTTATGGGCATAAAATTCAAAAAAATCAGAAAAATGAAAAACCAAAGCACATAGTCTTCTTATGTCATATAGTTAGCATTAAAGTTGTTAAACAAGGTCTAGATATATCCAAACCATACAAATCATGTATCTACCCCCTAACCCTAAACTCAGTCGATCTTATGAAGTCTAGCATGAAGAGAGGTCGTTTTGGGTTTCAAACATGGAAATTTCAAGAACATCCCAAAAGCTTCATTTTAGAGTGACTAAGAAGGATCCAGGCTTACTTATTCGTTTTCACGTGTTAAACTTGTCTAAATCTTGGTCAAACCTAGGATTTGACCAAGATTCAAATGCGCAGAAAATTAAAAAAATCAGAAAAAATGAAAAACCAAAGTACATCATATTCAAACCATACAAATCATGTATCTATACCCCTAACCCTAAACTTTGTCTTATGAAGTCGAGCATGAAGAGAAGTGGTTTTGGGTTTCAAACATGGAAATTTCAAAAACCTCCCAAAAACTTCATTTTAAAGTGACTGAGAAGGTTACATGCTTCCCTTTTCATTTTCATGTTTTAAACTTGTTTAAATTATCTTGGTCAAACCTAGGATTTCATGAAGATACAAATGGGTGGGCACAATATTCAAAAAAATCAGAAAATTGAAAAACCAAATCACATTGTCTTCTTATGTCATATCGTAAGCATTCAAGTTGATAAACAAGGTCTAGATATATCCAAACCAGACAAATCATGTATCTACCCCCTGTCGATCTTATGAAGTCTAGCATGAAGGGAAGTCATTTTCGGTTTCAAACATGGAAATTTCAAGAACATCCCAAAAGCTTCCATTTTAGAGTGACTAAGAAGGATACAGACTTCCCTTTTCATTTTCATGTTTTAAACTTGTTTAAATCCTTGTCAAACCAAAGATTTGACCAAGATTCAAATGGGGGCCTAAAAATTTAGAAAAAAATCAAAAGAGAATGAAAAACCAAAGCACATAGCATTCTTATGTCATATATATGTATAGTAAGCATTCAAGTTGATAAACCAGGTCTAGACATATATATTCAAACAAGAAAAATCATGTATATATCTACCCCTAAAACCCTAAACTCTGTCTTATGAAGTCAATCATGTAGAGAAGTGGTTTTGGGTTTCAAATATGGAAATTTCAAGAACCTCCCAAAAGCTTCATTTTAGAGTGACTAAGAAGGATACAGGCTTATCTTTTCATTTCATGTTTTAAACTTGTTTAAATCCTGGTCAAACCTAGGATTTGATGAAGATACAAATGGGTGGGCACAATATTCAAAAAAATCAGAAAAATGAAAAACCAAATCACATTGTCTTCTTATGTCATATCGTAAGCATTCAAGTTGATAAACAAGGTCTAGATATATCCAAACCAGACAAATCATGTATCTACCCCCTGTCGATCTTATGAAGTCTAGCATGAAGGGAAGTCATTTTCGGTTTCAAACATGGAAATTTCAAGAACATCCCAAAAGGTTCCATTTTAGAGTGACTAAGAAGGATACAGACTTCCTTTTTTATTTTCATGTTTTAAACTTGTTTAAATCTTGGGCCTAAAAATTTAGAAAAAAATCAAAAGATAATGAAAAACCAAAGCACATAGCATTCTTATGTCATATGTATAGTAAGCATTCAAGTTGATAAACAAGGTCTAGACATATTCAAACCAGAAAAATCATGTATATATCTACCCCTAAAACCCTAAACTCTGTCTTATGAAGTCAATCATGAAGAGAAGTGGTTTTGGGTTTCAAACATGGAAATTTCAAGAACCTCCCAAAAGATTTATTTTAGAGTGACTAATAAGGATCCATGCTTACCTTTTCATTTTCATAATTTAAACTTGTTTAAATCTTTGTCAAACCTAGGATTTGACCAAGATTCAAATATATGGGCATAAAATTCAAAAAAATCAGAAAAATGAAAAACAAAAGCATATAGTCTTCTTATGTCATATAGTAAGCATTCAAGTTGATAAATTAACAAGGTTTGGACATATTCAAACCATACAAATCATGTATCTACCCCTAACCCTAAACTCAGTCGATCTTATGAAGTCTAGCATGAAGAGAGGTCGTTTTGGGTTTCAAACATGGAAATTTCAAGAACATCCCAAAAGCTTCATTTTAGAGTGACTAAGAAGGATCCATGCTTACTTATTCGTTTTCACGTGTTAAACTTGTCTAAATCTTGGTCAAACCTAGGATTTGACCAAGATTCAAATGCGCAGAAAATTAAAAAAATCAGAAAAATGAAAACCAAAGTACATAGTCTTCTTATGTCATATAGTAAGCATATTCAAGTTGATAAACAAGGTTTGAACCTTGATCTGTAGTACTGGGCAAAACCCTAGTTTAACCTATTTAATTATAGATTCGTAGGTTGATTTTTCTACCTTTTATTATTACTATGCAGCACATGTGTGTTTGCCCGTCGAGTGAAACTCGGAGGAAGAGGGATCACTCGGAAGGAGAGAAGAAGGGAGAGCATTATGGTGTCTCCCCTTTTTCGGGTGATGATGTTGACTTTTGTGCAGGGTTTGTCAGTGAGCAGGAGGTGCGAGCGAGCGAGCGAGTCGAGCGAGGCCGAGAATGAGAGAGATTTGTTTTTTTTTGTGAGAGGGACAACCGAAGGATCCAGAAGGACCCACAGACTTCCAATACGCATCCTGATGCGTCTTCTCTTGACAAAGAAGATGGCTGGGAGTTTGCGTACCTATTGCACGTGACTTGTGCTCACTGAAGTGTGGGACCTCACGCGTGGGCACCACACGTAAGTGACAGACCTGTTGGTGTAAAAACTCGGTTGATTATTATAGTGCATTAGAACAAAGTTTCCTATGGATTCAAGGGTAGGAAATCCAAGTTAACTCATTTACATGACATTATTTTTCTTATGTCATATAGTAAGCATTAAAGTTGATAAACAATGTCTAGACATATTCAAACTAGACAAATCATGTATCTATACCCCTAACCCCTAAACTCTGTCTTATGAAGTCAAGCATGTGAAGAGATGTGGTTTTGGGTTTCAAACATGGAAATTTCAAAAACCTCCCAAAAGCTTCATTTTATAGTGCCTAAGAAGGATACATGCTTCCCTTTTCATTTTCATGTTTTAAACTTGTTTTAATTATCTTGGTCAAACCTAGGATTTGACGAAGATACAAATGGGTGGGCACAAAATTCAAAAAAATCAGAAAAATGGAAAACCAAATCACATAGTCTTCTTATGTCATATCGTAAGCATTCAAGTTGATAAACAAGGTCTAAATATATCCAAACCAGACAAATCATGTATCTACCCCTTGTCGATCTTATGAAGTCTAGCATGAAGGGAAGTCGTTTTGGGTTTCAAACATGGAAATTTCAAGAACATCCCAAAAGCTTCATTTTAGAGTAAATAAGAAGGATACAGACTTCCCTTTTCATGTTCATGTTTTAAACTTGTTTAAATCTTGGTCAAACCAAGGATTTGACCAAGATTCAAATGGCCCTAAAAATTCAGAAAAAATCAAAAGAATGAAAAACCAAAGCACATAGCATTCTTATGTCATATGTATAGTAAGCATTCATGTTGATAAACAAGGTCTAGACATATATATTCAAACCAGAAAAATCATGTATATATCTACCCCTAAAACCCAAATTAAACTCAGTCAATCATGAAGAGAAGTGGTTTTGGGTTTCAAACATGGAAATTTCAAGAACCTCCCAAAAGCTTCATTTTAGAGTGACTAAGAAGGATCCAGGCTTACTTATTCGTTTTCACGTGTTAAACTTGTCTAAATCTTGGTCAAACCTAGGATTTGACCAAGATATGATTCAAATGCGCAGAAAATTAAAAAAATCAGAAAAATGAAAAACCAAAGTACATCATATTCAAACCATACAAATCATGTATCTATACCCCTAACCCTAAACTTTGTCTTATGAAGTCAAGCATGAAGAGAAGTGGTTTTGGGTTTCAAACATGGAAATTTCAAAAACCTCCCAAAAACTTCATTTTAAAGTGACTGAGAAGGTTACATGCTTCCCTTTTCATTTTCATGTTTTAAACTTGTTTAAATTATCTTGGTCAAACCTAGGATTTCATGAAGATACAAATGGGTGGGCACAATATTCAAAAAAATCAGAAAAATGAAAAACCAAATCACATTGTCTTCTTATGTCATATCGTAAGCATTCAAGTTGATAAACAAGGTCTAGATATATCCAAACCAGACAAATCATTTATCTACCCCCTGTCGATCTTATGAAGTCTAGCATGAAGGGAAGTCATTTTCGGTTTCAAACATGGAAATTTCAAGAACATCCCAAAAGCTTCCATTTTAGAGTGACTAAGAAGGATACAGACTTCCCTTTTCATTTTCATGTTTTAAACTTGTTTAAATCCTTGTCAAACCAAAGATTTGACCAAGATTCAAATGGGGGCCTAAAAATTTAGAAAAAAATCAAAAGAGAATGAAAAACCAAAGCACATAGCATTCTTATGTCATATGTATAGTAAGCATTCAAGTTGATAAACCAGGTCTAGACATATATATTCAAACCAGAAAAATCATGTATATATCTACCCCTAAAACCCAAATTGAACTCAGTCAATCATGAAGAGAAGTGGTTTTGGGTTTCAAACATGGAAATTTCAAGAACCTCCCAAAAGCTTCATTTTAGAGTGACGACTAAGAAGGATCCAGGCTTACTTATTCGTTTTCACGTGTTAAACTTGTCTAAATCTTGGTCAAACCTAGGATTTGACCAAGATATGATTCAAATGCGCAGAAAATTAAAAAAATCATAAAAATGAAAAACCAAAGTACATAGTCTTCTTATGTCATATATATAGTAAGCGCATTAAAGTTGATAAACAAGGTCTGGACATATTCAAACCATACAAATCATGTATCTATACCCCTAACCCTAAACTTTGTCTTATGATCGAAGTCAAGCATGAAGAGAAGTGGTTTTGGGTTTCAAACATGGAAATTTCAAAAACCTCCCAAAAACTTCATTTTAAAGTGACTGAGAAGGTTACATGCTTCCCTTTTCATTTTCATGTTTTAAACTTGTTTAAATTATCTTGGTCAAACCTAGGATTTGATGAAGATACAAATGGGTGGGCACAATATTCAAAAAAATCAGAAAAATGAAAAACCAAATCACATTGTCTTCTTATGTCATATCGTAAGCATTCAAGTTGATAAACAAGGTCTAGATATATCCAAACCAGACAAATCATGTATCTACCCCCTGTCGATCTTATGAAGTCTAGCATGAAGGGAAGTCGTTTTCGGTTTCAAACATGGAAATTTCAAGAACATCCCAAAAGCTTCCATTTTAGAGTGACTAAGAAGGATACAGACTTCCTTTTTTATTTTCATGTTTTAAACTTGTTTAAATCTTGGTCAAACCAAGGATTTGACCAAGATTCAAATGGGCCTAAAAATTTAGAAAAAAATCAAAAGAGAATGAAAAAACAAAGCACATAGCATTCTTATGTCATATGTATAGTAAGCATTCAAGTTGATAAACAAGGTCTAGACATATTCAAACCAGAAAAATCATGTATATATCTACCCCTAAAACCCTAAACTCTGTCTTATGAAGTCAATCATGAAGAGAAGTGGTTTTGGGTTTCAAACATGGAAATTTCAAGAACCTCCCAAAAGATTTATTTTAGAGTGACTAATAAGGATCCATGCTTACCTTTTCATTTTCATAATTTAAACTTGTTTAAATCTTTGTCAAACCTAGGATTTGACCAAGATTCAAATATATGGGCATAAAATTCAAAAAAATCAGAAAAATGAAAAACAAAAGCATATAGTCTTCTTATGTCATATAGTAAGCATTCAAGTTGATAAATTAACAAGGTTTGGACATATTCAAACCATACAAATCATGTATCTACCCCTAACCCTAAACTCGGTCGATCTTATGAAGTCTAGCATGAAGAGAGGTCGTTTTGGGTTTCAAACATGGAAATTTCAAGAACATCCCAAAAGCTTCATTTTAGAGTGACTAAGAAGGATCCAGGCTTACTTATTCGTTTTCACGTGTTAAACTTGTCTAAATCTTGGTCAAACCTAGGATTTGACCAAGATTCAAATGCGCAGAAAATTAAAAAAATTAGAAAAATGAAAACCAAAGTACATAGTCTTCTTATGTCATATAGTAAGCATATTCAAGTTGATAAACAAGGTTTGAACCTTGATCTGTAGTACTGGGCAAAACCCTAGTTTAACCTATTTAATTATAGATTCGTAGGTTGATTTTTCTACCTTTTTATTATTACTATGCAGCACATGTGTGTTTGCCCGTCGAGTGAAACTCGGAGGAAGAGGGATCACTCGGAAGGAGAGAAGAAGGGAGAGCATTATGGTGTCTTCCCTTTTTCGGGTGATGATGTTGACTTTTGTGCAGGGTTTGTCAGTGAGCAGGAGGTGCGAGCGAGCGAGCGAGTCGAGCGAGGCCGAGAATGAGAGAGATTTGTTTTTTTGTGAGAGGGACAACCGAAGGATCCAGAAGGACCCACAGGCTTCCAATACGCATTCTGATGCGTATTCTCTTGACAAAGAAGATGGCTGGGAGTTTGCGTACCTATTGCACGTGACTTGTGCTCACTGAAGTGTGGGACCTCACGCGTGGGCACCACACGTAAGTGACAGACCTGTTGGTGTAAAAACTCGGTTGATTATTATAGTGCATTAGAACAAAGTTTCCTATGGATTCAAGGGTAGGAAATCCAAGTTAACTCATTTACATGACATTATTTTTCTTATGTCATATAGTAAGCATTAAAGTTGATAAACAATGTCTAGACATATTCAAACCAGACAAATCATGTATCTATACCCCTAACCCCTAAACTCTGTCTTATGAAGTCAAGCATGTGAAGAGAAGTGGTTTTGGGTTTCAAACATGGAAATTTCAAAAACCTCCCAAAAACTTCATTTTAAAGTGACTGAGAAGGTTACATGCTTCCCTTTTCATTTTCATGTTTTAAACTTGTTTAAATTATCTTGGTCAAACCTAGGATTTGATGAAGATACAAATGGGTGGGCACAATATTCAAAAAAATCAGAAAAATGAAAAACCAAATCACATTGTCTTCTTATGTCATATCGTAGGCATTCAAGTTGATAAACAAGGTCTCGATATATCCAAACCAGACAAATCATGTATCTACCCCCTGTCGATCTTATGAAGTCTAGCATGAAGGGAAGTCGTTTTCGGTTTGAAACATGGAAATTTCAAGAACATCCCAAAAGCTTCCATTTTAGAGTGACTAAGAAGGATACAGACTTCCTTTTTTATTTTCATGTTTTAAACTTGTTTAAATCTTGGTCAAACCAAGGATTTGACCAAGATTCAAATGGGCCTAAAAATTTAGAAAAAATCAAAAGAGAATGAAAAACCAAAGCACATAGCATTCTTATGTCATATGTATAGTAAGCATTCAAGTTGATAAACAAGGTCTAGACATATTCAAACCAGAAAAATCATGTATATATCTACCCCTAAAACCCTAAACTCTGTCTTATGAAGTCAATCATGAAGAGAAGTGGTTTTGGGTTTCAAACATGGAAATTTCAACCTCCCAAAAGATTTATTTTAGAGTGACTAATAAGGATCCATGCTTACCTTTTCATTTTCATAATTTAAACTTGTTTAAATATTTGTCAAACCTAGGATTTGACCAAGATTCAAATATATGGGCATAAAATTCAAAAAAATTCAGAAAAATGAAAAACAAAAGCATATAGTCTTCTTATGTCATATAGTAAGCATTCAAGTTGATAAATTAACAAGGTTTGGACATATTCAAACCATACAAATCATGTATCTACCCCTAACCCTAAACTCAGTCGATCTTATGATGTCTAGCATGAAGAGAGGTCGTTTTGGGTTTCAAACATGGAAATTTCAAGAACATCCCAAAAGCTTCATTTTAGAGTGACTAAGAAGGATCCAGGCTTACTTATTCGTTTTCACGTGTTAAACTTGTCTAAATCTTGGTCAAACCTAGGATTTGACCAAGATTCAAATGCGCAGAAAATTAAAAAAATCAGAAAAATGAAAACCAAAGTACATAGTCTTCTTATGTCATATAGTAAGCATATTCAAGTTGATAAACAAGGTTTGAACCTTGATCTGTAGTACTGGGCAAAACCCTAGTTTAACCTATTTAATTATAGATTCGTAGGTTGATTTTTCTACCTTTTTATTATTACTATGCAGCACATGTGTGTTTGCCCGTCGAGTGAAACTCGGAGGAAGAGGGATCACTCGGAAGGAGAGAAGAAGGGAGAGCATTATGGTGTCTTCCCTTTTTCGGGTGATGATGTTGACTTTTGTGCAGGGTTTGTCAGTGAGCAGGAGGTGCGAGCGAGCGAGCGAGTCGAGCGAGGCCGAAAATGAGAGAGATTTGTTTTTTGTGAGAGGGACAACCGAAGGATCCAGAAGGACCCACAGACTTCCAATACGCATCTGATGCGTCTTCTCTTGACAAAGAAGATGGCTGGGAGTTTGCGTACCTATTGCACGTGACTTGTGCTCACTGAAGTGTGGGACCTCACGCGTGGGCACCACACGTAAGTGACAGACCTGTTGGTGTAAAAACTCGGTTGATTATTATAGTGCATTAGAACAAAGTTTCATATGGATTCAAGGGTAGGAAATCCAAGTTAACTCATTTACATGACATTATTCTTCTTATGTCATATAGTAAGCATATTCAAGTTGATAAACAAGGTTTGGACATATTCAAACCATACAAATCATGTATCTATACCCCTAACCCTAAACTTTGTCTTATGAAGTCAAGCATGAAGAGAAGTGGTTTTGGGTTTCAAACATGGAAATTTCAAAAACCTCCCAAAAACTTCATTTTAGAGTGACTGAGAAGGATACATGCTTCCCTTTTCATTTTCATGTTTTAAACTTGTTTAAATTATCTTGGTCAAACCTAGGATTTCATGAAGATACAAATGGGTGGGCACAATATTCAAAAAATCAGAAAAATGAAAAACCAAATCACATTGTCTTCTTATGTCATATCGTAAGCATTCAAGTTGATAAACAAGGTCTAGATATATCCAAACCAGACAAATCATGTATCTACCCCCGTCGATCTTATGAAGTCTAGCATGAAGGGAAGTCGTTTTGGGTTTCAAACATGGAAATTTCAAGAACATCCCAAAAGCTTCATTTTAGAGTAAATAAGAAGGATACAGACTTCCCTTTTAATTTTCATGTTTTAAACATGTTTAAATCTTGGTCAAACCAAGGATTTGACCAAGATTCAAATGGCCCTAAAAATTCAGAAAAAATCAAAAGAATGAAAAACCAAAGCACATAGCATTCTTATGTCATATGTATAGTAAGCATTCATGTTGATAAACAAGGTCTAGACATATATATTCAAACCAGAAAAATCATGTATATATCTACCCCTAAAACCCAAATTGAACTCAGTCAATCATGAAGAGAAGTGGTTTTGGGTTTCAAACATGGAAATTTCAAGAACCTCCCAAAAGCTTCATTTTAGAGTGACGACTAAGAAGGATCCAGGCTTACTTATTCGTTTTCACGTGTTAAACTTGTCTAAATCTTGGTCAAACCTAGGATTTGACCAAGATATGATTCAAATGCGCAGAAAATTAAAAAAATCAGAAAAATGAAAAACCAAAGTACATAGTCTTCTTATGTCATATAGTAAGCATATTCAAGTTGATAAACAAGGTTTGGACATATTCAAACCATACAAATCATGTATCTATACCCCTAACCCTAAACTTTGTCTTATGAAGTCAAGCATGAAGAGAAGTGGTTTTGGGTTTCAAACATGGAAATTTCAAAAACCTCCCAAAAACTTCATTTTAGAGTGACTGAGAAGGTTACATGCTTCCCTTTTCATTTTCATGTTTTAAACTTGTTTAAATCTTGGTGATCAAACCTAGGATTTGACAAGATTAAAATGGGCATCAAAATTCAAAAAAATCAGAAAAAAACCAAGCAATGGTTTTCTTATGTCATATAGTAAGCATTAAAGTTGATAAACAAGGTCTAGACATATTCAAACCAGACAAATCATGTATATATCTACCCCTAAAACCCTCTGTCTTATGAAGTCAAGCATGAAGAGAAGTGGTTTTGGGTTTCAAACATGGAAATTTCAAGAACCTCCCAAAAGCTTCATTTTAGAGTGACTAAGAAGGATCCAGGCTTCCCTTTTCATTTTCATGTTTTAAACTTGTTTAAATTATCTTGTCAAACCTAGGATTTCATGAAGATACAAATGGGTGGGCACAATATTCCTAAAAATCAGAAAAATGAAAAACCAAATCACATAGTCTTCTTATGTCATATCGTAAGCATTCAAGTTGATAAACAGGGTCTAGATATATCCAAACCAGACAAATCATGTATCTATACCCCCTAACCCTATAGTTTGAGGCCATTTGGATGAGGTCGAAAAAATTCTTGGATTAGAATCGTGTTGTTCGAACCCCGTAGTTGGATTTTTTGAACCTTGATCTGTAGTACAGGGCAAAACCCTAGTTTAACCTATTTAATTATAGATTCGTATATCGATTTTTCTACCTAGGATTTGACCAAGATTTATGGGCATAAAATTCAAAAAAATCAGAAAAATGAAAAACCAAAGCACATAGTCTTCTTATGTCATATAGTTAGCATTAAAGTTGTTAAACAAGGTCTAGACATATTCAAACCATACAAATCATGTATCTACCCCTAACCCTAAACTCTCGATCTTATGAAGTCTAGCATGAAGAGAGGTCGTTTTGGGTTTCAAACATGGAAATTTCAAGAACATCCCAAAAGCTTCATTTTAGAGTGACTAAGAAGGATCCAGGCTTACTTATTCGTTTTCACGTGTTAAACTTGTCTAAATCTTGGTCAAACCTAGGATTTGACCAAGATTCAAATGCGCAGAAAATTAAAAAAATCAGAAAAAATGAAAAACCAAAGTACATCATATTCAAACCATACAAATCATTTATCTATACCCCTAACCCTAAACTTTGTCTTATGAAGTCAAGCATGAAGAGAAGTGGTTTTGGGTTTCAAACATGGAAATTTCAAAAACCTCCCAAAAACTTCATTTTAAAGTGACTGAGAAGGTTACATGCTTCCCTTTTCATTTTCATGTTTTAAACTTGTTTAAATTATCTTGGTCAAACCTAGGATTTCATGAAGATACAAATGGGTGGGCACAATATTAAAAAAAATCAGAAAAATGAAAAACCAAATCACATTGTCTTCTTATGTCATATCGTAAGCATTCAAGTTGATAAACATGGTCTAGATATATCCAAACCAGACAAATCATGTATCTACCCCCTGTCGATCTTATGAAGTCTAGCATGAAGGGAAGTCATTTTCGGTTTCAAACATGGAAATTTCAAGAACATCCCAAAAGCTTCCATTTTAGAGTGACTAAGAAGGATACAGACTTCCCTTTTCATTTTCATGTTTTAAACTTGTTTAAATCCTTGTCAAACCAAAGATTTGACCAAGATTCAAATGGGCCTAAAAATTTAGAAAAAAATCAAAAGAGAATGAAAAACCAAAGCACATAGCATTCTTATGTCATATGTATAGTAAGCATTCAAGTTGATAAACCAGGTCTAGACATATATATTCAAACAAGAAAAATCATGTATATATCTACCCCTAAAACCCTAAACTCTGTCTTATGAAGTCAATCATGAAGAGAAGTGGTTTTGGGTTTCAAACATGGAAATTTCAAGAACCTCCCGAAAGCTTCATTTTAGAGTGACTAAGAAGGATCCAGGCTTATCTTTTCATTTCATGTTTTAAACTTGTTTAAATCCTGGTCAAACCTAGGATTTGATGAAGATACAAATGGGTGGGCACAATATTCAAAAAAATCAGAAAAATGAAAAACAAATCACATTGTCTTCTTATGTCATATCGTAAGCATTCAAGTTGATAAACAAGGTCTAGATATATCCAAACCAGACAAATCATGTATCTACCCCCTGTCGATCTTATGAAGTCTAGCATGAAGGGAAGTCATTTTCGGTTTCAAACATGGAAATTTCAAGAACATCCCAAAAGCTTCCATTTTAGAGTGACTAAGAAGGATACAGACTTCCTTTTTTATTTTCATGTTTTAAACTTGTTTAAATCTTGGCCAAAAAATTTAGAAAAAAATCAAAAGAATGAAAAACCAAAGCACATAGCATTCTTATGTCATATGTATAGTAAGCATTCAAGTTGATAAACAAGGTCTAGACATATTCAAACCAGAAAAATCATGTATATATCTACCCCTAAAACCCTAAACTCTCTGTCTTATGAAGTCAATCATGAAGAGAAGTGGTTTTGGGTTTCAAACATGGAAATTTCAAGAACCTCCCAAAATATTTATTTTAGAGTGACTAATAAGGATCCATGCTTACCTTTTCATTTTCATAATTTAAACTTGTTTAAATCTTTGTCAAACCTAGGATTTGACCAAGATTCAAATATATGGGCATAAAATTCAAAAAAATCAGAAAAATGAAAAACAAAAGCATATAGTCTTCTTATGTCATATAGTAAGCATTCAAGTTGATAAATTAACAAGGTTTGGACATATTCAAACCATACAAATCATGTATCTACCCCTAACCCTAAACTCGGTCGATCTTATGAAGTCTAGCATGAAGAGAGGTCGTTTTGGGTTTCAAACATGGAAATTTCAAGAACATCCCAAAAGCTTCATTTTAGAGTGACTAAGAAGGATCCATGCTTACTTATTCGTTTTCACGTGTTAAACTTGTCTAAATCTTGGTCAAACCTAGGATTTGACCAAGATTCAAATGCGCAGAAAATTAAAAAAATCAGAAAAATGAAAACCAAAGTACATAGTCTTCTTATGTCATATAGTAAGCATATTCAAGTTGATAAACAAGGTTTGAACCTTGATCTGTAGTACTGGGCAAAACCCTAGTTTAACCTATTTAATTATAGATTCGTAGGTTGATTTTTCTACATTTTTATTATTACTATGCAGCACACATGTGTGTTTGCCCGTCGAGTGAAACTCGGAGGAAGAGGGATCACTCGGAAGGAGAGAAGAAGGGAGAGCATTATGGTGTCTCCCCGGGTGATGATGTTAACTTTTGTGCAGGGTTTGTCAGTGAGCAGGAGGTGCGAGCGAGCGAGCGAGTCGAGCGAGGCCGAGAATGAGAGAGATTTGTTTTTTTGTGAGAGGGACAACCGAAGGATCCAGAAGGACCCACAGACTTCCAATACGCATCCTGATGCGTCTTCTCTTGACAAAGAAGATGGCTGGGAGTTTGCGTACCTATTGCACGTGACTTGTGCTCACTGAAGTGTGGGACCTCACGCGTGGGCACCACACGTAAGTGACCGACCTGTTGGTGTAAAAACTCGGTTGATTATTATAGTGCATTAGAACAAAGTTTCCTATGGATTCAAGGGTAGGAAATCCAAGTTAACTCATTTACATGACATTATTTTTCTTATGTCATATAGTAAGCATTAAAGTTGATAAACAATGTCTAGACATATTCAAACTAGACAAATCATGTATCTATACCCCTAACCCCTAAACTCTGTCTTATGAAGTCAAGCATGTGAAGAGATGTGGTTTTGGGTTTCAAACATGGAAATTTCAAAAACCTCCCAAAAGCTTCATTTTATAGTGCCTAAGAAGGATACATGCTTCCCTTTTCATTTTCATGTTTTAAACTTGTTTTAATTATCTTGGTCAAACCTAGGATTTGACGAAGATACAAATGGGTGGGCACAAAATTCAAAAAAATCAGAAAAATGGAAAACCAAATCACATAGTCTTCTTATGTCATATCGTAAGCATTCAAGTTGATAAACAAGGTCTAAATATATCCAAACCAGACAAATCATGTATCTACCCCTTGTCGATCTTATGAAGTCTAGCATGAAGGGAAGTCGTTTTGGGTTTCAAACATGGAAATTTCAAGAACATCCCAAAAGCTTCATTTTAGAGTAAATAAGAAGGATACAGACTTCCCTTTTCATTTTCATGTTTTAAACTTGTTTAAATCTTGGTCAAACCAAGGATTTGACCAAGATTCAAATGGCCCTAAAAATTCAGAAAAAATCAAAAGAATGAAAAACCAAAGCACATAGCATTCTTATGTCATATGTATAGTAAGCATTCATGTTGATAAACAAGGTCTAGACATATATATTCAAACCAGAAAAATCATGTATATATCTACCCCTAAAACCCAAATTAAACTCAGTCAATCATGAAGAGAAGTGGTTTTGGGTTTCAAACAAGGAAATTTCAAGAACCTCCCAAAAGCTTCATTTTAGAGTGACTAAGAAGGATCCAGGCTTACTTATTCGTTTTCACGTGTTAAACTTGTCTAAATCTTGGTCAAACCTAGGATTTGACCAAGATATGATTCAAATGCGCAGAAAATTAAAAAAATCAGAAAAATGAAAAACCAAAGTACATCATATTCAAACCATACAAATCATGTATCTATACCCCCTAACCCTAAACTTTGTCTTATGAAGTCAAGCATGAAGAGAAGTGGTTTTGGGTTTCAAACATGGAAATTTCAAAAACCTCCCAAAAACTTCATTTTAAAGTGACTGAGAAGGTTACATGCTTCCCTTTTCATTTTCATGTTTTAAACTTGTTTAAATTATCTTGGTCAAACCTAGGATTTCATGAAGATACAAATGGGTGGGCACAATATTCAAAAAAATCAGAAAAATGAAAAACCAAATCACATTGTCTTCTTATGTCATATCGTAAGCATTCAAGTTGATAAACAAGGTCTAGATATATCCAAACCAGACAAATCATGTATCTACCCCCTGTCGATCTTATGAAGTCTAGCATGAAGGGAAGTCATTTTCGGTTTCAAACATGGAAATTTCAAGAACATCCCAAAAGCTTCCATTTTAGAGTGACTAAGAAGGATACAGACTTCCCTTTTCATTTTCATGTTTTAAACTTGTTTAAATCCTTGTCAAACCAAAGATTTGACCAAGATTCAAATGGGGGCCTAAAAATTTAGAAAAAAATCAAAAGAGAATGAAAAACCAAAGCACATAGCATTCTTATGTCATATGTATAGTAAGCATTCAAGTTGATAAACCAGGTCTAGACATATATATTCAAACCAGAAAAATCATGTATATATCTACCCCTAAAACCCAAATTGAACTCAGTCAATCATGAAGAGAAGTGGTTTTGGGTTTCAAACATGGAAATTTCAAGAACCTCCCAAAAGCTTCATTTTAGAGTGACTAAGAAGGATCCATGCTTACTTATTCGTTTTCACGTGTTAAACTTGTCTAAATCTTGGTCAAACCTAGGATTTGACCAAGATATGATTCAAATGCGCAGAAAATTAAAAAAATCATAAAAATGAAAAACCAAAGTACATAGTCTTCTTATGTCATATATATAGTAAGCGCATTAAAGTTGATAAACAAGGTCTGGACATATTCAAACCATACAAATCATGTATCTATACCCCTAACCCTAAACTTTGTCTTATGATCGAAGTCAAGCATGAAGAGAAGTGGTTTTGGGTTTCAAACATGGAAATTTCAAAAACCTCCCAAAAACTTCATTTTAAAGTGACTGAGAAGGTTACATGCTTCCCTTTTCATTTTCATGTTTTAAACTTGTTTAAATTATCTTGGTCAAACCTAGGATTTGATGAAGATACAAATGGGTGGGCACAATATTCAAAAAAATCAGAAAAATGAAAAACCAAATCACATTGTCTTCTTATGTCATATCGTAAGCATTCAAGTTGATAAACAAGGTCTAGATATATCCAAACCAGACAAATCATGTATCTACCCCCTGTCGATCTTATGAAGTCTAGCATGAAGGGAAGTCGTTTTCGGTTTCAAACATGGAAATTTCAAGAACATCCCAAAAGCTTCCATTTTAGAGTGACTAAGAAGGATACAGACTTCCTTTTTTATTTTCATGTTTTAAACTTGTTTAAATCTTGGTCAAACCAAGGATTTGACCAAGATTCAAATGGGCCTAAAAATTTAGAAAAAAATCAAAAGAGAATGAAAAAACAAAGCACATAGCATTCTTATGTCATATGTATAGTAAGCATTCAAGTTGATAAACAAGGTCTAGACATATTCAAACCAGAAAAATCATGTATATATCTACCCCTAAAACCCTAAACTCTGTCTTATGAAGTCAATCATGAAGAGAAGTGGTTTTGGGTTTCAAACATGGAAATTTCAAGAACCTCCCAAAAGATTTATTTTAGAGTGACTAATAAGGATCCATGCTTACCTTTTCATTTTCATAATTTAAACTTGTTTAAATCTTTGTCAAACCTAGGATTTGACCAAGATTCAAATATATGGGCATAAAATTCAAAAAAATCAGAAAAATGAAAAACAAAAGCATATAGTCTTCTTATGTCATATAGTAAGCATTCAAGTTGATAAATTAACAAGGTTTGGACATATTCAAACCATACAAATCATGTATCTACCCCCTAACCCTAAACTCGTCGATCTTATGAAGTCTAGCATGAAGAGAGGTCGTTTTGGGTTTCAAACATGGAAATTTCAAGAACATCCCAAAAGCTTCATTTTAGAGTGACTAAGAAGGATCCAGGCTTACTTATTCGTTTTCACGTGTTAAACTTGTCTAAATCTTGGTCAAACCTAGGATTTGACCATGATTCAAATGCGCAGAAAATTAAAAAAATTAGAAAAATGAAAACCAAAGTACATAGTCTTCTTATGTCATATAGTAAGCATATTCAAGTTGATAAACAAGGTTTGAACCTTGATCTGTAGTACTGGGCAAAACCCTAGTTTAACCTATTTAATTATAGATTCGTAGGTTGATTTTTCTACCTTTTTATTATTACTATGCAGCACATGTGTGTTTGCCCGTCGAGTGAAACTCGGAGGAAGAGGGATCACTCGGAAGGAGAGAAGAAGGGAGAGCATTATGGTGTCTTCCCTTTTTCGGGTGATGATGTTGACTTTTGTGCAGGGTTTGTCAGTGAGCAGGAGGTGCGAGCGAGCGAGCGAGCGAGTCGAGCGAGGCCGAGAATGAGAGAGATTTGTTTTTTTGTGAGAGGGACAACCGAAGGATCCAGAAGGACCCACAGACTTCCAATACGCATCCTGATGCGTCTTCTCTTGACAAAGAAGATGGCTGGGAGTTTGCGTACCTATTGCACGTGACTTGTGCTCACTGAAGTGTGGGACCTCACGCGTGGGCACCACACGTAAGTGACAGACCTGTTGGTGTAAAAACTCGGTTGATTATTATAGTGCATTAGAACAAAGTTTCCTATGGATTCAAGGGTAGGAAATCCAAGTTAACTCATTTACATGACATTATTTTTCTTATGTCATATAGTAAGCATTAAAGTTGATAAACAATGTCTAGACATATTCAAACCAGACAAATCATGTATCTATACCCCTAACCCCTAAACTCTGTCTTATGAAGTCAAGCATGTGAAGAGAAGTGGTTTTGGGTTTCAAACATGGAAATTTCAAAAACCTCCCAAAAACTTCATTTTAAAGTGACTGAGAAGGTTACATGCTTCCCTTCTCATTTTCATGTTTTAAACTTGTTTAAATTATCTTGGTCAAACCTAGGATTTGATGAAGATACAAATGGGTGGGCACAATATTCAAAAAAATCAGAAAAATGAAAAACCAAATCACATTGTCTTCTTATGTCATATCGTAGGCATTCAAGTTGATAAACAAGGTCTCGATATATCCAAACCAGACAAATCATGTATCTACCCCCTGTCGATCTTATGAAGTCTAGCATGAAGGGAAGTCGTTTTCGGTTTGAAACATGGAAATTTCAAGAACATCCCAAAAGCTTCCATTTTAGAGTGACTAAGAAGGATACAGACTTCCTTTTTTATTTTCATGTTTTAAACTTGTTTAAATCTTGGTCAAACCAAGGATTTGACCAAGATTCAAATGGGCCTAAAAATTTAGAAAAAAATCAAAAGAGAATGAAAAACCAAAGCACATAGCATTCTTATGTCATATGTATAGTAAGCATTCAAGTTGATAAACAAGGTCTAGACATATTCAAACCAGAAAAATCATGTATATATCTACCCCTAAAACCCTAAACTCTGTCTTATGAAGTCAATCATGAAGAGAAGTGGTTTTGGGTTTCAAACATGGAAATTTCAAGAACCTCCCAAAAGATTTATTTTAGAGTGACTAATAAGGATCCATGCTTACCTTTTCATTTTCATAATTTAAACTTGTTTAAATCTTTGTCAAACCTAGGATTTGACCAAGATTCAAATATATGGGCATAAAATTCAAAAAAATCAGAAAAATGAAAAACAAAAGCATATAGTCTTCTTATGTCATATAGTAAGCATTCAAGTTGATAAATTAACAAGGTTTGGACATATTCAAACCATACAAATCATGTATCTACCCCTAACCCTAAACTCGGTCGATCTTATGAAGTCTAGCATGAAGAGAGGTCGTTTTGGGTTTCAAACATGGAAATTTCAAGAACATCCCAAAAGCTTCATTTTAGAGTGACTAAGAAGGATCCAGGCTTACTTATTCGTTTTCACGTGTTAAACTTGTCTAAATCTTGGTCAAACCTAGGATTTGACCAAGATTCAAATGCGCAGAAAATTAAAAAAATCAGAAAAATGAAAACCAAAGTACATAGTCTTCTTATGTCATATAGTAAGCATATTCAAGTTGATAAACAAGGTTTGAACCTTGATCTGTAGTACTGGGCAAAACCCTAGTTTAACCTATTTAATTATAGATTCGTAGGTTGATTTTTCTACCTTTTTATTATTACTATGCAGCACATGTGTGTTTGCCCGTCGAGTGAAACTCGGAGGAAGAGGGATCACTCGGAAGGAGAGAAGAAGGGAGAGCATTATGGTGTCTCCCCTTTTCGGGTGATGATGTTGACTTTTGTGCAGGGTTTGTCAGTGAGCAGGAGGTGCGAGCGAGCGAGCGAGTCGAGCGAGGCCGAGAATGAGAGAGATTTGTTTTTTTGTGAGAGGGACAACCGAAGGATCCAGAAGGACCCACAGACTTCCAATACGCATCCTGATGCGTCTTCTCTTGACAAAGAAGATGGCTGGGAGTTTGCGTACCTATTGCACGTGACTTGTGCTCACTGAAGTGTGGGACCTCACGCGTGGGCACCACACATAAGTGACAGACCTGTTGGTGTAAAAACTCGGTTGATTATTATAGTGCATTAGAACAAAGTTTCCTATGGATTCAAGGGTAGGAAATCCAAGTTAACTCATTTACATGACATTATTCTTCTTATGTCATATAGTAAGCATATTCAAGTTGATAAACAAGGTTTGGACATATTCAAACCATACAAATCATGTATCTATACCCCTAACCCTAAACTTTGTCTTATGAAGTCAAGCATGAAGAGAAGTGGTTTTGGGATTCAAACATGGAAATTTCAAAAACCTCCCAAAAACTTCATTTTAGAGTGACTGAGAAGGATACATGCTTCCCTTTTCATTTTCATGTTTTAAACTTGTTTAAATTATCTTGGTCAAACCTAGGATTTCATGAAGATACAAATGGGTGGGCACAATATTCAAAAAAATCAGAAAAATGAAAAACCAAATCACATTGTCTTCTTATGTCATATCGTAAGCATTCAAGTTGATAAACAAGGTCTAGATATATCCAAACCAGACAAATCATGTATCTACCCCCTGTCGATCTTATGAAGTCTAGCATGAAGGGAAGTCGTTTTGGGTTTCAAACATGGAAATTTCAAGAACATCCCAAAAGCTTCATTTTAGAGTAAATAAGAAGGATACAGACTTCCCTTTTAATTTTCATGTTTTAAACATGTTTAAATCTTGGTCAAACCAAGGATTTGACCAAGATTCAAATGGCCCTAAAAATTCAGAAAAAATCAAAAGAATGAAAAACCAAAGTACATAGTCTTCTTATGTCATATATATAGTAAGCGCATTAAAGTTGATAAACAAGGTCTGGACATATTCAAACCATACAAATCATGTATCTATACCCCTAACCCTAAACTTTGTCTTATGAAGTCAAGCATGAAGAGAAGTGGTTTTGGGTTTCAAACATGGAAATTTCAAAAACCTCCCAAAAACTTCATTTTAAAGTGACTGAGAAGGTTACATGCTTCCCTTTTCATTTTCATGTTTTAAACTTGTTTAAATTATCTTGGTCAAACCTAGGATTTCATGAAGATACAAATGGGTGGGCACAATATTCAAAAAAATCAGAAAAATGAAAAACCAAATCACATTGTCTTCTTATGTCATATCGTAAGCATTCATGTTGATAAACAAGGTCTAGACATATATATTCAAACCAGAAAAATCATGTATATATCTACCCCTAAAACCCTAATTAAACTCAGTCAATCATGAAGAGAAGTGGTTTTGGGTTTCAAACATGGAAATTTCAAGAACCTCCCAAAAGCTTCATTTTAGAGTAAATAAGAAGGATACAGACTTCCCTTTTAATTTTCATGTTTTAAACATGTTTAAATCTTGGTCAAACCAAGGATTTGACCAAGATTCAAATGGCCCTAAAAATTCAGAAAAAATCAAAAGAATGAAAAACCAAAGCACATAGCATTCTTATGTCATATGTATAGTAAGCATTCATGTTGATAAACAAGGTCTAGACATATATATTCAAACCAGAAAAATCATGTATATATCTACCCCTAAAACCCTAATTAAACTCAGTCAATCATGAAGAGAAGTGGTTTTGGGTTTCAAACATGGAAATTTCAAGAACCTCCCAAAAGCTTCATTTTAGAGTGACAAAGAAGGATCCAGGCTTACTTATTCGTTTTCACGTGTTAAACTTGTCTAAATCTTGGTCAAACCTAGGATTTGACCAAGATATGATTCAAATGCGCAGAAAATTAAAAAAAATTAGAAAAATGAAAAACCAAAGTACATAGTCTTCTTATGTCATATAGTAAGCATATTCAAGTTGATAAACAAGGTTTGGACATATTCAAACCATACAAATCATGTATCTATACCCCTAACCCTAAACTTTGTCTTATGAAGTCAAGCATGAAGATAAGTGGTTTTGGGTTTCAAACATGGAAATTTCAAAAACCACCCAAAAACTTCAATTTAGAGTGACTGAGAA
Source organism: Lolium multiflorum (assembly GCA_030979885.1). Taxonomy (NCBI): domain Eukaryota; kingdom Viridiplantae; phylum Streptophyta; class Magnoliopsida; order Poales; family Poaceae; genus Lolium; species Lolium multiflorum. The sequence continues at coordinate 161,110,984 of CM061750.1, forward strand.
GGTTACATGCTTCCCTTTTCATTTTCATGTTTTAAACTTGTTTAAATCTTGGTGATCAAACCTAGGATTTGACAAGATTCAAATGGGCATCAAAATTCAAAAAAAAAAAAACCAAGCAATGGTTTTCTTATGTCATATAGTAAGCATTAAAGTTGATAAACAAGGTCTAGACATATTCAAACCAGACAAATCATGTATATATCTACCCCTAACCCTAAACTCTGTCTTATGAAGTCAAGCATGAAGAGAAGTGGTTTTGGGTTTCAAACATGGAAATTTCAAGAACCTCCCAAAAGCTTCATTTTAGAGTGACTAAGAAGGATCCAGGCTTCCCTTTTCATTTTCATGTTTTAAACTTGTTTAAATTATCTGTGTCAAACCTAGGATTTCATGAAGATACAAATGGGTGGGCACAATATTCCTAAAAATCAGAAAAATGAAAAACCAAATCACATAGTCTTCTTATGTCATATCGTAAGCATTCAAGTTGATAAACAGGGTCTAGATATATCCAAACCAGACAAATCATGTATCTATACCCCCTAACCCTATAGTTTGAGGCCATTTGGATGAGGTCGAAAAAATTCTTGGATTAGAATCGTGTTGTTCGAACCCCGTAGTTGGATTTTTTTGAACCTTGATCTGTAGTACAGGGCAAAACCCTAGTTTAACCTATTTAATTATAGATTCGTATATCGATTTTTCTACCTAGGATTTGACCAAGATTTATGGGCATAAAATTCAAAAAAATCAGAAAAATGAAAAACCAAAGCACATAGTCTTCTTATGTCATATAGTTAGCATTAAAGTTGTTAAACAAGGTCTAGACATATTCAAACTAGACAAACCACATGTATCTACACCCCCTGACCCCTAAACTCTATCTTATGAAGTCAGGCATGAAGAGAAGTGGCTTTGGGTTTCAAACATGGAATTTTCAAAAACCTCCCAAAAACTTCATTTTAGAGTGACTAAGAAGTATACATGCTTCCCTTTTCATATTCATGTTTTAAACTTGTTTAAATTATCTTGGTCAAACCTAGGATTTGACAAGATTCAAATGGGCATCAAAATTCAAAAAAATCAGAAAAATGAAAAACAAAAGCAAATAGTTTTCTTATGTCATATAGTAAGCATTCAAGTTGATAAACAAGGTCTAGACATATTCAAACCAGAAAAATCATGTATATATCTACCCCTAACCCTAAACTAATCTGTCGATCTTATGAAGTCAATCATGAAGAGAAGTGGTTTTGGGTTTCAAACATGGAAATTTCAAGAACCTCCCAAAAGCTTCATTTTAGAGTGACTAAGAAGGATCTAGGCTTACTTATTCGTTTTCACGTGTTAAACTTGTCTAAATCTTGGTCAAATTTAGGATTTTACCAAGATTCAAATGCGCAGAAAATTAAAAAAATCATAAAAATGAAAAACCAAAGTACATAGTCTTCTTATGTCATATAGTAAGCATATTCAAGTTGATAAACAAGGTCTAGACATATTCAAAGTTTCAAACTAGACAAACCATGTATCTACCCCCTAACCCCTAAACTCTGTCTTATGAAGTAAAGCATGAAGAGAAGTGGTTTTGGGTTTCAAACATGGAAATTTCAAAAACCTCCCAAAACTTCATTTTAGAGTGACTAAGAAGGATACATGCTTCCCTTTTCATTTCCATGTTTTAAACTTGTTTAAATTATCTTGGTCAAACCTAGGATTTGACAAGATTCAAATGGGCATCAAAATTCAAAAAAATCAGAAAAATGAAAAACCAAAGCAAATAGTTTTCTTATGTCATATAGTAAGAATTAAAGTTGATAAACAAGGTGTAGACATATTCAAACCAAACAAATCATGTATATATCTACCCCTAACCCTAAACTCTGTCTTATGAAGTCAAGCATGGAAATTTCAAGAACATCCCAAAAGCTTCATTTTAGAGTGACTAAGAAGGATCCATGCTTACCTTTTCATATATTTTAAACTTGTTTAAATCTTTGTCAAACCTAGGATTTGACCAAAAGATTCAAATGGGCATAAAATTCAAAAAAATCAGAAAAATGAAAAACACTACGAACAGTGAACAATACTGTTTCGCGTCCCTACAGTACACCATGGACAGTGTTGCGAGTGACCTGTGTCCTTCACGGATAGAGATCAGGTGACATGCACCTTTCGCATGTCACCTGGTGACATGCGGCTTAAATCTAAATTTAAATATTGCGAAAAAATCATGTCCCAACCTATAGCCCTCTCGATTTATAGGCCCCTGCCGCCTCTCCCCATTCATCTTCAAAATCCTATAGCCCCAACCTGTACAGTGCTCGTCGGCGGCTGTACCATCCACAACCTCTGTATTAGCGCCTCCCTGCACCCCCATCTTCCGGCGATGAATCCCACGAGTGGACAAGGGGGCCTGTTAGGTGTGCGGCCCACCGTCGTAATCCCCCAGCAGCAACTACAGGACCTCGCCGCCAACTCGCACGCCCCCCTACAGCTGCTGCAGCAGGCGCATGGCGGCCTCGCCGTTGAGTCTGATGTGCCCACCAAGCGGCAGCGGATCAACGACCTCTCCGTGGGCTCAGACGTGACAGTCCTGCTGCAGCTGCAAGACAACCTCGCCGTCGCCGGGGAGTCGGTCCTCTCCAAGGAGGAGAGCTTCGAGGTCAGTGGTTAATGTAGTTTAATCATTGGTTTAAAACTAGTTAGCCCCCTACTGAGTATTATTCGGAGGGGATTTGATGCAAAATACTTCATTCACCATGTTTTGGCGTGAGTATTTGCGGCAGATCAGGACAACCTGAGAGATAGCCTGTCCTGGGGCATTATTAGTTTTTTTTTGAGGGGTTCCTCGGGCCTTATTAGTGAAGCGTCCAATTTCTATTCACGTAATCCATGCCAGCAGGCCTCAGGACTTGTAATTTTGCATTGGAATCAATCCCTCAGCCTGATCCATGCTAGAACGGGGTGGATGCCTGGAAGGAGAAGCAGCAATCGGAGCACGTATGTGGAACGACCAGAAACGCGAGAGCATAGAGGTGTTGCGGTTCCACGTCCACCCGACGTGCGCGGAAGTGTTTCCTGAGGATCCCCGCGACTCTGATCCTGTCCAATACTCTTCTGCCAAACAGATAAAATGTGTTCTTATTAAGAAAGACCCAGATATTACTCACTGAACCATGTGAAAACACGTCAACCAAACAAGGCACAAGGGATTTCTACTGCACTAATACTAGCTGCATTACCACTTTCGAACTTCAATGCAAACTTGAAACTTCACTGCAGTCTTTTTCCCCCTTTCGAACTTGAGATCCAGCCTCTCCATCGATTGATGCATAGGGCAAACTTTATTAGTTCATGTTTCGTTCTTAGTTTGAAACTTTATTACTCCAAGCTCCGGAGTACTCATATTACTACAGTATTGCAATTGAAATTTATACATATTACAATTACTATTGAAGTTAGTCTTGTACATATTACTATGAGTATTGAAGTTTAAGTCCTGCAAACTTTCGGAGTACTATATTTTTACTATTGAAGTTACACTCTTGCACTTTATTAGTATAATATCATGTGTCACACAGGGTCGCTCTGTGAATCTACCATCTAATGAAGGACGACAACATGAAGCGTCTCTGCAAGTAATCCGGCGGTCGCTCCTGGATGAGTCGCGCGAGTTGATTGACCATGCGTCCAAGCTCCGAGATGTGAACGCACATCTGGTAAACCGTGCTATGAAGCTATGGAATGAGTATGCCGTACTCTTGAATGAGCACTCATCTCTATCAAAGGAGAACTCATCTCTATCGAAGGAGAACCTCTCCATGGTAAATCAGAACGGGTCTCTAACGAAGGAGAACATCTCCATCCTAAAAGAGAACTCATCTCTGAAAAAGGAGAACATCTCCATCCTAAAAGAGAATTCATCTCTGAAAAAGGAGCACACCTACTACAAGTGGCGGAGCATGACAGGAAACAAGTAATCTTCTTCGGGTGTGAAGAAGTTGTACCCATATGTGCATGTAGAGAGGTGGAGACGGTTGCCGATGAGACAAGTGAGTAGATTGAGGAGGGCAGCCACAACCCACAACGTTTGTAGTTACAAATCTTCTATCATAAAAGTAGTAGTATCGAAATTAATATGTATCCCTTAATATATGTGGTGTTTGGCAATATATAGTTTAACATGCAAGGACTCTGCAATGTAATTTGTATCAGTTTGATTGGCTTTCTACCCAAGTGAGCATGTGTCATATTTGTCCAAGGTTTGATTTTTGCATCTTATCATATTTTGTTGAATACCATACTAAAAAATTCCATGTGCATCATTTTGATGCAGAGGCTGGGGGTCTCAACTTCCATTACGAAAAGGATTTGTCAAGACATGAAACATTGGATAAAATCTTTGACTGTACCCTGCAAGTGTGGCACCTAGAAACAATGATTAAAATTCAAAGCTGCATCTCCTACCAATACAAATGGTATATCAGACAATTTTGAAACAAATTGAATCCAACCCGAAATAAATTAAATTATATTTGGAAGAAGATATGTAGAAGTACCCCTGTACAGTAGGACGCTATGTGCAATGCACGACATATTGGCAAAAAATTACCCGCATGTACCAAAGGCATGGGCACCAAGATCTGATGCAAATTTGAATTCGGCCAAAGGAGGGTACTAGCAAAGATTTCGATCGTGTCAGCGATCCAGACATTCTTATGAAGTAAAGGGAATTTGATCATCTTGGTCTTGCAAGTAATGAAATGTGGGGACTCCTAAGATCGACGCCTTCAACACTGATGTTTCTTTTTCATCAGAAGCTAGTGGCTGACAACTTTGATTCCTATTCGGCTGATGCAGATATCCATGAGATCATCAAGAGGATCTTGGAACATGTTGAAGCACGTGTCGACATTCTGCTCTCGTGCTTGAAGGCAGATGATTTTGATAGGGTGATGCAAAAGCCGCCATATGGTCAATAGATTGTTATTATATACAAGGATGTTGTTTCTTGGGTCATCATCTAGATCTTTTGTTTTCTTATGTGTTAGCAGTACTTTATGGAAACTATGTTAGTATTGTCTTATACTGAATTGTTGCTATATCTGGACACCGGATGCTTATGTTCTATGACATTATGGAATGTATGGAAAAAAGATGACACCTTTTTAGCTATTCAGAAAAGGCAAAAAAACAACAACAATTTGTTTCCCACAATAAAATGAAATCTTATTGCACCTTTCCCCAAAATGGTAATGCACATTTTACCTTGGGCATTTTCGTTAAGACCCATGGTTTTTTATATAAAATGGTAGGCCATATTTTGAAGCTAGTTTTTTTTAAAAAAAACATATCAAAATTCAAGCTTATCATTTTATAGCCACAAGTTCACTTTTTTTTTCTTCATTTTTTCTGAAACAGGGTGGGAATCGACTGCATGCCATTCCTTGCAAACATTGGCGAATGTCGGAAATAATCTTAGATAGGGCGAACTCTAAAAGAAGAGGTAAATACCGAAATAGTCCCGAGACATTGTGATGCATGTAATTCTAACGCAATCCCAATAAACCAAAACATATTTTATTATAAGTAGAACCTATATACATACCAATTATGTGATCAATGGCAAAACTTTAGTTCTTTTGAAAATCATTTTGTAATTCGATCGATCAAGAATTTTTTCAATATCTTTTGCTCGATGCACAACTCGGAATTTATGATCTTTGTTGTCGAGCCATTTCAGGAGTCCTTTAAGTCATAGGATAGGAAAAACGTATGTACATCTTGTCTATTTGAATCCTATGGGAATATGAGTTTCTTTGATTGTACCAAAGGGATTTTTCCCTGAGGGATGACCTAATGTTTTGTTCATATAGGATTTGTAGTACAAGATTCATATGGGATATGTTCCCTATGAATATAACCAATAGTGTAGAATAATTCCCGTAGGATCTAAATCCTATAAATCAAAGGAGCCTCAGTTGTTTTCGTCACCACATATAAAATCAGCGCCAACTCAATGAGATGATAAATGTTGTCGGATGAAACATGGCGTTTCTTTCAAATATAAAGAAATATCTGAAGTCTTCAATTCTACGCGTATGATAATGAATAGCTCAAGGTTATTTTACATATACTAAGATCCATGATACATCAATCTTTTTAATGCGGAGAACGAGTCTATATATGTTTTTTGGTACCTAGTCCATGTTTTGTTTTCGAAATCGGCTCCACGCAGTGTTCACTAAAATAGGCGCAACTTTGTCATATGAAGTCCGTTTTAAGTACTCAAATGTTCAGAAAAAAACACATATATATGAATGGATATTCACTAAAAATCAAGGTAGGATGGCTGCCGTACCGCCCATGCTTACAAATGAGACCTTGATGGGGTCGGACCGCGTCCATTTTTTTTTCGCGCATCCACCAAACCATTTCAACGAAGCGCCAAAACACCGGCGAAAATAGCTCGGGTTGCCGCCTCCAATTTTCAAATGTTCGAATTTCCCATCTTATCCTTTCATCAAAAACGTCCCCAGCGGTTCTTCTCTTATTCGGGCCAAGGCCAATCTCACCCCAGCCATTAAAACATACCACCGGCACAGGCGCCGAATCCCACATCTCTCACGCGTCACCCACCGAATCGGAGCATCTCGCCCGACGACGGCAGTGCACCACCGTCCCACCTCGCCACCACAGCCTCCTGACCAGCCGCTGTAGTGTCCGAGAAGACGTTGTCAAGCAAGCCGGAGCCGCTTCCCCGACGAAGGCGCACACCGCACCATTTGTGCTCCACCGTAGCCGACGCCCACCGCGCCGGATCCTGCTCAGGGACGCCGTCCACCTCCGCCGCTGCGTCGGATCTGCTTCCCGACTCCCTGGTCTACCGCACGGTGAAATGGGTAGACCCCGCGCCCAACCGGTCCACCGCGCGAAACCAAAGCGTAAAGCCGTCCACTCCCCATGCGAAGGTTGGTGTTTAGCCGCTTCCGTTATGCATTTCATTTCCGAACATCAGTTTCGTGCGATCTGTTTTAGGGCTTGTTTGGTACTAGAGTTTTACTGGGATTAGCAGGGATAATCCGCTCCAAACTTTAAATCCCCACTTATCCCCAATGCATGTTTGGTGCTAGAGTATGAGCGAGTTTAATCCCCACTTGTCCCTACTTTTCCGCAAAATTTAGTGTATTTTTTCAATCCCCAATACTCTACCCCTACCTAGTGGATTGGGGATGGGGTTTTGTGGGTATTGGGTGAATTCTGCTGTCACCCAATACTCTAGAGTATTATCCCCACTAATCCCCACTAAAACACTGGACAGAGATCAGGTGACATGCAATAGGCATGTCACCTGAGAACAGTGTTGTGACATGCGACCATGTTCTGATCGTTGGACTGAAAATGGAGGGCCAGATCAACATGAACAGTAGACGCTACAGGGACAATCCACAGTGCATCGCTACAGGGACAAATCTACAGTGCATCGATACAGTACATCTGCTACAGGGTCATCTACAGTACATCACTACAGTGCTTGATCTTGTCTACTCATTTTCGATCCAACGGCCGAAAGTGCATGTTACGGCACTGTTCATCGGTGACATGCCTATGGTATGACTGTAGTAGAAGTCAAGCCTGCAGAGTGATTAGTCGACATTATTAAACTGCATGTTTATAAATCTTGTAATCATCAATTGGCATGCACAGGGAAATCATTTATTTTTGATCTACGCTTTATTCCTTTTTGAGCTATCATCTACTTGCTACTACTAATTTGCCCTTCTACTGCTCTCCAACGTATCGATAATTTCTTATGTTCCATGCCACATTATTGATGATATCTACATGTTATATGCACACTTTATGTCATATTTATGCATTTTTTGGAACTAACCTATTAACAAGATGCCGAAGAGCCAGTTGCTGTTTTCTGCTGTTTTTGGTTTCAGAAATCCTAGTAAGGAAATATTCTCGGAATTGGACGAAATCAACGCCCAGGGGCCTATTTCGCCACGAAGCTTCCAGAAGTCCGAAGACGAGGCGAAGAGGGGCCACGAGGGGGCCACACCCTAGGGCGGCGTGATACGTCCAATTTGCATCACTATTTTGTATCATAATTTGCTGTTATTCATTGATATATTTCATATTGGGACACAATACTTATGTTATTTCATCTATTTTGCATGTTTCATCATCATTGGAGGATCAAGCACCGGAGCCAGGATTCTGCTGGAAAAAGCACCGTCAGAACGCAATATTTCGGAAGATCAACTGTGGAAGGGAATTTCACGTAAATTCCTATTTTTCCAGATGACGGAGGGAGCCAAAAGGGGGAGCAGAGAGGAGCCACTGTGGGCCCAGACCACAGGGCGGCGCGGCCCAAGGCCTGGCCGCGCCACCCTGTGCTCTGGGGGCCCCACAGCCCCTTTCGCCTCCTTTTCTTCGCGTACTCCTTCGTCCCGAAAACCTAAGCCACATAGAGGACCTCACGAGGGGTTACAGCCGCCTCTGCGGGGCGGAGAACACCAGAGAGAAAAGAGCTCTCCGGCGGGCAGGAATCCGGGGGAAATTCCCTCCCGGAGGGGGAAATCGACGCCATCGCCATCGTCATCGAGCGGGACATCATCTCCATCATCATCATCATCATCTCCACCATCTACACCGCCATCACCACCGCTGCACCTCGTCATCGCTGTAGCAATTCGGGTTAAATCTTGATTGTTTGATAGGGGAAACTCTCCCGGTGTTATTCTATACTTGTTGTAGATGCTATTGAGTGAAACCATTGAACCAAGGTTTATGTTCAGATTGTTATTCATCATCATATCACCTCTGATTGTATTCCATATGATGTCTCGTGAGTAGTTCGTTTAGTTCTTGAGGACATGGGTGAAGTCTAAATGCTAGTAGTGAATTATGGTTGAGTAATATTCAATGTTATGATATTTAAGTTGTGGTGTCATTCTTCTAGTGGTGTCGTGTGAACGTCGACTACACGACACTTCACCATTTATGGGCCTAGGGGAGTGCATCTTGTATTCGGTTGCTAATTGCGGGGTTGCCGGAGTGACAGAAACCTGAGCCCCCGTTAGTATATCGATGCAGGAGGGATCGCAGGATCTCAGAGTTTAAGGCCGTGGTTAGATTTATCTTAATTACTTTCTTGTAGTTGCGGATGCTTGCAAGGGGTATAATCACAAGTATGTATTAGTCCTAGGAAGGGCGGTGCATTAGCATAGGTTCACCCACACAACACTTATCAAAACAATGAAGATTATTAAACCACATGAAGCGAAAGTACTAGACTAAAATCCCCGTGTGTCCTCAAGAACGTTTGGTCATTATAAGTAAACAAACCGGCTTGTCCTTTGTGCTAAAAAGGATTGGGCCACTCGCTGCAATTATTTCTCTCGCATTTTATTTACTTGTACTTTATTTATCTGCAATATCAAAACCCCCTGAATACTTGTCTGTGAGCATTTACAGTGAATCCTCCATCGAAACTGCTGCCAACACCTTCTGCTCCTCGTTGGGATCGACATTCTTACTTATCGAAGATACTACGATACACCCCCTATACTTGTGGGTCATCAAGACTATTTTCTGGCGCCGTTGCCGGGGAGTGAAGCGCTATTGGTAAGTGGAATTGGTAAGGAAATTTACTGTTTGTGCTGATTTTATTTCTGCCTGCTGCTATAAATCATTATGGAGAGATCTTCTCTTCAATTTCTATTTGGGAAATCTACTACTACTGCAACGGTAGTGGATGAAGCGCCAGGTGAGGAAGTAGTACCATATAAAATACCTATGAAAATTATTGAACGTGTTATGGATAACCGCTATGAAGGGGATGGAACTGTTCATCCTGGTGATCATTTATTGTTTTTGCATGAATTATGCGGGTTATTCAAATGTGCAGGTATTTCTATGAATGAAGTTAGGAAGAAACTATTCACTATATCGCTGTCTGGTAAAGCGGCGCACTGGTATAAATTGCTGAAGAATGGTGATTCTATTGATTGGGAGGACATTGTGCCTTTATTTTATTCCAAATTTTATCCTCCAAGTGAAATTCACAAAGATCGGAACCACATATATAATTTCTGGCCTCATGATGGAGAGAGTATTGCCCAAGCTTGGGGGAGATTGAAGTCTTTAATGCTCAAATGCCCCATTCATGAGCTTCCTGGTAATGTTATTATTGATAATTTCTATGCAAGACTTTCTTTTCAAGACAAGACCTTGCTGGATACTTCTTGTTCTGGATCATTTACACGCAAGAATGAAGAGTTTAAAAGGGACCTTCTTGATCGGATCCAAGAAAATACTGAAGGATGGGAGAACGACAAAGATAGAGAATCAGGTATAATTTATGATTATAAATGCATTGAAGCTTTTATGGATACTGATAAATTTCGTAATATGAGTGCTACATATGGTCTTGATTCCCAAGTTGTTGCAAATCTTTATAAAGCTTTTGCCTCTCATTATGAATTGCCTAAGAAGAATTTTGATAAGTATCATGAACCGTATAAAGATAAAATTGATTCATCTGTAAACAAATGTGTAGTGGTTGAAACTGTTGATAATGTTATTCCTGAAGCTTATATTGAAAAAACTCCTTTCCCTGCTAAAATGAAGGAGTACTCTGTCATATCTAGTGCGGTTAATAAAAGTGAAAAGAAACCTAAAGAACCTGAAGAACAAATTAAAATTGAACCTGCTGTTGCAATAGTTAAAGATCTTGTGACTGAAAATGTGGAGGATGGTCATATTATTTTCTGTGAAGATGCTTCTAATATTGTTTCACATCCTAATAAATCCAAACAAGTTAGTGTTCCTATGCTATCTGTTAGAATTGGTGATCATTGCTATTATGGTTTATGTGATATTGGTGCAAGTGTTAGTGCTATTCCTTATGAGCTTTACACGGAGATTATGCACGAAATTGGTTCTTGTGAACTTGAAGATATTGATGTGGTTATTCATCTGGCTAATAGAGAAACTATTTCTCCAATTGGTATTGTTCGAGATGTGGAAGTTCTATGTGGTAAGATTAAATATCCTGCTGACTTTTTGGTACTTGGTTCTGCTGCTAGTGATCATTGTCCTATCATTTTTGGTAGACCTTTTCTAAATACTTGTGGAGCTATTATAGATTGTAAGAAAGAGAAAATTTTGACTAGATTTGCTGGTGAACCTTATGAATTTAACTTTTCTAAATTTACCAAAACTCCTTATAAAGCTGACTTGCCTAGTAATGATTTTAAAATGGAGCAGTGTGCATCTATTGTTCTTGTTCCTAATAATCCTTTGCAGCAACATTTGGAGAATAGTGAAAGTGAAGCTTTTAGGAAAGAAAGAGATGAGCTTGAGGAAATTTTTCTTCGCCAACCTATTCTCAAGCATGATTTACCGGTGGAAGATTTGGGTACAACACCGCCACCAAAGGAAGATCCTGTTTTTGATTTAAAGCCTTTACCTGATAATCTTAAATATGCTCATATTGATGATAAGAAAATATATCCTGTTATTATTAGTTCTAAGCTTTCAGAGGTTGAGGAAGAAAGGTTATTGGAAATATTGAAGAAACACCGAGGAGCTATTGGCTATACTCTTGATGATTTGAAAGGGATTTCTCCTTCTATTTGCCAACATGCTATTAATATGGAAGATGATGCAAAGCCTGTTGTTGAACATCAACGTCGTCTAATTCCGAAGATGAAGGAAGTGGTAAGGAACGAGGTATTAAAACTCCTTGAAGCTGGTATTATATATCCTATTGCTGATAGTAGATGGGTTAGTCCTGTTCATTGTGTTCCTAAGAAAGGAGGAATGACTGTTGTGCCTAATGATAATGATGAGCTTATTCCTCAAAGAATAGTTGTAGGTTATAGAATGTGCATTGATTTTCGAAAAGTTAATAAAGTTACTAAGAAAGATCATTACCCTTTACCCTTTATTGATCAAATGCTAGAAAGGTTATCTAAAAATACTCATTTTTGCTTTCTTGATGGTTATTCTGGGTTTTCACAAATTGCTGTTAAAGCTAAAGATCAAGAGAAAACCACATTTACTTGTCCTTATGGAACTTATGCTTATAGGCGTATGCCTTTTGGTTTATGTAATGCTCCTGCTACTTTTCAAAGATGCATGTCTGCTATTTTTCATGGTTTTTGCGAAAGTATTGTAGAGGTGTTCATGGATGATTTTTCTGTCTATGGGAATTCTTTTGATAATTGCTTGCGAAACCTCGATAAAGTTTTGCAGAGATGTGAAGAAACTAACCTTGTTCTTAATTGGGAGAAATGCCACTTTATGGTTAATGAAGGAATTGTATTGGGACATAAAATTTCCGAGAGAGGTATTGAAGTTGATAGAGCTAAAGTTGAAGCAATTGAGAAGATGCCCTATCCGAGGGATGTTAAAGGTATTCGTAGTGTTCTTGGTCATGCTGGGTTTTATAGGAGATTTATTAAAGATTTCTCTAAAATTTCAAAGCCTCTTACTAATCTTCTTCAAAAAGATGTACCTTTTGTTTTTGATGATGATTGTAAGGAAGCTTTTGAAACTCTAAAGAAAGCCTTAACAACTGCTCCTGTAGTTGAACCTCCTGATTGGAATTTGCCTTTTGAAATTATGTGTGATGCTAGTGATTTTGCTGTAGGCGCTGCGGAGTAGATAAAAAATTAAATGTTATTCATTATGCTAGTAAGACTCTTGATGCTGCTCAAAGAAATTATGCTACAACTGAAAAGGAATTGTTAGCTGTAGTCTTTGCTTGTGATAAGTTTAGACCCTATATTGTTGATTCGAAAGTTACAATTCATACTGATCATGCTGCAATTAGATACCTTATGACAAAGAAAGATGCTAAGCCAAGGCTTATTAGATGGGTACTTTTGTTGCAAGAATTTGATTTACATATTATAGATAGGAAAGGTGCTGATAATCCTGTTGCTGATAATTTGTCTAGATTGGAAAATATTGCTTATGATCCTGTTCCTGTTAATGATAGTTTTCCAAATGAACAATTGGCTGTAATAAAGGTGAGCTCGCGAGAGAGCCCTTGGTATGCAGATTATGCTAACTTTATTGTTTCGAAGTATTTGCCTCCAACCTTTTCAGCTCAGCAAAGGAGGAAATTCTTTTATGACTTGAGGCATTATTTTTGGGATGACCCACACTTGTATAAAGAAGGAGTAGATGGTATTATGCGAAGATGTGTTCCTGAATATGAACAACAGGAGATATTGAATAAATGTCATGGAAGTGTTTATGGAGGACATCACGCTGGAGATAGAACCGCGCAAAAGGTTCTACAATCAGGTTTTTATTGGCCAACACTCTTCAAAGATGCAAGGAAATTTATTTTATCTTGTGATGAATGTCAAAGAGTTGGTAATATCTCTAGACGCAATGAAATGCCTATGAATTATACTCTTGTTATTGAACCATTCGATTGTTGGGGATTCGACTTCATGGGACCTTTCCCTTCTTCAGACGGTAACACTCATATACTTGTCGCTGTTGATTATGTTACTAAATGGGTAGAAGCTATACCTACAAAAAGTGCTGATGGTGAGACCTCTATAAAAATGCTTGTAGATATTATATTTCCTAGATTTGGAGTACCTAGATATATTATGACTGATGGAGGTTCTCATTTTATTCATGGAGGTTTTAGAAAAACTCTTGCTAAGTATGGTATTAATCATAGAATTGCTTCTGCTTATCATCCTCAAACTAGTGGTCAAGTAGAATTATCAAATAGAGAGATTAAAGCTATCTTAGGAAAGACTGTTAATAAATCTAGGAGGAATTGGGCTAGCAAATTGAAAGAAGCACTATGGGCTTATAGAACTGCTTATAAAAATCCTATGGGAATGTCACCTTATAAAATGGTTTATGGAAAAGCTTGTCATTTACCTTTAGAACTAGAGCACAAAGCTTATTGGGCTGTTAGAGAACTAAATAAAGATCCTAAATTAGCCGGTAATAAGAGGTTGTTGCAATTAAGTTCTCTAGATGAATGGAGAAGTGAAGCTTATGAAAATGCTAAACTCTTTAAAGAAAAAGTTAAGAAATGGCATGATAGAAGGATCATCAAAAGAGAATTTAATGTTGGAGATCAAGTTCTATTGTATCGGTCTCGTCTCAGATTCTTTGCAGGGAAATTACTCTCGAAGTGGGAAGGACCATATGTTGTTGAGGAGGTGTATCGTTCAGGAGCAATTAAAATTAGCTCTCTCCAAGGCAATGCCACACAAGTGGTGAATGGACAAAGACTCAAGCATTATATCTCGGGTGATTCTTATAATGTGGATGTTGATATTATTCAAGTGGAAACACCGGAGGCTTTCATCAAAGGACAAATTGACAGTCCGCCAGAACTCGACTTTGAATAGGTAACAGTACAGGTAATAAAAAGTCCGCGTTTACCTTTCCGAACATTATTTCTGCTGTTTTTGGAAAATATGAAAAATTACGGAACCGAAACGGAGTGGAAAAGACGCGCGAGGGCCCGTCACCACAGGCCGGCGCGGGCCCCACCCTGGCCGCGCCGACCTATGGTGACAGCCCCTCGGCGTCCCGTTTCCACTCGTTTTCGGCCTGGAACCTTCCTTTTGTCGTAAAAATATTTGCTATATAATCCCCCGGACCCCTGGAGGTCCGTAATATCGTTTTCTCGTCGTGTTTTGTTTCGAGCTGTTTTCTGCCAGATTTGTTTTGATCTAGAAGCACCATGGTCTCCAACAACAAAGACAAGGGGCCTTGGAGGGAAGAGATGGATGAGAGGATCAATAAGGAGAAGGAGAAGATAGCGTCAGCAAAAGGAGAGTGGGAAACTACGAGGAGTAAGCCAATTTTGGTGGGATCGGTTAATACTGGGCGTTCTTTTTCTCATAACTTGCAGGGAGCTCTTCCGCCTGCTCTGGACCTCGATTCTTTCCCTTGTGTGGAGGAAGCAATACGGGTTGCTGATGAGTTTTGTGATCAATATCGTGCTCTAAGGAGGGAAGTGGAGATACTTCAGGAGGAGAACCAGCGACTTCGCAGAATGCTGGAATATTACTCAAATCCCAGCACAAGGCCGTCACCGCCACACTCGGGTAACAATGAGTCTCTTCAGGTTTTGGTGCAGAATTGCAAAATTGAGAAGCTGAAGCTGAAGGAGATCCTTATGAAGCGCGAGAAGAATCCATCACCATCATCACCGAAGGAGTAATTCATCATCGGTATTGGCATCCCCTTGGTTTGTTCCAAGCTTGGGGGAGTGCCGCGGTATCACATCATCATTACCTTTATCTTTTACTATCAAGTAGTGTCATATCATGAGTAGGGAAGTT
This sequence comes from Lolium multiflorum, assembly GCA_030979885.1. Lineage (NCBI taxonomy): Eukaryota > Viridiplantae > Streptophyta > Magnoliopsida > Poales > Poaceae > Lolium > Lolium multiflorum. The sequence goes on from CM061750.1 coordinate 161,126,337, forward strand.
ATCATATGGAATAGTATGCAATGTGGAAGTATCTCTCTTAGTTAGTTATCTATGTATCCGTTGGTGTGAGTTATCGTTATGGAATATTAATGAGAAGTCTTATCATTTACTTTTTGCACACCTTATTTTAGTTTGCAATCTCCATTATATGATTACTCTTGACATGAGTATTGATATCACTTTGGGAGCATTAAGTAAATCTATTTGGTTTTGGCAAACTTAGCATTGGTCAATAGCAACAACACCCTGATGTTTAATAGGAGAGAGAAATACACTTAGATACATTACTCCATTATCTCTATGCTTAGTATTCTTAAGTTAAAATTGCTTGTGCTTATGAGAAAGATGCATGATTGTTTCTATCATATGTATATTTGTTTGTTTCCCTCAACCTTTATGCTTGCTATCAAACCTTGCTAGCCAAAGACCTGTATCGAGAGGGAATGCTTCTCATACATCCATGACCTTAGACCAAACCTATGCCATTTGTGTCCACCATACCTACCTACTACATGGTATTTTCTGCCATTCCAAGTAAATACTTCATGTGCTACCTTTAAATTATTCAAACTACTACTCCTTATTTGTGTCAATGTTCTATAGCTCATGAGGAAGTATGTGGTGTTTCATCTTTCAATCTTGTTGGGCGGACTTTCACCAATGGACTAGCGGCACATCCGCTTATCCAATAATTTTGCAATAAGAGCTGGCAATGAGGTTCCCAGCCTCAATTAATAACCTTCATTAATAATTCTCTTCACATGTTTTGCTCTGATTCATCAGTAAGCAACTTAATTTTGCAATAGACACTCCTCCATGGTATGTGAATGTTGGAAGGCACCCGAGGATTCGGTTAGCCATGGCTTGTGCAAGCAAAGGTGGGGAGGAGTGTCATCATAATAAAACTAAAATAAAAGGGCACTCCTTCATGGTATGAGATTGTTGGCAGGCACCCGAGGATTCGGTTAGCCATGGTTTGTGAAAGAAAGGTTGGAAGGAGTGCCACCCAAAAATAAAAATAATTCATGGGAGCCGCTCTTTGAAGGTTCGCTTGGCAAGGGGGTTAGAGTACCCGCTACCATTCGTTGACAACAACAAACACCGCTCAAAATCTTACTTTTATGCTCTTTATATGATTTCAAAATTTGAAAAGCTCTAGCACATGATTTAATCCCTGCTTCCCTCTGCGAAGGGCCTATCTTTTACTTTTATGTTGAGTCAGTAAACCTATTTCCCTCTATCTCAAGCAAGCAATTGAGTTGTTGTGAACCAATCATTTATGCTGTGATCCAGTTAATCATGTCTTTTATACTTTCTTGTTTAGTACCAATTTTATCTGAATGAATATGACTTTGAAGTTATCAATGATTATGAGGAGATTGTTATGCTTAAATATGAAGGCTCAGCTATAAATTCTAATATGAAAGTTTTGCTTAGAAGTACAATCCGTTAGTAGTTCTCTGACCAAGAACAAAGTTTGCCATCACCAATTATGATTTCTTATGCACCTTTACTTGTGATTTCTCTTTACTTATTTCAAGATGAGTTATATGAGGAAGTTGTTTACCAGAATGTCTTGTGTGAATGAATATGATGCTTCTTGTCCGTATTTTATTTATCGACTCTTCACTCCATAAACATGTGGTCTTGTTTATCGAGCTCAGTTTCGCTTGGGGACAAGCGAGGTCTAAGCTTGGGGGAGTTGATACGTCCAATTTGCATCACTATTTTGTATCATAATTTGCTGTTATTCATTGATATATTTCATATTGGGACACAATACTTATGTTATTTCATCTATTTTGCATGTTTCATCATCATTGGAGGATCAAGCACCGGAGCCAGGATTCTGCTGGAAAAAGCACCGTCAGAACGCAATATTTCGGAAGATCAACTGTGGAAGGGAATTTCACGTAAATTCCTATTTTTCCAGATGACGGAGGGAGCCAAAAGGGGGAGCAGAGAGGAGCCACTGTGGGCCCAGACCACAGGGCGGCGCGGCCCAAGGCCTGGCCGCGCCACCCTGTGCTCTGGGGGCCCCACAGCCCCTTTCGCCTCCTTTTCTTCGCGTACTCCTTCGTCCCGAAAACCTAAGACACATAGAGGACCTCACGAGGGGTTACAGCCGCCTCTGCGGGGCGGAGAACACTAGAGAGAAAAGAGCTCTCCGGCGGGCAGGAATCCGCCGGGGAAATTCCCTCCCGGAGGGGGAAATCGATGCCATCGCCATCGTCATCGAGCGGGACATCATCTCCATCATCATCTCCACCATCTACACCGCCATCACCACCGCTGCACCTCGTCATCGCTGTAGCAATTCGGGTTAAATCTTGATTGTTTGATAGGGGAAACTCTCCCGGTGTTATTCTATACTTGTTGTAGATGCTATTGAGTGAAACCATTGAACCAAGGTTTATGTTCAGATTGTTATTCATCATCATATCACCTCTGATTGTATTCCATATGATGTCTCGTGAGTAGTTCGTTTAGTTCTTGAGGACATGGGTGAAGTCTAAATGCTAGTAGTGAATTATGGTTGAGTAATATTCAATGTTATGATATTTAAGTTGTGGTGTCATTCTTCTAGTGGTGTCGTGTGAACGTCGACTACACGACACTTCACCATTTATGGGCCTAGGGGAGTGCATCTTGTATTCGGTTGCTAATTGCGGGGTTGCCGGAGTGACAGAAACCTGAGCCCCCGTTAGTATATCGATGCAGGAGGGATCGCAGGATCTCAGAGTTTAAGGCTGTGGTTAGATTTATCTTAATTACTTTCTTGTAGTTGCGGATGCTTGCAAGGGGTATAATCACAAGTATGTATTAGTCCTAGGAAGGGCGGTGCATTAGCATAGGTTCACCCACACAACACTTATCAAAACAATGAAGATTATTAAACCACATGAAGCGAAAGTACTAGACTAAAATCCCCGTGTGTCCTCAAGAACGTTTGGTCATTATAAGTAAACAAACCGGCTTGTCCTTTGTGCTAAAAAGGATTGGGCCACTCGCTGCAATTATTTCTCTCGCATTTTATTTACTTGTACTTTATTTATCTGCAATATCAAAACCCCCTGAATACTTGTCTGTGAGCATTTACAGTGAATCCTCCATCGAAACTGCTGCCAACACCTTCTGCTCCTCGTTGGGATCGACATTCTTACTTATCGAAGATACTACGATACACCCCCTATACTTGTGGGTCATCACGCCCCCCTTCTTGGCCGCGGCCCGTGGTGGGGCCCTCGTGCCGCCCTTGACCTACCCTTCCGCCTACTTAAAGCCTCCGTGACGAAACCCCCAGTACCGAGAGCCACGATACGGAAAACCTTCCAAAGACGCAGCCGCCGCGAATCCCATCTAGGGGGATTGATACGTCTCCAACGTATCGATAATTTCTTATGTTCCATGCTACTTTATTGATGATACCTACATGTTTTATGCACATTATATGTCATATTTATGCATTTTCTGGAACTAACCTATTAACAAGATGCCGAAGAGCCAGTTGTTTCTGCTGTTTTTGGTTTCAGAAATCCTAGTAAAGAAATATTCTCGGAATTGGACGAAACTTTCGCCCAGGGTCCTATTTTTGCACGAAGCTTCCAAAGACCGAAGACCTAACGAAGTGGGGCCACGAGGCAGCCAGGGGGGTGGCCGGCGCGGCCTAGGGCTTGGCCGCGCGGCCCTGGCCCCTGGGCCCTCGTGTGGCCCCCCGCGTTGACCTTCCGCCTACTTAAAGCCTCCGTCGCGAAACCCCCAGTACGAGAGCCACGATACGGAAAACCTTACAGAGACGCCGCCGCCGCGAATCCCATCTCGGGGATTCAGGAGATCGCCTCCGGCACCCTGCCGGGAGGGGATTCATCTCCCGGAGGACTCTTCATCGCCATGATCGCCTCCGGAGTGATGAGTGAGTAGTTCACCCTGGACCATGGGTCCATAGTAGCTAGATGGTCGTCTTCTCCTTGTTGTGCTTCATTGTTAGATCTTGTGAGCTGCCTAACATGATCAAGATCATCTATCTGTAATACTATATGTTGTGTTTGTCGGGATCCGATGGATAGAGAGTACTATGATTATGGTGATTATCAATCTATTGTTCATGTGTTGTTTATGATCTTGCATGCTCTCCGTTATTAGTAGAGGCTCTGGCCAAGTTTTTACTCTTAACTCCAAGAGGGAGTATTTATGCTCGATAGTGGATTCATGCCTCCATTGAATCTGGGACAGTGACAGAAAGTTCTAAGGTTGTGGATGTTCTTGCCACTAGGGATAAAACATTGATGCTATGTCTAAGGATGTAGTTGTTGATTACATTACGCACCATACTTAATGCAATTGTCTGTTGCTTTGCAACTTAATACTGGAGGGGGTTGGACGATAACTCGAAGGTGGACTTTTTAGGCATAGATGCAGTTGGATGGCGGTCTATGTTCTTTGTCGTAATGCCCGGATTAAATCTCACTATATTTACCATGTCATGTATATGCATTATTATGCCTTTCTCTATTTGTCAATTGCCCGACTAATTTGTTCACCCAACATGCTTTTATCTTATGGGAGAGACACCTCTAGTGAACTGTGGACCCCGGTCCTATTCTTTCCATAGCATACAATCTACTTGTTTTATTGTTTTCTTTGCAAACATCTTCCACTCGATACGTTTAATCCTTTGTTACAGCAAGCCGGTGAGATTGACAACCTCACTGTTTCGTTGGGGCAAAGTACTTTGGTTGTGTTGTGCAGGTTCCTAGTTGGCGCCGGAATCCCTGGTGTTGCGCCGCATCACATTTCGCGACCATCAACCTTCAACGTGCTTCTTGGCTCCTACTGGTTCGATTAAACCTTGGTTTCATACTGAGGGAAACTTGCTTTGTGCGCATCATACCTTCCTCTTGGGGTTCCCAACGGACGTGTACATCTACGCGCATCAAGCACTTTTTCTGGCGCCGTTGCCGGGGAGATCAAGACACGCTGCAAGGGGAGTCTCCACTTCTCAATCTCTTTACTTTGTTTTTGTCTTGCTTTATTTTATTTACTACTTTGTTTGCTGCACTAAATCAAAACACAAAAAAATTAGTTGCTAGTTTTACTTTATTTACTGTCTTGCTCTCTATATCAAAAACACAAAAAAATTAGTTACTCGTCTTTACCTTATTTGCCTAGTTTACTTTTTGCTTATTGCATCATGTTTCCTTTTAATTTCACCACAAAGGACATACCGGTAGGACGTGGGTCCATAGTTGGGAGAAATAATATAGAAGAATTTTTCAATCATGTTAGTATTACTGAAGATTTTGAAGATAGACACTTGGTAGAACTTGCACCTACCTATGAAATTGCTGCTGCTGCTTTAGTTCGCTTGTTGGAAACTAAATTTGTTAATCTCAATCCTATAATCCAACACATGTTTCTTACACTTGGTGATATGGAAGAAGGGGAAAAGAAAGATTTTGTTTTAGAAACCCTTCTTAGAGAATTTGGTGGTCTAGCAAGAGAGGCTAGAAAGGTTTTTGCTAAATTTAATATGCTAGGTTCTCATACCAATTTTATTGGTCTCCTTGAAAAAATGGACATGGATAGAATAATGTACACTAATAACATTAATGATGGAGGGGAAATCAAAGCACCAATACCATGTAAACTTCTAGCTATGAATGACGCACTAGAAAATAACTATGCTTGGCTTGTTCCGGAAAATTTGTTCGATGAGAGTAGCAAGCCTAAGACTAATGAAAAGGGAGACGCTAAAACTTATATATCAAATATACTATGCTTGGTTGAGAAAACTCCCAACACCCCTGGTAATGATGTTGATGCTTCTACTCTCGATGTTACTTGATTTGCACTTTCTGCGCCTAGCTGAAAGGCGTTAAAGAAAAGCGCTTATGGGAGACAACCCATGTTTTTACCTACAGCAATTTTTTGTTTTATTGAGTCTTGGAAGTTGTTTACTACTGTAGCAACCTCTCCTTATCATGTTTTTGTGCCAAGTAAAGTTTCTATGTCAAAGTTGGTATTATATTTGGGATCGCTGCGCAGAAACAGCATTGCTGTCTGTCACGAATCTGGGCATAATTCTCTGTAGAAAATTCGAAAAAATCTGCCAATTTACGAGCGTGATCCTCAGATATGTACGCAACTTTCATTAGTTTTGAGTTTTTCCATTTGAGCAAGTCTGGTGCCATTTATAAATTCGTCTTTACGGACTGTTCTGTTTTTGACAGATTCTGCCTTTTATTTCGCATTGCCTCTTTTGCTATGTTGGATTTATTTCTTTGATCCATTAATGTCCAGTAGCATTATGCAATGTCCAGAAGTGAAAATAATGATTGTGTCACCTCTGAATGTGTGAATTATTAATGATGCACTAACCCTCTAATGAGTTTGCTTGAAGTTTGGTGTGAAGGAAGTTTTCAAGGGTCAAGAGAGGAGAATGATATACTAAGATCAAGAGGAGTGAAAGCTCTAAGCTTGGGGATGCCCCCGTGGTTCATCCCTGCATATTTTAAGAAGACTCAAGCGTCTAAGCTTGGGGATGCCCAAGGCATCCCCTTCTTCATCGACAACATCATCAGGTTCCTCCCCTGAAACTATATTTTTATTCAGTCACATCTTGTGTTCTTTACTTGGAGCGTCGGTTTGTTTTGTTTTTGTTTTTGTTTGAATAAGATGGATCCTAGCATTCACTTTGTGGGAGAGAGACACGCTCCGCTGTTGCATATGGACACATGTGTCCTTAGGCTTTACTCATAATGTTCAAGGCGAAGTTTCTTCTTCGTTAATTTGTTATATGGTTGGAATTGGAAAATGCTACATGTAGTAATTCTAAAAATGTCTTGGATAATGTGATACTTGGCAATTGTTGTGCTCATGTTTAAGCTCTTGCATCATATGCTTTGCACCCATTAATGAAGAAATACATAGAGCTTGCTAAAATTTGATTTGCATATTTGGTTTCTCTAAGGTCTAGATAATATCTAGTATTGAGTTTTGAACAACAAGGAAGACAGTGTAGAGTCTTATAATGTTTACAATATGTCTTTTATGTGAGTCTTGCTGCACTTGTTCATCCTTGAGTTTGCTTCAAATAACCTTGCTAGCCTAAACCTTGTATCGAGAGGGAATACTTCTCATGCATCCAAAATCCTTGAGCCAACTACTATGCCATTTGTGTCCACCATACCTACCTACTACATGGTATTTCTCCGCCATTCCAAAGTAAATTGCTTGAGTGCTACCTTTAAAATTCCATCATTCACCTTTGCAATATATAGCTCATGGGACAAAATAGCCTTAAAAACTATCGTAGTATTGAATATGTACTTATGCACTTTATATTTTATTAAGTTGCTTGTTGTGCGATAACCATGTTTCTGGGGAACGCCATCAACTATTGTTGAATATCATGTGAGTTGCTATGCATGTCCGTCTTGTCTGAAGGTCTATCATTTTAGTGGTTGGAGCATGCAAAATTGTTAGAGAAGAACATTGGGCCGCTAACTAAAGCCATGAATCATGGTGGAAGTTTCAGTTTTGGACATATATCCTCAATCTCATATGAGAATAATAACTTTGCTACATGCTTATGCATTAAAGAGGAGTCCATTATCTGTTGTCCATGTTGTCCCGGTATGGATGTCTAAGTTGAGAATAATCAAAAGCGAGAAATCCGAAATGCGAGCATTCTCCTTGGACCTTTGTACAGGCGGCATGGAGGTACCCCTTTGTGACACTTGGTTGAAACATGGCATGCAAAGATCCGGTAGTCCAAGTTAAGTAGGACGAGGTGCGGGCACTATTAGTATACTATGCGTGAGGCTTGCAACTTGTAAGATATAATTTTCATAACTCATATGCTTTATTACTACCGTTGACAAAATTGTTTCATGTTTTCAAAATAAAAGCTCTAGCACAAATACAGCAATCGATGCTTTCCTCTGCGAAGGACCATTCTTTTACTTTTATTGTTGAGTCAGTTTACCTATCTCCTTCCACCTTAAGAAGCAAACACTTGTGTGAACTGTGCATTGATTCCTACATACTTGCATATTGCACTTGTTATATTACTTTATGTTGACAATATCCATGAGATATACATGTTACAAGTTGAAAGCAACCGCTGAAACTTAATCTTCTTATGTGTTGCTTCAACACCTTTACTTTGATTTATTGCTTTATGAGTTAACTCTTATGCAAGACTTATTGATGCTTGTCTTGAAGTACTATTCATGAAAAGTCTTTGCTATATGATTCAGTTGTTTACTCATGTCATTACCTTTGCTTTGATCGCTGCATTCATTACATATGTTTACAAATAGTATGATCAAGATTATGATGGCATGTCACTTCAGAAATTATCTTTGTTATCGTTTTACCTGCTCGGGACGAGCAGAACTAAGCTTGGGGATGCTGATACGTCTCCAACGTATCGATAATTTCTTATGTTCCATGCTACTTTATTGATGATACCTACATGTTTTATGCACATTATATGTCATATTTATGCATTTTCTGGAACTAACCTATTAACAAGATGCCGAAGAGCCAGTTTCTGTTTTCTGCTGTTTTTGGTTTCAGAAATCCTAGTAAAGAAATATTCTCGGAATTGGACGAAACTTTCGCCCAGGGTCCTATTTTTGCACGAAGCTTCCAGAAGACCGAAGACCTAACGAAGTGGGGCCACGAGGCAGCCAGGGGGGTGGCCGGCGCGGCCTAGGGCTTGGCCGCGCGGCCCTGCCCCCTGGGCCCCTCGTGTGGCCCCCCGCGTTGACCTTCCGCCTACTTAAAGCCTCCGTCGCGAAACCCCCAGTACCGAGAGCCACGATACGGAAAACCTTCCAGAGACGCCGCCGCGAATCCCATCTCGGGGGATTCCGGAGATCGCCCCGGCACCCTGCCGGAGAGGGGATTCATCTCCGGAGGACTCTTCATCGCCATGATCGCCTCCGGAGTGATGAGTGAGTAGTTCACCCCTAGACCATGGGTCCATAGCAGTAGCTAGATGGTGTCTTCTCCTTGTTGTGCTTCATTGTTAGATCTTGTGAGCTGCCTAACATGATCAAGATCATCTATCTGTAATACTATATGTTGTGTTTGTCGGGATCCGATGGATAGAGAGTACTATGATTATGGTGATTATCAATCTATTGTTCATGTGTTGTTTATGATCTTGCATGCTCTCCGTTATTAGTAGAGGCTCTGGCCAAGTTTTTACTCTTAACTCCAAGAGGGAGTATTTATGCTCGATAGTGGGTTCATGCCTCCATTGAATCTGGGACAGTGACAGAAAGTTCTAAGGTTGTGGATGTGCTGTTGCCACTAGGGATAAAACATTGATGCTATGTCTAAGGATGTAGTTGTTGATTACATTACGCACCATACTTAATGCAATTGTCTGTTGCTTTGCAACTTAATACTGGAGGGGGTTCGGACGATAACCTGAAGGTGGACTTTTTAGGCATAGATGCAGTTGGATGGCGGTCTATGTTCTTTGTCGTAATGCCCGGATTAAATCTCACTATATTTACCATGTCATGTATATGCATTATTATGCCTTTCTCTATTTGTCAATTGCCCGACTGTAATTTGTTCACCCAACATGCTTTTATCTTATGGGAGAGACACCTCTAGTGAACTGTGGACCCCGGTCCTATTCTTTCCATAGCATACAATCTACTTGTTTTACTGTTTTCTTTGCAAACATCTTCCACTCGATACGTTTAATCCTTTGTTACAGCAAGCCGGTGAGATTGACAACCTCACTGTTTCGTTGGGGCAAAGTACTTTGGTTGTGTTGTGCAGGTTCCTAGTTGGCGCCGGAATCCCTGGTGTTGCGCCGCATCACATTTCGCGACCATCAACCTTCAACGTGCTTCTTGGCTCCTACTGGTTCGATTAAACCTTGGTTTCATACTGAGGGAAAACTTGCATCGTGCGCATCATACCTTCCTCTTGGGGTTCCCAACGGACGTGTACATCTACGCATCGGGATTCGGAGATCGCCTCCGGCACCCTGCCGGAGTGGGGATCATCTCCGGAGGACTCTTCATCGCCATGATCGCCTCCGGAGTGATGAGTGAGTAGTTCACCCCTGGACTATGGGTCCATAGCAGTAGCTAGATGGTTGTCTTCTCCTCATTGTGCTTCATTGTTGGATCTTGTGAGCTGCCTAACATGATCAAGATCATCTATCTGTAATTCTATATGTTGCGTTTGTCGGGATCCGATGGATAGAGAATACTATGTTATGGTGATTATCAATCTATTGTTTATGTGTTGTTTATGATCTTGCATGCTCTCCGTTATTAGTAGAGGCTCTGGCCAAGTTTTTGCTATTAACTCCAAGAGGGAGTATTTATGCTCGATAGTGGGTTCATGCCTCCATTGATACCTGGGACAGTGACAGAAAGTTCTAAGGTTGTGTTGTGCTGTTGCCACTAGGGATAAAACATTGATGCTATGTCCGAGGATGTAGTTATTGATTACATTACGCACCATACTTAATGCAATTGTCTGTTGTTTGCAACTTAATACCGGAGGGGTTCGGATGATAACCTGAAGGTGGACTTTTTAGGCATAGATGCAGTTGGATGGCGGTCTATGTACTTTGTCGTAATGCCCAATTAAATCTCACTATATTTACCATGTCATGTATGTGCATCGCTGCCCTCTCTATTTGTCAATTGCCCGACTGTAATTTGTTCACCCAACATGCTTTTATCTTATGGGAGAGACACCTCTAGTGAACTATGGACCCCGGTCCATTCTTTTATACTGAAATACAATCTACTGCAATACTTGTTTTTTACTGTTTTCTTGCAAACAATCATCTTCCACACAATACGGTTAATCCTTTGTTACAGCAAGCCGGTGAGATTGACAACCTCACTGTTTCGTTGGGACAAAGTAATTGGTTTGTGCAGTGTGTGATGGCGTGTAACTCACACGTTCGTTGGGAACCCCAAGAGGAAGGTATGATGCGCACAGCAGCAAGTTTTCCTCAGAAAGAAACCAAGGTTTATCGAACCAGGAGGAGCCAAGAAACACGTTGAAGGTTGATGGTGGCGAAATGTAGTGCGGCGCAACACCAGGGATTCCGGCGCCAACGTGGAACCTGCACAACACAAACCAAGTACTTTGTCCCAACGAAACAGTGAGGTTGTCAATCTCACCGGCTTGTAAACAAAGGATTAAGCGTATCGAGTGGAAGATGATTGTTTGCAAGAAAACAGTAAAAACAAGTATTGCAGTAGATTGTATTTCAGAAAGAGAATTGGACCGGGGTCCACCACTAGAGGTGTCTCTCCCATAAGATAAAAGCATGTTGGGTGAAAAAATTACAGTCGGGCAATTGATAAATAGAGAGGGCATACATGCACATACATGACATGATAAATATAGTGAGATTTAATTGGGCATTACGACAAAGTACATAGACCGCCATCCAACCGCATCTATGCCTAAAAAGTCCACCTTCAGGTTATCATCCGAACCCCTCCGGTATTAAGTTGCAAACAACAGACAATTGCATTAAGTATGGTGCGTAATGTAATCAACAACTACATCCTCGGACATAGCATCAATGTTTTATCCCTAGTGGCAACAGCACAACACAACCTTAGAACTTTCTGTCACTGTCCCAGGTATCAATGCAGGCATGAACCCACTATCGAGCATAAATACTCCCTCTTGGAGTTACTAGCAAAAACTTGGCCAGAGCCTCTACTAATAACGGAGAGCATGCAAGATCTTAAACAACACATAAACATCAGATTGATAATTACCATAGCATAGTATTCTCTATCCATCGGATCCCGACAAACACAACATATAGTATTACAGATAGATGATCTTGATCATGTTAGGCAGCTCACAAGATCCAACAATGAAGCACATAAGGAGAAGACAACCATCTAGCTACTGCTATGGACCCATAGTCCAGGGGTGAACTACTCACTCATCACTCCGGAGGCGATCATGGCGATGAAGAGTCCTCCGGGAGATGAATCCCTCTCCGGCAGGGTGCCGGAGGCGATCTCCTGAATTCCCCGAGATGGGATTCGCGGCGGCTGCGTCTCTGGAAGGTTTTCCGTATCGTGGCTCTCGGTACTGGCACTACAAGAAAAACCACCCTACAACAACACTTGATTTACAACCCTTTGAATATGTGTTGCAAAATTTAATCATAGATACAGATATATGCGATGCCCTGGCACCCGTTCGCGGTTGTTAAAAAAAGATGGAAACCACGCGGGTAGTAGAAAATAGTGGCTCCAACAGCGGGAGCAATTGCCGCCTACACGAAAAGTTATCTTTTGATATGCTACAAAATAATTCACGGTGGAGGAAATTTCGGCCTAATCTACTCCCATCCTCACAAAGTCCTACAACTGCAATCTGATAACGAGATCTCCCCAAGTGTTAGTTCGATCTACCATCCTCCTACCGCCGCCCCCTCCCCCTCCTCCATCTATCATCTCCGATGTCCCATCCAAACGCATCTCCATCTCGGACACCTTCGTCAGCGTCGTCGCTCGTCGCAGGACTGTGGCGGATGGACGCGTCTCTCCCTCCTGGTGTTGATCCTGATGAATGTGCACCCGTTCTAGTCCACGCCGACATCAGGGATCGAGCGAACCAGACGTGCACCGGACGCCCAACACCTAGCCGTCACCTCAGTACGCTGTTAGTTACCGTCACCAGGCGTCGCCCCCGTCCCACCGATGTTGCTTCTGTTTAAGACAGACCAGGTTAGTCGTTCTCTTGGTGTTTCTCTAATCTGCAGTACATGATGTAAGACGTGTGGTAGGCTGGGTGTGGTCCATGGATAATGCTGATACGCAGCTAGCTGAGGTTTGAACAGGAATTGAGTAATTATTACTAATCAGTGTTTTCTTATCAGATCGTTGGATTAGCGGTGGTTTTCAGTTGAAGTAGCTCTAGCGATTTGCATTGACTTTAAGAAAGACACGATGTGTCCATCATGTTACAACATATAGAGAAAATCATTGCTAACATATTTGCTACTAGTTTCGACATGTGAAACCACTCGAGAAGGTTTGATTCTCTTCTCTATTATGATCCTGCAGTCAATTGACTCGTTTTGTGTCCTGCAGAAAGAATAAAATAATCGGTCTACTCCCTTCATGTGTACCCGACGAACTGAAGTGTGCCTATGTGGTTCAGGTTACCAATTCAGTGCCGCTTTTCGCTAATCTCTTGTATTAAGCATTTCCTCTATGGCTTCTTGTGCTTGAATCTGCATAATTTGAGCTAGGGAGAAGCGATTATAATCAGGGGACATGTGGGAAGGGCTAGAGGTTTTTACTATCTCAGATCGACTCAATATTGTAACCAGTTAAAGAAATTTAGTGCTATGTGTGCAGCTTGCAGGTTTCCTAGTCGGCTATAATAATGATGTGTGTAGATTGCAGGTTTCCTGGTAAGCATGATTTATTTGGAAAAATAAAGTTATGTAAGAATTACTATCTCCTCCTTTCGGCTGTTACAGATATCTTATGTTTATGATAGAAACTAATTTGCCATTTCATATCCTAATTAATATGCAGACTTTAAGTGTTAACTGCCCTGTCATATATGCAGCTTGAATGTTCCGTTCTTTCTGTGTGTATATGATCAAGAAGTGCATTACAAGGTTGATCTTTTGCTTCTATTATTTTTCTAAATTATGTAGCTGATTTTAGTAACATGAATCCAGACCATTGCAACATAATTTATGCATCATAGATGAGAAATGACACTGTAGTTTTGCTTGCGATATTCTGCTTTAATCTAGTATGTACTACATTTCTAAAGAATAACATGAAGCGTGGTACATTATATGTTCCTTTTATTATGGCAGGACAAGTAGTACTGACTGCCGAGCAACGTGTTATGTCATTGTTATATTATTTTGACATGCTCATATTGGTGCACTTGGACTCTTCTTTTGGCAGGGGTAACTCATAAATGACTGAATATCTTTGAGCTAGTGGGTAAGCTATAATGCTCCTAGACGTATTCCTATAGTTGTGTTACTGTTTACTGACCTGCTCCTGAGATATATGTGAACTACTGCTTATGCCCACTAATAGTTTAGCTTTTGGGGTATTCTGACTGACCATTATGTAGATCTAGTTAACTAGATGATGCTGATCGGTTGTTAAACCAATCCTTTCATATCTTTATCAGAGTTACTTCTTTTTCTGTATTTCCTTTGTCTTTTGATCTGTGTGGTACCGACTTGACATCTAGGTGGCGTGCTCTATTTTAAATTCAGGGGATATCACAAATTATCTTGCATGAGTTAGCTTTGGCATTCTATGAGGCGTTCAAAGAAATTCCAAGCAACATGTGGATGTGAACAGAAGGTATCATAAACAAAGATGCGCAGTATATAATTTGCTTTCATTTTTCAATAGACTTTACTTTATATGTAAGTATATCTTGAAAAGAAACACACAGATTAGTGCTTTGCATCGTGAATATATCCCATGTTTTAGATATATTTATGTAATTTGACATTTTCGAATGGTAGGTACTAGAGCAACTAGGTAGTATAATTTCGTATACCCTTGCCTACTGTTTTTTTCCCACATCCATTCTAAAAATGGAATCTTTGTTTTTGCAGGACCAAAAGATCATCAAGCTAGGACCGTTACATTGAAATGCTACAATGCAAGGCAGAGCACGTGAAGGAATATGTACAGTATAGGATTAGATTTTATAATATCATATTATGATGCCAGATTGTAAGATGTGTACTCTTAAGACAATTTTCATGTACGGATGGCGATTTTAATTATAAATAAAGAAATGTTTCTTCATGCAATGCGTTCATATTCTGCAATTTTTGTGTTGCCGTATGTATATATTATCTTGATGAGGAGAAAATACAACAATATTTGAAGCTGCAAAGCCGCCAAATAAAAATCGAAATAAATTATTCAATCTGCACATATTATGTACCAACGGATACTACAGTTGCTTGACCTCCGTTGCCACTTTGCAACGCTTTATCTAATGGTTACCAACAGACTTATATGCGTTGCATTATACCCTTGCAACACCCAAAAACGCAACGCATTATTATCCATTGGTAGACACGCTAGCAACGCCCATATTGGCATTTAGATACATATAAATACGTTGCTGTAGGAGGGGTCATGTTGTAGTGTGGGGGTTTCGTCACGGAGGCTTTAAGTAGGCGGAAGGGTAGGTCAAGAGGCGGCACGAGGGCCCCACACCACAGGGCCGCGCGGCCAAGGGGGCCGCGCCGCCCTAGGGTGTGGCCCCCTCGTGGCTCCTCTTCGTCTCGTCTTCGGACTTCTGGAAGCTTCGTGGCAAAATAGGACCCTGGGCGTTGATTTCGTCCAATTCCGAGAATATTTCCTTACTAGGATTTCTGAAACCAAAAACAGCAGAAAACAGCAACTGGCTCTTCGGCATCTTGTTAATAGGTTAGTTCCGAAAATGCATAAATATGACATAAAGTGTGCATAAAACATGTAGATAACATCAATAATGTGGCATGGAACATAAGAAATTATCGATACGTTGGAGACGTATCAGCATCCCCAAGCTTAGTTCTACTCGTCCCGAGCAGGTAAAACGATAACAAAGATAATTTCTGAAGTGACATGCTACCAACATAATCTTGATCCAATAATAATGTAAAGCATGTGAACTGAGATCAAATCACTCAAAGCAAATATCTATATTGATATAAGAGATGATAATGCAAGAGTTAAACAAGCTAGAAGTTTTCATGAACTATTGCTTCAAAGACATGAAACCGCACAAGGTTCATTAAAGATGTGTTAAGTATTCAGCGTAGAAGTTCTATCCTTCATTCCAAGCATCAAGTAAATTTTCACAACATAAGAAGGATTCAGTCAAGTAAACATAAACATGAACGTCATGAATCAACTGTTTCGAAGTCTACTCAACCGGTGAGCGCAAGCATTTGGTATTAGCACCAGGATGTTATGGCATAAAGAACGTTAATGGGGGTTTGGAAGGCCAATGAGAGAAAGTCTTACAAAGCTGTAAATGATTACTAGACAAGAGGAAGTCTTATAATCGAAGCTATGCAAGGAGTAGTGATTGCCATGCAACGGATGCACATAGAGCTATATGTGTATGAAAGCTCTCCAATGGAACTAGTGGGGGTGCATCCAACTTGGTTGCTCACGAAGACCTAGAGCACTTTTGAGGAGGCTCATCATTGGAATATACAACCCAAGTTCTATAGTGTAAATTCCCCACATAGTTATACTAGTAAAACATGAAAACTCTCTCATATGGAGTGTAGGTGCTAAACATGAGCACAAATGATGACTATGAATATGCAGGTGCTAAAACATGAGCACAAGTGTGGATAAAAGATAGTAATGCTGCCCCCTTTTTCTTTATTCTCTTTTTTTTTTCTTTTCTTTTCTTTTTCTTTTCTTTTTTTTTTTTCTTTTTTTTTTCTTTTTCTTTTTGATGGCCTCCATGGCTCTTTTCACTTTTAGGGGCAACATCCTAATATGACAACACACTTTTTGGTACAAATAACTCATAATGAATAAAACATGATGTATGAAACTGTATGCCTCTGCCAGTGTAGCAGGATGTGCAATGATCTAGCGTAACATGGGTAAACCACACATCAGCTGTATAGAATCATGCAAAGCAATATACAAATAATAAATGACAACATGGCATGTAATGTAAAATGGATGTTGCATGGCAATATATCTCGGAACAGCTATGGAAATGTTGTGGTAGGTAGGTATGGTGGCTGTTTTGAGGAGATGTATGGGCTTATGTGTAGGAGAACAAGAGAAAGTCCTCCCACGGGTTTGGATGTACCGGCGAAGTATGCACAATTCTCAATGTGAGCAAAAGGCAATGCACAGTACCGAAGAGGCTAGCAAATATGGATGGTGGAAGTGCCAAAAACCGTAGCTTAACATTAGTCAAAAAGAACTCACAAGCTTATTGCAAACATCTAGCAGGTTCAACATTAAGAGCATGATTTAAAATTTTACCGACCTTCAGCACAACTTAGTCATTACGATGAACCTTTAGACATGGAAAGCTATCAAGTCCAACTACGCCTTCAACTATTTAAATAGAGTTTGTAGTACGGCACAAGCTTAAAGACAACAATCCACTACTAATTTTAACTTATTCAAACAACAAGTTTTACCATCTAAATACCTCAAAACATTTGCAAAGAATCAAGTTATCAAAGCTCAATGATCTACAAGATTATGCAAGTGTTTCATTATACCACTACCACATGCAACATTTCCTTAACCAACCGAATAACAATTTAACGAAGAAGAAACTTCGCCATGAACATTATGAGTAAAACCTAAGGACATATTTGTCCATATGCAACAGCGGAGCGTGTCTCTCTCCCACACAAAGAATGCTAGGATCCAACTTTATTCAAACAAAAACAAAAACAAAAACAAACCGACGCTCCAAGCAAAGTGCATAAGATGTGACGGAATAAAAATGTAGTTTCAGGGGAGGAACCTGATGATGTTGTCGATGAAGAAGGGGATGCCTTGGGCATCCCCAAGCTTAGACGCTTGAGTCTTCTTAGAATATGCAGGGGTGAACCACCGGGGCATCCCCAAGCTTAGAGCTTTCACTCCTCTTGATCATAGTATATCATACTCCTCTCTTGATCCTTGAAAACTTCCTTCACACCAAACTTCAAGCAAACTCATTAGAGAGTTAGTGCACAATAAAAATTTATATGTTCAGAGGTGACACAATCATTCTTTACACTTCTGGACATTGCATAAAGCTACTGGACATTAATGGATCAAAGAAATTAATCCAACATAGCAAAAGAGGCAATGCGAAATAAAAGGCAGAATCTGTCAAAACAGAACAGTTCGTAAAGACGAATTTTAAAATGGCACCATACTTGCTCAAACGGAAAAACTCAAAACTAATGAAAGTTGCGTACATATCTGAGGATCACGCTCGTAAATTGGCAGATTTTTTCGAATTTTCTACAGAGAATTGTGCCCAGATTCGTGACAGACAGCAATGCTGTTTCTGCGCAGCGATCCCAAATATAACATCAACTTTGACATAGAAACTTTACTTGGCACAAAAACATGATAAGGAGAGGTTGCTACAGTAGTAAACAACTTCCAAGACTCAAATATAAAACAAAGTACTGTAGTAAAAACATGGGTTGTCTCCCATAAGCGCTTTTCTTTAACGCCTTTCAGCTAGGCGCAGAAAGTGTATATCAAGTATTATCAAGAGATGAAGCATCAACAGCAGGGTTTGGAGTTTTCTCAACTAAACATGTTATCTCATCTATGTAAGTTTCAGAGGCTCCTTTTTCATTATTCTTAGGCTTGCTATTCTCATCAAACAAATTTTCAGGAACAAGCCAACCATAGTTATTTTCTAGAGCTTCATGCATTCCTAGGAGCTTACAAGGTATTGTTGTCTTAATCTCCCCACCATCATTAACATTATTAGTGTACTTTATTCTATCAATGTCCATCTTTTCAAGGGTACTAACAAAGTTGGTGTAAGAACCAAGCATTTTATATTTAGCAAAGACTTTTCTAGCCTCTCTTGCTACACCACCAAATTCTTTAAGAAGGGTTTCTAAAACAAAGTCTTTCTTTTCTCCTTCCTCCATATCACCAAGTGTGAGAAACATGTGTTGGATTATAGGATTGAGATTAACAAATTTAGTTTCCAACATGTGTACTAAAGAAGCAGCAGCAATTTCATAGGTAGGTGCAAGTTCTACCAAGTGTCTATCTTCAAAATCTTCAGTAATACTAACATGATTGAAAAATTCTTCTATATTATTTCTCCCAACTATAGACCCACGTCCTACCGGTATGTCTTTTGTGGTAAAATTAAAAGGAAACATGATGAATCTAGTAAAGTAAATGCAAGTAACTAATTTTTTTGTGTTTTCAATATAGAGAGCAAGACAGTAAATAAAGTAAAACTAGCAACTAATTTTTTGTGTTTTGTTTAGGTGCAGCAAACAAAGTAGTAAATAAAATAAAGCAAGACAAAAACAAAGTAAAGAGATTGAGAAGTGGAGACTCCCCTTGCAGCGTGTCTTGATCTCCAACACGCCAGAAAAAGAGCTTGATGGCGTGTAACTCACACGTTCGTTGGGAACCCCAGAGGAAGGTATGATGCGCACAGCACAAGTTTTCCCTCAGAAAGAAACCAAGGTTTATCGAACCAGGAGGAGCCAAGAAGCACGTTGAAGGTTGATGGTGGCGAAATGTAGTGCGGCGCAACACCAGGGATTCCGGCGCCAACGTGGAACCTGCACAACACAAACCAAGTACTTTGTCCCAACGAAACAGTGAGGTTGTCAATCTCACCGGCTTGCTGTAACAAAGGATTAAGCGTATCGAGTGGAAGATGATTGTTTGCAAGAAAACAGTAAAAAACAAGTATTGCAGTAGATTGTATTTCAGTAAAGAGAATTGGACCGGGGTCCACAGTTCACTAGAGGTGTCTCTCCCATAAGATAAAATCATGTTGGGTGAACAAATTACAGTCGGGCAATTGACAAATAGAGGGGCACCGCGATGCACATACATGACATGATAAATATAGTGAGATTTAATTGGGCATTACGACAAAGTACATAGACCGCCATCCAACTGCATCTATGCCTAAAAAGTCCACCTTCAGGTTATCATCCGAACCCCCTCCGGTATTAAGTTGCAAACAACAGACAATTGCATTAAGTATGGTGCGTAATGTAATCAACAACTACATCCTCGGACATAGCATCAATGTTTTATCCCTAGTGGCAACAGCACAACACAACCTTAGAACTTTCTGTCACTGTCCCAGGTATCAATGCAGGCATGAACCCACTATCGAGCATAAATACTCCCTCTTGGAGTTACTAGCAAAAACTTGGCCAGAGCCTCTACTAATAACGGAGAGCATGCAAGATCTTAAACAACACATAAACATCAGATTGATAATTACCATAGCATAGTATTCTCTATCCATCGGATCCCGACAAACACAACATATAGTATTACAGATAGATGATCTTGATCATGTTAGGCAGCTCACAAGATCCAACAATGAAGCACATAAGGAGAAGACAACCATCTAGCTACTGCTATGGACCCATAGTCCAGGGTGAACTACTCACTCATCACTCCGGAGGCGATCATGGCGATGAAGAGTCCTCCGGGAGATGAATCCCCTCCGGCAGGGTGCCGGAGGCGATCTCCTGAATCCCCCGAGATGGGATTCGCGGCTGCGTCTCTGGAAGGTTTTCCGTATCGTGGCTCTCGGTACTGGGGGTTTCGTCACGGAGGCTTTAAGTAGGCGGAAGGGTAGGTCAAGAGGCGGCACGAGGGCCCCACACCACAGGGCCGCGCCAAGGGGGGGGCCGCGCCGCCTAGGGTGTGGCCCCCTCGTGGCTCCTCTTCGTCTCGTCTTCGGACTTCTGGAAGCTTCGTGGCAAAATAGGACCCTGGGCGTTGATTTCTTCCAATTCCGAGAATATTTCCTTACTAGGATTTCTGAAACCAAAAACAGCAGAAAACAGCAACTGGCTCTTCGGCATCTTGTTAATAGGTTAGTTCCAGAAAATGCATAAATATGACATAAAGTGTGCATAAAACATGTAGATAACATCAATAATGTGGCATGGAACATAAGAAATTATCGATACGTTGGAGACGTATCAGCAGGTTCCACGTTGGCGCCGGACTCCCTGGTGTTGCGCCGCACTACATTTCGCCACCATCAACCTTCAATGTGCTTCTTGGCTCCTCCTGGTTCGATAAACCTTGGTTTCTTTCTGAGGGAAAACTTGCTGCTGTGCGCATCATACCTTCCTCTTGGGGTTCCCAACGAACGTGTGAGTTACACGCCATCAAGCTCTTTTTCTGGCGCTTGCCGGGGAACTGAAGAAAAGCTACACCACAGAGAATTGCCTCCCACGGCAACAGCTCTTTCTGGCGCCGTTGCCGGGAGATCAAGACACGCTGCAAGGGGAGTCTCCACTTCTCAATCTCTTTACTTTGTTTTTTTCTTGCTTTATTTTATTTACTACTTTGTTTGCTGCACCTAAACAAAACACAAAAAAATTAGTTGCTAGTTTTACTTTATTTACTGTCTTGCTCTCTATATCAAAAACACAAAAAAATTAGTTACTTGCATTTACTTTATCTAGTTTGTTTTATTTACCGTTGCTAAAATGAATACTCCTGAAAATACTAAATTGTGTGACTTCACAAATGCAAATAATAATGATTTCCTATGCACACCTATTGCTCCACCTGCTACTACAGCAGAATTCTTTGAAATTAAACCTGCTTTACTAAATCTTGTCATGAGAGATCAATTTTCTGGTGTTAGTTCTGATGATGCTGCTGCCCATCTTAATAATTTTGTTGAACTTTGTGAAATGCAAAAGTACAAGGATGTAGATGGTGATATTATTAAATTGAAATTGTTTCCTTTCTCATTAAGAGGAAGAGCTAAAGATTGGTTGCTATCTTTGCCTAAGAATAGTATTGATTCATGGACTAAATGTAAGGATGCTTTTATTGGTAGATATTATCCTCCCGCTAAAATTATATCTTTGAGAAGTAGCATAATGAATTTTAAGCAATTAGATACTGAACATGTTGCTCAAGCATGGGAGAGAATGAAATCTTTGGTAAAAAATTGCCCAACCCATGGACTGACTACTTGGATGATCATCCAAACCTTCTATGCAGGACTAAATTTTTCTTCGCGGAATTTATTGGATTCAGCTGCTGGAGGTACCTTTATGTCCATCACATTGGGGGCGGCTACAAAACTTCTTGATGATATGATGATAAATTACTCTGAATGGCACACGGAAAGAGCTCCACAAGGTAAGAAGGTAAATTCTGTTGAAGAATCCTCCTCCTTGAGTGATAAAATTGATGTGATTATGTCTATGCTTGTGAATGGTAGATCTAATGTTGATCCTAATAATGTTCCTTTAGCTTCATTGGTTGCTCAAGAAGAAAATGTTGATGTGAATTTCATTAAAAATAATAATTTCAACAACAATGCTTATAGGAACAACTCTGGTAATAACTATAGGCCATATCCTTCTGCTAATAGTAATGGTTATGGTAATTCTTATGGGAATTCTTACAACAATAATAGGAGTGTACCCCCTGGTCTTGAAGCTATGCTTAAAGAATTTATTAGTACACAAACTGCTTTTAACAAATCTGTTGAGGAAAAGCTTGATAAAATTGATATTCTTGCTTCTAGAGTTGATAGACTTGCCTCCGATGTTAATCTTTTAAAATTGAAAGTTATGCCTAATAATGATATTGATAATAAGATTACTACTACAGCAAATGCCATCCAAGTTAGAATTAATGAGAATATAAGGTTAATGGCTGAACTGCGTGCTAGGTGGGATAGAGAAGAAAATGAAAAACTAGCTAAAGAGAATAATGTAGCTAAAGTTTGGACTATTACCACCACTAGTAATGTTGATTCCTCACATGTTGCTGCACCTCCTACTATCAATGGTAAAATAATTGGTGTTGGCAATGTTTCTACTCCTAGTGCAAAGCGTACAAAATTGCCTGAAATTGCTAAAACTGCTGAAACTGCTTGTGATAAAACTGCTGAAATTTTTTCCAACCTTGGGGATGATGATCCCATTGCTGTAGCTCATAATGATTTAGATTTTGATGATTGCCACATCTCTGAAGTTATAAAGTTCTTGCAAAAACTTGCTAAAAGTCCTAATGCTAGTACTATAAATTTGGCTTTCACAAAACATATTACAAATGCTCTCATAAAAGCTAGAGAAGAGAAACTAAAACTTGAAACTTCTATTCCTAGAAAGTTAGAAGATGGTTGGGAGCCCATCATTAAGATGAGGGTCAATGATTTTGATTGTAATGCTTTATGTGATCTTGGTGCAAGTATTTCTGTTATGCCTAAGAAAGTCTATGATATGCTTGACTTGCCACCATTAAAGAATTGTTATTTGGATGTTAATCTCGCTGATAATGCTAAAAAGAAACCTTTGGGGAGAATTGATAATGTTCATATTGTGGTTAACAATAACCTTGTCCCCGTTGATTTTGTTGTCTTGGATATTGAATGCAATGCATCTTGTCCCATTATATTGGGAAGACCTTTTCTTCGAACCGTTGGTGCCACTATTGATATGAAGGAAGGTAATATTAAATATCAATTTCCTCTCAAGAAAGGTATGGAACACTTCCCTAGAAAAAGAATGAAGTTACCTTATGACTCTATTATTAGAGCAAATTATGATGTTGATGCTTCATCTCTTGATAATACTTGATATACTTTCTGCGCCTAGCTGAAAGGCGTTAAAGAAAAGCGCTTATGGGAGACAACCCATGTTTTTACTACAGCACTTTGTTTTATATTTGAGTCTTGGAAGTTGTTTACTACTGTAGCAACCTCTCCTTATCATGTTTTTGTGCCAAGTAAAGTCTCTATAGTAAGGTTCATACTAGATTTGGATTACTGCGCAGAGACAGATTTCTTTGCTGTCACGAATCTGGGCCTAATTCTCTGTAGGAAACTCAGAAAATTATGCCAATTTACGTGAGTGATCCTCAGATATGTACTCAACTTTCATTAGTTTTGAGTTTTTCCATTTGAGCAAGTCTGGTGCCATTTTAAAATTCGTCTTTACGAACTGTTCTGTTTTGACAGATTCTGCCTTTTATTTCGCATTGCCTCTTTTGCTATGTTGGATGAATTTCTTTGATCCATTAATGTCCAGTAGCTTTATGCAATGTCCAGAAGTGTAAAGAATGATTGTGTCACCTCTGAACATGTAAATTTTTATTATGCACTAACTCTCTAATGAGTTTGCTTGAAGTTTGGTGTGAAGGAAGTTTTCAAGGATCAAGAGAGGAGTATGATATACTATGATCAAGAGGAGTGAAAGCTCTAAGCTTGGGGATGCCCCCGTGGTTCACCCCTGCATATTTTAAGAAGACTCAAGCGTCTAAGCTTGGGGATGCCCAAGGCATCCCCTTCTTCATCGACAACATCATCAGGTTCCTCCCCTGAAACTACATTTTTATTCCGTCACATCTTATGTACTTTGCTTGGAGCGTCGGTTTGTTTTTGTTTTTGTTTTTGTTTGTTTGAATAAAGTTGGATCCTAGCATTCACTTTGTGGGAGAGAGACACGCTCCGCTGTTGCATATGGACAAATATGTCCTTAGGCTTTACTCATAATGTTCATGGCGAAGTTTCTTCTTCGTTAAATTGTTATATTGTTGGAATTGGAAAATGCTACATGTAGTAATTGCTATAATGTCTTGGATAATGTGATACTTGGCAATTGTTGTGCTCATGTTTAAGCTCTTGCATCATATACTTTGCACCCATTAATGAAGAAATACATAGAGCTTGCTAAAATTTGGTTTGCATATTTGGTTTCTCTAGAGTCTAGATAATATCTAGTATTGAGTTTTGAACAACAAGGAAGACGGTGTAGAGTCTTATAATGTTTACAATATGTCTTTTATGTGAGTCTTGCTGCACCGGTTCATCCTTGTGTTTGTTTCAAATAAACCTTGCTAGCCTAAACCTTGTATCGAGAGGGAATACTTCTCATGCATCCAAAATACTTGAGCCAACCACTATGCCATTTGTGTCCACCATACCTACCTACTACATGGTATTTCTCCGCCATTCCAAAGTAAATTGCTTGAGTGCTACCTTTAAAATTCCATCATTCGCCTTTGCAATATATAGCTCATGGGACAAATAGCCTTAAAAACTATTGTGGTATTGAATATGTACTTATGCACTTTATCTCTTATTAAGTTGCTTGTTGTGCGATAACCATGCTTCTGGGGACGCCATCAACTATTCTTTGTTGAATATCATGTGAGTTGCTATGCATGTTCGTCTTGTCTGAAGTAAGGGAGATCTACCACCTTATGGTTAAGCATGCATATTGTTAGAGAAGAACATTGGGCCGCTAACTAAAGCCATGAATCATGGTGGAAGTTTCAGTTTTGGACATATATCCTCAATCTCATGTGAGAATAATAATTGTTGCTACATGCTTATGCATTAAAGAGGAGTCCATTATCTGTTGTTCATGTTGTCCCGGTATGGGTGTCTAAGTTGAAGAATGATCAAAAGCGAGAAATCCAATGCGAACTTTCTCCTTAGACCCTTGTACAGGCGGCATGGAGGTACCCCATTGTGACACTTGGTTAAAACATGTGCATTGTGATGATCCGGTAGTCCAAGCTAAGTAGGACAAGGTGCGGGCACTATTAGTATACTATGCATGAGGCTTGCAACTTGTAAGATATAATTTACATAACTCATATGCTTTATTACTACTGTTGACAAAATTGTTTCATGTTTTCAAAATAAAAGCTCTAGCACAAATATAGCAATCGATGCTTTCCTCTTTGAAGGACCATTCTTTTACTTTTATGTTGAGTCAGTTCACCTATCTCTCTCCACCTCAAGAAGCAAACACTTGTGTGAACTGTGCATTGATTCCTACATACTTGCATATTGCACTTGTTATATTACTCTATGTTGACAATATCCATGAGATATACATGTTATAAGTTGAAAGCAACCGCTGAAACTTAATCTTCCTTTGTGTTGCTTCAATGCCTTTACTTTGATTTATTGCTTTATGAGTTAACTCTTATGCAAGACTTATTGATGCTTGTCTTGAAGTACTATTCATGAAAAGTCTTTGCTTTATGATTCACTTGTTTACTCATGTCATTACCATTGTTTTGATCGCTGCATTCATTACATATGCTTACAAATAGTATGATCAAGATTATGATGGCATGTCACTTCAGAAATTATCTTTGTTATCGTTTTACCTGCTCGGGACGAGCAGAACTAAGCTTGGGGATGCTGATACGTCTCCAACGTATCGATAATTTCTTATGTTCCATGCCACATTATTGATGATATCTACATGTTATATGCACACTTTATGTCATATTTATGCATTTTCTGGAACTAACCTATTAACAAGATGCCGAAGAGCCGGTTGCTGTTTTGCTGTTTTGGTTTCAGAAATCCTAGTAAGGAAATATTCTCGAATTGGACGAAATCAACGCCCAGGGTCTATTTCGCCACGAAGCTTCCAGAAGTCCGAAGACGAGACGAAGAGGGGCCACGAGGGGGCCACACCCTAGGGCGGCGCCCCCCCCCTTGGCCGCGCGGCCCTGTGGTGTGGGGCCCTCGCGCCGCCTCTTGACCTACCCTTCCGCCTACTTAAAGCCTCCGTGACGAAACCCCCAGTACCGAGAGCCACGATACGAAAAACCTTCCAGAGACGCAGCCGCCGCGAATCCCATCTCGGGGGATTCAGGAGATCGCCTCCGGCACCCTGCCGGAGAGGGGATTCATCTCCCGGAGGACTCTTCATCGCCATGATCGCCTCCGGAGTGATGAGTGAGTAGTTCACCCCTGGACTATGGGTCCATAGCAGTAGCTAGATGGTTGTCTTCTCCTCATTGTGCTTCATTGTTGGATCTTGTGAGCTGCCTAACATGATCAAGATCATCTATCTGTAATTCTATATGTTGCGTTTGTCGGGATCCGATGGATAGAGAATACTATGTTATGGTGATTATCAATCTATTGTTTATGTGTTGTTTATGATCTTGCATGCTCTCCGTTATTAGTAGAGGCTCTGGCCAAGTTTTTGCTATTAACTCCAAGAGGGAGTATTTATGCTCGATAGTGGGTTCATGCCCCATTGATACAGGACAGAAAAGTTCTAAGGTTGTGTTGTGCGTTGCCACTTGTTGACGTCGAAACCCACCGGCGGGCGTGACGGTCAACACCGTAGAGCCGGGAACAACTAGGGCTGCGGCTGGCCCCAGTCCCTCAGAGCGACGGCCCGCAAAGCCTCCTGGTCGCGCGCCGATGCAAATTGCAAGGGCGTGCCACCTGACCTATACCTGGTCAGGAAGGTGTGGATGATGCCTCGCTTAGTTTCCTGCAGGGCACACACGTACACGTTAAATACGAGCCTCGATCGGCTCTCAGGTTGTCCTGTGAATCGGCTCATGGAGCCGATCCACCCATGATTCGTCCGAGGTGGCCGAATATATGGTGGTCCTGCTTGATCATGATAAAGCATATGAGATCCACGACGATCTGGGGTTTTCACCGCATAATCGGATCATCCTACTCACGATTGGGCCTCGCGCTCACGCACGGTAAACGTAAGCCAGCCCTAGACAAGGCCTAAAAACCAACACTAGGTTGATCCTCGGAACGTCCTGTCTAGGGGCAGCAAACTACACCCTGCATGCCGCTGGATCCTCCAACCCTTTGTAAGGCCTAACTATTGCAGATATTAAACTAATCCTTGATGAATCAAGGAGCGACCGTAACGGATCAGATCTACTAAATAACGATCAAGCGGGGTGCCGCCCCTGCACCCATGATGAGGTACAGGGACGGCTAGATGCGCAAGGGTTGCACTACGACAGCATATGATACTAGGAACAATGCTAACCCTAACACATCTATGATAACTACGTTGCTCGCCATCAAAAAGGCTTCAGTACGAGCAACGCATGAACAACTAGGCAGGCTCGTGCTGCCTAGATCGCGAGATGCGATCTAGGCAGCATGGTGCTTACCGGAGGAACCCTCGAGACGAAGGAGTTGGCGATGCGCCGAGATTGGTTTGTGTTGAACGTTGGTTGTTGTTTATTCCATAAACCCTAGGTACATATTTATAGTCCAGGGGACTTTCTAATGTGGGCGTGCACTAAACCGTGCACGAGATAAATTCTAACTTCTACATAACCTACTATAAAGATACACGGGCTAACTAGCCCAAACTTGGTAAACAAGGCCGATTCACATATCTCTTCTATATGTATATCTTCAAATCCGTCTTGATCGCGGCCCACCTCTGGCTTGGTCAAATTCTGGTGATAACACATGCCCCCCTGGTTTTGATAATGATAATTGCAAAACCACATGCACTCTTCAAAGGGTTATGTCGCGGCAGCAGAACCGTCGCAGAGTCCTTCATCATGATATCTTGCCTTCTCAACTTCTCCGCATGATTTGACAGTTTTGGTCCCACCCCCGAAACTGCTGTGGCATTGAATTTCTACTATATCCCCTTTTATTTAACTGCCACGAACAGTTCTTCTCTGCATCTCCTTCGCATTAGCACCCCAAAAGCCCTCCTGCGCCACAATGTCTTCTTCTTCCTCTGCCCCATCGGATCTTTCCAGCCAGTCCTCCACCTCCCGCGAGCCAACGCCTGAATGGGGTCCACAAGAGGCCCATGCGGCCGACATTCGCCGCGCCATAGCCGACGGGGACGAGTCGACCCACGACTCCTTTGTTTGGTCTGAAGACGACCAGCCTTTAACGGACGGGGAGAGCGACCTTCGCTTTCGGAGGAGGAAAGCGACGACGACGGCTTCTCCTGGGACGGTTACTCCTCCAGAAGAGACAAAGGAAGAGGAGGAGGATACCACCTCCTCCGATGAACCGCCGGCCAAGCGTCTCTGCCCCTGGGCGGGCAACATCTGCGACTTCGACAGCGACTATGGCGACGCTAGCGAAGAAGATGAGGACGATGAAGGTCCCGCCGGTGGTTTCTCCAGCAGTGAGGATGAGCCGGCCGGGAGCAGCGCCGACGATGGCGAGGATGAGGACAGCAGCGGCCCTTAGATAGGATGGAGTTAGGAGCAGTAGATGGGACAACATCCCTCCCAGCAACTCCCTTTGAGAGCAATCGGCTCTTTTGTAAGAAATCCCTGCTTATCAATGAATAAGTTCCCTTTAACTTGATTTTGCCGATTTCTTTTATACTGAGCCCGCCGATTGTCAACCCGGTAGATGCTTAACGAGCCGATGGCAAAGCATCAGCTTTCAAATGGATTACAAAACAGATCGATCTGATTGCCTTCTCGATGTCGACTTGCGTCCCATGGACCTCAGACCCAAACTTCCAATCGAAATGGTCCAACACGCAGCTCGAGACCCCAAGGCTTTTGACTTTTAACGTCATCCGAATATGATGTTCGTCCTGATAACAAAACTCCTGGGTTAATGCTCCCAGGAAAGCCTGACCTTTGACGTTGAAGCTGACACCTCTGCTCAACAAGTGTTTGCTCACAGCTTTTCCAGCGATGTCGCACTCCCGTGCCGCAACGAACTGGCCTAAGGTCTAACCACCGAAGATGGCCCCTCCTTCAGATTCCTCCCGTCAACCCTGGTGGTTTTATTCTGCAAGAACTCTCTCGTTCAGCATGGTTATGATGCAGAGACAGCCATTTTCAATACCATTGGCTTGCTGCCCCCCGAGCCTCGATCAAGGCGAGAGTGGAGTCGCGCCAACTGCATTGGGCCACTATCAGCCCCTTTACCGTGGTGGCGTCACCGATTTTGACCGAAATCGGTTAAAGCAGAGAACTTCCCAGGTGAGCTGCCCCCCAAGTCTCTTTGGTCCGATGAGGCAACTTTTGGTGAAAATGAAGTTCAGTCCAACTGGATGACCGCCGGTTGTTCTCGTGATCCTAGTCTGATCTGCACATCCATGCTGTTTCTGATGTTTGGCCAGGGTGGTGATCCTCAAACCTGCCGGCAAACCTCAACACCTTAAATGAGAAAAAGGGCCGTCTTGGACGCCCAAACTGATGCTTCTGCTGGTGCTGCCGAGCTTGAAGTCTTGCCGAAGGAATTGGAAGTCGTTGAAGAGAGGGCCCGAGTCGCCAGGCAATCTCAATGAAGGGCCTGCTCTTAGGATGACTACGCATCGGCTTTGAATCCTCAAGTCGATGACTACGCATCGGCTGTGCTCAAAATTTCGATTTTTTTATTAGCCGATCGATTCATGAATCGGCTCCCCTGGGTACATCCTTTGTGGCGTACCTTTCTCCGTGTATATGCCCCCCGAGCCGAATCCTTCACGTGATTGAAGATATCGGCTTTCCAGCCAATTCAAGATTTTCTCGCCACTCACCCATGTGAAATAGCACATCAGTAAACAAGGGTGATGCGAGTAATCGTAGCCGATCGCTGGAATCGTCTCACCTTGTAGTGGTCGATCCGACCATTCACAGAATGTTGAGATCTCGAAAATCTATGGAAACGCGCCACCGGCCATCCTTTTTCTCCACAGGTATGACATTGGAAATCCTTTCAGCGTGCCTGCATGGCCTGATGAACCCGGCGTCCAACAACTTCTTGACCTCCTTCTTGACTTTCGTAACCTCTTGGCCCGTCGCCGATGTAAACCCATACTCCAGCTTTCCATCGCCTCCTAGGTCAACGCTTGTCATTATTTGGGGCCGGTCGTGTGGATCGGCCTCCTCTTCGCCTTTCCCGCGGGAGTGACTGTTCCCGGGTTTATCCCCGTAATGGCGATCTGCAAGCCTTGCCCTATTAACACCGACGAGCCACTTGGCTTGTGTCTTGTGCAGTGGCTGAAATTGACCATGTTGATCTCCGGAAACGGCTGCGTATCAACTTTCACGGCAAACTGATCGAAGAGTAACCGGCCTTGCTCTATCGCCATCTGTATCTGCCCGCGCAAGGCTGCAGTCGTTGGTGGCATGGGTGAACGTGTCATGCCATTTGCAGTATGGTTTGCCGGTCATCTCTTGTAACGTGGGGATTTTGTGGCCGTCGGGTAACTTCAGCTGTTTTTCCTTCAGGAGCCAATCAAAAATTTGCTCCGTTTTGCTCAAATCGAAGTCGAATCCCTTTGCCGGCCCTGGTTGTTTTGCCCACTTGCAGGACATGGGTTTTCCCCCCCGGGCCCACTCAGCATTAGTGAACTCCCGATCTCTTGCAGAACCTTTATCTTTGTCCTTCTCGACCAGGGTGACGCGCTTGTACTTGTCCTGGTACAACTCTGGATGACGCTGTTCACATATTGTCCTCTTCTAACCATGTGTGCTTACCGATGCGTACGCATCGCCCGATGCTCGTGCATCGGCTTTCGTTTGGGGCGCCACACTTCCTTCGGCGGGCGCACCTTCTTCTCCACTATCTGCTGGCTTTTCGCGGCCAGATCGGGCCGCGCTCTCCTCAACGTGTACAGGTGCGTGCTTCGGCTTCTTCAAGCTTCGCCGCCGCTGCACCTGCTTCGCTGGCTGAGTCCATCAGGGCACCACCTTGGTCGGTGGTCCTCATCTTCTTCCATCTGACTCCTCGAAGTCTTCTTCTTGAGATGACTCAGTCCATTTACTCGAAGTGGGAGAGGCCAGACGCTCGAACACTGAAACTTCGTTCGTCCTTCTCCTTTGCTGTGTGCATTCTGGGCAGTCCTCGATTGTTGGCAACCGGCTCATTCCTGAGTCCCAGCAATGTTTGAAGAAGGGACAGTTCCAGTGTTTGTCCATGTTGTCTTGCTCCTTTGACCTCCCTCCAGCGCGACACTCGTACCAGTCGTCACGGCCGTCGTTCGACGATACCTCCCGCTCATCAGACCGATGATCCCTTTGATCGCCTTCGCCGTAGCGGCGACGTCGGTCGTATGGCTGATCATATTTGCTGAGGAGATGCTCGGATAATGGGCGTGGATGCCGTATGCTTCTCACCTCCTCCTCGGCCAGGTACCGTTTATCGTCGTCTTGGGGCCGGTCACGTGGAGCGGCCTCGTCTTTCTCTTTGCCACGAGTGTGGCTGCTTTCCGCTTTGTCCGCGTCATGGCGAATCACGAACCCTGCCATATTGGCATCGAAAGAGAACCCTGGTTCCCTTATGGAGTGGCTGAGATCGACCGTGTTGACGCCATGGGAGCGGGTGTCGTGGGAAGAGCCGATGAGGTCGGCTTCGCGGAGGACCTTGACTTCGCCATTCCGATCCTCGTACTCGACCGGAGTGCTTTCCGCCATCTCTGATGTGGATGGCGAGGTGGTTGTCGTTGAAGATGGTCCCACCGGGCGTGCCAGAATGTGTTGACGTCAGAAACCCACCGGCGGGCAGTGACTGGTCAACACCGTAGAGCCGGGAACAACTAGGGCTGCGGCTGGCCCCAGTCCCTCAGAGCGACGGCCCGCAAAGCCTCCTGGTCGCGCGCCGATGCAAATTGCAAGGGCGTGCCACCTGACCTATACCTGGTCAGGAAGGTGTGGATGATGCCTCGCTTAGTTTCCTGCAGGGCACACACGTACACGTTAAATACGAGCCTCGATCGGCTCTCAGGTTGTCCTGTGAATCGGCTCATGGAGCCGATCCACCCATGATTCGTCCGAGGTGGCCGAATATATGGTGGTCCTGCTTGATCATGATAAAGCATATGAGATCCACGACGATCTGGGGTTTTCACCGCATAATCGGATCATCCTACTCACGATTGGGCCTCGCGCTCACGCACGGTAAACGTAAGCCAGCCCTAGACAAGGCCTAAAAACCAACACTAGGTTGATCCTCGGAACGTCCTGTCTAGGGGCAGCAAACTACACCCTGCATGCCGCTGGATCCTCCAACCCTTTGTAAGGCCTAACTATTGCAGATATTAAACTAATCCTTGATGAATCAAGGAGCGACCGTAACGGATCAGATCTACTAAATAACGATCAAGCGGGGTGCCGCCCCTGCACCCATGATGAGGTACAGGGACGGCTAGATGCGCAAGGGTTGCACTACGACAGCATATGATACTAGGAACAATGCTAACCCTAACACATCTATGATAACTACGTTGCTCGCCATCAAAAAGGCTTCAGTACGAGCAACGCATGAACAACTAGGCAGGCTCGTGCTGCCTAGATCGCGAGATGCGATCTAGGCAGCATGGTGCTTACCGGAGGAACCCTCGAGACGAAGGAGTTGGCGATGCGCCGAGATTGGTTTGTGTTGAACGTTGGTTGTTGTTTATTCCATAAACCCTAGGTACATATTTATAGTCCAGGGGACTTTCTAATGTGGGCGTGCACTAAACCGTGCACGAGATAAATTCTAACTTCTACATAACCTACTATAAAGATACACGGGCTAACTAGCCCAAACTTGGTAAACAAGGCCGATTCACGTATCTCTTCTATATGTATATCTTCAAATCCGTCTTGATCGCGGCCCACCTCTGGCTTGGTGTGCTGTCCACTAGGGATAAAACATTGATGCTATGTCCGAGGATGTAGTTATTGATTACATTACGCACCATACTTAATGCAATTGTCTGTTGTTTG
The DNA here is from genome assembly GCA_030979885.1 of Lolium multiflorum. Classification (NCBI taxonomy): domain Eukaryota; kingdom Viridiplantae; phylum Streptophyta; class Magnoliopsida; order Poales; family Poaceae; genus Lolium; species Lolium multiflorum. The sequence goes on from CM061750.1 coordinate 161,159,537, forward strand.
CAACTTAATACCGGAGGGGGTTCGGATGATAACCTGAAGGTGGACTTTTTAGGCATAGATGCGGTTGGATGGCGGTCTATGTACTTTGTCGTAATGCCCAATTAAATCTCACTATATTTATCATGTCATGTATGTGCATCGCGGTGCCCTCTCTATTTGTCAATTGCCCGACTGTAATTTGTTCACCCAACATGCTTTTATCTTATGGGAGAGACACCTCTAGTGAACTGTGGACCCCGGTCCATTCTTTATATCTGAAATACAATCTACTGCAATACTTGTTTTACTGTTTTCTTGCAAACAATCATCTTCCACACAATACGGTTAATCCTTTGTTACAGCAAGCCGGTGAGATTGACAACCTCACTGTTTCGTTGGGACAAAGTATTTGGTTGTGTTGTGCAGGTTCCACGTTGGCGCCGGAATCCCTGGTGTTGCGCCGCACTACATTTCGCCACCATCAACCTTCAACGTGCTTCTTGGCTCCTCCTAGTTCGATAAACCTTGGTTTCTTTCTGAGGGAAAACTTGCTGCTGTGCGCATCATACCTTCCTCTTGGGGTATCATCTACTTGCTACTACTAATTTGCCCTTCTACTGCTCTACTCAAAGTTCCATGATAAATCTCGTTAGCATTTTTTTCTAATGCATGCTAAAGATACTGTAGTAGAGTACAAAGAGGGCCGGAGAGAAAATATAGGCATCACCAGTGAACAATCAAACACCTCTCCTGTCTCCATCGATAACAATCAATTTTCTTATTCAGAACTTGATCCTACTGAACAAGAGTCTGAGGGAGACCTGAGTAAAGAGGATGCCCTTGTCAAGCACCCTACTCCACCCCCCAAGGTGATTGCTCGCTCTTTTCATTGGCATTATTGTTGCATCTTCAATAACTGTGATGTATCTGTCCAACCCAGCCCAAGTTATAGCATTATCATCTGCTCAGTTAACACATAATAATAACATATGTTTCATCATGTCTTGGCTTGCTGTTCTTATGTTCCATAATCGTATCAAGCATGTATATGATTTTGTTGATTGAAGTACCGTTTATCTCTGGCAGGCATCAGGGACTTCACGTAAGGACGTTTCAAATACCAACAAGGTGAAGAACATAGTTCAACAGGAAGATCAATATCTGACAGCTCACCTAAAAATAAAAAGGGTTCAAGCTGGTCATGTCAGATCACAAACAAATGCAGTGAACAGAGTAAAAACAAGGTCTCAGACTCAGAGTCACTCTAATCTAGTTGAAAATGATGACCAGGCAAAAAAATATTGTAATGCGAAACACCAACATAAAAAGCTTCGACCTAACCCCACATCGGTTGGTCTAAAAGCTGTAGACGGAGCAAATACCAAACCACATGTTCCCCAGCCACCTGTTGCCAATCCAGTTACCCAAGAACAATTCACAGCAGACCCAGTTTCAACAGCAGGTTCTCAACACCTAACTAATCACGATCGCCCGCTGACATTTAGTCCTGCCAGAGACAACTTCTTCCTTAAAGATGATGGTGGGGCCGAATTAGGTACGTGTTCCCTTACATGCTCCGTTACATAAATACCTTGATAGCTTGATGTAATGCTTAAATTTGCAGTTCCACCACGACCAAGAAAACGAAGGGGGCCAACGACTTTGAAATCACTTAAAAATAAGATTGCCCGAATGGGAACAAGATTTCCCATCACATCAGTTATAGCAGGTATCAGAAGGCCACTGGATCCACAAGAATCATCTAATATAGCATCGATCACAGGCGTTTTTGTCAGGACTCAAATTCCTATCTTTCCATCATGGAAACAACACGTAAACACCCCTTCCCATTTTGAAGGTTTACTGCACATGTTACATGTAAGTCATTTTCGTAAACAATACCATGTTGCTCGTTCACATTCCCTCTAGCTTTCTGTTGGCTAGCTATCTAACACATGAACGGTTCCCATTGTTGTAAACAGACATGTCTTGAGTTTGATGATGACATGAAGAATGTAATCACTGTTATCAGGAGCATATTCTCTTCAGCGTTGCGCCAGGAGCGCCATAGGCTAAAGATGAGATACTTTGCTGGGAGGACTCCTAGCGATATTCCAACAACCTCTCCTATACTACAGATGACTGATGATCAATGGTGTGATCTTGTTGAGTATTGGTCTGCTCAAAAGAATTTGGTATGTTCTGTGAAGACAGTGAGACAAGATCACATTACTGATTCCTTTTTAAGCATGTGTCTCACAAGTCTTCATTTGTAGTTCATCGCTCGAAGTAACATGCGTGCTCGTAATAATGTACGTTTACAACAGCGTACAGGATCTCGTAGCTTGATTGGACACCTCTACTGTATGGTAAGGAATGTTATCTGTACAACTATATTTAAATTAGTAAATCATTTAGAATTTATAGATGCACAATATACATCGTAAATTGATGTCTCTGTTTTATTTATATTTTTTTTGAAAACTTTCAATTGTCGCATGTCGGCATGTGACGTGGTTGTGAAACTAATTTATATTTTCTCTTGCGAAAATATCAGAAGGCAAGGCAAGCATACTGTGAGAGTACAGACAGAGAGATGAGTCTACTTGAGCAATTCAAGGTGTGCCAGACGAGCAGAAATGGTTTGACTGGACATTTTGCACAGAGTGTTATTGTAAGTATTCTCTACTAATGTCAGTTATGGTTTTCAATTGTATGCAGAAATATCTTGTCATATTTGTCAAGCTTCATGCACTAGCCAACACAACCAAATGTCTGAACTGGTGGAAAGGGCTAGTACAATTCACTTATATACTTCTCAGCAATATCATGCACATTACGAATTCTACACATGGATCCATGCATATTTTTATAGTCCTGCTATTACGTGTTAGCAATAGAAGACATGTCAATATGATGTAACATGCTCTTACTAAAATGTATATGCGGTAATCAGCCATGCCAGTTTGTAGGATTATTAGAGGTAGTTCATACACATGTCTTCACATTATAATCTCTTCTCTTACACATGTGTAACAACTGAAAACTCCTCAGTCTGACATGAAAGTGGAGCTGGCAAAACCAAAGAAAGATGGTATAGAAAAAACCCAGGAAGAATGTCTGAATTCATTTTCCAAGGTACTACAATGTCATGGTATAGCCAACAACACATTCCTGCGTAATGCTGGGTTCACAACTAATTTGTCGAGGTCCAAGTCCAAGTCAAAGCCCAAGCGCAGGTTGAGGTCCAAGTCATTGTCTTTTTATGTTCTCGAGGAACTACTCAAAGAGGAACGAGCAATAGTGGCTGCACAAAGAGTAGTCATCCACCGTATAACTGCAGGATTAGAAGCAAGTCAAGCCCACCTGGGCAACATCCTGAGAAAGTGTGGGAGATGCTGAATACCACAGTGAACACTGACAGTCAAAGGTGTCCCTTGGTTGTGTGAAAGGGTTTGTGATGCTGAACTATTTTGTTGGTGCTTCTATCTGCACTTGTTATGTACCTGGTGGTTGTTTCCTTGGTGATGTGGATTAAATGAAAACTGAATGGATTGGATGCACCAATATTTAATCAAGGTTTAATCTGATTTGTAGTATTTTTTATATTGCGCTGCATGGGAAAAGTATAACTATTAGTTGGCCCATTGGTGACCATTTTCATACATTATTTTAGTTGATGGGTCCTTGTCCTTGTATCCCTGAAAGGAGGCAGTACTACAGTAAGCTACCAATTTTGCTAGTACAGTATTTTTTTAGCGCCAGCTAAATTGAAAATATCTGTCAAGCGCTACAATCTCCCGCCAATAAAATCCAAAATATTCGCTACGCGTTTTTAAATTTAAGTTTTTTTAGGAGATAGTACATGGGAACTGATTTTGGTTGTGATTATGACTTGATGTGACCGTATAGTAGTGTCATGCGCATGCGGGAGTGGTGTTTTGAAACATAGGAGCATATGCTCCCTCCATTTTGAAATGCATCTTACACATATTTTGAATTTCAAAAAAAATGAAACAAAAAATTCGCATGTACATCTTCTCGTGCTACGCCCTTACAAAGTTGCGACTTGTCATGTGACGTGTGTAAAAAGATAAAATACAGTACTAAAAATAATGCTTTTCACAAGATAAGTTTTCTCTTTTTTACATAGACCACAAAAAATATTGGTTTTTCGTGAAACTTGACGAACGAACATATATTATGAATATGTACATGTAAATTTTTTGCTAATTTTTTTCGACATTTTAAAATATGATTTTTTTGGTAGAGGGAGCATATGCACCCGGGAGCCAAATTGAATTTCCGCATGCATATGACACTACTCTATGTTACTACCTTCATAATGCATAGTAACTTAGATGTAGTACTATCATGCATGATTGTTTTAGTTAGTATGTAGACTCATTCTATCTTGAAAAGTGTTATGGTAACATAGCTAGTTACCACAACCAGCTCTATGTTAATACTCCTTAGTTACTCCCACTATGAGTAGTCTAAGTAGCATGGTCTACCCCGGAAGTAGATCCTCTAACGTGCAACAGACAAGTCGGGTAAGCTACACCTCTCTAATTTTCCTTCTCCACATCTACATGATTAAGTCTAATTTGATCTAAATTAACTTCCATAATATATGTAAGCCATATGCATTTACGATAATTAGTAACAATCAAAATTATGACTATCTTTTTTTAATATTTATACGATTTTTTATACAGTAAAAATATACAGTGATTGCTACAGTAAATACGTACAGTATTTGTTACATTTTCCTGATTTTTCTTCTACGTTTTGCACTACTTAAGCACTGTGCTTACCTGACTTGTCATCTCTACGTTAGAGGATATGGTTCCGGTCTACCCCTGGCCTTATATTACAATCACGAGTATATTACTTGGACCATCTGTACAACATACTTTTGTTGCTCCTTGCAAAAAAAAAATACTTGTTGCGACTGGATTATTAATAAAGGCCGTGTGCATCACCACGATGCAGAGGCTGGGGTCATATCCCCTTTTCGAAGAAAAAAAATTACTTAGACCATAGCCTTATTCAAAATCAATTCTTAGTCAAGCTGCAAAATCTCCTAGTACCAATCCCGAAATATTTCAGAAGGGCTTTTCAAAATTGATTTTCAAGATATATCATGATTATGATCGTGGTAACCGATTTTCAACGTGATGATGACTTGATGTGACACTTGGCCGTACTAGTACGGTCTCATATTTTTGTATTACTTGGACTGTAGCCAAATTCGAAATCTCATTCCAGCGGCAAAACTTCCCGCCCGAAAAATACAAATATTTCACACGCCTCTAACTTCCCATTCTACCCTCGTAAAGATGACAACAATGTCCATGCATAAGTCGGTTGGTGGGGGGTCTACCCGTCATTTTTTTCGATCACCACCTCCCTAGCTCCGAAACTCCCCGAAAAAAAATTCATTTCCCTCACTCTCTCCTCTGAGACCACCCACCGGAACTTCCCAAGTCCCTCTCTCTCCCACCTCCACGACCACCGCACCGGAACATCCCCGCCGGACTTCCCTGGCCTACCCGAGGCCTCGCGATCCTCGTCATCCGGCTGTCTGCCGGAGCCGCTTCATCGACGCCGTCATCAACCGGACTGGATCATCCCCGCCGAACCTCGAAACCATATACTCATCCAGCAGTCTACCGCAGTCGCTTCAGCTGCGGTATCGTCCACCCCACCGGAGCCGCTTCGCCGGATCCGTCGTCCACCGCATCGGATCTAGCTCACCGACACCGCTGTGCATGAACCGGATCTGCTTCACCGGCGCCTTGCATGATCTAAACTCTTCTACTGTCGCTTTTCTATTGCTTGCCTGCAAGTTCTTGTTTAATCTTGGGGGAACCTGTTTGTGCTAACGACGCGCCGTTACGTTTTTGCAGATGAGATGAGTAATCATGAAGTGTAATGGCCGTCTCTCCAACCCCAAGTAGCACATGTAGCGTACTTCATCACCGGATCTATCAACCCCAGGAAGATCTGCTGTGACTCCCACAGAGTGCTTCTCCTAATGTAAGTCCCTTGTTTTAGCGCCATGTTCTGGGTTCAGATGCTTGTTTGTCTGAAGCTCTTTTAGTTCATTCCTAGCTATGACCGTAACACGTTGCTATTTTCTACTTCATTGCTAACTTTAAGCGATTGAACATTTTGGTTTGCATTCCCTGCTCTGTAGATGTAGCCATCATAACTTCTATCTTGCTCAGTCGTTGTTACAAAAATTATAGGTATTATAGTAACATCCTGCTATTATTTAGTTCATGGCCAATTTTAAGTAATTGCACATGTTGGTTCGCATTCCCTGCTCTATAGCTTTTGGCATCGTAACTTCTATATTTGGTTTACATTCCCTGCTCTGTAGATCTAGCCATCATAACTTTATCTTGCTCAGTCGTTGTTACAAAAATTATGGCCTGCTACTATGTTGTTTGTGCCAATTTTTTACTCCATGAACATGTTGGCTTGCATTCCCTGTACTACAGGTGATGCCATTGTTTTGTATCTAGTTCATTGTAAGCTAACAAAGTAAGGACTTAGTTTGGCATGCTATCACTCTGCTATCTAGCCTGTAGTACAAATAAACTTGTCATACTACTAGATAATAATTTTGCGTGCCATCTTGTTCTTCAAAAGCTGCATTATTGACTTGTTTCTCTGACTTGGCATGACGCTCACATATGGAAAGCTGAACATATTGGTTTGCATTCCCTCTTATACAAGTTCACAGGTGATCCCACTATATTCTGTATCTGGTCCATCCTAAGCTCCAGCATTAACTATCCTCTATGTGTTGCTCATTACAAGTTTATATCCCGAAACATCTTGATTTGCATCCCCTTCACTATAAGTTCAGGAGTATTATTTAGTTCACGGCCAAAATGAAGTAATTGCACTTGGCACATGTTGGTTCACATTCCCTCCTCTTTAGCTTTTGCCATCGTAACTTCTATTTTTGGTTTACATTCCCTGCTCTGTAGATGTAGCCATCATAACTTCATCTTGCTCAGTCGTTGTTACAAAATTTATAGCCTGCTACTATGTTGTTCATGCCAATTTTGTACTCCCTGAACATGTTGGTTTGCATGGGACTCGACAGTAGTAAGTCTGCTGTTTCATTCTAACATGCTCTGTTATATTGGCTGTTGGTATGCGGCATGCACTCTTTGTTTGCTTATTGTGCGCATTACAATGATCTTGTTATAACGACGAAATGATGAGTTCCAAATTCTTTGGCAAACAATATTGCAGTGTCTTTGCGTTTCCATTGTTGCTGTCTTAACTTGTAATGTCTTTGTTTCAGATATAGGTGCTGCATGGACAACTTAAAAGATTGCCGGATCGCTTCATTGTATTGCTAGGTTTAATTACCATTCAATTTCTCTGGGTTCTGTAATATTTTTTCAAAGCCTTGCAGCTGATGTAATATTTAGTTAGTTTTTATAGTTCTTTCGCGCATTTTTTCTTTGGTGCTTGTGGTAAGTGAGGCTATCCGACAGAAATCAATGCTGCGTAAATATTCTCAGTATCTAAATCACGAATTCCCATCCCTTAAACGGCCCAATTAAGCGAAATCACATATGTGCCGGCCCGCAAAATCCTAAAGCGCCTATTACGCCGGCATATAAACAGCAACTAAACGGGCTGGCCCACTTACTTATTGGGCCAGCCCACTTGATTTACTGTGGACCCCACACTCTAATTGGGCCGGCCCACTTGCTTTAAGGTGGACCCCACCAACTACTGGGCCGGCCCACTAACTAGTTGGGCCAGCCCAATTGCTTTTGTGGTGGACCCCACATACTAAATGGGCCGGCCCTTTAAGACGAAAGAGGGACCCACCAGTGTTTTGGCCCGCCCTGTCTTGTTGGGCCGCCCACTTGCTATATGTTGGACCCCACATACTAAACGGGCCGGCCTTTTAAGAGGAAAGTGGGACCCACGTGTTTTTGGCCCGCCCCACTAGCGTGTTGGGCCCCACTTGGACCCCACATACCAAATGGGCCGGCCCTTTAGTGGGACCCACGTGTTTTTGGCCCGGCCCACTATCTTGTTGGGCCGGCCCAATTGCTATATGGTGGACCCCACATACTAAATGGGCCCTTTTTAACTGGAAAGTGGGACCCACGTGTTTTGGCCGCCCACTATCTTGTTGGGCCGGCCCACTTGCTATATGGTGGACCCACATACTAAATGGGCTGGCCCTTTAACAGAAAGTGGGACCCACTGCTTTTGGCCCGCGGCTTGTTGGGCCAGCCCAGTTGATCTAGGGTGGACCCCACGTACTAAATTGGCCGGCCCGATAGCAGGAAAGTGGGACCCACATGCTATTGGGCCGGCCCAATAATATTTGGGCCGGCCCACTTGCTTTAAGGTGGACCCCCTTGTTAAATGGGCCGGCCCGATAACAGGAAAGTGGCTCCCTCATGTCTTGTGGGCCGGCCCTTTTGCCTGTTGACCGGTCAAACGAGTGCATTCGGCCCGGCCCACATGCTTAGTGGGCCGGCCCATTAAAGTTTTGACCAGTCAACTTTAGAGGTTAGGCCCGGCCCACGTAACTAATGGACCAGCCCAGCTATATAGTTGACCGGTCAAACTAAGTCAGCTGGCCCGGCCCGTAAACTTAATGGGCCGGCCCGCTTAAGACGTGGCAGGCCTCGTGTGGGCCTACCATCTACCACGGGGTTTCAGCCGGTTAACGCCGTTAACTGGCAGTTAACGGCGTCTGCCACGTGTCAGTTTGCATGACGTCAGCAGTCAACGGGCTCCCGGAAACACTTGGGCAACGGTCCGATTTTCCGTGGCGGAAGGGCGCCCAAGCGCGACGGACCGAAAAAATCGTCGTAGGACTTTGCCTGACGCAGTTTCCACAACAGAACCCATATCGTCGGGTTAGGCCCATAGGCGACGAAAAATACCCCTTAGCGGACGATTTTGAGACGTTGTCTATCAGAACTTTTCTTGTAGTGAAAGAAAATGGCTGGGAGTTTGCGTACCTATTGCACGTGACTTGTGCTCACTGAAGTGTGGGACCTCACGCATGGGCACCACACGTAAGTGACAGACCTTGGTGTAAAAGCTCGGTTGATTATTATAGTGCATTAGAACAAAGTTTCCTATGGATTCAAGGGTAGGAAATCCAAGTTAACTCATTTACATGACATTATTTTTTCCATGAAGCAAAGTTAACGCACCTATCAATTGGTACATTTTGGAGTGACTAAGAAGGATCCAGGCTTACTTATTCGTTTTCACGTGTAAAACTTGTCTAAATCTTGGTCAAACAAAATTGGCAGAAAATTCAAAAAAACAGAAAAATGAAAAACCAAAGCACACATAGTCTTCTTATGTCATATAGTAAGCATTAAAGTTGATAAACAAGGTCTAGACATATTCAAACCATACAAATCATGTATCTACCCGCTAACCCCTAAACTATGTCTTAATAATTCAAGCTTGAAGAGAAGTGGTTTTGGGTTTCAAACATGGAAATTTCAAAAACCTCCCAAAAACTTCATTTTAGGGTGACTAAGAAGGATACAGGCTTCCCTTTTCATTTTCATGTTCTATACTTGTTTAAATCTTGGTCAAACCTAGGATTTGACCAAGATTCAAATGTGCATCAAAATTCCAAAAAAATCAGAAAAATGAAAAACCAAAGCACATAGTTTTCTTATGTCACATACATATATATAGTAAGCATTCAAAAGTTGATAAACAAGGTCTAGCTAGACATATTCAAATAAGACAAATCATGTATCTACCCCTCTAAAACCATAAACTCTGTCTTATGAAGTCAAGCATGAAGAGAAGTGGTTTTTGGTTTCAAACATGGAAATTTCAAAAACCTCCCAAAATTAAAGCTTCATTTTAGAGTGACTAGTTAAGAAGGATCCAGGCTTACCTTTTCATTTTCATGTTTTAAACTTGTTTAAATCTTGGTCAAACCTAGGATTTGACCAATATTCAAATGGGCATAAAATAAAAAAATAAATAAAATAAAAAACCAAAGCACATAGTCTTCTTATGTCATATAGTAAGCATTCAAGTTCATAAACAAGGTCTAGACATATTCAAACCAGACAAATCATGTACCCCCTAACCCTAAACTTTGTCTTAATTATATATGAAGTCAAGCATGAAGCAGAGAAGTGTGGTTTTGGGTTTCAAACATGGAAATTTCAAAAACCTCCCAAAAAGCTTCATTTTAATTAGACTGGCTGGTTAATTAAGAAGGATCCATGATTAATTACCTTTTCATTGTCATGTTTTAAACTTGTTTAAATCTTGGTCGAACCTAGGATTTGACCAAGATTCAAATGGGCATAAAAATTCAGAAAAAATCGAAAGAATGAAAAACCAAAGCACATAGCCTTGTTATGTCATATAGTAAGCATTCAAATTGATAAACATGGTCTAGACATATTCAAACCAGAAAAATCATGTATCTACCCCTAACCCTAAACTCTGTCTTATGAAGTCAAGCATGAACAGAAGTACGGTGGTTTTGGGTTTCAAACATGGTAAATTCAAGAACCTCCCAAAAGCTTCATTTTAGAGTTACTAAGAGAAAGATCCAGACTTAATTACCTTATCATTTTCACATGTTAAACTTGTTTAAATCTTGCTCAACAAACCTAGGATTTTACCAAGATTCTCAAATGGGCATAAAAATCAAAAAATGAAATACCAATGCACATAGTCCTCTTATGTCATATAGTAAGCATTCAAGTTGATAAACAAGGTCTAGACATATTCAAACAAGACAAATCATGTATCTACCCCCTATCGACCCTAAACTTCGTCTTATGAAGTCAAGCATGAAGAGAAGTGGTTTTGGGTTTCAAACATGGAAATTTCAAAAACCTCCCAAAATTCAGCTTCATTTTAGAGCGACTAAGAAGGATCGATGCTTACCTTTTCATTTCCATGTTTTAAACTTATTTAAATCTTGGTCAAACCTAGGATTTGACCAAGATTCAAATGGGCATAAAAATTCAGACAAAAAATCTAAAGAATGAAAAACCAAAGCACATAGCCTTCTTAATTATGTCATATAGTAAACACTCAAGTTGATAAACAAGGTCTAGACATATTCAAACCAGAAAAATCATGTGTATATCTACCCCTAACCCTAAACTCTGTCTTATGAAGTCAATCATGAAGAGAATTGGTTTTGGGTTTCAAACATGGAAATTTCAAGTACGTCCCAAAAGCTTCATATATTTTAGAGTGACTAATTAAGAAGGATCTTGGCTTACGTTTTCATTTTCATGCTTGAAACTTGTTTAAATCTTGGTTGAACCTAGGATTTGACCAGAATCAAATGTGCATAAAATTCTTAAAAAAATAGAAAAATGAAAAACAAAAGCACATGGTCTTCTTATGTCATATAGTAAGCATTCAAGTTGATAAACAAGGTTTAGACATATTCAAACCAGACAAATCATGTATCTACCCCTACGCGTAGATGCACACGTCCGTTGGGAACCCCAAGTGGAAGGTATGATGCGTATAGAAGCAAGTTTCCCTCAGTATGAAACCAAGGTTTAATCGAACCAGGAGGAGCCAAGAAGCACGTTGAAGGTTGATGGTGGCGAAATGTGATGCGGCGCAACAACAGGGATTCCGGCGCCAACGTGGAACCTGCACAACACAAACCAAGTACTTTGTCCCAACGAAACAGTGAGGTTGTCAATCTCACCGGCTTGTTGTAACAAAGGATTAACCGTATTGTGTGGAAGATGATTGTTTGCAAGAAAACAGTAAAGAACAAGTATTGCAGTAGATTGTATTTCAGATGTAAAAGAATGGACCGGGGTCCACAGTTCACTAGAGGTGTCTCTCCCATAAGATAAAAGCATGTTGGGTGAACAAATTACAGTCGGGCAATTGACAAATAGAGAGGGCACCGCAATGCACATACATGGCATGATAAATATAGTGAGATTTAATTGGGCATTACGACAAAGTACATAGACCGCCATCCAACTGCATCTATGCCTAAAAAGTCCACCTTCAGGTTATCATCCGAACCCCCTCCGGTATTAAGTTGCAAAGCAACAGACAATTGCATTAAGTATGGTGCGTAATGTAATCAATAACTACATCCTCGGACATAGAATCAATGTTTTATCCCTAGTGGCAACAGCACAACACAACCTTAGAACTTTCTGTCACTGTCCCAGGTATCAATGCAGGCATGAACCCACTATCTAGCATAAATACTCCCTCTTGGAGTTAAAAGTACAAACTTGGCCAGAGCCTCTACTAATAACGGAGAGCATGCAAGATCTTAAACAACACATAAACATCAGATTGATAATCACCATAACATAGTATTCTCTATCCATCGGATCCCGACAAACACAACATATAGAATTACAGATAGATGATCTTGATCATGTTAGGCAGCTCACAAGATCCAACAATGAAGCACATAAGGAGAAGACAACCATCTAGCTACTGCTATGGACCCATAGTCCAGGGGTGAACTACTCACTCATCACTCCGGAGGCGACCATGGCGGTGTAGAGTCCTCCGGGAGATGAATCCCCTCTCCGGCAGGGTGTGAGGCGATCTCCTGAATCCCCGAGATGGGATTCGCGGCGGCGTCTCTGGAAGGTTTTCCGTATCGTGGCTCTCGGTACTAGGGTTTTCGCGACGGAGGCTTTAAGTAGGCGAAAGGGCAAGGTGGGGGCCACACGAGGGCCCCACACCATAGGTCGGCGCGGCCAGGGCCAGGCCGCGCCGCCTATGGTGGTGGCGCCTCGTGGCCCCACTTCGTTATATCTTCGGTCTTCTGCAAGCTTCGTGGCAAAATAGGACCCTGGGCGTTGATTTCGTCCAATTCGAGAATATTTCATTACTAGGATTTCTGAAACCAAAAACAGCAGAAAACAGCAACTGCTCTTCGGCATCTTGTTAATAGGTTAGTTCCAGAAAATGCATAAATATGACATAAAGTGTGCATATAACATGTAGATATCATCAATAATGAAGCATGGAACATAAGAAATTATCGATACGTTGGAGACGTATCAGCATCCCCAAGCTTAGTTCTGCTCGTCCCGAGCAGGTAAAACGATAACAAAGATAATTTCTGAAGTGACATGCTATCATAATCTTGATCATACTATTTGTAAACATATGTAATGAATGCAGCGATCAAAACAATGTAAATGACATGAGTAAACAAGTGAATCATAAAGCAAAGACTTTTCATGAATAGTACTTCAAGACAAGCATCAATAAGTCTTGCATAATAGTTAACTCATAAAGCAATAAATCAAAGTAAAGGTGTTGAAGCAACACAAAGGAAGATTAAGTTTCAGCGGTTGCTTTCAACTTATAACATGTATATCTCATGGATATTGTCAACATAGAGTAATATAACAAGTGCAATATGCAAGTATGTAGGAATCAATGCACAGTTCACACAAGTGTTTGCTTCTTGAGGTGGAGAGAAATAGGTGAACTGACTCAACATAAAAGTAAAAGAATGATCCTTCAAAGAGGAAAGCATCGATTGCTATATTTGTGCTAGAGCTTTGGTTTTAAAAACATCAAGAGAGCATAAAAATGAAATTTTGAGAGGTGTTTGTTGTTGTCAACGAATGGTAATGGGTACTCTAACTACCTTATCAACCAGACTTTCAAGAGCGGCTCCCATGAAGGACGTTATTTCTACCACCGTGGTAGATCATCCCTCTTCTCTTTTGTTTACACATGTATTTTAGTGGGGTGGCACTCCTTCCAACCTTTCTTTCACAAACCATGGCTAACCGATTCCATCGGGTGCCTGCCAACAATCTCATACCATGAAGGAGTGCCTTTTTATTTTATTTTTATTATGATGACACTCCTCCCCACCTTTGCTTTCTCAAGCCATGGCTAACCGAATCCTTCGGGTGCCGTCCAACCTTTCACATACCATGGAGGAGTGTCTATTTGCAAAATTAAGTTGCTTACTGATGAATCAGAGCAAAACATGTGAAGAGAATTATTAATGAAGTTAATTAATTGGGGCTGGGAACCCCTTTGCCAGCTCTTTATGCAAAGTTATTGGATAAGCGGATGAAGCCACTAGTCCATTGTGAAAGTCTGTCCGAAGTAAATGACAAGATCGAAAGATAAAACACCACATACTTCCTCATGAGCTATAAAACATTGACACAAATAAGAGATGATAAATTTTGAATTGTTTAAAGGTAGCACTCAAGCAATTTACTTTGGAATGGCGGAAAATACCATGTAGTAGGTAGGTATGGTGGACACAATTGGCATAGTGGTTGGCTCAAGGATTTTGGATGCATGAGAAGTATTCCCTCTCGATACAAGGCTTAGGCAGGCCTCGTGTGGGCCTACCATCTACCACGGGGTTTCAGCCGGTTAACGCCGTTAACTGCCAGTTAACGGCGTCTGCCACGTGTCAGTTTGCATGACGTCAGCAGTCAACGGGCTCCCGGAAACACTTGGGCAACGGTCCGATTTTCCGTGGCGGAAGGGCGCCCAAGCGCGACGGACCGAAAAAATCGTCGTAGGACTTTGCCTGACGCAGTTTCCACAACAGAACCCATATCGTCGGGTTAGGCCCATAGGCGACGAAAAATACCCCTTAGCGGACGATTTTGAGACGTTGTCTATCAGAACTTTTCTTGTAGTGAAAGAAAATGGCTGGGAGTTTGCGTACCTATTGCACGTGACTTGTGCTCACTGAAGTGTGGGACCTCACGCATGGGCACCACACGTAAGTGACAGACCTGCTGGTGTAAAAGCTCGGTTGATTATTATAGTGCATTAGAACAAAGTTTCCTATGGATTCAAGGGTAGGAAATCCAAGTTAACTCATTTACATGACATTATTTTTTCCATGAAGCAAAGTTAACGCACCTATCAATTGGTACATTTTGGAGTGACTAAGAAGGATCCAGGCTTACTTATTCGTTTTCACGTGTAAAACTTGTCTAAATCTTGGTCAAACAAAATTGGCAGAAAATTCAAAAAAAACAGAAAAATGAAAAACCAAAGCACACATAGTCTTCTTATGTCATATAGTAAGCATTAAAGTTGATAAACAAGGTCTAGACATATTCAAACCATACAAATCATGTATCTACCCGCTAACCCCTAAACTATGTCTTAAGAAGTCAAGCATGAAGAGAAGTGGTTTTGGGTTTCAAACATGGAAATTTCAAAAACCTCCCAAAAACTTCATTTTAGGGTGACTAAGAAGGATACAGGCTTCCCTTTTCATTTTCATGTTCTATACTTGTTTAAATCTTGGTCAAACCTAGGATTTGACCAAGATTCAAATGTGCATCAAAATTCCAAAAAAATCAGAAAAATGAAAAACCAAAGCACATAGTTTTCTTATGTCACATACATATATATAGTAAGCATTCAAAAGTTGATAAACAAGGTCTAGCTAGACATATTCAAATAAGACAAATCATGTATCTACCCCTCTAAAACCATAAACTCTGTCTTATGAAGTCAAGCATGAAGAGAAGTGGTTTTTGGTTTCAAACATGGAAATTTCAAAAACCTCCCAAAATTAAAGCTTCATTTTAGAGTGACTAGTTAAGAAGGATCCAGGCTTACCTTTTCATTTTCATGTTTTAAACTTGTTTAAATCTTGGTCAAACCTAGGATTTGACCAATATTCAAATGGGCATAAAATAAAAAAATAAATAAAATAAAAAACCAAAGCACATAGTCTTCTTATGTCATATAGTAAGCATTCAAGTTCATAAACAAGGTCTAGACATATTCAAACCAGACAAATCATGTACCCCCTAACCCTAAACTTTGTCTTAATTATATATGAAGTCAAGCATGAAGCAGAGAAGTGTGGTTTTGGGTTTCAAACATGGAAATTTCAAAAACCTCCCAAAAAGCTTCATTTTAATTAGACTGGCTGGTTAATTAAGAAGGATCCATGATTAATTACCTTTTCATTGTCATGTTTTAAACTTGTTTAAATCTTGGTCGAACCTAGGATTTGACCAAGATTCAAATGGGCATAAAAATTCAGAAAAAAATCGAAAGAATGAAAAACCAAAGCACATAGCCTTGTTATGTCATATAGTAAGCATTCAAATTGATAAACATGGTCTAGACATATTCAAACCAGAAAAATCATGTATCTACCCCTAACCCTAAACTCTGTCTTATGAAGTCAAGCATGAACAGAAGTACGGTGGTTTTGGGTTTCAAACATGGTAAATTCAAGAACCTCCCAAAAGCTTCATTTTAGAGTTACTAAGAGAAAGATCCAGACTTAATTACCTTATCATTTTCACATGTTAAACTTGTTTAAATCTTGCTCAACAAACCTAGGATTTTACCAAGATTCTCAAATGGGCATAAAAATCAAAAAATGAAATACCAATGCACATAGTCCTCTTATGTCATATAGTAAGCATTCAAGTTGATAAACAAGGTCTAGACATATTCAAACAAGACAAATCATGTATCTACCCCTATCGACCCTAAACTTCGTCTTATGAAGTCAAGCATGAAGAGAAGTGGTTTTGGGTTTCAAACATGGAAATTTCAAAAACCTCCCAAAATTCAGCTTCATTTTAGAGCGACTAAGAAGGATCGATGCTTACCTTTTCATTTCCATGTTTTAAACTTATTTAAATCTTGGTCAAACCTAGGATTTGACCAAGATTCAAATGGGCATAAAAATTCAGACAAAAAATCTAAAGAATGAAAAACCAAAGCACATAGCCTTCTTAATTATGTCATATAGTAAACACTCAAGTTGATAAACAAGGTCTAGACATATTCAAACCAGAAAAATCATGTGTATATCTACCCCTAACCCTAAACTCTGTCTTATGAAGTCAATCATGAAGAGAATTGGTTTTGGGTTTCAAACATGGAAATTTCAAGTACGTCCCAAAAGCTTCATATATTTTAGAGTGACTAATTAAGAAGGATCTTGGCTTACGTTTTCATTTTCATGCTTGAAACTTGTTTAAATCTTGGTTGAACCTAGGATTTGACCAGAATCAAATGTGCATAAAATTCTTAAAAAAATAGAAAAATGAAAAACAAAAGCACATGGTCTTCTTATGTCATATAGTAAGCATTCAAGTTGATAAACAAGGTTTAGACATATTCAAACCAGACAAATCAAATCTACTGATACGCGTAGATGCACACGTCCGTTGGGAACCCCAAGTGGAAGGTATGATGCGTATAGAAGCAAGTTTCCCTCAGTATGAAACCAAGGTTTAATCGAACCAGTAGGAGCCAAGAAGCACGTTGAAGGTTGATGGTGGCGAAATGTGATGCGGCGCAACAACAGGGATTCCGGCGCCAACGTGGAACCTGCACAACACAAACCAAGTACTTTGTCCCAACGAAACAGTGAGGTTGTCAATCTCACCGGCTTGTTGTAACAAAGGATTAACCGTATTGTGTGGAAGATGATTGTTTGCAAGAAAACAGTAAAGAAGTATTGCAGTAGATTGTATTTCAGTATAAAAGAATGGACCGGGGTCCACAGTTCACTAGAGGTGTCTCTCCCATAAGATAAAAGCATGTTGGGTGAACAAATTACAGTCGGGCAATTGACAAATAGAGAGGGCATAAATGCACATACATGGCATGATAAATATAGTGAGATTTAATTGGGCATTACGACAAAGTACATAGACCGCCATCCAACTGCATCTATGCCTAAAAAGTCCACCTTCGGTTATCATCCGAACCCCTCCGTATTAAGTTGCAAAGCAACAGACAATTGCATTAAGTATGGTGCGTAATGTAATCAATAACTACATCCTCGGACATAGAATCAATGTTTTATCCCTAGTGGCAACAGCACAACACAACCTTAGAACTTTCTGTCACTGTCCCAGTATCAATGGAGGCATGAACCCACTATCTAGCATAAATACTCCCTCTTGGAGTTAAAAGTACAAACTTGGCCAGAGCCTCTACTAATAACGGAGAGCATGCAAGATCTTAAACAACACATAAACATCAGATTGATAATCACCATAACATAGTATTCTCTATCCATCGGATCCCGACAAACACAACATATAGAATTACAGATAGATGATCTTGATCATGTTAGGCAGCTCACAAGATCCAACAATGAAGCACATAAGGAGAAGACAACCATCTAGCTACTGCTATGGACCCATAGTCCAGGGGTGAACTACTCACTCATCACTCCGGAGGCGACCATGGCGGTGTAGAGTCCTCCGGGAGATGAATCCCCTCCCGGCAGGGTGCCGGAGGCGATCTCCTGAATCCCCCGAGATGGGATTCGCGGCGGCTGCGTCTCTGGAAGGTTTTCCGTATCGTGGCTCTCGGTACTAGGGTTTTCGCGACGGAGGCTTTAAGTAGGCGAAAGGGCAAGGTGGGGGGCCACACGAGGGCCCCACACCATAGGTCGGCGCGGCCAGGGCCTGGGCCGCGCCGCCCTATGGTGGCGGCGCCTCGTGGCCCCACTTCGTTATCTCTTCGGTCTTCTGGAAGCTTCGTGGCAAAATAGGACCCTGGGCGTTGATTTCGTCCAATTCCGAGAATATTTCCTTACTAGGATTTCTGAAACCAAAAACAGCAGAAAACAGGAACTGGCTCTTCGGCATCTTGTTAATAGGTTAGTTCCAGAAAATGCATAAATATGACATAAAGTGTGCATATAACATGTAGATATCATCAATAATGAAGCATGGAACATAAGAAATTATCGATACGTTGGAGACGTATCAGCATCCCCAAGCTTAGTTCTGCTCGTCCCGAGCAGGTAAAACGATAACAAAGATAATTTCTGAAGTGACATGCTATCATAATCTTGATCATACTATTTGTAAACATATGTAATGAATGCAGCGATCAAAACAATGGTAAATGACATGAGTAAACAAGTGAATCATAAAGCAAAGACTTTTCATGAATAGTACTTCAAGACAAGCATCAATAAGTCTTGCATAAGAGTTAACTCATAAAGCAATAAATCAAAGTAAAGGTGTTGAAGCAACACAAAGGAAGATTAAGTTTCAGCGGTTGCTTTCAACTTATAACATGTATATCTCATGGATATTGTCAACATAGAGTAATATAACAAGTGCAATATGCAAGTATGTAGGAATCAATGCACAGTTCACACAAGTGTTTGCTTCTTGAGGTGGAGAGAAATAGGTGAACTGACTCAACATAAAAGTAAAAGAATGGTCCTTCAAAGAGGAAAGCATCGATTGCTATATTTGTGCTAGAGCTTTGGTTTTAAAAACATCAAGAGAGCATAAAAATGAAGTTTTGAGAGGTGTTTGTTGTTGTCAACGAATGGTAATGGGTACTCTAACTACCTTATCAACCAGACTTTCAAGAGCGGCTCCCATGAAGGACGTTATTTCTACCACCGTGGTAGATCATCCCTCTTCTCTTTTGTTTACACATGTATTTTAGTGGGGTGGCACTCCTTCCAACCTTTCTTTCACAAACCATGGCTAACCGATTCCATCGGGTGCCTGCCAACAATCTCATACCATGAAGGAGTGCCTTTTTATTTTATTTTTATTATGATGACACTCCTCCCCACCTTTGCTTTCTCAAGCCATGGCTAACCGAATCCTCGGGTGCCGTCCAACCTTTCACATACCATGGAGGAGTGTCTATTTGCAAAATTAAGTTGCTTACTGATGAATCAGAGCAAAACATGTGAAGAGAATTATTAATGAAGTTAATTAATTGGGGCTGGGAACCCCTTTGCCAGCTCTTTATGCAAAGTTATTGGATAAGCGGATGAAGCCACTAGTCCATTGTGAAAGTCTGTCCGAAGTAAATGACAAGATCGAAAGATAAAACACCACATACTTCCTCATGAGCTATAAAACATTGACACAAATAAGAGATGATAAATTTTGAATTGTTTAAAGGTAGCACTCAAGCAATTTACTTTGGAATGGCGGAAATACCATGTAGTAGGTAGGTATGGTGGACACAATTGGCATAGTGGTTGGCTCAAGGATTTTGGATGCATGAGAAGTATTCCCTCTCGATACAAGGTTTAGGCTAGCAAGGTTTATTTGAAACAAACACAAGGATGAACCGGTGCAGCAACACTCACATAAAAGATATTGTAAACATTATAAGACTCTACATCTTCCTTGTTGTTCAAAACTCAATACTAGATATTATCTAGACCTTAGAGAAACCAAATATGCAAACCAAATTTTAGCAAGCTCTATGTATTTCTTCATTAATGGGTGCAAAGTATATGATGCAAGAGCTTAAACATGAACACAACAATTGCCAAGTATCACATTACCCAAGACATTTTAGAATTACTACATGTAGCATTTTCCAATTCCAACCATATAACAATTTAACGAAGAAGAAACTTCGCCATGAACATTATGAGTAAAGCCTAAGGACATATTTGTCCATATGCAACAGCGGAGCGTGTCTCTCTCCCACAAAGTGAATGCTAGGATCCAACTTTATTCAAACAAAACAAAAACAAAAACAAACCGACGCTCCAAGCAAAGTGCATAAGATGTGACGGAATAAAAATGTAGTTTCAGGGGAGGAACCTGATGATGTTGTCGATGAAGAAGGGGATGCCTTGGGCATCCCCAAGCTTAGACGCTTGAGTCTTCTTAGAATATGCTGGGGTGAACCACGGGGGCCTTGATAAGCATAATTTATATAACATTTTCCAGCACTTATAATTACCTTTTAGCTTTATTTTTGGTATCATTCCGAGTGAAAAAGCATGCTAAAATACTAGAAGTCATCAAAAACAACAAGTTACGGTTCATACGTTTTTGCAGGTGAGAAGGCCCAAAGTGCTTCTATAATGGATCGTGAAGATGAGTTGATGTTACCGTAATAGAAGGAGCCAAATATAAAGAAGAACAAATATCCGGGGCCTAGCTCGAAGAGATGAGGGATGAACTTGTGATAAAACATTAGAAGTACGGGTCAAAGTTGCAAAGCTACCACATCAGATCGTGGCATCAAATCCCTAGCGGCATCTCCAAGTCGACCAGGCCCACTTCTATCCCTATAATCCCCTTTGCTCCTGCTCCACCTGCCGGCCACGGCTAGGCCGTGCGTGGCGGCGCGCCACCGAGCCACCACCGGATGACGTTGGGCTGCCCTCCATCGATCGCCGCTGCTCGTCATCGACTCAAGCGTCCGCGACGAAGACGATGGCAACCTGAAGCTCATCTTCCTCAACCCCTTGCTGCTGCTCCTTCGACCTTCACCAACGAACCTGAGACGGCGACGACCACTTCCTTCTTCTGATCTCCCTGCTCCATCCTCCCCTGCTGCTGCACAAGCTAGCCTCGTCTTCACCGACTCTGGACGCCCGCAAGGTGTTCGTAATTTGCTCACAAGACAGTTCAGTGTAGTGATGATCCTTTTCTTCTCTATCCCGGTCTTTTTCTCTGCTAATCTTCACTAGACATTGAATTGTCGAGAGCTTGTTTTGATACCGTGCTATACTACGAACTTTGATAAAAACTGTTGTGTAGTGTTCACGTGTATTTGTGCTCTGTGTTACTTGCTCATATGTATGTACCTACTTGTCACTTTCGTCACTTGTGTGTTACCCCGTGAGCTGCACTTGGTGCACAAACGTGTTTTCTCGTATAAGATGTGTATGTGCTAGTTTTGCTCTCTGTCCTCTATCCCATTTGCTTCTATCGATCTCAAATGTATGCTAGTGAGTGTGTTTTGTCGGTCATTTTCTTTGTTTGTTGTTCTAGCTGAGATGCATCGATCGCTTGTGTGACCTTTGAAACTGCTGTAGTTTAGATTTATTTCTTTGCAAAAACCAAATCTATTTGTGTGACCTAGATTTAGCAGTACCAGTCGTCGCCTAGTCCCTGTGGAAAGAACGACATCCACTGGGTGCGAATAATTACCCTATATACAGTTGATCAAATTGGCTCCGTTGCCGGACTAGCGTCGAGCTATCGTGTGAGGTTAGAGACTAGGTTTAGGGTAGCTTGTTTTTTTTTGAAACTTGTTTCTGTGTTTCTCTTATCTTTTTCTATTTTTGTTGCTTCGGCTTATTAGGATACTAACCGTCTCACCAGTGTGTGTTGTTTGTCAGTTTTTGTAGGATATATTAACTATTTGCAGGTTGATTAATAGTTGCACTTGAAAATATGGCTTTAGTTCGTGACCTTTGGTTGCCAAGTAGTTTGGATACTATAACGGGGCCAATTTGGCCATCTATTGAAGCAGAAAACTTTGAGTTGAGACCTGGACTTATTGCTCTTGTCCGCGAATCAGTTTAGAGGATTACCGTTGAAGACCCTCATGAGCACATCCGCAATGTCCTCGAGTATGCGAACACATCCAACACCAAGTTTCTCGGATGCAATCAAGTGTATGTTGTTCACATTCTCTCTCGGGGATGGTGCTAAGGATTGGTACTATTCCTTGCCATCAAGGTCATACACTTGGGGTGAGATTTCACAAGCTTTCCTAGAAAGATATTTTCCACTGCACAAGCAATCTGCAATTCGTGACCAGATCCTCGGTTTTGCACAAGATGGTGTGAAAGCTTGTACGCAGCTTGGGAGAGATATAAGGATCTTCTTAGAAAATGTCCTAACCATGGGCAAAAGGATTGGTTAGTGCTACAAATATTCTGAGAGGGCTGACATGTGCTTCCAGAGATCTTATTGATATGTCACTGGTGGAACAATCATGAACAAAACCGTTGATGGTGCAACTATGCTCATCGAGAACTTAGCCTTCCACCAATTTCAGTGGTATGGTGAGAAGCCCGTTTAGACTTGTTGGCTTGCTGCTATGAGACTACTACACCTACTCAGCCACCTCCTACTCAAAAGCTTAAATCAGATTCTTCATGTGACAAAATCGATCTTGCATGGGTCTTGTTTGATGATGATGATGCCATCGTAAGTGATACACACATGGTAGCTCAAAGGGACGCCAATGTGCAAGATTCGATTATTCTCCTGGATGAATCTTTCATATGTGATCCCGAGCTTCGGTTGGTTTTGATGTTGAGGATCCACCTTGCTGATATTGATGATGTGCTGCGCAAAAATGGAGAAGTTCACATTCGAGTATGATAGCAGCATTGATTAGCCTTTGAGCCCGAGATGGAGATCTTCACGATTGATGAGGATGAGGTTACCTCGGATGTCAAAGAGCTGAGCTCAACTACTTCCATTACTGACATTGTCCCTCAAGAAATTTCTACTACCATACATCCCATGACATCTCCCATTAAGGCAGTATTGAAACTGCTCAACCATCTCAGTTGTTCTTTGTGTGAGTGTACTTTCAGGATTTTACTTGTGCACCACTCATCGAGGCCAAAGATGGTTCGGGTTGACATCCCTTGGGATCCTGGTGGATGTATGGCATGGCGATGAGGAGAAAAGTTGGAATGGAATGAGGAGAAGGGTGAAGAGAAATGAAGAAAAGCATGATGATGTAGAAGGTTGTGAGTTGCATTATATGCCGGTGAGCTGTTTCTTACCCCATTTGGTTAATGCAAATTCTAAGTGTGGGGGAAATCCATTTGCTGCATGCTATCTACATAAATTCTGTTGCATTGTTTATATCATTGAAAATGAATTTCTCGCAGCAAGGTTTCAAGGAAATAAAAGAAAGCTTGAGCTCAAATTCTGTTTTGATGCTTGCAACATTAAATATCTAGCAATGTCTGAAATCAAATGCATATTGCTTGATCGTAACGACCTATTCTTTTGTATGGGATATACCTTCTTTGGAGTAGTTTAAATTCCCTTATTCCTGTCTATCACTTGAATATTTGAGAATACACTGCCTTAGATGTTTAAGTCAGGCAATAGGCTAGTAGTGAGCTAATAAATTGGCTGTGCTAAAAGTAGTATGCTATGGTCTCGGGATCGGTAGCATGTGAAAATGAGGCACAATCGATTGTAGAAACCTTTCAAAAACTTTGCATTGCATCAAATCGGTCCCCACACTCGTCCCCAAATAAAAGTGCAGCCATAGTATCCATTGTGGTGTTCTTGACAAGAAAAAGAAAAAAAGAAAAAGAAAAGAAGAAAAAGAAAAAGAAAAAGAAAAAATAAAAAAATAAAAGAAAGAAAGAGAGTACTTCCTAGTTCCTCAATAAGTGGTTCTGCCTTGGCATCTCAAATGTGCCAAAATTTCCCTTGTCCCCATGCATTCATATTTGGTTTATAAATTGTGGAATCGTAGCTCACTTCTAGGCTATGTCATAACTTGCATTCGTAGTTTTGTCTTCTCTTGTATTAATGTGATGGCGTAATCATTGGAAAGTTTACTAAACCAAAAATATGTATACTTCGGACAGCCGAAGAAATTTGTTGGGATGTAGCACATTGCAAGTTGATCTCTAATATTGCTTGATATGTCTTGTTTGCGTATCACTTATTTTAATGTTGTCAAAATTGCAAGATTATTGCATGTTTCATTTGCTTGAGGGCAAGCAAAAGCTCGAGTGTGGGGGTATGATAAGCATAATTTATATAACATTTTCCAGCACTTATAATTACCTTTTAGCTTTATTTTTGGTATCATTCCGAGTGCAAAAGCATGCTAAAATACTAGAAGTCATCAAAAACAACAAGTTACAGTCTGTTCATACGTTTTTGCAGTTCAGGGTGAGAAGGCCCAAAGTGCTTCTATAATGGATCGTGAAGATGAGTTGATGTTACTGTAATAGAAGGAGCCAAATATAAAGAAGAACAAATATCCAGGGGCCTAGCTGAAGAGATGAGGGATGAACTTGTGATGAAACATTAGAAGTACAGGGTCAAAGTTGCAAAGCTACCACATCAGATCGTGGCATCAAATCCCTAGCGGCATCTCCAAGTCGACCAGGCACGGCACTTCTATCCCTATAATCCCCTTTGCTCTGCTCCACCTCTCGCGCGGCCACGGCTAGGCTGGCGTGGCGGCGCGCCACCGAGCCACCACCAGATGACGTTGGGCTGCCCTCGCATCGATCGATCCGCTGCTCGTCATCGACTCAGCGTCCGCGACGAAGACGATGGCAACCAAGCTCATCTTCCTCAACCCCTTGCTGCTGCTCCTTCACCTTCACCAACGAACCTGAGACGCGACGACCACTTCCTTCTTTCCGATCTCCTACTGCTCCATCCTCTGATCCCCTGCTGCGCAAGCACAAGAGCCTCGTCTTCACCGACTCCCGGACGCCCGCAAGGTGTTCGTAATTTGCTCACAAGACAGTCATGTAGTGATGATCCTTTTCTTCTCTATCCCGGTCTTTTCTCTGCTAATCTTCACTAGACATTGAATTGTCGAGGAGCTTGTTTTGATACCGTGCTATACTACGTAACCTGTGATAAAACTGTTGTGTAGTGTTCACGTGTATTTGTGCTCTTTGTGTTACTTGCTCATATGTATGTACCTACTTGTCACTTCCGTCACTTGTGTGTTACCTGTGAGCTGCACTTGGTGCACAAACGTGTTCGTTTCTCGTATAAGATGTGTATGTGCTAGTTTTGCTCTCTGTCCTCTATCCCATTTGCTTCTATCCCGTCTCAAATGTATGCTAGTGAGTGTGTTTTGTCAGTCATTTTTCTTTGTTTGTTGTTCTAGCTGAGATGCATCGATCGCTTGTGTGACCTTTGAAACTGCTCGTAGTTTAGATTTATTTCTTTGCAAAAACCAAATCTATTTGTGTGACCTAGATTTAGCCGAGTACCGTAGTCGTCGCCTAGTCCCTGTGGAAAGAACGACATCCACTGTCCGTGGGCGAATAATTACCCTATATATACAGTTGATCAGGCCTCCCCAAGCTTAGATCTTTCACTCCCCTTGATCATAGTATATCATACTCCTCTCTTTATCCTTGAAAACTTCCTTCACACCAAACTTCCAGCAAACTCATTAGAGGGTTAGTGCATAATAAAAATTTACATGTTCAGAGGTGACACAATCATTCTTTACACTTCTGGACATTGCATAAAGCTATTGGACGTTAATGGATCAAAGAAATTCATCCAACATAGCAAAAGAGGCAATGCGAAATAAAAGGCAGAATCTGTCAAAACAGAACAGTTCGTAAAGATGAATTTTAAAATGGCACCAGACTTGCTCAAATGGAAAAACTCAAAACTAATGAAAGTTGCGTACATATCTAAGGATCACTCACGTAAATTGGCATAATTTTCTGAGTTTCCTACAGAGAATTAGGCTCAGATTCGTGACAGCAAAGAAATCTGTCTCTGCGCAGTAATCCAAATCTAGTATGAACCTTACTATAGAGACTTTACTTGGCACAAAAACATGATAAGGAGAGGTTTCTACAGTAGTAAACAACTTCCAAGACTCAAATATAAAACAAAGTGCTGTAGTAAAAACAAAGGGTTGTCTCCCATAAGCGCTTTTCTTTAACGCCTTTCAGCTAGGCGCAGAAAGTGTATATCAAGTGTTATCAAGAGATGAAGCATCTTCAGCGGGGTTTGGAGTTTTCTCAACTAAGCATAGTATATTGGATACATAAGTTTCAGCGTCTCCCTTTTCATTAGTCTTGGGCTTGCTATTCTCATCGAACAAATTTTCAGGAACAAGCCAAGCATAATTATTTTCTAGTGCATCATTCATAGCTAGGAGTTTACATGGTATTGGTGCTTTGATCTCCCCACCATCATTAATGTTATTAGTGTACCTTATTCTATCCATGTCCATTTTTTCAAGGAGACCAACAAAATTAGTATGAGAACCTAGCATATTAAATTTAGCAAAGACCTTTCTAGCCTCTCTTGCTAGACCACCAAATTCTCTAAGAAGGGTTTCTAAAACAAAATCTTTCTTTTCCCCTTCTTCCATATCACCAAGTGTAAGAAACATGTGTTGGATTATAGGATTGAGATTAACAAATTTAGTTTCCAACATACGAACTAAAGCAGCAGCAGCAATTTCATAGGTAGGTGCAAGTTCTACCAAGTGTCTATCTTCAAAATCTTCAGTAATACTAACATGATTGAAAAATTCTTCTATATTATTTCTCCCAACTATAGACCCACGTCCTACCGGTATGTCTTTTGTGGTAAAATTAAAAGGAAACATGATGAAATAAGTAAAGTAAATGCAAGTAACTAATTTTTTTGTGTTTTTGATATAGCAAACAAGACATAAATAAAGTAAAGCTCAACAGAATTTGACCAAGTCAGAGGTGGGCCGCGATCAAGATGGACTTGAAGATATACATATAGAAGAGATATGTGAATCGGCCTTGTTCACCAAGTTTGGGCTAGTTAGCCCGTGTATCTTTATAGTAGGTTACGTAGAGATTAGAGTTTATCTCGTGCACGGTTTAGTGCACGCCCACATTAGAAAGTCCCCTGGACTATAAATATGTATCTAGGGTTTATGGAATAAACAACAACCAACGTTCAACACAAACCAATCTCGGCGCATCGCCAACTCCTTCGTCTCGAGGGTTCCTCCGGTAAGCACCATGCTGCCTAGATCGCATCTCGCGATCTAGGCAGCACGAGCCTGCCTAGTTGTTCATGCGTTGCTCGTACTGAAGCCTTTTTGATGGCGAGCAACGTAGTTATCATAGATGTGTTAGGGTTAGCATTGTTCCTAGTATCATATGCTGTCGTAGTGCAACCCTTGCGCATCTAGCCGTCCCTGTACCTCATCATGGGTGCAGGGGCGGCACCCCGCTTGATCGTTATTTAGTAGATCTGATCCGTTACGGTCGCTCCTTGATTCATCAAGGATTAGTTTAATATCTGCAATAGTTAGGCCTTACAAAGGGTTGGAGGATCCAGCGGCATGCAGGGTGTAGTTTGCTGCCCCTAGACAGGACGTTCCGAGGATCAACCTAGTGTTGGTTTTTAGGCCTTGTCTAGGGCTGGCTTACGTTTACCGTGCGTGAGCGCGAGGCCCAATCGTGAGTAGGATGATCCGATTATGCGGTGAAAACCCCAGATCGTCGTGGATCTCATATGCTTTATCATGATCAAGCAGGACCACCATATATTCGGCCACCTCGGACGAATCATGGGTGGATCGGCTCCATGAGCCGATTCACAGGACAACCTGAGAGCCGATCGAGGCTCGTATTTAACGTGTACGTGTGTGCCCTGCAGGAAACTAAGCAAGGCATCATCCACACCTTCCTGACCAGGTATAGGTCAGGTGGCACGCCCTTGCAACTTGCATCGGCGCGCGACCAGGAGGCTTTGCGGGCCGTCGCTCTGAGGGACTGGGGCCAGCCGCAGCCCTAGTCGTTCCCGGCTCGGTGTTGACCGTTGCCTTCGCGTTGGCAGCGCCCGAAGCGCCGAACTCATCGGCCTATGTCGTCTACAAGATTGGTGGTGACCCCAGTGACTACCAATTTCTACAGGACGCGCCCAAGGAGATCCCGCACGGATACGCATGCGCATACGTGCCAGACTGCAGCACCTGGGCACCCTCGAACCAGGTTGCTATAGCAGGGACTTCTGGGGCAACAGGAGGAACGTCGGAGGCAGACCCTGAGAAGCAAACGTGGCTAGCTAAATACGCCACCCCGACAAAACTCCCGAGCCCAGCTCCTGCAGTTGGCTCAGAACCAGAGAAACAGGCATGGCTGGTTAAGTACGCCACTCCGACGAATCTTCAGGGTTCGGCACCTGCAGCCATCACCGCGGATCAAATTTGTACGATCCTGAAAGATCAGTTCGGCATGATGCCGAAAAGAAAGGCGATCGGCTATACCAAGCCGTACCCCAACGAGTACGAATTGATCCCGCTACCACCCAAATATCGGCTCCCGGACTTCACAAAGTTCAGCGGATCAGATGGCTCCAGCTCCATCGAGCATGTGAGCCGATATTTGGCACAGCTGGGCATGATCTCAGCGTCAGACGAGCTGCGCGTGAGGTACTTCTCACAGTCCCTCACAGGATCGGCTTTCGGCTGGTACACGTCGCTGCCACCGAACTCAATCCAGACCTGGAAGCAGCTGGAAGAACGGTTCCATGAGCAATATCACTCAGAGGCTTCCGAGGCTGGCATTGCCGATCTAGCACAAGTACGACAGAAGCGCGGAGAAACAGTGTCAGAATACATCCAGCGCTTCAGGACCGTTAGGAACCGATGCTATTCGGTTCACGTAAGCGAAAAAGAAGCAGTCGAATTGGCGGTGGTGGGTCTATCATCATCGATCAAGGAAGTGGCCTCCCAGGCGGACTATCCTTCATTAGCACACATGGTGCAGAAGTTGTCAGCGTATGAACAACGCCACCCGGATGTCTACCAAGATAAATTCAAGCGCGTGGTTACCATGGTTGACGCAGGCGAAGATGAAGGTCCTACGGGAGAACGAGAGGTCGCAGTGGCTGAGTGGACTCGAGCTGCAGGCCCAGTAACCTGCAAATGGGTAAAGCCACCAGGGCCTCCAAGAGGGTTCGACTTCGACGTGACGAAAACCGAGCAGATTTTCGATCTCTTACTCGCGGAGAAGCACATAAAGATACCCGAAGGCCACAAGTTCCCTACGGTGCAAGAGCTGAACGGAAAGCCATACTGCAAGTGGCATAACACGTTCACCCACACTACTAACGACTGCAGGGTGTGGCGTCAGCAGATCCAAGTGGCAATAGAAAATGGGCGACTAATTTTCAACCAGTATGCCATGAAGGTCGACACACACCCCTTCCCCGCCGTCAACATGGTGGAGTTCGCCCACCTCGGAGGGTGCCAGCCTGATTTCTCAGCCAACATCAGCATGGTAGAGCTTGGACACCGCTCTGAGAAGGACGGGGATGAGGACAGCTGCTCTCAGAGCAAGGACACAGAGGGGGCCGCTCCATGCGATCGGCTCCGTCAAGATGGCAAGCGCTATGTCACAGAGGGGGAAGTTAAGAACATAAGATATCAACGACCCCTCTCTGATCACCTCCTCAATAAGTACGTGAGTCGGTATGATCAACGCCGGCAACACGGCGACGATGATGAAAGAGGCCGTATGGCTAGAAACGACAGAAGACATCGTCGGCATAATCACGATGAGGAGCGGCAGGAGCGCCACGCCAGGGAGCAGGACGATACGGACAGGCATTGGGACTGCCCTTTCTTCAGACACTGCTGGGATTCAGGAATGAGCCGATTACCAACAATCGGCAACTGCCCAGAATGCAACCAGAAAAAGAAGGAGGCAGCCAACGTGTCTGTGTTCGAGCGCTTAGGGCCTCTCCCACCGCAAAACAGACGTGCTGAGACCCCTCTGTTGGAAGATCTCGAGGATTCGGAAGACGAGGGGGAAGATGAAGAAGATAGGTGCCACCGTCCAAGGTGGTGCCCTGACGGTCTCAGCCATTCACAAAAACGCAGGGTTCAGCGATTGCGCGGTCTGGAGGAAGCCGAAAGGTTATACTTGCATACGCTGAGGAAGGCACGACCTGATCTGGCTGCGAAAGTCCAGAGGACCCTGGATGAGGAGGGACTGCCGCAAAGAAAAGAGTGGCGCCCCAAGCAAAGGAAAGCCGATGATGAAACATCGGCTGGCACGAACATGGTGCTCGTTCGCCCGGCGGGGTGTAGACCTCCACGATCACACGTTGCACCCAAGGTGGACATCAGCAAGCGCTCCAACGTGATAAAATCGGAGATTGGGCTGGTTTTATCCACCGACATGGACGAGTAGCAAGACTACGTCAATAAGCAACATGGCGAGGCTGATCCTTGCGATCGGCCCTCCGAAACTGATGAAGGGATATTACAAAACCTTCACCGAGCAAGCAACGTGGAGGCCGATTCCAGCAATCGGCCAAAATTATCCTCACCATCCATTCTGCCTGGGATCAACGTTTGACCCAACAGGGACTACCTGAAGAGCCGATACCATCAATTCTCTTGACAGAATCGGCTCGGGGGGCACCTAGATGGATAAAACACGAGGATATGAGATAATACTATCAAATATGGGGGCCGACACACAAATCGGCCTAAAAAATTCAAAAATTTGAGCGCAGCCGATGCAGCAGACATCGACTTAAGGATACAAGAAGCCGGTACATGGACATCGACTCTAGCGGCATTATGCGATGTTTATCGAGTCTTCACCAAATTCAGGCCAACGGTGGTGCCTTCCGTTGCTTCGAGCCGATTTGGATTCCTGAATCAAGTTCCGGCTGTCTGAGGAAGAAAGGGGATCGGCTTTGGCACATTCTCTTTGACAGTCTCGCCTCGAGTAAGGCTCGGGGGGCAGCAGGCCTGGTGGATGCTCTGTTTTTGCTCTGTTTAAAAGCCGATTGGGATACCATCGGCTGGTCCTTCATTGCAACCTTCTTCACAAATGATGATTATTGAAGAACATTATTAGGTTTGGTTGGGAAAGTTCAAAGGTTTTCCTGAAGATCCTGCATTTTCTGCCAAATTTAGAAAATCATCGGTTGGAGAAGGGAAGGGCGAATCTTGAAGGACCGATACGGTGCTATCGGCTCATCACGCATTGGCAAAGGGAACGAGTCGGCAAGGTCAGTAGAAGAGGGAATCGGCTCAAGTAAACTCAGGAGGAATCGGCAAAATCAGAATTGGGGAAAATTTCTCCATTGATTCGACGAGATTTCTTACATAAAAGAGCTAATTTCTCTCAAAAGGAAAGTACTAGGGGATCTATCGCCCCATCTACTACTACTGGCCTTATTCTGGAGGACCTATCTATGGGCCATCACTGCCCTCGTCGTCGCCATCGTCGTCACTATCGGCGCTGCTTCCGGCGGGCTCGTCGTCGCTCCAATGGCCGCCGGCTGGGCCCTCGTCGTCTTCATCTTCTTCGTCAGCGTCGTCCTCATCGCTGTCGAAGTCGCTAAGGTTGCCCGGCCAAGGGCAGAGCCGCTTGGCCGGCGGCTCGTCGGAGGAGCTCTCCTCGTCGTCCTCCTCCTCCTCTCCCTGCTCCCCTTCCTCCCCGGAAGAGGTGAGGTCGCAGGAGAAGCTGTCGTCGTCACTCTCCTCCTCCGCTTCCCCAACGGCGAGGAATCGGAGGTCGCTCTCCCCGTCGGTCAAGGATTTGTCATCCTCGGACCGGACGAGGGAGTCATGGTCCTCTTTGTCCCACTTCGTTGGGGCGAGGATGTCGTACGCCGCCTGCGTGCCCCACGAGGGCGTCGACTCTCGGATGGGAGAGGACACATAAGAAAGACCCGATGAGGAGGAAGAAGAAGAGGACGAAGGCATGGTGGCAGAGGAGGGTTTTTTTAAAGCTAGTGCGAAGGGGATGAGGAAGAAGACTGTTTGCTGCGGTTAAATAAAAGGGAGCATAGTAGAATTCAATGCCACAGCAGTTTCCGAGGAGGTGGTGCCAGAACTGTCTAATCGTGCAGAGAAGTTGAGAAGGCAAGTTATCATGATGAAGGACTCTGCGACGGTTCTGCTCTGCCACGACATGACCCTACGAGAGAAAAGCATAATGATTTTGGAAATGTCATTTCCAAAACCAGGGGGGCATGTGTTATCACCAGAATTTGACCAAGTCAGAGGTGGGCCGCGATCAAGATGGACTTGAAGATATACATATAGAAGAGATATGTGAATCGGCCTTGTTCACCAAGTTTGGGCTAGTTAGCCCGTGTATCTTTATAGTAGGTTACGTAGAGATTAGAGTTTATCTCGTGCACGGTTTAGTGCACGCCCACATTAGAAAGTCCCCTGGACTATAAATATGTATCTAGGGTTTATGGAATAAACAACAACCAACGTTCAACACAAACCAATCTCGGCGCATCGCCAACTCCTTCGTCTCGAGGGTTCCTCCGGTAAGCACCATGCTGCCTAGATCGCATCTCGCGATCTAGGCAGCACGAGCCTGCCTAGTTGTTCATGCGTTGCTCGTACTGAAGCCTTTTTGATGGCGAGCAACGTAGTTATCATAGATGTGTTAGGGTTAGCATTGTTCCTAGTATCATATGCTGTCGTAGTGCAACCCTTGCGCATCTAGCCGTCCCTGTACCTCATCATGGGTGCAGGGGCGGCACCCCGCTTGATCGTTATTTAGTAGATCTGATCCGTTACGGTCGCTCCTTGATTCATCAAGGATTAGTTTAATATCTGCAATAGTTAGGCCTTACAAAGGGTTGGAGGATCCAGCGGCATGCAGGGTGTAGTTTGCTGCCCCTAGACAGGACGTTCCGAGGATCAACCTAGTGTTGGTTTTTAGGCCTTGTCTAGGGCTGGCTTACGTTTACCGTGCGTGAGCGCGAGGCCCAATCGTGAGTAGGATGATCCGATTATGCGGTGAAAACCCCAGATCGTCGTGGATCTCATATGCTTTATCATGATCAAGCAGGACCACCATATATTCGGCCACCTCGGACGAATCATGGGTGGATCGGCTCCATGAGCCGATTCACAGGACAA
The DNA here is from genome assembly GCA_030979885.1 of Lolium multiflorum. NCBI lineage: Eukaryota > Viridiplantae > Streptophyta > Magnoliopsida > Poales > Poaceae > Lolium > Lolium multiflorum. The sequence goes on from CM061750.1 coordinate 161,192,897, forward strand.
CCTGAGAGCCGATCGAGGCTCGTATTTAACGTGTACGTGTGTGCCCTGCAGGAAACTAAGCAAGGCATCATCCACACCTTCCTGACCAGGTATAGGTCAGGTGGCACGCCCTTGCAATTTGCATCGGCGCGCGACCAGGAGGCTTTGCGGGCCGTCGCTCTGAGGGACTGGGGCCAGCCGCAGCCCTAGTCGTTCCCGGCTCTACGGTGTTGACCAGTCACTGCCCGCCGGTGGGTTTCTGACGTCAACAGCTAGCAACTAATTTTTTTGTGTGTTTTGTTTAGGTGCAGCAAACAAAGTAGTAAATAAAATAAAGCAAGACAAAAACAAAGTAAAGAGATTGAGAAGTGGAGACTCCCCTTGCAGCGTGTCTTGATCTCCCGGCGCCAGAAATTTAGCTTGATACACGTAGATGCACACGTCCGTTGGGAACCCCAAGTGGAAGGTATGATGCGTATAGAAGCAAGTTTCCCTCAGTATGAAACCAAGGTTTAATCGAACCAGTAGGAGCCAAGAAGCATGTTGAAGGTTGATGGTGGCGAAATGTGATGCGGCGCAACAACAGGGATTCCGGCGCCAACGTAGAATCTGCACAACACAAACCAAGTACTTTGTCCCAACGAAACAGTGAGGTTGTCAATCTCACCGGCTTGCTGTAACAAAGGATTAACCGTATTGTGTGGAAGATGATTGTTTGCAAGAAAACAGTAAAGAACAAGTATTGCAGTAGATTGTATTTCATATAAAAGAATGGACCGGGGTCCACAGTTCACTAGAGTGTCTCTCCCATAAGATAAAAGCATGTTGGGTGAACAAATTACAGTCGGGCAATTGACAAATAGAGAGGGCACCGCAATGCACATACATGGCATGATAAATATAGTGAGATTTAATTGGGCATTACGACAAAGTACATAGACCGCCATCCAACTGCATCTATGCCTAAAAAGTCCACCTTCAGGTTATCATCCGAACCCCCTCCAGTATTAAGTTGCAAAGCAATAGACAATTGCATTAAGTATGGTGCGTAATGTAATCAATAACTACATCCTCGGACATAGAATCAATGTTTTATCCCTAGTGGCAACAGCACAACACAACCTTAGAACTTTCTGTCACTGTCCCAGGTATCAATGCAGGCATGAACCCACTATCTAGCATAAATACTCCCTCTTGGAGTTAAAAGTACAAACTTGGCCAGAGCCTCTACTAATAATGGAGAGCATGCAAGATCTTAAACAACACATAAACATCAGATTGATAATCACCATAACATAGTATTCTCTATCCATCGGATCCCGACAAACACAACATATAGAATTACAGATAGATGATCTTGATCATGTTAGGCAGCTCACAAGATCCAACAATGAAGCACATAAGGAGAAGACAACCATCTAGCTACTGCTATGGACCCATAGTCCAGGGGTGAACTACTCACTCATCACTCCGGAGGCGACCATGGCGGTGTAGAGTCCTCCGGGAGATGAATCCCCTCTCCGGCAGGGTGCCGGAGGCGATCTCCTGAATCCCCCGAGATGGGATTCGCGGCGGCTGCGTCTCTGGAAGGTTTTCCGTATCGTGGCTCTCGACTGGGGTTTCGCGACGGAGGCTTTAAGTAGGCGAAAGGGCAAGGTGGGGGGCCACACGGGCCCCACACCATAGGTCGGCGCGGCCAGGCCGCGCCGCCCTATGGTGGCGGCGCCTCGTGGCCCCACTTCGTTATCTCTTCGGTCTTCTGGAAGCTTCGTGGAAAAATAGGACCCTGGGCGTTGATTTCGTCCAATTCCGAGAATATTTCCTTACTAGGATTTCTGAAACCAAAAACAGCAGAAAACAGCCTCTGGCATCTTGTTAATAGGTTAGTTCCAGAAAATGCATAAATATGACATAAAGTGTGCATATAACATGTAGATATCATCAATAATGAAGCATGGAACATAAGAAATTATCGATACGTTGGAGACGTACCACTACCCCCTAACCCTAAACTCGGTCTTATGAAGTCTAGCATGAGGAGAAGTCGTTTTGGGTTTCAAACGTTTAAGCCAAAAGCCCCATTTCAAATATTTCAAACTTATTCAAATTTGGTTCAAATTTGAAAGACACACAAGTTATAGCACACATAGTGCATACATTCTCACACATACTGCACTAGATGCTAACCCGGCCTATAGTTTGAGGCCATTGGATGAGGTCGAAAAAATCTTGGATTAGAAATGGGGTTGTTCGAACCCCGTAGTTGGATTTTTTGAACCTTGATCTGTAGTACTGGGCAAAACCCTAGTTTAACCTATTTAATTATAGATTCGTAGGTCGATTTTTCTACCTTTTTATTATTACTATGCAGCACATGTGTGTTTGCCCGTCGAGTGAAACTCGGAGGAAGAGGGATCACTCGGAAGGAGAGAAGAAGGGAGAGAATTATGGTGTCTCCCCTTTTTCGGGTGATGATGTTGACTTTTGTGCAGGGTTTGTCAGTGAGCAGGAGGTGCGAGCGAGCGAGTCGAGCGAGGCCGAGAATGAGAGAGATTTGTTTTTTTTGTGAGAGGGACAACCGAAGGATCCAGAAGGACCCACAGACTTCCAATACGCATCCTGATGCGTCTTCTCTTGACAAAGAAAATGGCTGGGAGTTTGCGTACCTATTGCACGTGACTTGTGCTCACTGAAGTGTGGGACCTCACGCATGGGCACCACACGTAAGTGACAGACCTGCTGGTGTAAAAGCTCGGTTGATTATTATAGTGCATTAGAACAAAGTTTCCTATGGATTCAAGGGTAGGAAATCCAAGTTAACTCATTTACATGACATTATTTTTTCCATGAAGCAAAGTTAACGCACCTATCAATTGGTACATTTTGGAGTGACTAAGAAGGATCCAGGCTTACTTATTCGTTTTCACGTGTAAAACTTGTCTAAATCTTGGTCAAACAAAATTGGCAGAAAATTCAAAAAAAACAAAAAATGAAAAACCAAAGCACATAGTCTTCTTATGTCATATAGTAAGCATTAAAGTTGATAAACAAGGTCTAGACATATTCAAACCATACAAATCATGTATCTACCCGCTAACCCCTAAACTATGTCTTAAGAAGTCAAGCATGAAGAGAAGTGGTTTTGGGTTTCAAACATGGAAATTTCAAAAACCTCCCAAAAACTTCATTTTAGGGTGACTAAGAAAGATAGTCTTGATGACCCACAAGTATAGGGGATCGCAACAGTCTTCGAGGGAAGTATTACCCAATTTATTGATTCGACACAAGGGGAGACAAAGAATACTTGTAAGCCTTAACAGCGGAGTTGTCAATTCAGCTGCACCTGGAAACAGACTTGCTCGCAAGAGTTTATCAGTAGTAACAGTTTTATGGCAGTGGAAATAGTGAAATAGCAGCAGCGGTGAAATAAAGACAGCAGTAGTGATTATAGTAAACAGCAGGATTAAAATACTGTAGGCACAGGGACGGATTTAACGGGCGTTGCATGGATGAGAGAAACTCATGTAACAATCAAAGCATGGGCATTTGCAGATAATAATAAAACGGTATCCAAGTACTAATCAATCAATAGGCATGTGTTCCATATTTAGTCGTACGTGCTCGCAATGAGAAACTTGCACAACATCTTCTGTCCTACCAGCCGGTGGCAGCCGGGCCTCTAGGGAAACTACTGGATATTAAGGTACTCCTTTTAATAGAGTACCGGAGCAAAGCATTAACACTCCGTGAACACATGTGATCCTCACATCACTACCATCCCCTCCGGTTGTCCCGATTCTTGTCACTTCGGGGCCATTGGTTCCGGACAGCGACATGTGTATACAACTTGTAGGTAAGATCATAAACAACGAATATCTTCATGAATCAATAACATGTTCAGATCTGAGATCATGGCACTCGGGCCCTAGTGACAAGCATTAAGCATAACAAGTTGCAACAATATCATAAAAGTGACATCTACGGATACTAGGCACTATGCCCTAACAATCTTATGACTATTACATGACCAATCTCATCCAATCCCTACCATCCCCTTCAGCCTACAGCGGGGGAATTACTCACACATGGATGGGGGAAACATGGCTGGTCGATGGAGAGGCGTTGGCGGTGATGGCGGTGAAGATCTCCTCCAATTCCCCGTCCCGGCGGAGTGCCAGAACGGAGACTTCTGGCTCCCGCGACGGAGTTTCGCGATGTGGCGGCTCTCTGGAGGGTTTCTGGCGACTTCGACTTCTCCCCGTGCGTTTTCAGGTCGAAACCAATAAGTAGTCCGAAGGGGGGCGTCGGAGGCCGGCCGAGGGGGCCACACCATAGGGCCGCGCGGGCCCCCCCTGGGCCGCGCCGCCATATGGTGTGGGGCCCTCGGGCCTCCACCTCCTTTGCCCTTCTGGCTCCGTCAATATTTTGGTAAAATAGGGCCATCTGAAGAAATTCCGAGGATTTTCCCGAAAGTTGGATTTCTGCACAAAAACGAGACACCAGAGCAATTCTGCTGAAAACAGCGTTAGTCTGTGTTAGTTGTATCCAAAATACACAAATTAGAGGCAAAACAATAGCAAAAGTGTTCGGGAAAGTAGATACGTTTTGGACGTATCAACTCCCCCAAGCTTAGCTTATTGCTTGTCCTCAAGCAATTCAGTTAACAACTGAGCGATAAAAGAACTTTCACGAACACATTTGCTCATATGATGTATATATTCTCATGCTATGGCTAATACTTAAGCAGTTCATAATGAGATACATGCAAATAAGATCATCCAACAGCTATGTCAATCATGGAGAAGTACCAACAATTAATAATAAGCACCATGAATCATGTATATAAGCAGGATTGCAATGTTCATAAGAGAATATGATAAAGTGGTATCTCGCTTGCCTGTATTTGATCGGCAAAACATAAATGCCGAGGCACCTCTTGAGTTCATAGAAAGACTAGAAGTAGTGATTGTCAAAGATAAAAGCATCAAAGTTATACCACGATCAATCATATTTTGAGACAAGCATATTATACTAAGAATGACAGTCGTGCTCTCAAGATAGTGCTCAAAGAAAGAATGGAGACACAACATAAAAAGTAAAAGATTGACCCTTCGCAGAGGGAAGCAGGGATTAACATGCGCTAGAGCTTTTCATTTGTAAAGCAGGAGTAAAATTATTTTGAGAGGTGTTTGTTGTTGTCAACGAATGGTAATGGGTACACTAACTACCTCATCAACCGGACTCACAAGAGCGGCTCCCATTTTATTTATTTTTGGTTGGCACTCCTTCCAACCTTTCTTTCACAAACCATGGCTAACCGAATCCTCGGGTGCCTGCCATCAATCACATACCATGAAGGAGTGCCTTTTTATTTAAGTTTTATTATGATGATGACACTCCCCCAACCTTTGCTTACACAAGCCATGGCTAACCGAATCCTTCGGGTGCCGTCCAACAATCACAAACCATGGAGGAGTGTCTATTTAAGTTTAATTAATTCGGGACTGGGAATCCCATTGCCAGCTCTTTTTGCAAAATTATTGGATAAGCGGATATGCCACTAGTCCATATGAGAGTCCGTCAAAAGTAAATGACAAGGTTGAAAGCTAAACACCACATACTTCCTCATGAGCTATGAAACATTAACACAAATTGAGAAGCATTTTGAAAGTTTTAAAGGTAGCGCATGAGAATTTACTTGGAATGGTTTGAAATGCCATGCATAGGTATTTATGGTGGACACTTTTGGAACAACTTGGTTTTCAGGTGTTTGGAAGCACGAGCGGCGTCACCGCTCAGTACAAGTGAAGGCTAGCAAAAGACTAGGGAGCGACAAATCAAGAGAGCAGTAACTGTCATAATCATGCTTGCGGCAAAATAAATTAACGGAGGCATAAAAGTGATACAAGAACTCTGAAGCAATATAAATCATCGAGGCTTAATTGACTTTTTGTTTAGTCATATGCATGCGTGAGCATGTGCCAAGTCGATATAAATGAATTATTCAGAGGAGGATACCACAATGCCATACTTACTTATGAATAAAACAATGCAAGCAAACATCCATGACATGCTACTCATATTAATAAATTGGAACTAAACATGAGAGATCATGAACTACTAGACTTTCTCAAATAACATATACCTCATATGAACCAACTAAGCATGCTCATATGGATGAGTATATGTACAAAAATGAAAGCAAATAGAGTTCATACCAGCCTCTCACCACAATCAGATTGTCGTAGATCGTCATTATTGCCTTTTCACTTGTGTAGCTTGGATAATATGAAATGAAAACCACGCTCCAGCCACCGAAGACCATTGAACTCATGATGAACTTTACAAACCAAAGAAGAACAGCAAATATTTTTGGTGTTTTCGAATTAGAAACAAGCACGAAAGAAAACAAGCAAACAAAGCAAAATCTTTTTGGGTTTTCTTATAGCAAACTAACGATAGCAAATAAAGCAAACTAAGAGCAAGGTACCAAATAAACAAATGGTGAAGAGAAACAACAGAAATATTTTTGGTCTTTTTGTGTTTTAGGAAAGAAACAAAGCGAAAACAAAAGAATGCAAACTAAAAGAAACACAGAAAAGCAGGATGACAGAAATCTGCCAAATCCTGACAGCAGTACAGAAATCGAATTTAACAAAAATCTTCCATTGCTCAGACCAAAAAGTGTTCAACTAATGAAAGTTAGATAACAACCTGGGGAACATGCTCAAAAATTGGCAACTCAAAATAACGTTCTGGCTGTGCGTACGAATTTTTTTGGTAACAGCACAGAATCTGTTTTTGGACAGCACTTCCCCAAATATCATCTCCCTCTCATTAGAAAACCACTCTAGAGACTAAACAAATATGTACAAGTATCCAGCAATCATAATATGCAAAGAATGAGTGATGCCGGTATACCTCCCCCCAAGCTTAGGCTTTTGGCCTAAGTGGAGTTCATTCCCACGGTCCCCATGAAGTGGTGTCTTCGTAGTATGACGAAGAACGACCCGGTTCCATGTATGTGCTGGAGGAAACGTCGGGGTACGTGACGGTGTAGTCGTAGGAGGGCTCGGCGTTCTCGGAGTCATGTTGCTGGTGGAATTCCTGTATCTTCATATGTTCCTCCACCGCCTCCTTAGTGAGCGACCATGATTGCCTGTCAATATTGAACAAACCTGGCTGGGGAAGAGGGATTTCCTTCTCATTCCCATCAGCAAACAACATTCTATAGACCATATTATCTATAGTGGAGTCAGTAGTAACAAAACGATGGCTCTTCATAGCAGCAATATCTAGTTTCCTAGGGGTTAATGGTACATCATTAGAATCAAGAGGAATATCTAGATGTGTTAGAATGCGTAGTGCAATAGTTCCTCCAAAAATAGGCCCCCTGCTAGACAGGCGGCGAGCAATAAGAGAACCAAGATGATAAGGTGTCTCTCCAGTAAGTGCAACATTCAAGAAAGCAAGATGGTAGCTAGAGATGTTGCTAGTATTTTCTCTACCCAAAATGCTAGTACCAATGTAATATGCGAAATACTTAATAGCGGGGAGTTGAATGTTTCTTATCTTCCCTCGCTGGATGGTGCGGCAATCATCCCCGGTGATCCCTCGGTAGAGCTCCAACAAGTCCCGGGGGTTGTCATCAATCCTCCTTGCTGTACCTACAGGGGCAATACCCAATGCACAACAAAATTCTTCCAATTTCATGGTAACAGGAATATCATAAATCTTGAATGCGACTGTCGGCTCATATTCCGTGTTGTGGAACTTGAAGCTCTCAACGAAAACTTTGGTGAGCCTGTAATATTGTCCCCTCTCGTCTCCCACGTAGGTGGCTAGGCCTGCCCTGTTGACAAGGGTGAAGAAGTCATCCAATATCCCTGCATTGGTCAGAAACTCATAACAGGGGAAGGATGAAGCATTAGGAGCCCCATGGTCCTCCTCGGGCGCGAAGCTAGGCGCGATGACATCCTCATTGTAGGATCGCCTAATTTGAGTAGACGCCCTTGAGGGCCTACCGGTGCTGGTTGTTGCTTTCTTGAACAACTCTCCAAACTTGAATTTCTTCATCTTCCCCTTCTGAAATTTTCAACAATCATTATAAAATTTGATTTCAAGGTGTGTAATTGAAGGGAACTACTATAGGAACTTGCTAGAGTACTAAACATGCATCAAAACTAATTTCTTCCACTTAGAACAAGCATGCAAGCTCACTAAACATGTTATCTACAGCAGCAAAATATTCAAGATATACTCAACCAAATGAAATTCTAATTGGACAATCAAAGGAGTCACATACCAAGGAGTAAATGTGCCAAATTTCAGACAGAAATCTGGGCTGAGCAAGGAGATCGAAAAATCGCGAGTTCTTGAGCAGAAACACGAGTGAGAGAAACTTGGTACGAGCTTTTTCGGGAGAGAGAAGGTGCTGGGAGGAAGAGATGATGAAGTGGGGCAAGGGGTGGCCCACACCACATGGTGGCGCGGCCCCCTTGCTGGCCGCGCCGCCCTATGGTGTGGCACCCCCTGGTGCCCCACAGGTCATCCTCTGGTGCTCCCAGGTGCCTCGTCGAAAAATAGGACCAACGGTGTAATTTTTGTAATTTTTAGAGAACTTCGAAAAATGCACATTTCTGGGTATTAAATTAATGATTACTGCGCAGGAAAATGATTTCTAAAATCTTAAATGACTAAAGCATATTGCAAAACAAAAGTGCTACAGCAAGTAAAATAGGGGAAGGGAGAAAGAAAGAAAGAAGTGTTGTTTAGCTCTTTTATGCAATAAAATATACTTGTTAACAAGGTTGATCAAGTCTTGCTATCAAATAAATTTTATATGACATAAGAAGAAATAAACCTCAAATCAATCATGTTACCTTATATTGAATTGATATGGATCCAATCACAAGAGTTTGATATTCTTCTTTAGGCTCATATATAGGACAATCAATGGATCCCACTTTGATAGTTTTCACATTAAAAATTGTATTGACTCCACATACTTTATCAATCCTCTTGGGAAAATAGACAGTATGTTCCTTATCATCAACATTGAAAGTAACCATGCCTTTATTGCAATCAATAACAGCCCCTGCAGTATTAAGAAAGGGTCTTCCAAGAATAATGGACATATTATCATCTTCAGGCATTTCCAACACAACAAAATCAGTTAATATCAAGCAATGCTGAGTAACTTGAACAGGAACATTTTCACATAAACCAACAGGAATAGCAGTAGATTTATCAGCCATTTGCAAAGATATATCAGTAGGTATCAATTTATCTAAATCAAGTCTCTTATAAAGAGAAAAAGGCATCACACTAACACCTGCTCCCAAATCACATAGAGCAGTTCTAACATAATTATTCTTGATGGAACAAGGAATAGTCGGTATACCTGGGTCGCCCAACTTCTTTGGAATCTTACCATTGAAGGAGTAATTAGCGAGCATAGTAGAAATTTCCTCATTGGGGATTTTCCTTTTGTTAGTAACAATATCTTTCATATACTTTGAATAAGGAGGCAATTTAATAGCATCAGTCAAAGGGATTTGCAAAAATAAAGGTTTCATCCAATCACAAAATTTATTATAATGTTCCTCCTCCTTTGATTTTAGTTTCTTAGCAGGAAAAGGCATTTGCTTTTGAACCCAAGGTTCTCTTTCATTACCATGCTTCTCAGTAATAAAGTCTTCTTTAGTGTACTTTTTATTTTTAGCATGCTTTTCAGGTTCTTTTTCAATTTCTTCTTTATCAGGAGTATCATTCTTATCATTATCTTCCTCATGTTCATTACCACTTTCAGTTTCAGCATCAGAAATAGAAATACTATTAGGATCATTAACAGGTTCAGAGGATTCTACAACATTCTTATGTTTCTTTTTCTTTTTCTTAGATGGAGCACTAGTTTTAATTAGTTGAGAATCTTGTTCAACTCTTTTGGGATGCCCTTCAGGATATAGAGGATCCTGGGTAGAAGCACCACCTCTAGTTGTTACTTCACAAGCATGTTTTTCTTTAGAATTATTTCCCAACAAGTCATTTTGCACTTTAGTAAGTTGATCAATTTGAGTTTGAACCATTTGAAAATGTTTAACAAGTATTTTAACATCATTGGAGGTTCTCTCCACAATACCATGCAATTCACTAATAGCTCGAGAATTTTCCATTAAATGATTCTCTACTCTCATATTAAAGTTTTCTTGCTTAACAATATAATTATCAAATTCATCTAAGCATTGAGCAGGAGGTTTTGAATACGGAATATCTTCCCTAGTAAAGTGTTGAAGCGAGTGTACCTCAATCATGGATGAAGGGGGAATTGTCTCACATATATCTTCTATAGGAGGTAAATTCTTCACATCTTCAGGTTTAATACCCTTCTCCTTAAGAGACTTCTTGGCTTCCCTCATATCTTCATCATTCAATTTAATCATACCCCTCTTCTTCACTATCGGTGTCGGGGTTGGTTCAGGTGTAGACCAATCATCATGATTCCGGCCTATTTTAGCCAATAATTCTTCAGCGTCGTCTGGAGTTCTTTTCCTGAAAACACAACCAGCACAACTATCCAGGTATGCCCTAGACTCAATAGTTAGTCCACTATAAAATATATCAAGTAAATCATGCTTTTCCAAATCATGGTCAGGCTGAGCTCTAATAAGAGAACAAAATCTAGCCCAAGCCTCAGGCAATTTCTCTCCATCTTCCTGGTCAAAATTATAAATTCTCTGCAAAGCAGCATGTTGAGCACTAGCAGGAAAGTATTTTCGAAAGAAAACATCACGCAAGTCGGTTGGACTTTTAATAGAACCAGGAGGCAAATTATTATACCAAGTTTTAGCATCATCCTTTAATGAGAATGGAAAAAATTTAGCGACAAAATAAGTACGCATCTTGACATCATCAGAAAACACGCCACTAAGAGTAGATAACTCAGTCAAGTGTTCAACAGCACTTTCTTTTTCAGTACCACAAAAGGGTGTTTTCTCAACAATAGCTATATGAGATAGATCAAGAGAAAAATCATAATCTTTATCCCTAATGTTTATAGGAGATGTGGCAAATTTAGGATCAGGAGATGGTTTATATCTAACAGCATGTTCTGCAAGCAACTTTTTAATTTTTCTTGCATCAGTAGTAGCATTGCATTTTTCAATAAAATCATCATCAAGCTCTACATAATCTTCATCAGGATCATCACTAGAATAATCAAGTTCAGGTGATTTAACAGGTGTAGTAGCATTAGGAGTTTCAGTATTTTCAATTTGTCTAGACTTAGCAATTGTAGCATCTAGAAAAGATCCCAATGAACCACTATCATCAAGCACAGCAGAAACATTATCAATATTATGAGAATTTTCAGATTCAGCAGAAGTACCAGCACGTGAAGCATGTGGCGGTGAAACAAGTTTATCAATCACAGAGGGTGAATCAAGAGCAGCAGAGGTACTCAGAGTTGTACCTTTTCTTGTAGTGGATGGTAATATGGCGATCTTAGTATCGCGAGGTTTACCCATAATGGAGAATTTGCAGCGAACAATATCAATCCAAGTGAACTTCCAAATAAAGCTATGCTCCCCGGCAACGGCGCCAGAAAATAGTCTTGATGACCCACAAGTATAGGGGATCGCAACAGTCTTCGAGGGAAGTATTACCCAATTTATTGATTCGACACAAGGGGAGACAAAGAATACTTGTAAGCCTTAACAGCGGAGTTGTCAATTCAGCTGCACCTGGAAACAGACTTGCTCGCAAGAGTTTATCAGTAGTAACAGTTTTATGGCAGTGGAAATAGTGAAATAGCAGCAGCGGTGAAATAAAGACAGCAGTAGTGATTATAGTAAACAGCAGGATTAAAATACTGTAGGCACAGGGACGGATTTAACGGGCGTTGCATGGATGAGAGAAACTCATGTAACAATCAAAGCATGGGCATTTGCAGATAATAATAAAACGGTATCCAAGTACTAATCAATCAATAGGCATGTGTTCCATATTTAGTCGTACGTGCTCGCAATGAGAAACTTGCACAACATCTTTTGTCCTACCAGCCGGTGGCAGCCGGGCCTCTAGGGAAACTACTGGATATTAAGGTACTCCTTTTAATAGAGTACCGGAGCAAAGCATTAACACTCCGTGAACACATGTGATCCTCACATCACTACCATCCCCTCCGGTTGTCCCGATTCTTGTCACTTCGGGGCCATTGGTTCCGGACAGCGACATGTGTATACAACTTGTAGGTAAGATCATAAACAACGAATATCTTCATGAATCAATAACATGTTCAGATCTGAGATCATGGCACTCGGGCCCTAGTGACAAGCATTAAGCATAACAAGTTGCAACAATATCATAAAAGTGACATCTACGGATACTAGGCACTATGCCCTAACAATCTTATGACTATTACATGACCAATCTCATCCAATCCCTACCATCCCCTTCAGCCTACAGCGGGGGAATTACTCACACATGGATGGGGGAAACATGGCTGGTCGATGGAGAGGCGTTGGCGGTGATGGCGGTGAAGATCTCCTCCAATTCCCCGTCCCGGCGGAGTGCCAGAACGGAGACTTCTGACTCCCGCGACGGAGTTTCGCGATGTGGCGGCTCTCTGGAGGGTTTCTGGCGACTTCGACTTCTCCCCGTGCGTTTTCAGGTCGAAACCAATAAGTAGTCCGAAGGGGGGCGTCGGAGGCCGGCCGAGGGGGCCACACCATAGGGCCGCGCGGGCCCCCCCTGGGCCGCGCCGCCATATGGTGTGGGGCCCTCGGGCCTCCACCTCCTTTGCCCTTCTGGCTCCGTCAATATTTTGGTAAAATAGGGCCATCTGAAGAAATTCCGAGGATTTTCCCGAAAGTTGGATTTCTGCACAAAAACGAGACACCAGAGCAATTCTGCTGAAAACAGCGTTAGTCCGTGTTAGTTGTATCCAAAATACACAAATTAGAGGCAAAACAATAGCAAAAGTGTTCGGGAAAGTAGATACGTTTTGGACGTATCAGCTTCCCTTTTCATTTTCATGTTCTATACTTGTTTAAATCTTGGTCAAACCTAGGATTTGACCAAGATTCAAATGTGCATCAAAATTCCAAAAAAAATCAGAAAAATGAAAAACCAAAGCACATAGTTTTCTTATGTCACATACATATATATAGTAAGCATTCAAAAGTTGATAAACAAGGTCTAGCTAGACATATTCAAATAAGACAAATCATGTATCTACCCCTCTAAAACCATAAACTCTGTCTTATGAAGTCAAGCATGAAGAGAAGTGGTTTTTGGTTTCAAACATGGAAATTTCAAAAACCTCCCAAAATTAAAGCTTCATTTTAGAGTGACTAGTTAAGAAGGATCCAGGCTTACCTTTTCATTTTCATGTTTTAAACTTGTTTAAATCTTGGTCAAACCTAGGATTTGACCAATATTCAAATGGGCATAAAATAAAAAAATAAATAAAATAAAAAACCAAAGCACATAGTCTTCTTATGTCATATAGTAAGCATTCAAAAGTTCATAAACAAGGTCTAGACATATTCAAACCAGACAAATCATGTACCCCCTAACCCTAAACTTTGTCTTAATTATATATGAAGTCAAGCATGAAGCAGAGAAGTGTGGTTTTGGGTTTCAAACATGGAAATTTCAAAAACCTCCCAAAAAGCTTCATTTTAATTAGACTGACTGGTTAATTAAGAAGGATCCATGATTAATTACCTTTTCATTGTCATGTTTTAAACTTGTTTAAATCTTGGTCGAACCTAGGATTTGACCAAGATTCAAATGGGCATAAAAATTCAGAAAAAATCGAAAGAATGAAAAACCAAAGCACATAGCCTTCTTATGTCATATAGTAAGCATTCAAATTGATAAACATGGTCTAGACATATTCAAACCAGAAAAATCATGTATCTACCCCTAACCCTAAACTCTGTCTTATGAAGTCAAGCATGAAAAGAAGTACGGTGGTTTTGGGTTTCAAACATGGTAAATTCAAGAACCTCCCAAAAGCTTCATTTTAGAGTTACTAAGAGAAAGATCCAGACTTAATTACCTTATCATTTTCACATGTTAAACTTGTTTAAATCTTGCTCAACAAACCTAGGATTTTACCAAGATTCTCAAATGGGCATAAAAATCAAAAAATGAAATACCAATGCACATAGTCCTCTTATGTCATATAGTAAGCATTCAAGTTGATAAACAAGGTCTAGACATATTCAAACAAGACAAATCATGTATCTACCCCTATCGACCCTAAACTTCGTCTTATGAAGTCAAGCATGAAGAGAAGTGGTTTTGGGTTTCAAACATGGAAATTTCAAAAACCTCCCAAAATTCAGCTTCATTTTAGAGCGACTAAGAAGGATCGATGCTTACCTTTTCATTTCCATGTTTTAAACTTGTTTAAATCTTGGTCAAATCTAGGATTTGACCAAGATTCAAATGGGCATAAAATAAAAAAACAGAAAAATGAAAAACCAAAGCGCACATAGTCTTCTTATATGTCATATAGTAAGCATTAAAGTTGATAAACAAGGTCTAGACATATTCAAACTAGCTAGACAAATCATGTATCTACCCCCTAACCCCTAAACTCTGTCTTATGACGAAGTCAAGCATGAAGATAAGTGGTTTTAGGTTTCAAACATGGAAATTTCAAAAACCTCCCAAAAACTTCATTTTAGGGTGACTAATTAAGAAGGATACATGCTTCCCTTTTCATTTTCATGTTCTATATATACTTGTTTAAATCTTGGTCAAACCTAGGATTTGACCAAGATTCAAATGTGCATCAAAATTCCAAAAAATATCAGAAAAATGAAAAACCAAAGCACATAGTTTTCTTATGTCATATAGTAGCATTAAAGTTGATAAACAAGGTCTAGACATATTCAAACAAGAAAAATCATGTATCTACTCCCTAACCCTAAACTTTGTCTTATGTAGTCAAGCATGAAGAGAAGTGGTTTTGGGTTTCAAATATGGAAATTTCAAAAACCTACCAAAAGCTTCATTTTAGAGTGACTAAGAAGGATCAATGCTTACCTTTTCATTTTCATATTTTAAACTTGTTTAAATCATTGTCAAACCAGGATTTGACCAAGATTTAAATGGGCATAAAATTAAAAAAATCAGAAAAATGAAAAACAAAAGCACATAGTCTTCTTATGTCACATATATATATAGTAAGCATTCAAAAGTTGACAAACAAGGTCTATACATATTCAAATAAGACAAATCATGTATCTACCCCTAACCCTAAACTCTGTCTTATGAAGTCAAGCATGAAGAGAAGTGGTTTTTGTTTTCAAACATGGAAATTTCAAAAACCTCCCAAAAGCTTCATTTTAGAGTGACTAAGAAGGATCCAGGCTTACCTTTTCATTTTCATGTTTTAAACTTGTTTAAATCTTGGTCAAACCTAGGATTTGACCAATATTAAAATGGGCATAAAATAAAAAAATAAAAAAACCAAAGCACATAGTCTTCTTATGTCATATAGTAAGCATTCAAGTTCATAAACAAGGTCTAGACATATTCAAACCAGACAAATCATGTATCTACCCCCTATCGACCCTAAACTTCGTCTTATGAAGTCAAGCATGAAGAGAAGTGGTTTTGGGTTTCAAACATGGAAATTTCAAAAACCTACCAAAAGCTTCATTTTAGAGCGAGTAAGAAGGATCGATGCTTATCTTTTCATTTTCATGTTTTAAACTTATTTAAATCTTGGTCAAACCTAGGATTTGACCAAGATTCAAATGGGCATAAAAATTCAGACAAAAATCTAAAGAATGAAAAACCAAAGCACGTACATAGCCTTCTTAATTATGTCATATAGTAAACATTCAAGTTGATAAACAAGGTCTAGACATATTCAAACCAGAAAAATCGTGTATCTACCCCTAACCCTAATTAAACTCTGTCTTATGAAGTCAAGCATGAAGAAAAGTGGTTTTGAGTTTCAAGCATGCATGGAAATTTCGAGAACCTCCCAAAAGCTTCATTTTAGAGTGACTACGAAGGATCCATGCTTACACCTTTTCATTTTCAAGTTTTAAACTTGTTTAAAACCTGGTCAAACCTGGGATTTGACCAAGATTCAAATGGGCATAAAATTCAAAAAAATAGATAAATGAAAAACCATAGCACATAGTCTTCTTATGTCATATAGTAAGCATTCAAGTGGATAAACAAGCTCTAGACATACTGAAACCAGACAAATCATGTATCTACCCCTATCCCTAAACTATGTCTTATGAAGTCTAGCATGAAAAGAAGTGGTTTTGGGTTTCAAACATGGAAATTTCAAAAACCTCCCAAAAGCTTCATTTTGGATTGACTAAGGAGGATCCAGGCTTACTTTTTCATTTTCATGTTTTAAACTTGTTTAAATCTAGGTCAAACCTAGGATTTGACCAAGATTCAAATGGACATAAAAAATCAACAGTTTACAACAGCACACAAAATAAACATGAAATTACATCTAAATCCCTAACTTTTACATGGAGGACCCCAGGCTGAAAGCAAGAAATGCGATCGGGTCTTGAATCTTGATGCGTCTTCTCTTGACAAAGAAGATCGCTGGGAGTTTGCGTACGTACAGCACGTCACTTGTGCTCACTGAAGTGTGGGACATGACGCATGCATGGGCAACACACGTAAGTGACATGGATTCAAGGGTAGGGAAGCCAAGAGAAAAAAACGAGAATTTGGACAAAAATAACCCAATCTTGCTAGTATGTCGAAAGTTTGTTTTTCCCAATCTTTTCGACTTTGGGTTATTTCTGTCTATTTTGCCGAAAAAACGAGGACAGAGACTGGAAACGGTGATGCATCTAGCTTCAGAGTACGTCAGATTAAGACTTCATGAGCAACACTAGTCTGACGTAAGTACAGTGTATACAGACAAGACAGGGACTAGACATTGCTACCCACGTCCCTCTGCGCCCCTTCAAAGAAATCATACTCCGTACTAGAATCTCGAAACGTAGGAATTAGTCTGACACGATTTCTGATTGTTTAATTCATAGGATTGCAATTTTCAGAATTCATTGACAATACATTTTTATACAAAAACAAAAAATCCTTCATTGTGTAACCGTATGTTACTACTAGTATTTCTTTTGGTTTTCACACGCAATCAAATGTTATTGGATCCAAATACCGTTGTTTCTCAATCCTATATATTTGGAGATGATCATCACTCTCTAATCATACAATTTTCATATTCCCGCACTTTGAAAATCTTGCGAATAATCAAAGCAGCCAAAATGTATGGTGTGTATTGTATATGTTTATGCCATGCTTAGTTTCATCGAATATTGTTTGGTTGCATCGCGGGGAAACCGCGTGAATTTAGATTAATTGTTGCATGTTTGTTTGTGGTGTGACCAACTGCTTTTGCAACGAAACAACCCCCCCCCCCACCATGTACGCATTGTTTGGGTCGCATGCATGATGTGTACAAAATGTTAAAATAGAAATAATGTAGGAATTGAATATGATTGCATGTTGAATTAATCCTATATGAGAGAAATCACACAAATTTGAATTGCATGTTCTTTGGTTGTAGTGCTACACAAAAAACACGTGAATTAGTATGAATTATCATGTATTCAAGAATCAAAGGAGCCACTGAGATTTGAATCCCACAAAATTTCTATGAATTTTCTTCGAACCAAACAAGCCCAACAAGATTCCAAAGGAATATAATACAACGAATCAAACAACTTCCGTTGTTGGAATATTTCCTTAGGACATCAATCCAATAGAAACTATATGATCCAGTTTCAGCGACAATCTGGTCGGTGTAGGCTCGAGGAGGCCAATTGTATATATATGTTTGGACCCGGTTGGTTGAGTGATCATGCTCGTGACATCCAGCCTGAAAGGTAAAATTCGGGCAAGGCCAGCGTGACGCCACAATACTTTTGAAATATTCAAAAGCGCGTAATATTTGTGAAATTTTAATAATAGCTACTACTTATGTGAATTTTTTTCGTTCATACGCTTATTGGGGGGTAGGCTAACCCTAATGGCCTCCTCAAGATCCCTACCTCTACCAAGGTTTCCCGAGTTCATCCACCTCGACGGGTTCCTTGCCACTTTCGACCATGTTGTGGGCATCATTTCGGGTTCCCGTACCACGGCCAGTCCTTTTCAGGAGTCCCGAACCCGATGCCATAATATTTGTTTGAAAAAAATTCAAGACCGCACAATATTTGTTGAAATAAATGAATAAGCATTTTTAAATAGCTAAATAAAAGAAGTATGAATTTTGAAAAATTTATTTTTTCTAAAACATTAATTGGAGCATTGACATGTTGAACCCACTTGTCGATTTTGCTATCAACATGACTAACTAGCTGATTAGATAACCAAGTGGTGAAATTTGCAACATATTAGACCACCACATGGTGGAAACTGCAAAAAAAATGTCCAAGTGGTGGTTTGTGCAACATATAGAGCAGTACAGTATATGGTAGTACAAGATGAATGTGCACTGCCGTGGGCCCGTGGTAATATATCATGATGATGGCAAAGGATCTTTTCTCTGCTGAAACTGTCCAGAGCTGATTTGATGAGACAAAATACAGCTCCACGGCGTGCAAGGACAGTATACAGTACATTAGCTTCTTCTCGGGTCACACGCCTTCACGACAGGTGCAGTAGTGCAGCAGAGACCAGAGAGAGAAGGCACGCCCGTAGTACTCGTATTATTGATTTCAATTCAAATTGTTTTTTTTGCCTGCTTCTCCGTCTTCTTCATCTCCATCTTCTCTGGCGACCCCGCCTACACCAGCAGCCCCTGCACCACCGCCGCCATGCCTTTTTCGGATCATCTCGAGCCACCTGTTTGATGGTACTAGTAGGAGTTGTGGACTTTTATCCATATCGCTCTACCAGCTGCCGCTCGCACTGTCCTCCAATACCTCATACCCAAACGCCAGCGTCCCACTCCCACACCCCCACACCCACTTGACCGCATCCTTCCAATGGCGAGATCGATCAATGAGAGTGGCAGTTCTTGGGTGTTTCCTGATGGCCCCCTTGAAGAAATCGCATCCCGATGCGATGTCATCACCGCCGCGAGCCTCGTCGGTTCATGCAAGTTTTATCATGATTCAGCAACACAAAGTGTAGCTCTGCCTGCATCTCAGCCGTTTGGCATGCCCTGTGTTCTTCATACTCACCAAACTGAGGTACCGCCCGCGCACAATCCCTTCTCCCGCGTCCACAAGTTCAAGCAGCAGGGTGCGCAGAAGGACAAGCAGCATGATGCAAAAGATCGCAAGGGTACCTTGTGCCAACTGACGCCGCTGGACAGGATCTCTTCCGATGCCGTGATTCCAGATGGTGGTACGGGCATGTGGGCAGGCGCGAATGGAGATTGGATCGCCCTTCTTGGCTTCCCCTGGAATTGGGAGCTTGTCAATGTGTACACTGGTCGCCGGATTCCTCTACCACCAATAAGTGAGTTTAAATCCACCCCGGATAAACTTGTGTTCGAGTCTAATGATCAACATCTTCAACTGCTGAAGATAGCTATTTGCCGAGTTCCAACAGCTGCTTCAAATTATACTAGTTTCTCTGTTCTTGCCATCTTCAACGCGGCAATTGCAGTCCTTCACTGTGCTTCTAGCAGATGGACAGTTCTTGACAACCAGTTCTTAGCGTACGGCTACTCCGATGCAATCATCCACAAGGGTATTGTATTTGCTGTAACTCAGACAGGCGAAGTTTATGCATGGAATCAACTTTCTTGGGGTAATTTTTCTCATCTCATATGATGTGTTTTCGCTATTACCTGCTAGTTTCAGATTTAGCTTTAGCCTTTTTCTTTTTGTTGTGCAGTTTTCGTGTCATGCCTGTACCTTTCCCCCTCTATATTCAATCAAAATCAGCAGCGATATGCCTTTGAGTCAAAATAAAGTACTCCCTCCGATCCAAATCAAATTGACTCAGCTTTGTCTAGCCAGTGCATCTAGCTAGACAAACTTGAGTCAATTAATTTGTGCATATCTAGCTAGACACATCCAGTTGAGTCAATTAATTTGGATCGGAGGCAGTATTTTAGCTACATCATTATTCATGTATGTAATGAACTAATCAAGTTTTGCTGAACTGACTTCAAGCTGTGCTTTCCTTTGCAAGGTCCTTTGTTGATCAGCACGGCACCTATTCCGCCAGAACTTGATGAACAAGGTCGGTACAATCTTGGCTCCTGGTGGTTAGCACGATCTCCTGATGGTTCTAGACTTTTTCTGGTCCATACCTGGGGCGTTACTGACGGGCGGGATTATACTGGACTGGTTCGGATTTTACCTGCTGCTGCTACCTCTGAGGGTCGTCATGGTCGCACTATTCGCGGGTATGGTAAGGGTTTACTTGGCTGCGAGGTGTACAGCATGGACACCAGTCAGTTGATGCCACCGAGGCCATGGAGGAGGATTATTTCCCTTGGATCATATTCTCTCTTCCTTGGAGTGAACTATCCGATTATCATTCCAGTAGAAGACGGGGCAGAACATGACCGTCCAAATATGGCGAGAAGCAACTCTGTTTACACATCGCACCATGCAGTAGGCCTTGCATATCCTCCTTCTCCAGAAATTTGCCGCTTCAGTTTGAATTCTGAAGACTGTACTGTTGGTTTCCAAACCAACATTAGATGGACATGGCGGCAGGTTCCGTTGTGGCTCATCCCAAGCTTCGCCAACGCCCGGCAATGGAACCTGCCTTCGCGTCACAGGTCCAGAAAGAAGGGCTGATGTACTTTATGTAATACTCGTGTTGTAATGCAAGATTTGTATCTGTTGAACTATTTCATTTGCATGTTTATCTCTACCTAGGCTACTCCCTTTCCGTAGTTGTGTTGTACTATCTGTTGAACTATTTCCTTTGCCTGTTATCTCTACCTAGGCTACTCCTCCGTAGTTGTTAAATTGATGTAATGCTCCTACAATGCAGGCTACACTGGGCGTGTGGCCTGTAATGTTATCAAACACCTTTTGTACTCGTTCTAGTAAGCATTTCACACTATAGCTCACATAATTAAAGTACTCCTACAACGTATTAGTTGAAAGATATCTCTCATAAGTAAGTACCCCTCTTTGAGCTTATGCGAAACATAAATGACTATTTTAGAAATATATACTCTCGACACAAGATTATATTAAAAACAATGGTACATAGTTCTATTAGAAAAAGAAAGTGTGAATAGTAGAATGATGGAGAAGTGTTTTTTGAGGTCTGTGCATAGCTAGTGTTCATGGTGCAAAAGCACTTAGACTAGTCACAATGGGAAGTATCGTAGACTGATACTAGTCTATGATACAACACCTTCAATGCATAGTATCATGAATTAGTATCATGCAATGTTGCGAAAAACCAATTATTCATTTCTTTCCAAATAGACTAGCTTTGCGAGGATGACAAAACATTTCTTTATTGCCCTCTCGTATGAATCACCTCCATACATCACCTCTCATACCGATTGAAAGCCATGCCAAATCGTTGGTTCAAGACCATGAATACCAAGCCAATTTTGTTAGCTAGTTGGACCACCCTCGGATTGAGAACCAACGGTTGAAAGAAAGGTGGGCGCCAACTCATATTTTTTTCTCGAGAGTCCGACACTTGATGTTGATTGCAAAGTTCACAAAGGCCAAAATTTTGACATCCTCTTTGTGCAAGTCTTGCCACCATCCAAACTCGGTTTTGAAGTACCAACCAAGAAAAAAAAAGCTTGCACTTTGGAGGACCCCATGGACCATGAAAATTTTGAAAAACTTCCAGTAAATCATGCATATTTCGATTTATATTTTGGTGAAGTTTCATTCGATTTGAATCATAGGTTTGTGAGCAAATATATATTTAGTTTAAACTAGTGCTCGAGTACGTAAGAATCTATTTAATCACAAGCTAGTCATCCGAATGGGATGAAATATTCATAGATTTTAAAACAAGGAATCTACATATTACTGGATTTTTTTTCAAAATTTTCTGAATAGTTTTTCTTTTTTAGCTTCGAAATAAGAGATAGTTTGGAACGTTGGATCTCAAATGGATGGTAGATGGTGGTACACAGTCACAATGTTTCTTGGAAGCATCAAGTCACTGAAGCTCTGTCCGGTTTCCAAACCAAGCTAGGAAAGGCATTGAAAATGAAGTTCTGCTCTAAAACATTTCTCATTCCATTTTGGTGCTCGCGCGGTTGCATGCTGCCCACGTGTTAAGGTACGTGTCTCTGGCATGTAGAGAACTACGATTATTGGCGAAAAATATATCGAAATGGAAACTGTAAAAAAAAGCCCTCTCTGGTCAACCTGATGTGACGAGACATCACTGCACCAAACGTCGTCGCAAATTTATAGATGGGTGGCGTGCTAGTCTACCAACAGTCAAATCGGCGCCCAGTCGCAGCAGCAGCCTAGAGTACTACCTAGTTTTTCCCCCTTGCATGTCTATCATCTTCTTCTTCACCCCGTTATAAAAAAAATAAAAAATCTTCTTCTTCACCCTCCCAGAATCACGCGCACGCGCAGGATCTCGATCCCCACCACGCCGCATCACTAGTACTACTCCGTATACCTTTCTCTCCTTACCCCGGCCGGCCGCGCGCCGCATCGTTCCTTCCATAGCGCTCGCCGCGTAGATGCACACGTCCGTTGGGAACCCCAAGTGGAAGGTATGATGCGTATAGAAGCAAGTTTCCCTCAGTATGAAACCAAGGTTTAATCGAACCAGTAGGAGCCAAGAAGCACGTTGAAGGTTGATGGTGGCGAAATGTGATGCGGCGCAACAACAGGGATTCCGCGCCAACGTGGAACCTGCACAACACAAACCAAGTACTTTGTCCCAACGAAACAGTGAGGTTGTCAATCTCACCGGCTTGCTGTAACAAAGGATTAACCGTATTGTGTGGAAGATGATTGTTTGCAAGAAAACAAAGAACAAGTATTGCAGTAGATTGTATTTCAGATAAAAAGAATGGACCGGGGTCCACAGTTCACTAGAGGTGTCTCTCCCATAAGATAAAAGCATGTTGGGTGAACAAATTACAGTCGGGCAATTGACAAATAGAGAGGGCACCGCGATGCACATACATGGCATGATAAATATAGTGAGATTTAATTGGGCATTACGACAAAGTACATAGACCGCCATCCAACTGCATCTATGCCTAAAAAGTCCACCTTCAGGTTATCATCCGAACCCCCTCCATTAAGTTGCAAAGCAAAGACAATTGCATTAAGTATGGTGCGTAATGTAATCAATAACTACATCCTCGGACATAGCATCAATGTTTTATCCCTAGTGGCAACAACACAACACAACCTTAGAACTTTCTTTCACTGTCCCAGTATCAATGCATGAACCCACTATCTAGCATAAATACTCCCTCTTGGAGTTAAAAGTACAAACTTGGCCAGAGCCTCTACTAATAACGGAGAGCATGCAAGATCTTAAACAACACATAAACATCAGATTGATAATCACCATAACATAGTATTCTCTATCCATCGGATCCCGACAAACACAACATATAGAATTACAGATAGATGATCTTGATCATGTTAGGCAGCTCACAAGATCCAACAATGAAGCACATAAGGAGAAGACAACCATCTAGCTACTGCTATGGACCCATAGTCCAGGGGTGAACTACTCACTCATCACTCCGGAGGCGACCATGGCGGTGTAGAGTCCTCCGGGAGATGAATCCCCTCCCGGCAGGGTGCCGGAGGCGATCTCCTGAATCCCCCGAGATGGGATTCGCGGCGGCGCGTCTCTGGAAGGTTTTCCGTATCGTGGCTCTCGCACTGGGTTTGCGACGGAGGATTTAAGGTAGGTCGGGGGCTGACGAGGGCCCACACCATAGGGCGGCGCGGGCCCCCCTCTGGCCACGCGGCCCTATGGTGGCGGCGCCTCGTCGCCCCACTTCGTTATCTCTTCGGTCTTCTGGAAGCTTCGTGGCAAAATAGGACCCTGGGCGTTGATTTCGTCCAATTCCGAGAATATTTCCTTACTAGGATTTCTGAAACCAAAAACAGCAGAAAACAGCAACTGGCTCTTCGGCATCTTGTTAATAGGTTAGTTCCAGAAAATGCATAAATATGACATAAAGTGTGCATATAACATGTAGATATCATCAATAATGAAGCATGGAACATAAGAAATTATCGATACGTTGGAGACGTATCAGCATCCCCAAGCTTAGTTCTGCTCGTCCCGAGCAGGTAAAACGATAACAAAGATAATTTCTGAAGTGACATGCTACCATAATCTTGATCATACTATTTGTAAGCATATGTAATGAATGCAGCGATCAAAACAATGTAAATGACATGAGTAAACAAGTGAATCATAAAGCAAAGACTTTTCATGAATAGTACTTCAAGACAAGCATCAATAAGTCTTGCATAAGAGTTAACTCATAAAGCAATAAATCAAAGTAAAGGTATTGAAGCAACACAAAGGAAGATGAAGTTTCAGCGGTTGCTTTCAACTTATAACATGTATATCTCATGGATATTGTCAACATAGAGTAATATAACAAGTGCAATATGCAAGTATGTAGGAATCAATGCACAGTTCACACAAGTGTTTGCTTCTTGAGGTGGAGAGAGATAGGTGAACTGACTCAACATAAAAGTAAAAGAATGGTCCTTCAAAGAGGAAAGCATCGATTGCTATATTTGTGCTAGAGCTTTTATTTTGAAAACATGAAACAATTTTGTCAACGGTAGTAATAAAGCATATGAGTTATGTAAATTATATCTTACAAGTTGCAAGCCTCATGCATAGTATACTAATAGTGCCCGCACCTTGTCCTAATCAGCTTGGACTACCGGATCATCACAATACACATGTTTTAACCAAGTGTCACAATGGGGTACCTCCATGCCGCCTGTACAAGGGTCTAAGGAGAAAGTTCGCATTGGATTTCTCGCTTTTGATCATTCTTCAACTTAGACACCCATACCGGGACAACATGGACAACAGATAATGGACTCCTCTTTAATGCATAAGCATGTAGCAACAATTATTATTCTCATATGAGATTGAGGATATATGTCCAAAACTGAAACTTCCACCATGAATCATGGCTTTAGTTAGCGGCCCAATGTTCTTCTCTAACAATATGCATGCTCCAATCATAAGGTGGTAGATCTCTCTTACTTCAGACAAGACGAACATGCATAGCAACTCACATGATATTCAACAAAGGGTAGTTGATGGCGTCCCCAGAAGCATGGTTATCGCACAACAAGCAACTTAATAAGAGATAAAGTGCATAAGTACATATTCAATACCACAATAGTTTTTAAGCTATTTGTCCCATGAGCTATATATTGCAAAGGCGAATGATGGAATTTTAAAGGTAGCACTCAAGCAATTTACTTTGGAATGGCGGAGAAATACCATGTAGTAGGTAGGTATGGTGGACACAATTGGCAAAGTGGTTGGCTCGAGTATTTTGGATGCATGAGAAGTAATCCCTCTCGATACAAGGTTTAGGCTAGCAAGGTTTATTTGAAACAAACACAAGGATGAACCGGTGCAGCAAAACTCACATAAAATACATATTGTAAACATTATAAGATTCTACACCGTCTTCCTTGTTGTTCAAAACTCAATACTAGAAATTATCTAGACCTTAGAGAGACCAAATATGCAAACCAAATTTTAGCATGCTCTATGTATTTCTTCATTAATGGGTGCAAAGTATATGATGCAAGAGCTTAAACATGAGCACAAAAATTGCCAAGTATCACATTATCCAAGACATTTTAGCAATTACTACATGTAGCATTTTCCAATTCCAACCATATAACAATTTAACGAAGAAGAAACTTCGCCTTGAACATTATGAGTAAAGCCTAAGGACATATTTGTCCATATGCAACAGCGGAGCGTGTCTCTCTCCCACACAAAGAATGCTAGGATCCAACTTTATTCAAACAAAACAAAAACTAAAGCAAACCGACGCTCCAAGCAAAGTGCATAAGATGTGACGGAATAAAAATGTAGTTTCAGGGGAGGAACCTGATGATGTTGTCGATGAAGAAGGGGATGCCTTGGGCATCCCCAAGCTTAGACGCTTGAGTCTTCTTAGAATATGCAGGGGTGAACCACGGGGCATCCCCAAGCTTAGAGCTTTCACTCCTCTTGATCATAGTATATCATACTCCTCTCTTGATCCTTGAAAACTTCCTTCACACCAAACTTCGAGCAAACTCATTAGAGGGTTAGTGCACAATAAAAATTTACATGTTCAGAGGTGACACAATCATTCTTTACACTTCTGGACATTGCATAAAGCTACTGGACATTAATGGATCAAAGAAATTCATCCAACATAGCAAAAGAGGCAATGCGAAATAAAAGGCAGAATCTGTCAAAACAGAACAGTTCGTAAAGACGAATTTTAAAATGGCACCAGACTTGCTCAAATGGAAAAACTCAAAACTAATGAAAGTTGCATACATATCTGAGGATCACTCACGTAAATTGGCATAATTTTCTGAGTTACCTACAGAGAATTAGGCCCAGATTCGTGACAGCAAAGAAATCTGTCTCTGCGCAGTAATCCAAATCTAGTATGAACCTTACTATAGAGACTTTACTTGGCACAAAAACATGATAAGGAGAGGTTGCTACAGTAGTAAACAACTTCCAAGACTCAAATATAAAACAAAGTGCTGTAGTAAAAACAATGGGTTGTCTCCCATAAGCGCTTTTCTTTAACGTCTTTCAGCTAGGCGCAGAAAGTGTGAATCAAGTATTATCAAGAGATGAAACATTTTCAGCGGGGTTTGGAGTTTTCTCAACTAAGCATAATATATTAGATACATAAGTTTCAGCGTCTCCCTTTTCATTAGTCTTGGGCTTGCTATTCTCATCGAACAAATTTTCAGGAACAAGCCAAGCATAGTTATTTTCTAGTGCATCATTCATAGCTAGGAGTTTACATGGTATTGGTGCTTTGATCTCCCCACCATCATTAATATTATTAGTGTACCTTATTCTATCCATGTCCATTTTTTCAAGGAGACCAACAAAATTAGTATGAGAACCTAGCATATTAAATTTAGCAAAGACCTTTCTAGCCTCTCTTGCTAGACCACCAAATTCTCTAAGAAGGGTTTCTAAAACAAAATCTTTCTTTTCCCCTTCTTCCATATCACCAAGTGTAAGAAACATGTGTTGGATTATAGGATTGAGATTAACAAATTTAGTTTCCAACATACGAACTAAAGCAGCAGCAGCAATTTCATAGGTAGGTGCAAGTTCTACCAAGTGTCTATCTTCAAAATCTTCAGTAATACTAACATGATTGAAGAATTCTTCTATATTATTTCTCCCAATATAGACCCACGTCCTACCGGTATGTCTTTTGTGGTAAAATTAAAAGGAAACATGAAATAAGTAAAGTAAATGCAAGTAACTAATTTTTTTGTGTTTTTGATATAGAGAGCAAGACAATAAATAAAGTAAAACTAGCAACTAATTTTTTTGTGTTTTGTTTAGGTGCAGCAAACAAAGTAGTAAATAAAATAAAGCAAGACAAAAACAAAGTAAAGAGATTGAGAAGTGGAGACTCCCCTTGCAGCGTGTCTTGATCTCCCGGCAACGGCGCCAGAAATTTAGCTTGATACGCAGATGCACACGTCCGTTGGGAACCCCAAGTGGAAGGTATGATGCGTATAGAAGCAAGTTTCCTCAGTATGAAACCAAGGTTTAATCGAACCAGTAGGAGCCAAGAAGCACGTTGAAGGTTGATGGTGGCGAAATGTGATGCGGCGCAACAACAGGGATTCCGGCGCCAACGTGGAACTGCACAACAACAAACCAAGTACTTTGTCCCAACGAAACAGTGAGGTTGTCAATCTCACCGGCTTGCTGTAACAAAGGATTAACCGTATTGTGTGGAAGATGATTGTTTGCAAGAAAACAGTAAAACAAGTATTGCAGTATAAAAGAATGGACCGGGGTCCACAGTTCACTAGAGGTGTCTCTCCCATAAGATAAAAGCATGTTGGGTGAACAAATTACAGTCGGGCAATTGACAAATAGAGAGGGCACCGCGATGCACATACATGACATGATAAATATAGTGAGATTTAATTGGGCATTACGAAAAAGTCCACCTTCAGGTTATCATCCGAACCCCCTCCAGTATTAAGTTGCAAAGCAACAGACAATTGCATTAAGTATGGTGCGTAATGTAATCAATAACTACATCCTCGGACATAGCATCAATGTTTTATCCCTAGTGGCAACAGCACAACACAACCTTAGAACTTTCTGTCACTGTCCCAGTATCAATGCAGCATGAACCCACTATCGAGCATAAATACTCCCTCTTGGAGTTAAAAGTACAAACTTGGCCAGAGCCTCTACTAATAATGGAGAGCATGCAAGATCTTAAACAACACATAAACATCAGATTGATAATCACCATAACATAGTATTCTCTATCCATCGGATCCCGACAAACACAACATATAGAATTACAGATAGATGATCTTGATCATGTTAGGCAGCTCACAAGATCCAACAATGAAGCACATAAGGAGAAGACAACCATCTAGCTACTGCTATGGACCCATAGTCCAGGGGTGAACTACTCACTCATCACTCCGGAGGCGACCATGGCGGTGTAGAGTCCTCCGGGAGATGAATCCCCTCTCCGGCTGGGTGCCGGAGGCGATCTCCTGAATCCCCCGAGATGGGATTCACGGCGGCGCGTCTCTGGAAGGTTTTCCGTATCGTGGCTCTCGGGGGGTTTTCGCGACGGAGGCTTTAAGTAGGCGGAAGGGTAGGTCGTGTGACGAGGGGCCCACACCATAGGCGGCGCGGGCCCTCCGCCGGCCCTATGGTGGCGGCGCCTCGTCGCCCCACTTCGTTATCTCGGTCTTCTGGAAGCTTCGTGCAAAATAGGACCCTGGCGTTGATTTCGTCCAATTCCGAGAATATTTCCTTACTAGGATTTCTGAAACCAAAAACAGCAGAAAACAACAACTGGCTCTTCGGCATCTTGTTAATAGGTTAGTTCCGAAAATGCATAAATATGACATAAAGTGTGCATATAACATGTAGATATCATCAATAATGAAGCATGGAACATAAGAAATTATCGATACGTTGGAGACGTATCATCTCCTCCGAAAACCCCAAGCGCAGTTGCATCCGCCATCCACCTAAATCCATCTTCACGTGATGGATTATTCTAGGCTTTGCCGGGGCGGCGGGGACGGCCACTTGGAGGCTCTCACCGGCGACAACATCGACCTCATCGCTGCGCATCTGGACGTTACCTACACCGTCCGACTTGCTGCATGTTCCAGGGAGCTCTACGACATGATCAGCAAGGATGAAGGTAAGATGCACCATTGGGATGAACCCTGCCTGCTGATGCCTCCGCCTGCTTATTGGTTCGGTGAACACTGGGACCTGGCGACAGCATCTCGTCTGCATGATACCGTGTACGACCTGGTGCCCCTCGACCATCCTCGCCGTTCTGTCGCCCTGCCGTTCATGCACGACAGAAAATGGCTTGGCGCGAACGGCGACTGGATCGCCGCCGCCGATCATCATGAGTGGTGCCTCGTGAACGTCTACACCGAGCGACATATCCCCCTTCCATCCCTACCTGATTCGAAGATTCATCATAGTATTGTTTCATATCGACCTGCATACTCTTTTAACTGGGGTCCAGCAATTTATTTGTTGAAGATTGTAATCTGCCAAGTGCCCACAAAAGGTGGGAGGTACGCAGATTACAAGCTCATCGCCTTGTTCGACAAAACGATTTTCTACCTTGAAGGGGGTGGCGACTGGAGAATGCTGGAGGCCCTTACACCTGCACCTGATTATCCAAATTACTGTGATGCCATTGAACTCCGTGGCCACGTTTTTGCGGTGGACGAAACTGACGGCTCCACGTACTTCTGGGACACCGCAAATGGTATTTTTTCAGTCCTTATGTTGCATTGCATGATACACTGCCTTAACCAATGAAGTTATTCATGAACTACCTTGTTTATATTTTACCTTTCTTATATGACTTAATGATCACACCCCCTTTTGCTGAATATGAATGAACCGTTGCTTGCAATGAATTAGTAGTACTAATTAGTCACCAACAAACATAGTATGCTCAGTATGTGATTGCATTCCTGAATTAGTAACTCTACGCCACTGCAGAATATGGGTGTAATTAACCAGTATCTCAAAAGATAACGTGGCACTATGAAGGCACCCTTTTTGATAACCTTTTACACCCATTGTTTCATATATAACTAATTGATTTTGCCTCCAAAAGGAGGACGAGAGACCCCCGCCATCTGCATCAGAGAGATGCATAAGGACTTTCATAAGTATATGACTTAACGATCACATCCTTTATCTGAATATGAATGAACCGTTGCTTGCAATGAATTAGTACTAGTCAGTCATCAGCAAACATAGTATACTCCGTATGTGAATGCATTCCTGAATTAGTAACTCTATGCAACTGCAGAATATGGATGTAATTAACAAGTATCTCAAATGTTAACGTAGAAACAGAAAAATAGAAGAAAATCGTTTGTAATTACATGCGTAGCTTATATTTTCTAGAGATCGGGGAAAAAGCCTTGATTGGATGTACCTACATGCAGATCAAACAGTTCTTTGTTTATATCGGTGAACAATCTGCAGAATGGTATAATTAATTTTGTTTTTGATACATTTTTTCTCCCATTTTCTTGAATAGATTTCAGTTTCCCACAATTATCTTTCATTAGTGATTGTGACGTCCCCTCATTCAAAATAACTCAGGTTATCTTTTTCCTAATTCAATGATATTTAAGTTTGAGTAAGTTTACGATTAATATCTACAACCTCATATATATATAAGATTTAGCACCTGCAGGCCTAACAAAGTTAGCTGCCTCTAGTCCCCTGTATAGTTCTTTCTTTTTGCTTTCTCAGTTTTTCGTAGCCTTGCTACAACCCTGTATGCTCTAATATATAATGATGCACGACTAGGCATGTGTTCGAGAAAAGAAAATCTAAATATCTTTTGTAATATATGAACCTATATTGATGTTTTAGATGTTGGTAGTATAATTTTCGATAAACTTGAACAGACTTAAATCAGTTTAACTTAGCACAACCATATAGCGTACCTTTTTTAGAACGCGAAAATGAGGTAAACAAATACCATGTGTACCCTTTACTATCAATAGTAGAGAAGAGATTATGAACCTTCAACTCTAAAATGCAAATTCTTCTACTGAATGGATAGCTGCATCTGATACCTATTTTGCAAATGTTACCAGACTTGGGGTTAGCTACAAAGAGCATTTCTTTCTTGTCAAGCTTCATGCACTACCAACACAACCAAAAGTCCGAACTGATCGCAAGGGCGGCAATCCACTTATACAATTCAACACCCCCCCTCACGTGTGATGGGAGACAAGTCAACATGTGGAAAGACTCAGAGGTATAGCTCAAGAGGCATATACGTGGACTCCGAGGGGGCAACAACAATTTTAGGATAAATTGCGAAAGCCAGGACTCGAACTCGAGACCCTGGCTCTGACACCATGTCAAGCTTCATGGACTAGCCAACGCAACCAAAAGTCCGAACTGATGGAAAGGTCTAGGCAATCCACTTATACAGTTAAACATTTCTTACCCTTCGGGTGGTCACAGGGAAGCTCTCTAATAGATCACTTAAGACAAAGGGAATTAACTACAGCACAGGACTTAAACTTAAGATGATATATATTTGTCAAAATTTGAATGTATCTATATGCTTTCACTGTCTAGATACATCTGAATTTGGACAAATCTCAGACACTTTCGGTGGGACAGAGGTAGTATATAACTGTGTATACACTAACTAGTGTCTAGTTTTGGCGAAGTTTAGACTAGTTTCGTGGGATGGATGCAGTATAACTGATATATTGGACACTCGATTTGAACACATGAATGACCAATGTCCTTAGCTTACATAGTCGTATTTATACTGTGAGCATGAACGATGAACAATGCTGCTGTTTGAATATGGTTGCCAGTAACACCCTATTCGTCTCCATTTCTAATATTGCAGAAAACCTGATGCTCCCGTTTGTAATCCCGCCACCGGTGGTGGATGATCAGCAGTACGCGTGGTTCCTCGCTCCATCTGCTGATGGCAAGCGATTGATGATCATCCTTACAGTAAACAAGATTGGGATTGCCAATGCTGAAGTACCTCCTGACATTCCCTATGCTGCTAATGGGCTTCAGCTACGGCAGTATCCTCCTGTTGCCACCTACGTCTTTGAGCTGGATCCCTTATCTACTGCACGTGCAGGGGACTTTCTTTGGAGGCAGGTTAACAGCCTCAGCGACCACTCTCTGTTCCTCGGACTCAATTACCCAATCATTGCCAACCTGAAGAAGCGTGAATCCAAAGCTCCTGATGGCACATTGGTTCCATTCATGAGGAAAAACTGCGTCTACACAGCATACCGGAATATTCGTTATAATCAATACCCTAAAATTTTGCGCTGCAACCTCCAGCCAGATGAAGGTGAGACTGTGGGAGTTATCAGCCTTCCCAAGGATGGTTGGGATAGTGTCCGACAAGCGGCTATGTGGTTTAAGCCTGCTTTAAACATTGCCCGTTCGGTGTTACCTTTAAAAAAACAGTGACACTTTTTTATTATGCTTGAAGTGTTGAGAAGTAGTACACTGTTTTTAGTATGTACTAGTTTGAATCAGTTTATTTGAACACTGCCCTGCTTTTGTATTTCGTGTTGCCTTCATATTATAACCCATGCATGGCTGTTTTAGGATTGACTTTATTTCAGCACTATAATTACAATGTGTGTACGTCCTTTATAATATAGCCACCTCTTGTTGATCATACTCATGAGAGGACCATTCCTATTTTTTCGCCGCTAAAGGGTAAAGTACATCCACTGGCACGGGGGTGTGTTCGGTTCCACCCCATCCCCAAACCGAACATGCATCAACTACGAGCAAGGAAGTAGATGTGCGACCTAGGTGACTGTGCGGACCCCACATGTGAACCAAAGAAAAAAACATGTCAATACGGAACTGATGTACATACGACAACTCCTATATGATATGCGTATGTACGATTGAGCATCTGGAGGTGTGCTGCCACCTGCTTCCTCACACGAAGGGTTGGATCTTGTGTTTCGTACACGGATCGGACTGAAATTGTCGTGTGCATAGCAAGGTTCATGTCAATAAGGCTGAGTTTGGCATCTAAGTCTAGGCAACAAATACTTTTGGGTTCCAACGGCCATCTACAAGGTATTTGCTATAGGCCTACTTGCTCCGGCTGTCGAAGCCCAATAACTACAAATGGGCCTTTCTGCTCATGCAATGTTGGCCCTTTTCTAAAGAACCACAGATCCTATGATTGGCAAAAAACAAAAACACGGAGATTCTACATAAAAGTTGTTTGTATTTATTTTGAATTATTGGGTTGCAATTTTTGAAACTGCTCATGGCCAATATGAAAATCCTTGATCGCTCCATACCCACATAGATCACGGTATTTTCAAAAATTCATAAAGTGGATTTGAAATTTAAAACATATCCTAATAATTCCATGATTTATTCTATTAACTTGCAAGATCTTGGAGCGAAAGAGCTTGTATTAGTCTGCGAAAATAATACTGATAAACCTGTCGTTAACAAGAAATGAAGGTTTATCGTTCAGAGAGGATGCCATGTGGGACCCATGAGACAGTAGCGTCCTCAACGTTTCAAAGAAAAAGGCAAGTAGCCCGAAAATAGGGGTAAAAAATAAATCCTACAAAGGAAACATTTATAGTTCATAGAGGCTGACATGTGGGACCGATCTGCCAGCTGCATCCTCATCATTTCGAAGTCGGCAGGGATCAGAAGAAAAAGGCAAATAGCCAGAAATTAGGGGTCAAAAATAAATCCAAAAAGGAAACTTTTATTCTTCATAGAGGATGACATGTGGGACCGACCTGCCAGCAGCGTCCTCATCGTTTCAAAGGCCGCAGGGGATCAAAAGAAAAAAGCCAGAAATTAGGGGTAAAAAATAAATCCAACAAAGGAAAGGTTTGTTGTTCATAGAGGCTGACATGTGGGACCCATGAGCCAGCGGCGACCTCAATTTCAAAGGCGGCATATGATCGAAAAGAAAAAGGCAAGTTAGCAAAAATCAGGGGGTAAAAAAAATCTAAGAAAAGAAACTTTATTGTACATAGAGGATGACATGCGGGTCCCATGAGCCAGCACCTTACTCAACGTTTCAGAGGCGGCATGAGATCAAAAGAAAAAGGAAACTGACCAAATATCAGGAGCAAAAAATAATCCAAGAAAAGAAACTTTTATTGTACATAGAGGATGACATATGGGTCCCACTTATACAAGCTCTTTTGCTCCAAGATCTTGCAAGTTGATTGTACATAGAGGATGACATGCGGGCCCCATGTGTCAGCAGCTTAATCAACGTTTCCAAGGCGGCAGGGGATCAAAAGAAAAAGGAAATAGCCAAAAATAAGAGGGTGAAAAAAAATCCAAGAAAAGAAACTTTTATAGTATAGAGGATGACATGTGGGTCCCATGAGCCAGCAGCTTCCTCAACGTTTCAGAGGCTGCATGAGATCGAAAGAAAAAGGCAAGTGACCAAAAATAAGAGGGTAAAAAAATCCAAGAAAAGAGACTTGATTGTACATAGAGGATGACATGCGGGTCCCATCAGTCAGCAGCTTACTCAACGTT
Organism: Lolium multiflorum; assembly: GCA_030979885.1. Lineage (NCBI taxonomy): Eukaryota > Viridiplantae > Streptophyta > Magnoliopsida > Poales > Poaceae > Lolium > Lolium multiflorum. Next base: position 161,227,670 of record CM061750.1, read on the forward strand.
TCCAAGGCGGCAGGGGATCAAAAGAAAATGGAAATAGCTAAAGATCAGAGGGTGAAAAAAATCCAAGAAAAGAAACTTTTATAGTACATAGAGGATGACATGCGGGTCCCATGAGCCAGCAGGTTCCGCAACATTTTCAAAGGCGGCATGAGATCGAAAGAAAAAGGCAAGTGACCAAAAATCAGAGGGTGAAAAATAATCGAAGAAAATAAACTTTTATTGTACATAGAGGATGACATGCTGTCCCATTTTGCAGCAGAGGTCCCAACGTTTCAAATGCGGCTTGAGATCAAAAGAAAAAGAAAGTAGCCAGAAATTAGGGGGTAAAAAAAACTCGAAGAAAAGAAAGTTGATTGTACATAGAGGATGACATGCGGGTCCCATGAGTCAGCAGCTTACTCAACGTTTCCAAGGCGGCAGGGGATCAAAAGAAAAAGGAAATAGCCAAAAATCAGAGAGTGAAAAAAAACCCTAGAAAATAAACTTTTGTAGTACATAGAGGATGACATGCGGGTCCCATGAGCCAGCAGGTTCCTCAACGTTTCAAACGTGGCATGGGATCGAAAGAAAAAGGCAAGTGACCAAATATCAGAGCCAAAAATAATCCAAGAAAAGAAACTTGATTGTACATAGAGGATGACATGCGGGTCCCATTTTGCAGCAGCGGTCCCAACGTTTCAAATGCGGCTTGAGATCAAAAGAAAAAGAAAGTAGCCAGAAATTAGGGGGTCAAAAAACTCCAAGAAAGGAAAGCTTTATCGTTCATACAGGCTGACATGTGGGACCTATGAGCCAGCAGCTAACTAAACGTTTCAAAGGCGTAGGGGATCAAAAGAAAAGGAAATAGCCAAAAATCAGAGGGTGAAAAAAATTCCAAGAAATCAAACTTTTATTGTACATAGAGGATGACATGCGGGTCCCATGAGCCACAGATTCCTCAACGTTTCAAATGTGGCATGAGATCGAAAGAAAAAGGCAAGTGACCAAATATCAGCCAAAAATAATCCAAGAAAGGAAACTTTATTGTACATAGAGGATGACATGCGGGTCCCATTTGCAGCAGCGGTCTCAACGTTTCCAAGGTGGCACAGGACCAAAAGAAAAATGAAGTAGCCAGAAATCGGGGTGTTTCAGGCCCTAAATAAACGCGTACACTTAAAAAATCCGTCGGGCAAGCGGATTCGCATCTCTTACAACCCACACAATCTTCAGTTCTCGGGGCAGAAGCTATTTGCTTGGCTTTACATCCATCCCAGGGTATCATTTCTAATACATCTGTTGGACAAGCTCGTACACATTGAGTGCATCCTATACATGTATCGTAAATTTTTACGGAATGTGACATTGGATCTATAAATTTTTCTTTTCAACATAAAAATTTTCGATCTGGTAAAAATAAAATTAGTATTATATGAGTAATATGTATTGTAGACACCAGACGAAGCAATGGTTTATCCAAACTTCAAAAATAGATTACTATTTTTGAATCCGTTTGTGAGAAAGCGTGAAAAGAGCCAAGAGACTTGAATTTTTGACTTCAACAATCAGAATTATACTAATTGTACATATGAATTCGAATTAGCCAATAAATTGGCTATCCTCTTTTAATTTCAACTATCCTTCTGGGCCTTTTGATTCGTACAATTTCAGCCCACTCCAGAACATGGAAGTTCGGATTTTTCTCAAAAAAAACAGGAATGTCCTATGCTTCGCAAAAACAAAAAACAAGGAGATTCAAGATATAAGTTGTAAAAATAAAGATTTAATTTATCCGTTTGCAATAGCTCAGAGCGAAATACACTGTTTATTGTCTGCAAAATAATCAAGATATCACATGTTTCTTGTACGGGGAGGCTGACATCGGGACCCATGAGCCAGCAGTCGTTAAAAAGGCAGTGGAAAATAAAAAATAAAAAATCAGTTGGTAAAAAATCCAAGAAAAGAAAACATTTATCGTTCTGAGAGGATGACATGCGGGACCGATGAGGCAGCAGCATCCTCAACGTTTCCAAGGCGCAGGGGATCAAAAGAAAAAAAAGGAAATAGCCAGAAATTAATTAGGGGTCAAAAATAAATCCACCAAAGGAAACTTTTATTGTTCATAGAGGATGACATGTGGGACCTGCTGATACGTCTCCAACGTATCGATAATTTCTTATGTTCCATGCTACTTTATTGATGATACCTACATGTTTTATGCACATTATATGTCATATTTATGCATTTTCTGGAACTAACCTATTAACAAGATGCCGAAGAGCCAGCTTGTCTTGCTGTTTTTGGTTTCAGAAATAGCAAGGAAATATTCTCGAATTGACGAAACTTTCGCCCAGGTCCTATTTTTGCACGAAGCTTCAAGACCGAAGATATAACGAAGTGGGACGAGGCAGCCAGAGCAGGGCGGCGGCCAAAGCCGACCACCCCCTAGGCCCCTCGTGTGGCCCCCGCGTTGACCTTCCGCCTACTTAAAGCCTCCGTCGCGAAACCCCCAGCCGAGAGCCACGATACGGAAAACCTTCCAGACGCCGCCGCCGCGAATCCCATCTCGGGGGATTCAGGAGATCGCTCCGGCACCCTGCCGAGAGGGGATTCATCTCCCCGAGGACTCTACGCCGCCATGGTCGCCTCCGGAGTGATGAGTGAGTAGTTCACCCCTGGACTATGGGTCCATAGCAGTAGCTAGATGGTCGTCTTCTCCTTGTTGTGCTTCATTGTTGGATCTTGTGAGCTGCCTAACATGATCAAGATCATCTATATGTAATTCTATATGTTGTGTTTGTCGGGATCCGATGGATAGAGAGTACTATGATTATGGTGATTATCAATCTATTGTTTATGTGTTGTTTATGATCTTGCATGCTCTCCGTTACTAGTAGAGGCTCTGGCCAAGTTTTTACTCTTAACTCCAAGAGGGGGTATTTATGCTCGATAGTGGGTTCATGCCTCCATTGAATCTGGGACAGTGACAGAAAGTTCTAAGGTTGTGGATGTGCTGTTGCCACTAGGGATAAAACATTGATTCTATGTCTAAGGATGTAGTTGTCGATTACATTACGCACCATACTTAATGCAATTGTCTGTTGCTTTGCAACTTAATACTGGAGGGGGTTCGGATGATAACCTGAAGGTGGACTTTTTAGGCATAGATGCAGTTGGATGGCGGTCTATGTACTTTGTCGTAATGCCCAATTAAATCTCACTATATTTATCATATCATGTATATGCATTGTTATGCCTTTCTCTATTTGTCAATTGCCCGACTGTAATTTGTTCACCCAACATGCTTTTATCTTATGGGAGAGACACCTCTAGTGAACTGTGGACCCCGGTCCTATTCTTTACATAGCATACAATCTACTGCAATTGTGTTTTACTGTTTTCTTTGCAAACATCTTCCACTCGATACGTTTAATCCTTTGTTACAGCAAGCCGGTGAGATTGACAACCTCACTGTTTCGTTGGGACAAAGTACTTGGTTGTGTTGTGCATTCCACGTTGGCGCCGGAATCCCGTTGTTGCGCCGCATCACATTTCGCGACCATCAACCTTCAACGTGCTTCTTGGCTCCTCCTGGTTCGATCAACCTTGGTTTCTTTCTGAGGGAAAACTTGCACTGTGCGCATCATACCTTCCTCTTGGGGTTCCCAACGGACGTGTACATTTACGCGCATCAAGCACTGTTTTGGCGCTGTTGCCGGGAGATCAAGACACGCTAAGGGGAGTCTCCACTTCTCAATCTCTTTACTTTGTTTTTGTCTTGCTTTATTTTATTTACTACTTTGTTTGCTGCACCTAAACAAAACACAAAAAAATTAGTTGCTAGTTTTACTTTATTTACTGTCTTGCTCTCTATATCAAAAACACAAAAAATTAGTTACTTGCATTTACTTTATCTAGTTTGTTTTATTTACCGTTGCTAAAATGAATACTCCTGAAAATACTAAGTTGTGTGACTTCACAAATGCAAATAATAATGATTTCCTATGCACACCTATTGCTCCACCTGCTACTACAGCAGAATTCTTTGAAATTAAACCTGCTTTATTAAATCTTGTCATGAGAGATCAATTTTCTGGTGTTAGTTCTGATGATGCTGCTGCCCATCTCAATAATTTTGTTGAACTTTGTGAAATGCAAAAGTATAAGGATGTAGATGGTGATATTATTAAATAGAAAGTATTTCCTTTCTCATTAAGAGGAAGAGCTAAAGATTGGTTGCTATCTTTGCCTAAGAATAGTATTGATTCATGGACTAAATGCAAGGATGCTTTTATTGGTAGATATTATCCTCCCGCTAAAATTATATCTTTGAGAAGTAGCATAATGAATTTTAAGCAATTAGATACTGAACATGTTGCTCAAGCATGGGAAAGAATGAAAACTTTGGTAAAGAATTGCCCAACCCATGGACTGACTACTTGGATGATCATCCAAACCTTCTATGCAGGACTAAATTTTTCTTCGCGGAATTTATTGGATTCAGCTGCTGGAGGTACCTTTATGTCCATCACATTGGGGGCGGCTACAAAACTTCTTGATGATATGATGATAAATTATTCTGAATGGCACACGGAAAGAGCTCCACAAGGTAAGAAGGTAAATTCTGTTGAAGAAACCTCTTCCTTGAGTGATAAGATTGATGTGATTATGTCTATGCTTGTGAATGGTAGATCTAATGTTGATCCAAATAATGTTCCTTTAGCTTCATTGGTTGCTCAAGAAGAAAATGTTGATGTGAATTTCATTAAAAATAATAATTTCAACAACAATGCTTATAGGAACAACTCTGGTAATAACTATAGGCCATATCCTTCTGCTAATGGTAATGGTTATGGTAATTCTTATGGGAATTCTTACAATAATAATAGGAGTGTACCCTCTGGTCTTGAAGCTATGCTTAAAGAATTTATTAGTACACAAACTGCTTTTAACAAATCTGTTGAGGAAAAGCTTGATAAAATTGATACTATTGCTTCTAGAGTTGATAGGCTTGCCTCTGATGTTAATCTTTTAAAATTGAAAGTTATGCCTAATAATGATATTGATAATAAGATTACTACTACAGCAAATGCCATTCAAGTTAGAATTAATGAGAATATAAGATTAATGGCTGAATTGCGTGCTAGGTGGGATAGAGAAGAAAATGAAAAACTAGCTAAAGAGAATAATGTAGCTAAAGTTTGGACTATTACCACCACTAGTAATGCTAATTCTTCACATGTTGCTGCACCTCCTACTATCAATGGTAAAATAATTGGTGTTGGCAATGTTTCTACTCCTAGTGCAAAGCGAACAAAACTGCCTGAAATTGCTAAAACTGCTGAAACTGCTTGTGATAAAACTGCTGAAATTTTTTCCAACCTTGGGAACAATGATCCCATTGCTGTAGCTCATAATGATTTAGATTTTGATGATTGCCACATCTCTGAAGTTATAAAGTTCTTACAAAAACTTGCTAAAAGTCCTAATGCTAGTGCTATAAATTTAGCCTTTACAAAACATATTACAAATGCTCTCATAAAAGCTAGAGAAGAGAAACTAAAACTTGAAACTTCTATTCCTAGAAAGTTAGAAGATGGTTGGGAGCCCATAATTAAAATGAAATTCAATGACTTTGAATGTAATGCCTTATGTGATCTTGGTGCAAGTATTTCTGTTATGCCTAAAAAGATTTATGATATGCTTGACTTGCCACCATTGAAGAATTGTTATTTGGATGTTAATCTTGCCGATAATGTTAAAAAGAAACCTTTGGGGAGGATTGATAATGTGCATATTACGGTTAACAATAACCTTGTCCCCGTTGATTTTGTTGTCTTGGATATCGAATGCAATGCATCTTGTCCTATTGTGTTGGGAAGACCTTTTCTTCGAACCGTTGGTGCTGTTATTGATATGAGGAAGGTAATATTAAATATCAATTTCCTCTCAAGAAAGGTATGGAACACTTCCCTAGAAAGAGAATGAAGTTGCCTTTTGATTCTATTATTAGAACAAGTTATGATGTTGATGCTTCTACTCTCGATGTTACTTGATTTGCACTTTCTGCGCCTAGCTGAAAGGCGTTAAAGAAAAGCGCTTATGGAGACAACCCATGTTTTTACCTACAGCAATTTTTTGTTTTGTTGAGTCTTGGAAGTTGTTTACTACTGTAGCAACCTCTCCTTATCATGTTTTTGTGCAAGTAAAGTTTCTATGTTAAAGTTGATGTTATATTTGGGATCGCTGCCAGAAACAGCATTGCTGTCTCACGAATCTGGGCACAGTTCTCTGTAGAAAATTCGAAAAAATCTGCCAATTTACGAGCGTGATCCTCAGATATGTACGCAACTTTCATTAGTTTTGAGTTTTTCCATTAGAGCAAGTCTAGTGCCAGCTTTAAATTTGTCTTTACGGACTATTCTGTTTTTGACAGATTCTGCCTTTATTTCGCATTGCCTCTTTTGCTATGTTGGATTTATTTCTTTGATTCATTAATGTCCAGTAGCATTATGCAATGTCCAGAAGTGAAAATAATGATTGTGTCACCTCTGAATGTGTGAATTATTAATTGTGCACTAACCCTCTAATGAGTTTGCTTGAAGTTTGGTGTGAAGGAAGTTTTCAAGGGTCAAGAGAGGAGAATGATATACTATGATCAAGAGGAGTGAAAGCTCTAAGCTTGGGGATGCCCCGTGGTTCACCCCTGCATATTTTAAGAAGACTCAAGCGTCTAAGCTTGGGGATGCCCAAGGCATCCCCTTCTTCATCGACAACATCATCAGGTTCCTCCCCTGAAACTATATTTTTATTCAGTCACATCTTGTGTTCTTTACTTGGAGCGTCGGTTTGTTTTTGTTTTTGTTTTTGTTTGAATAAAATGGATCCTAGCATTCACTTTGTGGGAGAGAGACACGCTCCGCTGTTGCATATGGACACATGTGTCCTTAGGCTTTACTCATAATGTTCAAGGCGAAGTTTCTTCTTCGTTAAATTGTTATATGGTTGGAATTGGAAAATGCTACATGTAGTAATTCTAAAATGTCTTGGATAATGTGATACTTGGCAATTGTTGTGCTCATGTTTAAGCTCTTGCATCATATGCTTTGCACCCATTAATGAAGAAATACATAGAGCTTGCTAAAATTTGATTTGCATATTTGGTTTCTCTAAGGTCTAGATAATATCTAGTATTGAGTTTTGAACAACAAGGAAGACGGTGTAGAGTCTTATAATGTTTACAATATGTCTTTTATGTGAGTTTTGCTGCACCGGTTCATCCTTGAGTTTGCTTCAAATAACCTTGCTAGCCTAAACCTTGTATCGAGAGGGAATACTTCTCATGCATCCAAAATCCTTGAGCCAACTACTATGCCATTTGTGTCCACCATACCTACCTACTACATGGTATTTCTCCGCCATTCCAAAGTAAATTGCTTGAGTGCTACCTTTAAAATTCCATCATTCACCTTTGCAATATATAGCTCATGGGACAAAATAGCCTTAAAAACTATCGTAGTATTGAATATGTACTTATGCACTTTATATTTTATTAAGTTGCTTGTTGTGCGATAACCATGCTTCGGGGAACGCCATCAACTATTGTTGAATATCATGTGAGTTGCTATGCATGTCCGTCTTGTGAAGGATCTATCATTTTAGTGGTTGGAGCATGCAAAATTGTTAGAGAAGAACATTGGGTCGCTAACTAAAGCCATGAATCATGGTTGAAGTTTCAGTTTTGGACATATATCCTCAATCTCATATGAGAATAATAACTTTGCTACATGCTTATGCATTTAAGAGGAGTCCATTATCTGTTGTCCATGTTGTCCCGGTATGGATGTCTAAGTTGAGAATAATCAAAAGCGAGAAATCCGAAATGCGAGCATTCTCCTTAGACCTTTGTACAGGCGGCATGGAGGTACCCCTTTGTGACACTTGGTTGAAACATGGCATGCAAAGATCCGGTAGTCCAAGCTAAGTAGGACGAGGTGCGGACACTATTAGTATACTATGCATGAGGCTTGCAACTTGTAAGATATAGTTTACATAACTCATATGCTTTATTACTACCGTTGACAAAATTATTTCATGTTTTCAAAATAAAAGCTCTAGCACAAATACAGCAATCGATGCTTTCCTCTTTGAAGGACCTTTCTTTTACTTTTATTGTTGAGTCAGTTTACCTATCTCCTTCCACCTAAGAAGCAAACACTTGTGTGAACTGTGCATTGATTCCTACATACTTGCATATTGCACTTGTTATATTACTTTATGTTGACAATATCCATGAGATATACATGTTATAAGTTGAAAGCAACCGCTGAAACTTAATCTTCCTTTGTGTTGCTTCAACACCTTTACTTTGATTTATTGCTTTATGAGTTAACTCTTATGCAAGACTTATTGATGCTTGTCTTGAAGTACTATTCATGAAAAGTCTTTGCTTTATGATTCAGTTGTTTACTCATGTCATTACCATTGTTTTGATCGCTGCATTCATTACATATGTTTACAAATAGTATGATTAAGATTATGATGGCATGTCACTTCAGAAATTATCTTTGTTATCGCTTTACACTCGGACTGAGAACTAAGCTGGGGATGCTGATACGCTCCAACGATCGATAATTTCTTATGTTCCATGCTACTTTATTGATGATACCTACATGTTTTATGCACATTATATGTTATATTTATGCATTTTCTGAACTAACCTATTAACAAGATGCCGAAGAGCCAGTTGCTGTTTTCTTTGTTTTTGGTTTCAGAAATCCTAGTAAGGAAATATTCTCGGAATTGGACGAAACTTTCGCCCAGGGTCCTATTTTTGCACGAAGCTTCCGAAGACCGAAGATATAACGAAGTGGGCCACGAGGCAGCCGGGGCTAGGGCAGCGCGGCCCAAGCCCCGGCCGCGCCGACCTACCCCCTAGGCCCCTCGTGTGGCCCCCGCGTTGACCTTCCGCCTACTTAAAGCCTCCGTCGCGAAACCCCCAGTACCGAGAGCCACGATACGGAAAACCTTCCAGAGACGCCGCCGCCGCGAATCCCATCTCGGGATTCAGAGATCGCCTCCGGCACCCTGCCGAGAGGGGAATCATCTCCCGAGGACTCTACGCCGCCATGGTCGCCTCCGAGGATGAGTGAGTAGTAGTCACCCCCGGACCATGGGTCCATAGTAGTAGCTAGATGGTCGTCTTCTCCTTGTTGTGCTTCATTGTTGGATCTTGTGAGCTGCCTAACATGATCAAGATCATCTATATGTAATTCTATATGTTGTGTTTGTCGGGATCCGATGGATAGAGAGTACTATGATTATGGTGATTATCAATCTATTGTTTATGTGTTGTTTATGATCTTGCATGCTCTCCGTTACTAGTAGAGGCTCTGGCCAAGTTTTTACTCTTAACTCCAAGAGGGAGTATTTATGCTCGATAGTGGGTTCATGCCTCCATTGAATCTGGGACAATGACAGAAAGTTCTAAGGTTGTGGATGTGCTGTTGCCACTAGGGATAAAACATTGATTCTATGTCTAAGGATGTAGTTGTCGATTACATTACGCACCATACTTAATGCAATTGTCTGTTGCTTTGCAACTTAATACCGGAGGGTTCTGATGATAACCTGAAGGTGGACTTTTTAGGCATAGATGCAGTTGGATGGCGGTCTATGTACTTTGTCGTAATGCCCAATTAAATCTCACTATATTTATCATATCATGTATATGCATTGTTATGCCTTTCTCTATTTGTCAATTGCCCGACTGTAATTTGTTCACCCAACATGCTTTTATCTTATGGGAGAGACACTCTAGTGAACTGTGGACCCCGGTCCTATTCTTTACATAGCATACAATCTCACAATTGTGTTTTACTGTTTTCTTTGCAAACATCTTCCACTCGATACGTTTAATCCTTTGTTACAACAAGCCGGTGAGATTGACAACCTCACTGTTTCGTTGGGACAAAGTACTTGTTGTGTTGTGCATTCCACGTTGGCGCCGGAATCCCTGTTGTTGCGCCGCATCACATTTCGCGACCATCAACCTTCAACGTGCTTCTTGGCTCCTCCTGGTTCGATCAACCTTGGTTTCTTTCTGAGGGAAAACTTGCCACTGTGCGCATCATACCTTCCTCTTGGGGTTCCCAACGGACGTGTACATTTACGCGCATCAGCCAACAGCGTCCTCATCGTTTCAAAGGGGGCAGGGGATCAAAATAAAAAGGCAAATAGCCAGAAATTAGGGGTCAAAAATAACTCCAAGAAAGGAAACTTTTATTGTTCTAGAGGATGACATGCGGGACCCATGAGCCAGCAGCTTACTCAACGTTTCAAAGGCGGCATGAGATCGAAAGAAAAAGGCAAGTGACCAAATATCAGGAGCCAAAGATAATCCAAGAAAAGAAACTTTATTGTACGTAGAGGATGACATGCGGGTCCCATTTAGCGCAGCGGTCTCAACGTTTCAAATGCGGCTTGAGATCAAAAGAAAAGAAAGTTGATTGTACATAGAGGATGACATGCGGGTCCCATGAGTCAGCAGCTTACCCAACGTTTCCAAGGCTGCAGGATCAAAAGAAAAGGAAATAGCCAAAAATCATAGGGTGAAAAAAATAAAGAAAATAAACTTTTATAGCACATAGAGGATGACATGCGGGTCCCATGAGCAGCAGGGTCCTCAACGTTTCAAACGTGGCATGAGATCGAAAGAAAAGGCAAGTGACCAAATATGAGGAGCCAAAAATAATTCAAGAAAAGAAAGTTTTATAGTACATAGAGGATGACATGCGGGTCCCATTTAGCAGCAGCTGTATCACCGTTTGAGAGGCGGCAGGGGATCAAAAGAAAAAAGAAATTGCCAAAAATCAGAGGGTGAAAAAAAACCAAGAAAATGAACTTTTATAGTACATAGAGGATGACATGCGGTCCCATGATCCTGCAGGTTCCTCAACGTTTCAAACGTGGCATGAGATCGAAAGAAAAAGGCAAGTGAAAAAATATCAGGAGCCAAAAATAATTCAAGAAAAGAAAGTTTTATAGTACATAGAGGATGACATGGGTCCCATTTAGCAGCAGGATGCTTGAGAGGCGGCAGGGGATCGAAAGAAAAGGCAAGTGAAAAAATATGAGGAGCCAAAAATAATTCAAGAAAAGAAAGTTTTATAGTACATAGAGGATGACATGCGGGTCCCATTTAGCAGCAGCGGTATCACCGTTTGAGAGGCGGCAGGGGATCGAAAGAAAAAGGTAAGTGACCAAATATGAGGTGCAAAAAATAATTCAAGAAAAGAAAGTTTTATAGTACATAGAGGATGACATGCGGTCCCAAGCAAGCAGCTGTATCACCGTTTGAGAGGCGGCAGGGGATCGAAAGAAAAAGGCAAGTGACCAAATTTGAGGTGCCAAAAAACTCCAAGAAAAGAAAGTTGATTGCACATAGATGACATGCGGGTCCCATTTAGCAGCAGCGGTCTCAACGTTTCAAGGCGGCAAGGGATCAAAAAAAAAGGAAGTAGCCAGAAATCAGGGGGTCAAAAAAATTCAAGAATAGAAAGAATTTTGGTTCATAGAGGATGACATGCGGGACCCATGATCCTGCATCGTAAACGGCTCGATCGGAGAACGTTGAACGAGATGGCGCGATCGAGAAAAAAAGCTAGAGAGGCTGCCATCCGGGCCCTACATCCCTCGGCGGTGCGGATTTGCGTTGACTCGGCGGCGAACCCGAGATTTCGAGATGCACCACGTCCCGGCCACCATACGCGACGTTTTGGCCGCTCGTCGGGCTAGGTGGCCTCAAAAACGAGAAAAAGTTTTGACATGCACCACGGAGGGACCAAAAATCGTCGGCCATGGTACACCAGCAACCACGGCGCGACTTCAACTTCGTCGGCCATGGCAACTTTTCTTGTAGTGAGAGGTACCGTCGAATAGGAAACGACAGGCGCGCCGGCGGTAGTTGCCACCGGCGCCTGGAAATGCGGGTGCGCCGGCAGTGTGTTTTCCATCTATAGGCGTTTTCCTAGTAGTGAGATAGACAGATAGTCTTGGGGAGATGATACCCAACTGATGCATGTAAAATGCATAATGAACTCTGCACTTTATTGCAACATATTACCACATATTTGCATCTTATATAATGTTATTCCCATGTTTTATGATGTTGTAGGAAATTTTGTAAACAATCCCCCCTCCTCCGGTTCTAATTCTGTTTGGCAGAAAATGACACTTTTTAGCTTTTTTTTTAATTTCCAGGAGCTACGGGACTGGAAAAGGGGCAAGATCAGGTTCCACGCTTCGGAATTTTTGATACGAACAAAATGAGCTAAAGTGGGACACAAGGAGATCAAGGAGCTGTGAACAAGGGCATGTGGCTTGCCCTCCCGCTTTGGGCGCGCCACCTGGGGTCGTTCGCACCTCGTCCGTCTAATTCGACTCAATCTTTCGCGAACTGACTTGTTTTTCCCTAAAAACCACTATATATATTACCCCACGAGGGTTTCGTCAAGGTGACGGCAGCGTAGATCAAAAACACAGAAACAAAGAGTCAGCGGGCGGCCACCGGCGGCGATCGGAGGGGGGAACGCTGCCGGAATCTCCTCCGGTGGACTCCACCCCCTCCGGTGAAGGCATCAGCACCATCTTCATCATCTTCATCAACATCTACAACAACTCTTCATCATCCCCCTCTGTAGTCTCTTGACAAACATGATGTATGATGCAATATATTGTTTTCCCATGATCTATTGTATTTCCATGTTGATGTTTGAGTAGTGAATTGTTCATCACAATTGTTATATATTTTGTTGTTGGTTGCATACAAGTATTTTTTATCTTCTGTGATGATCTTTTTTATTGATATATGGGTGCACACATATGTCAAGGGGATGCATAAGGTTATCACCGTTATATGTTGACGAGGGACAGCGGGAGTGACAGAAACCTTGTCCCAATTGTCATATGCATGTTAACGGGGGGTCCAATTATGGGGATCTTTAAGCTTACAGCGGTGGTTGTACTTCATGTCTTAATAATTCCGTTGTTTGCACATTCCGATGGCCTTAGGATCAATCATTAGGGATGTATTTGCGCATATCAATGGCTACACCTATCTATAGCTCCCCTCTAGAAGAAACACTAAAAAGACTATAATGAGCTTCACTAATTGTGACAACCACATAAATGAAGTAGCAATTTACCTGAACACTTGCTCTCTTGAGTTAATCCACTTCACTTTCCTTCATCTAATTGCATTTTACTTTATTGCACTTTACTTGTATTGCATTTTACATTTTTATTTCAATTTCAACACTTATAGTTTTTAGTAAAAACCTCTACACACACCGTATCTCCTAGCTTTGCGTAGAAGGCCATATAAGTGGGTTATAGGGCTTTAGATAATAGATAGTTTACCTTCAGCTTCTCGTGGGTTCAATACTCAAATACTTATCGAATTGTACCGCAGTGATTCTTTGCACTTGGGGGTTATCAGCAAAGCACCAAAGGTATCCTATTAGTTTTATTATATACTAGGAAATATGTCCGGGGCGTTGCAACGGGAAAGAAAAATATGCCTCATGGATTGATGCGCCGCCACTGCTTCCCCCGCATGTTGCTTTAGCCAGACCACCCACATGCGCCAGTGCCAACAATGTGTCGTCATCGCCACCTGATCTCACCTCACTCTGCAAAGGCCTAACTCCCTTAGATTGAGGGGTAGAGTAGAAGATAGATAAATCTTTTGGATGTGAATGTGTGACGCTCATTCGATCATCGACTACACCTAACTCCGGCAACGTCAAGGCCTTCAACAGATTCCCATCAAATGTGACCAACGTTGACATGGAGTTGGTTGAGAGGGCAACCGACAAAAAAAAGTGAAGGAATCTTCCTCTCTCCAACGCCGGTGACGCTAAAAATAGATATTCACTTGTGTTCACCAAATAAGCTGTAAGGGCATCTCCAGCGGCGCGACGCATTTCAGACGTCCGAAATGTCCGTTTGCGTCGCGCGGCGGACGCTCGACAGATCGTTTTTATCCGCGCGTCCGTTTGCACTTAGGGGTGGCTCCAGCGGGCCGACATATTTTCGCGTTTGCATCAATTTATGAAGTTTTCAAACAACAAAATAAGGAAATCAACAAAGTCATGGTTATTATATTTAAAAATCGACATGAAAATAAGATACTATTTCTCTAGGCATGATCTTCATGGCCAGCCAATGTCCACTGCTGCTCAATCAGATCCGTTTGCAGCTATTTGGAGACATTTTCGTCAGTGACTTCAACATTTCTATGTAGATAGTCCTGACAAGATGAAGCTCCAGGAAGTGGCGCAACCAGCTCACCTTGGAAACCCCATTGGTTCTCATTGCGGCCATCGGGACGCTCGTTCTCAACGATCATGTTGTGCATGATCACGCAGCATGTCATCACCTCATGCATGGTCTTCAGCGACCATGTTCTTGCCGGGTGACGGACAATTGCCCACCGAGCTTGGAGCACACCAACCGCGCTCCACATCTTTCCTGCAAGCCTCTTGCATCTTGGCAAACCTCCTCGTCTTCTCGGAGTTTGGATCACGGACAGTCTTCACCAATGTGGCCCAGTCAGGGTAGATGCCGTCAGCAAGATAATATGGCTTGTCATATGCATTTTTATTGATCTCATAGCTCACCCGGGGAGCTTTGCCTTGCATGAGCCGGTTGAAAACCGGTGATCGGTGCAACACATTGGTGTCATTGTTCGAACCGGCCATGCTAAAGAATGAATGCCAAATCCATAAATCTTGAGATATGACAGCTTCAAGAATGACAGTTTTTCCCTCCTCATGCCCGTTGTACGCACCCTGCCGTCCAAATGGACAGTTTTTCCACTGCCACTGCATGCAATCTATGCTGCTAATCATTCCTGGGAAGCCTCTAAACTCGTTGATAGACAGGAGGCGCCTTGTATCCCCAACAATTGGCTCCCTACAGTAATACTCTCGGAACACGGCAATCACGGGTCGGCAAAACCTGTACATGGCCTCAAGACAGGTGCTCTCACCCATTCGAAGATACTCATCGAATATATCCGCAGCCATTCCATATGAGAGCATGTGAATAGCCGCGGAGCATTTATGGTAGGAGGTGAAGCCTAACGCACCTATTGCATCGCGCCTGCATTGGAAGTAGGGGTCGTAGTTTCTGACGCCCCGTAGAATGACCAAGAACAGGTCCCTTGACATCCTATATCGGCGCCAGAACATTTTTTCCGGGAAGATCGGATCGGTGAGGTGGAAGTAGTCCTTGTGGAGGCGGGTCTGCCCTTCCACTCTGTTGCGCGGCAGGTTTTTGGAGCGCCCCTTCACAGAGCCCCGCTGCGGCCCCGGGTTAGAGGTGAACTCGTGGATCATGGAGGCCGCAGTTGTTGCCTGCGTCGACTGATCGGACTCCTCGTCGGAAGAGGAGTCGACGACCTCCGCGCGGAACTTGTCCAACATCTGCCACATGTGTCCATGGGTACAAACTGCGGATCAATGGCCGCACATGATAGCGCCGAAAACACGAGTATAAAAAACCTACCGACGCAATTGACAGAACAGGTCGTGGGCGGCGCGGAAGGGCGGCGCAACCGGGAGCGTTTCGCCGAAAACAGCCGGCAGTACGCGGCGGAGCACGCTCCTGCTCTCCCGCGCAAGAACGGAGCCGACGGCGACTATCGCGACGCTGCGGCCGGACGGCGGCGAGTGGGGTTGGGGTGATGGCGTCGCACTAGGGCAGGAAACAAGGGGAACAAGAAGCAAATGGAAGCGGTCGATTTCGCTGTCCCTGCCATGCGGGACCGGGTAAGAAATGGAGGACGCAAGCGACCGCCGAAGCCGCGGAGACGCAAACCTGGCGCATATTTTGGCCAAGTTTGCGTCTGCACGGACGGTCCGGTCACTTTGCGTCGCCCGCTGGATCAGGCCCGACGCATTTCGTCACGGCGGACGAAAACGGTCGCTCAGCGACCGTTTGCGTCGCGCCGCTGGAGATGCCCTAAGAACAAAACTTCTGCATCCAATGGTTTGGAGCGCAAATATGCAGTTGTTGTTCCAATTATCATTACCAGCTGAACGAAATTCCAAACATATGTGAAATTGAAAGTTTGTTCACTTCCACTTTAAATATGTACTAGATGGGTAAGCGCGCTTCGCCGCGCCGGCTACAACGCGTTTATCGCCCGATGGATTTGCACGTTTATTTCAATAGCATTGTTAGCAGGCTTGACACGTTTACATTTTCTTGTTTCAATACTGCCCATAAATGGGCTATGCACCGCCACACCAGCAATAGCAAAGTGTTCCAAGCTTTAGATAACTTCATTTTTAAGAAATTTTATCAATGAAATAGTTTCTTTCGAAAAAATAGGTGAATAAGTATTTATAGATTACATTACATATGGACAATCAACATTTTATCTTATAAGCCAGAATATTGTATATGATCAATAATCAAGTAATAGAGCTCACAAATTTGCACTACAATAGATATGTTAATAGGATGGGACACAATTAACTGGGAACCTATATAGTAGTACATCAAAATTCCGTCTCTCCGGTGTGGAGCATAGTTTTAAAAACCGGCCGGACCGCTGGTTGAACAGGAAAAAACCGGAACCAGTGCCTCCACAGGTTAATTAAGCGCACTGGACCGGACGCGCCAGTGAGCCGGAATAAACCGGGCAAACCGCGGTCCAACCTCCGGTTTTAGACATTAAACCAGAAATCGGTTTGACCGGCTCAACTCCTCATGTCTTAAAAACTAGATGCTTAGAGTAGGTTTCGATCCATGTACCTCGTGCAGGTCTAGGAAGAGGTTAACCAGCTGATCTCTGATTCTTTCTTGTTAGTCAGAGAGACGGACTCCTTTTATTATTGTCTTAAACGCTTTTTTTTGCAGTTTACTACTCTACACGGTATTTTTTTATACCATATGGTTGTGTCCCTGATAAGTTCTGTAACGTTTTCAGAATAAAGTATTCCCATATCATGTTAGACGTGCACTATTAAGTTTCAGAACTATGGTGGTGGTGCGTTCTCAAAACCAGGCTCTACAAGACAGTAGACACACCGTGTGTTTAAATTTGGCGTCTAATAATGTTATTTTCTATTTAAGACTACTACTTACAACTTGTTATGGATTACTATACCTATAGATTATAAGTCTAGACACACAATCATATTTTTCATATATGTTTTATTATTTATCGCAACATTTATTAGTAATAGCATATTATTTTATAGTTTAAAAAACCAGACAGTGAACCTGTGAACCGGCGGTCCGACCGGTAAAAACCTAAACCAACGACCTCACCGGTTCGATCACCGGTCCGGTTTTTAAAACTATGGTGTGGAGAGCTCACTTACCTACAACAACCAAATCAAACACTGCAATGCGATGCGGTTCAGCACAACACACGGTGCCTTTGGACACCATATTTTAGTCGTCCATTTTTCCCATAAGCTTCATTGCCAATGCAATCTGACTGTGCGAGAAGGTCCTTCACCTCAACACCGCCTTCATCGTTGTAGTACTTGTTTTTGCCATTGTAGAACATGCCCCGGCCTCTGCCCGACTCCCAGGCCTCTGTATTCTGACACCGCATCAGCTTCCTCCTGTCTCTTTCGCTTCAGCTTTATCTTCTCGTGCAAACTCTTATGATTGGCCTTGTCCTTCTGCACTTCTCTCAGCATCTCTGCATACCTCTGGGAAACTACAGCAATAAAGCCAAAAGCAATATGAGTTTCAATTCACATAGTACATGCAAAACTGCAAGCATGAATAGAAAAACAAGTTGAAAACAAACCTTTATCCTTGTGAATCATAACTTATGAGCCCACTTCATCCGCTAAAGATGCAAGAGGATCAATCCCTCATCAGCATACTTGACCCTTGCTCCCACAAGCCGGTGCATGTTTATCTTCAACTTCTTCAAGGGCCTAGTTGCCAACCTGGTAAGGACGAAAGATTAGCATAGCCAACAGCAAACAACACTCAGATGTCAGATCAAAGCCTGAATGACTAAAGTTGGGAAGGTACAAGGAGCAATCACTACTATGAAAATTAAATTTTAAGTTAGGAGGGACATACCCTTTGACTTTTTCTGGTTGCATATTTCTACGGGCGCCAGGGGCTTGGGAGAAAGGATATCGTCAAATCTGTGCGTACTTGCATCTGTTGTATCCTTCTTCGGATAAACGATATCATCGTCAAGTCCATCATCTGCAAACATATAATGATTGACATGTGGATTTATTTCGATAACTTAAGCTTTTTTGTTTCATCTGTTTCAGATAGATGTCATCCACATCCTTCTTCGCCACATTCTTCTTCTGGCTTACGAAGCGGATTTTAGGGATAGTAGGAAGACCAAACGAAGAACCATATGCAGAAAGATTCTCAATAGAGAGCCTCCTCAGATCAAACACCTCTGTGACTTTATGGAGGTACACTGACTTGAGATAGGTAACAAAAGCCATTTTACCCAATTGCTGCAGATTCGGAAATTTAAACAAGCACTAACACTTGCACAAGTTCACACATAATAATAATGGTCCAATTATTCAGGTTGAGGTGTTTTTCTTGACGCTGAAAGACTTGGGGCTTAGGAACCTACCTTTAGCAAGTAAGGCATAACCTTACAAATAGATCAAATTTCAAGGGCTTCTTCATCCAATATGGTGTACATGATTCCGTGGTAGATTTTAATTCAACACCCATTTAGCAATATTTCACAAAAATAACACTGATGAAAATGTGAAAGAACTTTATGACTATTTTCTGTGGGAATAGAAGAGCTACATTTGCAACTCCATTTAACAAATAGCAACAGCATATAGTTTGGTAGACTAAACCTAACTACCACCATGATTAATCCAACAGAAGTGCAGAGAGATAATACCAAGCTAGATGGAAAGCAATGGAGATATTGATGATTTAATAAATAAGAGAAGTTAGACCAGGCAATGGTAACACGCAAGGTTATGGTAGGAACTGCTTCTGCTGCTACCATCAACCCCTTGAATTATCACTATGAGCAGAAGTTTAGTTAACACCCCGGAAAAAAAAATTAGTTTCCCGTTGATCGAAAACAAATTCCACATCATACAACAAAATTCTCTTTACATAGATTACCTGTGCAAATGCATGACTACAATGTAGGAGCGGAATAATGTTAGCAGTATGTGTGCCAATTTTCTATTGAGAACACCATAGGTAATGCATACATGTAATGTTGGAGTACATTTTAGGCTTCCAGATTTTTTTTGTGAGCCGCAACTATTAAAAATTCAATTTAAAAATGAATCATTTCTATGCAATAGTCTGAAAGATCTCTTGTTGGCTCATGCAAAGCTAAATTTTGGTTGCATTGATAATTAGAAAGTACAGACTATGCCACAATATCACTGATGACCGAGAGACTCGAGATGATATATCTTGCTGAACTTTCCCACTGTGGAGTTCAGCCTTGATGTAAATTCTTCTCCTGTAGTATCCATGGTCAGCAAATGTGTTCACCGGGCTCTGTAATTTCTGAAGTCAATGTACAGTGTAAACCAAATCAATACTACAGCTATCCCTTTGCAACATATTTCCAATCAGGCCTGAAAGAGGCAAGTATACTTGTTAGAGCGGAAACTCCGAGCCCTGTTAGCGGTTTCGAGCACAGAGTGTCAGCCAAAAATTTTAGAAGATCTTGCGCAAGCTATTTGTTGGGACTCAAGGGGCAGTGACGTGCCTGGTTGCAGGAAGAGAAGGAGAATCAACACATAAGAAGAGTCGATCAGGCATATCTAGTATAGCTTTCTGGAAGCTGGCGAAAATAATAATCAAATTTTGTTAGCTCACAAAATTGGTTCAAAAAATTTTATGAGTCACGAAGAATACTTTCGGAGGAAATTCAGCAATGCTTTTCTATCATGCACCTACATATTTTCCCACGGGCATATCATGTACAAAAACTAACCAAGTTCACTTGGCCTTCCTTTAGATTAACTTAGCAGACACGAATCTATTGAATTTCCAAATTTCATTATGTAGCTTGCAAGCCATTGCAAATCGTATTACCCTTGCAAACCATACATCTGATATAAACTAAAGCAGGGAAGCAAAAATAAATAAAGAGAAAAAGAAGAATGAGAACAGGAAAACAGTACCTCCAGCAGCCCAGCCGGCCGGCTGAACACACGAAAAGCCGCAGCAGCCACCAGAGAAGAAAGAGATGTGTATTGACTCACACGGTGGAAATCCATGGGCAGAATGGTGGATGCCGAAGACAGCAGAATAGTACGGTATTTCAACAAATAGATGGGGGGCAGGACTCTTCTCTACATGTTAGTCAGCCTTCATGTCATCGAGCTATTGGGGAGAAGCGGTAGGTGACCTGGCGTCGGGACCGGAGGCTGACGATTGGCGGAAAATACCTGGGCATCGGGACGGGCAGGGGCTACCAACGCGTGGTTGAGGAGCGAGGGAACTTGCGTGCTGAGGACGAAGGTCGGCGATAGCGGGCCAGGTCAGACCGTCAGAGAAAGAACCGCTGCTCGCTTGTCCATCCCCATGAAAATTCTCCACCGATCTGAATGTCCTCCTCTTGCATAGCGGCCTCCCCGGATCCAACCGGTGGCTGGCGAACCCTAAAATCTTGATCGAGGCACCTCACCCAGCCGGGAGAATCAGTACCAAGAACAAGCAGACCGACATATCTGCCGGGTTTCTCAAAAAAAAAAAAAGACATATCTGCCGGGAAAGAGAAGATCCGGCGAAAGAGAAAGAAGCCCCGCCGCTAGCCCGAGCCCCGCCGCCAAGACGCCTCCAAGATCGAAAGAACCAAGCAGAGAAAAAATCCAATGGGAAATCGCCCCGGTCGGTCAAAAGCCAGAGAACTGGAGGAGAAGTTAAGCGCACACCGATGCTCCACCGTAAGACATTGAAGAAAGGGGCCCGCCACGCACCGACCACGTAGAACCGGCCAAGCCCGGAACAGCCTCCACCTACACCTACGCAGGCCCACCGCCCATGCACGACCGGCAAAACGCTGAGAGAGCAGGGATTGCAACAGCCTTAAGCTGTTTAGATAATCTACAAATCTGAACTATAACACCCAATTAACCGTCAAATACTTAAAATTGACATATGATGAGCACAAACAATTTATGATCCTAATAGAACAAGCGCAAAACAGGATGACGTAACCAGCCACCGAAAAATTAGGAGATTGATAGAATAAATTGATGGCCTTGCTCACGCGGGTGATGCGTAGCCACATTCACGACACGGGATCACATCTCTGGTCTTCAGCTTGTTCCCACCCCCACAATCTGAAGAACCTCGATCGTATACTCGTTAAAATATGAAGGATAATTAAGTCCAATTGTTTGTACTGCATAAACAAAGGTAAATCCAGCGGAATTAAGAATTTCCCCTAACTGGCATTTGGCGGGGGGGGCACAAGTCAAACCAAGGCCACGCACACAATCTCATGTTGTGCTTGTGTTCTTGCTCAACAGATCGAATAAAAAACGATCGAACAACCGACTGGAAGCAAGGCCACCCTTGCGTCGTCCGTGCAGGTCTGCAGGACGAATCGTGAGCCATCGGCTAGAGCGTAGTCCAGCGGCGTCAAGCGGCCACGGCGCCGCGGACATTGCTCGAGATGAGCAGGAGCTGCCAGTCGGCGCTCACCTCGCGATGCCCAAGTCGGGTCGACAACGCCTGTAACTCAAGAACTCCAACATTGCATGCGCGCTCCCGGCCTCCTTCATCACCCTCGACGCGCTCCGGGACCGTGGCCTCCAGACCAACACGCTGTCCGGCACGCGCAACGGCAAACGCCTTCGACGCCCTCCTGGCCTACTTCTTCGACGGCCTTGCCGGAATGCCGGGCTTCGCCGGAAGAGATGTCCGAAATCAGCATGGCCAATCTCTGCCACCATGGTGTGCTGAGCAGCGCGGGTAGCGAGGCGGGTGAGCGGCATGAGGATGGTGCCCATGAACGGAAGCGTCCCCGACTGATTTCTTCGACGGGGATATGCTGTAACGGCCGCGCGATGAGGCAGAGACCGGGAGACGGCCTCGTCGGCCTGGTGATCAGCCGGACGTGGGGACAGCTGTAACGGCCGAGCGATGCCGATAAAATATGCGCTGTAGTATGGGCGATCTGAGATCTGAGATCTCCGCCGGCGGCGATCGCCGCTGAAGGACCCGATCCTCTCCCCTCCTTCGGCCGCATCCCCGGCTCTCCGCTCCCCAACGATGGCGGGGGCCCCGCCATCTAGATGGCAGGTAAAATACTGTTCCCTCGTCTCTCGACGGCCGCTCTCGACCGACTCGGACTCGGGCTTCCTCTTCCTCCGCCCACAGGCTCTACGTTTGGCGCTGATGGATTCGGATGGGCAGTTGATTGATGCCCGATATCTCACCATGGGCGAGGTTATTACTGCTGGATCAGTGATCTCCCTCCCTTGCCACCGGGTCCTAGTAGAAGCCGAGTTCCCTATGGCGGTCCCGCAAGATCGTGCTTCCCTGATGCCCCCTTCCCTTTATCTGAAACCAGGGATTGGGCTGCAAAAGCAGATCTGGCACCGGTTTTGTTGTCCTGTGGCATTCTCTAGTGCTCATCATAGACATGAATTCTTTCTTATTGCATCTTTTGGTCGTTCGAAGCATCGCCTTGATCCCTCCATGGTTGCCTTGCTGCTTCAAGTCTCTTTGGGAGGTATTCCTCAGGATTTTAACGTTGTTTTCCTCCGAGATCGTACTTACCGATTTTCAGTCTGTAACAAGGAGGTTGGTTTCTTTGTCAAGAATCTTAGACACTACAAGTGCCCAGAGTTTGAGGTGTTTTTCTTGTTATGGGGCAATGGTGGTCCGAACTTTTCAAGAGAATTTTATCTGTGGGAACAGGAAGAAGACCAGTCTTGGACCTCTGTTGGCAGGAAAACTTCTGTTGTTGGCCGAAAAAGTTTTGCTGATGCAGTCCGTCAGCCTTTGACAGGGGCTAACTCAATTCCTCTTGGAAGACAGATGCCTGCCAAACCTGCCACCCCTATGAAGCAACGGATCATTCAGCTCCCCTTCATTCAGGACTTCACTGTTTGGGAGAAGCAGCGTCTCTCTGAAGCCATTCTTGCAGGTCTTACCTATGATCAGATTCTACGCTGCTTGAGGTATGATGATGGTGACTGTTTGGTTGTTTCCCCTCTTGATTTGCTGCAACCTTTACAACAGCGAGATTTGCGAACTCTGATTTCTAGCAAGCCTTCGGAGGAAATTATTGGACACATTTTCTGGGGATATGATTTACCAGTCTCTGTTAATGCTCCCTCTGCGTCAACAGTTCCTATTCAAGAAGTCTTTGATAGGCTGCAAGCTGCAATTCCGCCGTCGGGCGCGGAAGCTTTTGTTCAAACTGCCTCGCAGGCTCCGCCTTTGGACAAGGATCAGGCCCATTATGCTACCACGAGACCAAGGCCTCCGCAAACCCGTGTCTCGGCCTTTGACAGACTTCAGTTCCCAGCTGCCTCTGAGCGAATCTCTGCTTTTGATCGTTTGGAATTTCCGGCCCAACAATCTGGCCCAACTATGCCAAAGTACAAGCCTGTGTGTCCAAGGTGTCTTCGAGTGGGTCACTCTCGCCGTAATTGTTGGAATCAGATAATATGCTATGCTTGTAATAAACCTGGCCACATTAAAGATAATTGTTTTGGTACTGCCAAGCATATCTGGGTCCAAAAGGAAGTCAATATGCCGGTTAAGGAAGGCTCTGCTGCTCATACCCTGGATTTAAACCTTCAACCTAATGATGATTATTTGCAGCCGTCGATGATTGATCTTGGATTAACCTTGGCCGTTGGATCACGGCCATCTGGAAGTATCCCTTCTTGCCTGGAGCAGATTAAGGAATTTTGCCCCATTTCTTTTCTTGGACTGGGCCTTGCCTCTTCATCTCCCTGGCACCCTGCTGCGCAGCACCACTGTAGCTCCTCGCCGAACTCGCCGCCTGCCGCCGCTGCATTGAGCCAATCGGTGATGGCCAACTTCCCGGTTGACCCCTCTCGTTCATCCCTGGTCAGTTTGAGCTCGTGGAGGTAGCAAACCGTCCCCAGCTCTGCCGCTACCACCTGGCCCGCCCGGTCACTGCCAAGAACGAGGATGTCGCCATCGCCACCATTGTGCCTGCCTTCCCCGCGCATCAGCCGTTTGCGGCCACCAGGTTCTTTCTGCGTTCGCTGATTGAGGATGAGCTCGGTTTTTCGCTTGGTATATCGCAGCGCTGCCCTATTGGTTCTGCATATGTTCGGGTTAGTTCCCCTTCTGATCGTGATTGGCTTGTCAGTAATAGTCCGATTCAGTTCCAAGGTAGGGAAGTCTCTTTCGTTGAGCACAACAAGGGTCTGAATCATCGAGCTTTTACATATAATAGAGAGTGCTGGCTTCTGTTGTTAGCATTCCCAACTGATATGTGGGCTGATGAACACATCTGAGGGGCAGTAAAGGATTTTGGTGCCTTCATCTCTTGGGATAAAGAAGTCAGTACCTATGGTGCTCTTGTTGTTAAAGTTAGAGCTGTGGATTTGCACCATATTCCTCACTCTTGTGTTGTCTCCTCTGGAAATGAGTGGGCTGCTGAATCTTGGTATGTACCAATCTTTATTTTAAGTCAGAAGTTGCTTGGTGGGCTTCCAGCTGATGAGGACATCCCCCCTGCTGATGGCTCTACCCCACATCCAATGCCCCAGGCTCCCTTTGCACCTGCTGATGAAGCCCCTGCTGCTCCAGATGAAGCCCAACAGGCTCCACCTGTTTGGCCACCATGGTTGCATGGCCAGAATCAGGCCCAGAACCTAGCTCCTGTAAATGTCAATTTAGCTGGTCAAAATCTTGGTTTCATTGATAACATGATTCATGGACCACCTAATCTGAATGTACTGCCCCATAATATCCCTATTGATCTGAATGCTCAGCCACATCATTTAGATGAGGAGGATTTTCTAGAGCTGAATGATTTGATTAATCCTATTGCTCATCTCCCTGGAGAGAATGTGGTGTTTGCCTTAGCTGCTCCTAATGCCAATGGCCAAGCACCAGCAGATGTTGACATGGACCAGCCTGAAGATATGCTAAGTGATTTAACTGTTACAATTAGTTCTGCTAACACTCTGTCACATGAGTCAGATGACTCAGTTAATGGGGCAACTCAGCATCAGCAGCTACATATTGGGATGGCACTTATTCCTGAGATACAAATAGATCCAGTGGTAAATTCAGTTTCAGCAGTTACCTATGACCCTGAACAAGCATCTTTCTTCTACTCTAGAGAGGGCACTGTTGCTTGGACCTCATTCTTCAAGCCAGATGGTGCTCTGGTTAATTCAGTATCTGTTCCTGCTCAGTGGGCAGATTTCTTTACAGCCAAACTCCTAACCCCAGAGGATTTTGACTGGGCCAAGAGCCTTCTGCAATCCAAGATCTGGAAAATTGTCAGTGAGCTTGACTTTGATAATCCTGATGCCTCTAGGGCCTTTGCTCTTCCAAGGAATTGTCCTTCACTGGCTCCACCTGTCTGCACACTCTCTGTGGCAACCCTGGAAGTCACTCAAGGTTTTCTCACACCACAAGCTCCAAGAATCCAAGCAGAAGAACAGTCTTGCTCTACCTCTGATGTGCATCACAAGAGAAAGGGTAGTAAACTCCCTCTGGCATGCTCTGAAGTCAGAAGAAGTGGCAGACTGAAACTACTCAATAAGGGTTATAGAGCCAAAACTTGTTTTGACAAGAATTGTCTTGCATGTGCTGCTTTTGCTCCCCCTGTCAAGAAATCTGTTGTGAGAAATCTTTGTCACAAATTTAACATCCAAGACTCCTCAGAGGAGGATGAGAAAGTTGAAGATGAACCACCAGTTATGACAACTAGGAGTGGTCAGAAGAAATCCTCCAAGGATGACCCCAATGCAAGCAAGCCCAAGAACTCCAAGAAGTGATGCATGCATCCTTCTTGTTCAGTTAGCTGGCACCTTTTGGCCCCTTGTTTTGGGCAACCTATATGTTTACATGCTTTGTAATGCATACTGCTATCTTTATCAGCTGCTTGCTTTTGTGTTTGGGCTCTATAATTGGGACTTCCTTATCTATATATGTAATGGATTTGATATGATGCTGGATCTAGTTATGATAAGGGATAGACTTTCTCTTATGATTGTTTTGGCTGTCAGTGTGTATTTGACAGGGTGCTTCAGTCACTATATCTGTTTTCAATGAATAAGATCTTTTGGAAAATCCTAAACTGGAATATTAGAGGTCTTAATGATCCATCTAAATGGACACTTATATTTGATAAAATTCGTGAAAGTGGATGCCATGTAATCTGCTTGCAAGAGTCCAAGAGAGAGCAAGTGGACATTACTTTTCTCAGGCAATTCTGTCCACGCAATTTTGATTCATTTGCATATGTTCCATCAGTTGGTCGATCAGGTGGCATAATTACAGTATGGGATAGTTCTGTTTTTACTGGAGTTGAAGTCTTTCAGAATCGTTATGCTCTCTCAGTAGAATTTCAAGCAACAAAGTCTGATGATTACTGGACATTGACAAATATTTATGCTCCCTGTACTGACAATGAACAGATTCAGTTTCTCCAATGGTTGTATAATATTCATATCCCTTCAGATGAAAATTATCTGATGATTGGGGACTTCAATCTCATTAGATCCCCCCAAGATAGAAACAGACCAGGTGGTAATATCAATGAGATGCTTCTTTTCAATGAGACTATTAGCCATCTTGGTTTGGTTGACATCCCACTAAAAGGTAGAAAGTACACATGGAGTAATATGCAACACACACCCTTGCTTCAGAGACTAGATTGGTTCTTCTCTTCTCTAGCATGGACTCAAGCTTTCCCCAATACTGTTGTTGAACCTCTTGCTATGACCACCTCAGATCACATTCCCTGTGTTCTTTCTATACAAACTTCAATACCCAAGTCTAATATTTTTAGATTTGAAAATAAGTGGTTGAACATGGAAGGCTTTCTACCTTTAGTTGAAAGGGCTTGGACTCAATCTATTCATTATGCTGATGCAGCCAAGAGAATTACTGCTAAGTTTAAACTCTTGCGCAAAGACCTTAAAGTTTGGGCTAGGTCTCTCTCTTCCATTAAGGAGGACATAGCTGATTTAAATTCTTTGATCTCCCTGGTGGATGCAATTGAAAATTTCAGAGATTTGTCCACAATGGAAAGAGACTTTAGAGTTGCTATGAAACAGCATCTAGCCACTCTTTTACAACAACAGTTAGCTTATTGGAAGCAAAGGGGAAAGATTAAGTGGGTAACTTTGGGGGATGAGAATTCAAGGTTCTTTCACTCAATGGCCTCAAGTCAGAAAAGTAAGAATCATATTGCCACTATTAATGACAACTCTGGTACACCTCTCAGTGACCATGCTGCCAAGGCCACTCTACTCTTGCAAGCTTACAAGAACAGGCTAGGACAAACAGAGAACACCTCTTCTCTTTCTCCTTTTGCTCACTTGCTGAATAATGAAGGAGTTGATCTTGCTTTCTTAGAAGCTCCCTTCACCCATGATGAAATTGATGCTGTCATCAAGGAGTTTCCAAATAACAAATCCCCAGGGCCTGGTGGTTTCAATGCTGAATTTCTTAGAAAGTGTTGGCCTATTATCAAGAATGATTTTTATGATCTGTGTGACCAATTCCATCAGGGTAACCTTTGCCTTCAGAGTATCAATAGCTGTTTTATCACTCTGGTGCCAAAGAAGGACAATGCTGAGACTGTCCATGATTTCAAACCTATTTCTCTTCTAAATTGCACTTTGAAACTTATTACCAAATTACTGGCCAACAGACTACAAACAGTCATTCAGAGCATTATTCATGAGAATCAATATGGCTTTATAAAGTCTAGAACAATTCAAGACTGTCTGGCCTGGGCCTATGAATACTTGCATTTTTGCCATAAAACAAAGAAGAAGACAGTGGCTTTCAAGATTGATTTTGAGAAGGCTTTTGATAAAGTCAACCACTCCTTCATTTTGGCAGTTCTTGAGGCAAAGGGTTTTGGTTCTGTATGGTGTTCATGGATAAAACAGCTTCTATCTTCTGCAACCTCCTCTGTACTATTGAATGGTATTCCTGGATCGTTTTTCCAATGTAAAAGAGGAGTTAGGCAGGGTGATCCTCTCTCACCTTTGATTTTTGTTCTAGCTGCTGATGTGTTGCAATCACTGGTTAATGAAGCTATGAGGGATGGACTTCTCTGTAGACCCTTGGCCTTGCAATGTTCCACAGATTTCCCTATTCTGCAATATGCAGATGACACCCTTATCATCCTTCAGGCAGAGGAACAACAACTAAGACATCTCCAACAATTGTTACAGGTCTTTGGAGATATTTCTTGTTTGAGAGTTAATTATTCTAAATCCAGTCTTATCCCTATCAATGTTGCTGAGGATGAAGTTACAGCCCTTACTGAAGCACTACATTGTCAGCAAGGTAGCTTACCCTTTGCTTACTTTGGATTGCCTCTGAGTACAACCAAACCTATGAAAGAATTTTTCATTCCATTGATACAGACTGTCCAGAGGAGGTTACCAGCCTGTGCTATGTATCTAAACTATGGCAGTAAATTAAGGATGGTTAACTCAGTTCTATCATCATTACCCATGTTTTATCTTTGCTCTTTAAAGATCTATAAATGGGTTATTGATGAAATTGATAAGTATAGAAGACATTGTTTATGGAGAGATAAAGATCTACAGAAAAAGAATCCTCCCCTTGCAGCTTGGGACTTGGTCTGTCGGTCAAAGGATCAAGGTGTATTGGGTGTCCTTAATCTATCTGTCCAGAATGACTGTTTGCTAATGAAGCATCTACACAAATTTTACAGCAGAGCTGACCTCCCTTGGGTAAAGATGTCTTGGGAAATACATTATTCCAATTGCCTTCCTCCAGCTAGAACTAGAGAAGTTTCTTTCTGGTGGAGAGATTGCCTGAAAATGCTCCCAACCTTCAAACGTTTTGCTGAATGTGACTTTATGCAAGGAAATTCCATTCTGCTATGGCAAGATAAATGGGCTGAGCACATCTTGAAGGAAACCTGGCCACACCTTTATTCCTTCTGTAAGGATGAGCACATTTCTATTAAGCAGGCCTTGCTTACTAATGATTTGGCAGATCTCTTTTATCTTCCTTTATCTGAAGAAGCTTTGCGGCAATTTCACCTCTTTAATGCCATGCTCTTGAATCTTGAGCCTTCTGCTGCTTTTGATACCTGGACAGTGTTTGGGAATTCTATGGCTACTAAAACCTCCACAGGTCTATAAATCTCTCATGGATATGGGTGGCACTATCCAAGCATTGACATGGATGTGGAAGAGTTGATGTCAGCAGAAACATAAGGTTTTTTTCTGGTTGTTGATTCATAATCGCCTTAATACCAGAGCCTTGCTTCAAAGGAAGAATTTCTTTATGGACAATTATTCTTGCATCATGTGTGACCAAGATGAGTTGGAGACAAGAAACCACCTATTCTTCCAATGTCCATTTGCTCACATGTGTTGGCGCTACATAAGTCCAACCTGGATTCCTCCTCAGCAGACAGATATTCAAAGCTTCATTACAAGCTTGAAGCTCTCTCTCAACGTTCCTTTCTTCATGGAGCTGATCATGTTGATAACTTGGGCCATCTGGACTACTCGCAATGCCTTCATCTTCAAGCATACTACACCGAATCTATACAGATGTCGAAGAAAATTCAAGGAGGAAGCTTCGCTTCTACTGCATAAGGCTCCTAGAAAGTCTTATGCTGGCCTCAAACTTTGGGTCGAGAGATTTCAATAATCCCAGATAAGTTGGTTCTTTTTTTCTTCTTTTTTTTGGGCTTAGGGCCTGCTAGATAGTCTGCTATTGCTAAACTCTAGCAATAAGCTTTTTGTACATACTCTTTATTTGAAAATATATAAATATACACAGTGGGGAAACCCACTGATTTGCCTCAAAAAAAAAAAACAAAGCGTCCATGGGCGGCACCGGCAGCCGGCGCGGAAACGGCTCAGCACGGATCTCGCTGCTTTACTTGACAAACTCTGCACTCTCCGGTCCGGCGTTACCCGAGCCTCACGCCAGTAGTGGTGATCATTCTTTCCCTTCCCCTTGGTCGTGCAGGGGCGTTGCCACCGCCATTGGCCGCTGGCGTGCTTGATCCTCATGCCGTCGCGTGTTTCAGACTTATCGATCTTCTCTTTTTTTTTTTTTTTGATAAACCACATTATATTAAGCAAACAAGCCGCCTCATTAAAAACCTTCCAGTCCCCTTCGGTACCCTGGTAAGGAAAAGAGTGCGTCACAAACTTGCTGCTGCTAGTTCACAAAGAGGTTTACATCATTGGCAAGTAGCCCAACAATAAAATCAGGAGGATCCTCAAACCAAACTACTGATTGAGATCCCTCCGCTCTACTAGCTAAACAATGGGCTACACTATTACTCTCTCTAGGACTATAACTATAAATAACATGAGCAAAACCTCGAGACAAGAAAGCGCATTCTTCATAGATTGCCGCAGCGGGACCAATCGAGTTTCCCTCTTGTTGCATCACCTCAATAACTTCCATACAATCGCTGTTCACCTCAATTTTGGAACAACCAGTCTGCCCCGCCAGAAGAAGACCATCGCGCAAAGCCCTGGCCTCCGCTGTCGCTGCATCTCCCACATGCGGTATCCCATTGGAACTCCCAGCAATGAAGTTGCCATGGTCATCCCGGATAACAGCTCCCGAAGCTCCTGAAAAGGTTTCGACTGAAAATGCTGCATCTACATTCAGTTTAGTATACCCATCTCTTGGTTTCTCCCACCCTTCCTTTCTCACAATAGCATTTTTCTTAAGAGCTCTGTCATAATTTAATGTTAGAGATTGAATAGCCTGAGCGGATCTTGCTGGCCTTTGCACATGCTCCTCATGAACAATTTTCCTACGCTCCCACCACATATACCAGCATGCCATTGCCACTAGCTCCCTCAGGCCAATACCATTCAGATTTGCCAAAGATTCATTACCTCGCCGCATGAGGACCTCAAAAACGCCTGAACCCGCCCGATCTTCAGAAGACACCTCTTGAATCAACCTTGCTAGACCAAGATTTTCCCAGATTTCAGCAACTCTGGGACATTTGAAAAAAGCATGTAGTGTATCCTCACAATGGGTAGTAGAGATGGGGCATTGGCTGCTCGAAATGATGTGCCGATTAGCCAGTACCCCCTTACACGCCAGAGTACCATGTAATAGTTTCCAAGAAAAAAATTTGACCTTTGCCGGAACTCTGAGTGACCAAATATTTGCCCAAACCGGATTTGTAAATGACTCAGACTGGGCGTTCGTTCTCAGTAGCTTGCGGCCATGTTGATGATCCCACTCTGTAAAGTAAGCTGAACGAACCGAAAATATACCAGTCCTTGTATAGTTCCAGGAAACAAAGTCTCCCATCATTCCCACTGCCAGAGGAATTTTAATTATTCTCCCTACGTCCACCGAGTAAAGGATAGATCGGAGTTTCTCCTCATCCCAAGTTCTGGTATCAGTATCAATGAGCTCAGAGACCCTCGTTACGTTCCCTCGCCTCGGTGTAATAACTTTCCTCGATGGACTGCTTGGAATCCAGGCATCCTGCCATATATCAATGTTTTCACCGTTCCCAACACGCCAAATGTGGCCTCTCTTGAGTGTTTGAATACCCGCCCAAATGCTTTGCCAAGTATAAGACGAGCCCTTCTTTAGTTCAGCGTTGATCAGGTCTCCATTAGGAAAATATTTGGCTCTAAGAATTTGAGCACACAAGGAGTCTGGCTCACACAAGAGTCGCCAGGCCTGTTTTGCCAGCATAGCTAGATTAAAACAGTGAAGATCTCTAAATCCCATGCCCCCTTTCTTCTTCGGTACACACATTTTCCACCAAGCAAACCAATGCATATGTTTCTGGTTATCTTCATCTCCCCACCAGTAACGGGTCATAGCATCTGTGATCCCTTTTATTACTAGCTTGGGCAGCTTGAAAACAGACATTGCATACGCGGGTATCGCCAGGATTACCGCCTTCAATAAAACCTCCTTCCCACCATAGGATAATAGCTTCTCTTTGTACCCAGCTAACCGGGCAATCACTCTATCAATAAGATGCAAAAAGCAATCCGTTCTGTCAACGCCAATAAGGGGAGGCAGACCGAGATACTTATCTGTTATAGCTTCAGTGAGAATATTTAACTCTGAACATACTTCCACTCTTATATCAACTCCTGTATTTGGACTAAAAAATATGCTCGATTTCGCTTCACTAACCATTTGCCCCGAAGCATCACAATAATCTTGCAAAATCCTCCTGAGAGTCGTAGCATTATTTAAGTCCGCTCTCATCAAGATAATAGAATCATCCGCAAATAACAAATGTGAGACCGCCGGAGCCGCTCTGCAAACTTTCACACCAATCAAGTTCCCTGCTTCCTCCTCATGTTTCAGTAAGCTTGTCAAACCCTCTGCACATAAGAGAAATAAGTAAGGAGAAAGGGGGTCTCCTTGGCGTAGCCCCCTTGAAGGTACAAACTGATCCGTCTCTTTTCCATTGAATCTTACTTGGTATTTCACTGAACCAACACAGGACATAATCAAACTAATCCATGTAGCATCAAACCCAAGCCGGCCTAAAATTTTCTCCAAAAAAGTCCACTCAACCCGATCGTAGGCTTTATGCATATCCAATTTTATTGCACATGCGCCATATTTTCCTTCTTTCTTTTTCTTGATTGTATGGTATGATTCAAAAGCTACCAGAACATTGTCCGTGATCAAGCGACCAGGGACAAATGCACTCTGGTTTGGTGAGATAATTTCCGGGAGAATAGTTTTCAATCTTGCCGCCAATACCTTAGAGATCACTTTGTAAATAACGTTACATAGACTTATAGGTCTAAACTGTGTAACCATCTCAGGATTTTCCACTTTTGGTATCAAGACCACTGTAGTATTATTCCAATCATCAGGTACTGTTCCTGAATTAATAGCCACTAGGACTTCATCAATCAGTTCCTCCCCAAATAGGCTCCAGTACCTTTTATAGAAAATAGCGTGTAGACCATCAGGGCCTGGCGCCTTTAGGTCCCCAATATTAAACATGGCCTTTTTCACCTCCTCTCTTGTGTAAGGGGCACACAAGACTTCATTCATCGCCTCAGTTACACAAGGCTTTACCTTGTTAATAACCTCCTCATTAGGATCCTCGACCTCAGAATTGAACAAATTGGAAAAATAACTATTGATATGACCTGATAGATTATCACATCCTTCAATCCAATCCCCATTCTCATCTTTCAGCTTCTTAACAAAGTTTCTCTTCTTCCTAGCAGTAGCAAAATTATGGAAAAAAGATGTATTCCGGTCCCCACCTTTCATCCAATTAGCCATGCTCCGTTGAATCCATTTGATCTCATCTTGCTCGTGTAAATTCTCAATGTCTAACTGTATCTTTTGTTGCAGGGCTGTTGCTTCATCTGAGAGGGGGCCGCTGAGGAGTCGATTGAGGTCCGATTGGAGCTCTTTCAGCCTACGTTTTGGTTCCCCTAAAACCCTCTTATCCCATGCATGTAAGGCCAGATGAACCTCCCGAAGCTTCTGGGCTAAAGTGACCGGCCCACCACTATGTGCTCTCTCCCAAGCCGCACCCACAATATCATCGAAGGAATCCTCCATCAACCATTTAGCTTCAAACATTTTCTTGCCACCGTAGCTCCTCAATTGATCATCATCCACGTACTCGCAGTCGACTGTAACAGGACGGTGGTCAGATTTCCAGAAGTTCTCATTCACCGCCATAGCGAGGGGGAATTTGTCCC
Organism: Lolium multiflorum; assembly: GCA_030979885.1. NCBI lineage: Eukaryota > Viridiplantae > Streptophyta > Magnoliopsida > Poales > Poaceae > Lolium > Lolium multiflorum. The sequence goes on from CM061750.1 coordinate 161,261,575, forward strand.
TCCACCGTTGATTCGCCACAGCTCTATCCAGCCTCTCTCTAATTCTTCCCCGCCTCCAAGTGAATTTCTCTCCCATGAAACCCATGTCAGACAACTCACTATCAACCAGGGCATCAATAATTGCATACATCTTTGAGGTCTCAGATTGCCCCCCTCCTTTTCCTGGTTTGATAAAATTTCATTGAAATCCCCTAACATGACCCAGGGAAGATCCACCATACCATGCAAATTTCGAATATAATCCCACGAAAGATGTTTGCGGTCAGCAGACGGTTCTCCGTAAAAGCCTGTTATTCTCCAACTGTTACTTGAGTTTTCATCAATGCGAATATCCAAATAATTTGTATGGACTGCCGAGGAGGTAACATTCAGTCCATGCTTCCATAGCAACATTAATCCTCCACTCCTCCCATCACTAGCTGATATAATCATATGATCGCAATTCAATTTCCTTTTCATACTCTCTGCCTTTGTTTTCGTCAGATGAGTCTCCGACAGAAAGAGCACATCTGGTTTCAAACGCTTCTGTAAGTCCAGAAGCGCATTAACTGCCGCAGGTTTGTTTAACCCACGACAGTTGGATCCGCATATTTTCATTGCGCCCGGCGGTCATCCTCGAGGGATGCCGCCGATCCTGAAGGTGTACTTGAAGTCGAAGTGCCATCAACTTTTTTATACCTTTTAGTGTTTTGTTTTTCCTGGAGTTCCTCTTCTTTGCTTCTCTTATCAGTTTCCCCATCCACCAACATCTTTGTATTGATAAGTGCCAGTCTCTCTTTGTCAGACTCATTTTCAAAGGCAATCCTTCTCTTTGTGAGATTATCTGCATCAACCATATTTGTGTCTCCTTTCTTACCCGGACTAGACGCAGTGTCCAGGAGGTCTGGGTCAGTCCTGTTCACAGTAGTATCTCTATTTTTCTCCGGATGCATACGCCAATCCACGTAGCTACCCCTTCCTCTTCCCACCGGACCACCAACACCTCCCCTGCCCGGTCTATCACTCACCGAATTACCTCGTCCAAACCCTCCATTCATGCCACCCCGGGAAGAATTCTGGTTACGGCCACGTCCATATGCATAGATCCATTCTCCAAACTTTAGGCTCTTTTCATCATGAACCCCATCACCACATTCTTTATGATCATGTCCCAGTAAACCACATGAATAACAAATCTGGCCTAGTTTCTCATACTTAACAGCATATAAGAATCGTTTCCCTCCCAGAACTATTGACACGAACCTGGTTAAGGGTTTACGAACGTCGTGATACACTCGAAGACGAACAAAATCTCCCCTGAACCCCCCGGCTGGGATCATCTCGACTGTAATCACTTTCCCTGCAGATCTTGCTATTAGGGGCTTTATCACATTCTCCTTTCTGTATGCCTCAGGTAGTTTATGAACTTGAATCCATATCGGCAAGAAATCAAGTTGCACCATGCCAGGATCCGAAAGACCATCATACGGGGCGAATATCACCGCCCACTCACGAAATAACCATGGTCCTTTCTCCATAACTTTCTCCCAGTCGGCCAGGCAGAAGCACTGGATTACAAACAGATTTTCACCCACTGCCCTAATTTTAATTTCCCGTGCAGAATTCCAAGCATACAACATCTGCTGGAAGAAGGCTTCGTGGCTGAATTTCTTCTGACAAAAGACTCTTGCCACAGCCAGCCAGCGTGTGCTTTCTCCCAGATCAATTTCTTCATCTTCTAGAACAAAATCATCATACTCATCCTCATCGATCTCCAGGTTCCCAAACATTGAATCAATTGCCTCCTCCCCACATACCTCTGATTCTATGGGAGGATCCTTCTTCCTCCCTGTGTTCTCATCTTCCGACCGATCATGGCTATCAGAGCCCAGCGATTCCCCTTCCCTCTTGTCAATCACCAGAGACGCCGCCGCACTTGATGAGGATATAGACCCCGACATGATCGCCTTTGGGGAGAACCAGCCCTAGACCCACGTCCTGGAGAACTGCCAGGAAGATCCCACAAGCCTCTTCTATCTCCCGATCAGAAGGAGTTGGACTCGGACGCGGAGCAAACCGAAGAGAGAACGAGATCGCCACCAACTCGCCGCCGCAGGGACAGGAGTACAGAAACCCTAACCGGGTAAAAAAGGACTTACTTATCGATCTTCTCTTGGAAGACCGGGTCAGTATATATAGAAATTACTAGCATAATAGCCGTTCCGACGGACCAAATCTATCTTTATTCTTTCTTTTCTATTAAATTGAAAACGGACATGATGGTCGGTGATGGTACCTACATCCTATTCTTGTTCGGAACAAATCTCGCTCTCGCCCAAAAGTACGTAGGAAGGAAAGTCCTGACCCGGATCATATTCACTTCCGTATGTGACTAGGAAACCAACACGATGCAACCCTATAGAGACAAATAGCGTTCCTAAAACTAGCTCATCTACCTAGAACTCCTGTTCGTGATTGATCTGGTGTCGAAGTAGCTCTCGCATGGACGCACATGCATAACAACATCGGCCGCGGGCACACATGCATAAACCATCAGCTCATGGCGGACTTGATCTCGCCGGACGGTTGCATGCTGGTTGTGTGAATACTCAGCCTAGCCTGGCCGAGCATGGTGTGCTTGGAACTTGGCTATAGCCACTATAAGATCGACCAATTGCCGGCTATGGTGTGCCGGAACCCGGAAGTGGTCATAGAAAGATAGGCCTCCTGGTCGTTGTGTAGGCTCAATGATAACGCCGGGCACGGTCGCACTGGTGGATGGCAACTGCAAGCAAACCGACGTGGAGCATAACTACGGCGATGGCATCATCCAGGTAAGGCATGTTGGATAATCATGGCAACGTCGAGCATGGCCAACACGATCAGGGCGATGGCATTGCCAAGCATCTCAACTGAATTTAATACATGTCGTGCCTGACGACGTAATGTATTTTGTTTTTGTTAAATATATACCAAAATCAGAGTTTATGACACGGTTGATGGGGCACGTTTGATGAACAAGAGCAGATATACATGCTTTTGTCTAGGAGCAGACCTGTAACTCTAAAACGAGGTGTGTCATCAGCAGTGGCAGCGGGATGGGTATTTTTTTAAGATGTGTACACCGAGGGTGGAAATGACGTAAGTAGTTAGCTAGCAAGAAGATACAAGAATCCTGGGTGAGAGTTGAAATCAATCCTGATGATTTTGCTCTCAAAAAAGAATCATGATGATTTTAGCGCAATTCTCTCCAAACAAAAGGGACATAACAATAGGCTAAATTAAGACAACAATGCTACACCTACGCAAATTTTTCTACGGGAATCACTTACGGGCAGACGTGGAGACTTGAAATAAACCCACGATCCTAAAATTAAGGAGACCAAACAGATAGGAACCACCCAGATGCATGCACGTAATCCCGTAGATTTTTTCCCGTAAGTTCTTCCCGTAAGTGTACCATTATTGAAATTAAGACGGGGTATATCAAAAGAAATGAGGTAGAATAGCTAATACGGTTGTAACTGTATCAAAAGAAATGAGGTAAAATAGCTAATACAACTTTAGATTTTGCAAACACAAAAAAAGGCACTTTAGAGGGAGGTGAGTACTATATGTCTTCCATACAAGAAGATTTTAAAATGCATCATATTTATATGTGGCTAAAATAAAAACTATATAAACCGTGGCAAGGCACAGACAGTCAGCTAGTCTATACCTACTAATAAAGGAAGTAAGGTTTCTCCCCAATTTTTCGTCCGTTTTAGATTAGCCTCTAATTTTCGAACTTAATTACGGAGACTGCCACCGCACAGCTAAAATAACGGTTTGTATGTACCAAAAAAACACCGTACGTCGCCCGATCGGTAGAGCAAACCATCTCGTCATCTCGATCTACTTTGGTCTGGAAGGTACTCACGCATACACATGGCCCAAGCCCAATATCACAACGCACATCATGGCCCACAACTAAGGAGATCGATTCTGTACTGGACTGAAACGAGGAAGACGTGATACGTCTGGATATTTTGCCCTCAATAATCCCACATCGCTACATTACAACGAGTTAGATCGCTTTAAAGTACTTGTACTTCAAGTTCCCTGGAATCAACAAGCCACCTCACTAAGATTTAATTAGGAAGGAATTAAATTAACTTCCTCAAGGGACAATATGGAAGAGAAGTTGCTGAGAGGCGGCAGTGGCCGATCAAGGGAGCTAAGGGGACTCCAAGAGATGGAAAGGAAACAATGGAAGTTAGAGCGGGAATGAGCCGGAGTCAGAGAGGAACAAGACCGGCTCGAGGCGGGAGTTGCGCGCGAGGGAGCTGCTGCCAGCAGGCGGTGAAGCACCATAGTGGCCACCGAGAGGGACGGCGGGCGCCGTCGTTGAAGGGCCTAGGTTGAAAGAGAGGAGAGCCTTGCTCCCACGGCTGACGGCGCACCTGGTCAGCGGCGGTGTGCTGGGCGCGCAGGCCGGAGCCGGACGACGGCACACGAGCCGGCGCGTACAGGGCCTGCCGGCGGCCCAGCGTCGAAGGAGACCGGCCAGGCACATGGGCACAACGTCGGTCGGCGCGCGAGCGAAGGTCGAGCCGCACGCCCTGCTCCGCATGCGTGTCTCGATCTAGCTTAATTATCCCCTCTAATATGGCTGTATGGCATGGTTTTGAACACTTGCATGCTGTTTATCATATCAGGTCTGAGTTCAGTTCAGCCAGTGAACTAGAATGGTAACCTAATGTACAATTTGTTTTGTGCTGCACCTTAACATAGTACAAAATTATTATCTGCATATCAATGGAGTGATGTTTTGGCTACGTTCTTTTTTTTACTTTTAAATGCATCTTTGATGTATTTTAGAAAATTTCTAAACAAAACATTCAAGTGTATATCTTCACATGTTAGGTGCAGACAATCTTTTTATGAAAAATCGGCTTGTCATTTAGGCAGTGTGAAAAAATACAAAATTATGTGCTAAAAATAATGCTTTTTATGAGGCATGTGTTGTCTTTTGTACATCAACCAGAGGAGCTTTCGGTTTTTTGCGGAATTGTACAAAAGGACAAAGATCATTGAGATGTACATGTTAATTTTTTTTAAAAATGGATTTTGTACTTACACACGCATATGTGTGGTTTTTCTGTCATCGTATTTTTATTTTTTGAGATTCACGATCACTATGGTAGATGAAAAGATTCATTTCTCTCCTTTTTATATCCGAATCTCAAAGCAGAACGAACGGTAACGGAAACATTCACACCCATGCATGTAAGTATAAAAGCATTTTTTATTTTTTTTTTGGAATTTTTTACAACTAGAAGTTTTTTTGGTGGAGGGAGAATATCCACCCGGGGAACCGAATGAAATTTCTGGCATGTAAGACCGTAGCAACGCACGGGCAATTGTACTAGTATATTACAATAATAAAGAAAATAAGGTTTCTTGCGAATTTTTCGTCCAACTTTAAACTGCCTCTGAATTTAGGTTAAATTACCCACCGTGCCATCCGTAAGTATAAAACAGTTCATCTGTCGCGTTTGGCTGGTGCCGCAGGGGAGAGTCCAATCCGGATCATCAGACCAAACTAGCTAGCTACGGCTTGTCCTGCAGGTTCTATATATACTGGTCCGGCCGTCCGTGAGAGATCAGCACGCGACGGCGTCCGGGTCGAGCCCGCCAGCACCCAACGACAAAGCGGCGGCGACAGGTGCGTGCCGCCGGTAACAAAGTTCAAGTTCTGAGTGGCATGTCCGCGTCGAGACTTCAGATTCTGGGCGCCGCACACTATGGCGGCAAGCACGACATCATCATAGCCTCGCCTGGAGAAGTTGTTCCTGTTGCTGGTCCTACCTGCCGTAGCTCCCGTCCTCAAAATAAAACAAGATTGTCGGTTCTGCACGCCGCCGATCCGATCGGCTCGCGTTGAGGAGCCGCGAGCAAGCGAGCTCGATCCCAGCCAGCGCCGTGTCAGTAGATCGGAACGAAGCCGAGGGAACCCAGCAAGGACGACTCACCTTGGATGACCGATGTGCAGCCGAGAAATCTTCTCCGCCCTCGCAGTCCCAAACTCCACCTGAATCCGCGCGTCCGGCTGTTGAGTTGCCGTATGCACCTGAGTACTCCGGCCCGGAAAGTTTTATGACGCTGCTGCCCTGATCTGGTTAACTGGTGCTGCCGGCGGCCGATGGAAAATCCCCGTCTTCACTTGGCCACATGTGTATGGAGATTAGGGAGTGCACGACTGGAGGCAGATGAGCGGGGCAACAGTCAACCGCAGAGCTCTGGAGACTTCGGCTGCTCAAGCACAGAATCATCGAGCTACAGGAGATTACGAGCTCCCACCAGCCTTCTCCACTCACGGTCCTCTGTATATTCGGTTTCAGCCAAACTGGATTTAATGGTTCAGATGGAAGAAACAAAAAGTCAAGAACAGACAGCAAAGACCAAGAAGATCGAAAATGAAGAGCGGTGAAAATTTAAACTGGCTAAGAATACCAGCTATGAAAATAAACATGGCACATCACTTCATTTTTTTTAGAAACTAAGCATGTCAATACGTGCTACTATTATTAGTCTAATCTATTGTGCAAAGTTTCACACTATTCTTTTCATGTGCCTGAAATCTATTAAAGAAAAAAATCAATACATTATAGTATTATTTATTTAAATTGATATTGTGTGATTTTTAATATCACTGTCTTAATTTGTCATGCGAACTTTCATAGTTAGGTGTTTAAAACTAATGTTCCGTGAATTTCTCTATTCCACAGTATAGAAGAACTTCATGCCATTTCAATTCGATTGACATAGGAATTTAAACATATCAAAAATTGTTCATTTCATTTAACGTAATGTCGTAGCAACGCACAGGTTTTGTGCTAGTCAATACCTACTTGGCGCCAAGAAGGACTTGTTCCGTTCTTTTGAGAGGACCCTAGTCGGGTTTTAAAAGGGGGCCTACTGAGCATCCCGAGGGATCACATCCTCCGATCCCCGGGTCGGCAGCCGCACGATGCGCATCGTCGTGACCATACACCCCGGTCAACGTTCCAACAAAAAAAAATCACGAAAAGGCTGGGCTCTGATTGCTTCGTCCTCGCGAGACTTCCTTCGCCCGCAGATGCAAAACCGCTCGCGTAGCCATAGAAACATGTGGTGAAACCTGCCATTCCGTCGCCGGAGAACCACGCCCGGCGTCACTGGAGAAACCCATCGCGGTGTCGCCGGAGAACCCCGTCGTGGCGTCGCCGATTCAGCGGACCTCATCGCGTTGCGCATCCTACCTCACCACTCCGCCTCCTCCCCATTCGTGCACGCCGCCGTCGCTCCTCCATCTGCCACGATCGTCGCTGGAGAGCCCGGCACGGCATCGCCGGAGAGCCCGGCACGGCGTCGCCGATGCAGCAGCAATGGGGCTTGCAGCAGCAGCCGATAGTCCATGGTAGCAAAGCCCAGGCGGCTGCTTGCTAGTTGCTACAATGACACTGCGCCATGGTAGCAGCTCCGATGTCGCGTTGTGGCAATGCCGGCGGCCGGCGGGAGCATCCCCATCGTGCCATTGTAGCAACTCCTCCAGCTCGATGTAGCAGCCCCGGCGACCGCTTGCAGCAACGGCGTCGTGCCGTGGTAGCCACATCGGTGTACTTTGGTAGCAGCTCCGATGTGGCGTTGTAGCAACGTCGGTGGCTGTTGTGAGCATCGCCGCCATGCCATTGTAGCGACTCTACAAGCTCAATGTAGCAGTGCAGGTCATCGATTGTAGCAAGTCCGCCGGCCAATTGTAGCAAGGCCAGCCACTCCTTGCACTTGTAGCGAAACCGGCCTCCCCTTTTAGCAACCATGTCGATTGGAGCAATGGCACCCACCACCGAGAGAGAAACTCCGTCGGCCTACCGGAGCAAAAGTGCCGGACGCTGGAAGCAACATCGTCCAACTACCGGAGCAACCACGCCAACCACCTGGAGCAACGCCGTCGTGCTATGGGAGAAACGGAGCCTGCCGCTAGGAGCAGCTCCACTCTCTGCTCGCAGCTGCGCCGCGTGATGCCATCAACAACAAGTGTTGGCTTGCGGCACCAGATGCGCCCCCTCGAAGCACTGTCCCTCGACGCCACCGGCGTAGAGGCGAGGTCCGTGATGGGCGTGGCCATCGCCTCGACCTCAAGCCGCCGCCCGTGCTCTTCATGGCCATGGAGGGCGGAAGGGATAAAGATGGAGAGCGGCGCTCGAGGCTGTCCATGGCGTTCCGGAGGAGAGTGGAGGAGGAAGAGCGCCAGGGTGGCCATGGCGGGGCGGAGGAGAGCACAGCTGGGAGGCTCGGGTCCCTCTCCTTGGATTGGGGATTTCTTCGCGGAGCGTCCACGACTGGATAGGAACGGGCGTGGGGAAGGAGACATCTCGTGTATAGACATAAAGAAAATGCATAAAGGAGTTATCAATTTGTTGATATCAGGAAATTAACGAAAAAACCAATAAGAATTAAAATTACTTTTTGAGCATATCTTTTTTTTTCGAGAGCACGCAAAATGCGTGCCTTATCTTTATAGAAGGAGAAGCAAAAGTTTTACAAGAAAGCACATGAGTGCTGAGACACACGCACACCACCTCCCTCTAGGCCTACTCTCTCGCTATACCTAGCCTCCCTCCTCTCTTGGCCCTCTCCCAGAGGTGGAACTCATCTCTAATCTGCACTAGCATTTGGTCTACCGTTTTCTGCTCCCTCTCATTCCCAAAGGCCCTTGCGTTTCTCTGTTTCCAAAGCGTCCACGCCGTGCTGATGACCATGGTGTCAAATCGCTTCCTGTCGATCCTCCGCACTCGCTTACGGGCATCCGTCCACCATCGTTGTAGGTTCCCCGTGAACCCAGGATCTGCAATCCGTAGGTTCGCACTCCAAAGGACCCTGCACCACACCTGTCTGGCATAAGGGCATAGGGTGAAAATGTGATCGACATTATCCTCCTCTTGTAGACATGTGTAGCACGTGTCTGAATGCTCCTGGAGCCCATGCCTCGCTCTCCTGTCCGAGGTCCATAGCCTATATCTCAGGGTCAACCATGCAAACACCTTGCACTTCATGGGGGAGAAGGAGCCCCACACCGGCTCACTCATGCACCAGCGAATGCCTCCCTGACACATCATCTTATACGTGCCCTTCGTCGTGTAGGTTCCCGATTCCACCCCTTTCCAGGTGATGCTATCGGGTCTCGTGCTATCTCTCTCCACCTCTTCGACTGCCTCCCACAGTCTTAGGCATTGCATCCAAAGGTCAGCGGTCATCTCCCCATGACTGTCATCGATCCACCCGTCCTCCTGTAACGCCTCCGCCACAAGGCGAGAGTTCCTCCTCCTGGTCGGGACCCTGGCAAAGACCTCCGGTGCTAACTCCTCTGCTGTATAACCTCCGATCCATCTGTCCCTCCAAAAAAAGGTGAGACGCCCATCTCCCACCGTAAACTGTGCTAAGCTCTGGAAGACCCCTGCTGCTTCTGGGTCTTTTAGCCCTGGTAGCCCCTGCGAAGGCCTCTCTGGGTCTGTGCGTCTAAGCCAGAGCCATCTCACTCTAAGGGCGAGGCCCTGTAGCCTTAAGTCCTTGACCCCCAAACCGCCGAGCTCCTTTGGTTTGCAAATACTCCTCCAAGCCACTAGACACTGTCCTCCTTGCACTTCCTCCTTACCGGCCCAGAAGAAGGCCCTCATCCACTTGTTTATCTCCTCCAACATCCAAGCAGGGGCCTCTGCAACCACCATTTGGTGGACCGCTCTTGCCGCTACCACGGAGTTTATTAGGACAAGTCTTCCTTCTCTACTTATGAGCCCCCTCTGCCACCCTGGGACACTCTTGGTGACTTGGTCCAGTAGCGGTTGCCACTCCGCCTTGGTGAGGGGGCGGAGTGCCAACTGAAGCCCCAAGTATCTGATCGGGAAGGCCGCCAACTCACATCCCAGGATCCTAGCCGTCCTCTCCTCCTCCTCATGTGATCCACGAATCAGCGTGGCAGTAGTCTTTCGAAAGTTCACATGGAGCCCCGACGCCTCACCGAAAAGACTCAAGATGTGTTTCGTGGCCCATAGCTCCCCCTGTATCGGCTTGAGGAAAAGAACTACATCATCAGCGTACACGGAAATCCTCTGCATGGGAGAGATTGAAGCCAACTCTCCAAACAAACCTTCCTCCACCGCCTTAATTACCATCTTGGTCAGGGCCTCCATAGCCGCCACAAAGAGCATGGGAGATGTGGGGTCTCCTTGTCTCAAGCCTCTACCATGAAAAAAGTGGCCTCCCGGCACTCCATTCACCATCACCTTAGTGTTGGAAGTATATAGCAGCAGCGCTACCCACTTCAAGTATCTCTCCCCAAAGCCCATTCTCCTAAGCACCTCAAACAGGAAACTCCAAGAAATAGAGTCGAACGCACGCGCAATGTCAATTTTAAGGAGCACCCCAGTATGTCTCCTCGTATTGATCTTCCTAGCCACTTGTCTCACGAGCACAAAGTTATCATGCAAACTCCGGCGCTTGATGAACGCGGACTGGTTCATACTCACCAACTCGCCCAATCTGGGGCGGAGTCGATTCGCGATGATCTTAGAGAAGAGCTTTGCGAAACTGTGCACAAGACTAATGGGCCTATAGTCTTTGATCTCTAGCGCCTCCGGTCTCTTAGGAATCAAGGTGATTAAAGCTCGATTTAGCCTGGCAAAGCCTCTCCCGTCACCCACTCCAAGCTTCATGAGTCCGGCAAGGATGTCCTTTTTTATGATAGGCCAAGCCCTCTGGTAAAAAGCTCCAGTAAAACCATCCGGCCCTGGCGCCCTATCACTCGGCATCTCACGTATCGTCTTCCAAACCTCCTCCTCAGAGAACATGGAATCCAACTCTCCCAGCTCCGCCACTGGCATGTCTAGGGCCTCCAAGTTTATAGTGTGCTCTCTATTTTGGATGCTCCCAAGAAGGTTCTCATATGCCTCGGTGAAAACTTCATTCTTCCTCTCCTGCGCCGTCACCAACTCCTCCCCTACTCTAACCGCGGCGATGAAGTTTTTCGCCCTCCTTCCATTTGCGACTATATGGAAGAGTTTGGTGTTTGCATCACCCTCTCGGAGCCAGCGTACTCTAGACCTTTGCCGGGCCATGGTGCGCTCGAGGGACGCCATCCCTAGCACCGCGTGCTTCAACGTTCTCCTAAGCCAACCCTCGGCTTGCGATAAAGCTCTTGACTCTTGCGCCACATCAAGCCTCAAGATCAGAGTGTTTGCAATAGCCATCCTGAGCTTAATGTTCCCAACTTTCTTCTCACTCCAAGTTTGGAGAAACTCTCCCGCGTTACGGAAGAGGGCATCCAACCGTATGAAAGGGTCCACAATTCTAGGGTCGCACACCCAAGCCTCCTTTATAGCCTCTTCAAACCCCTCAAGGTTAAGCCAAAAGGCCTCAAATTTAAATCTTCTCTTTGGCTTAAAATCCGCGCTCAACGAGAGATGAATCAGGGCGTGGTCCGAAACCGATGAGGAAAGAGCCTGCAAGAAGGCGTCCGGGTGCATAAGATCCCAGTCCACCGAAGCTATGGCTCGATCTATGCGCGTAAGAGTTGGCGCCTCTCTCTCGTTGCTCCAAGTGAATCTTCTACCGTGCAGGTAGAGATCCTTGATCTCATGCTCCTGAACGAACTGTCTAAATCTCGCCATCATGGCTCTATCTAGGCGATCATTATTTTTCTCCTCCGCATACATGATCATGTTGAAATCCCCGAGCAGCAGCCACGGCCCGGGGCAAAGGCTCCTCCTCTCCGCTAGCTCATGCAAAAAACTCAGCTTATCGTCATGAGTTTGTGGACCATAAACAGTGGTGATCCACCATCTATTATTATCTCTAGGGATGACTTCCCCGGTGATCGCATAGAGATCAGAACTCACGTTCTCAATGTCCACATAGGACTTGTTCCAAGCAAGAAGGATCCCTCCTCTCGTCTCAACAGCAGGCACATACACATAACCATCAAACGATGGCCCCAAACATTGCATAACTAGAAAGTCATCGATTACATTTAGCTTGGTCTCCTGAAGGCAAACTATGCTAACTCTAAGACTAGCTACAAACTCCCGCACCGCATCTCGCTTGGCTGGATCGTTCAGACCACGAACGTTCCAGCACAGAATCTCGAACATACAATCCATAAAAACCTCTGGGTAACTCCCTCCTCCCTCGACACACTACTGCACTAGCTGCGCCCTCAGGCAGTGTACCTCCCTCTCGAAGCTCGTGGGTAGCTCCTTGCCAAAGATGGCCGCAAGCACTCTCAAGTGGGCCTCCCTGATCGGCGAGTCAAAGAACTCCTTGAAGCGCCTCAGGTCCTCATCGCTAACAGCAAGGTTCTCCGGGCAGAACCCCAACGCCTTGAGCAGAGTGCTCTCCGCCGCCGAAGCCATCTTGACTTGCGTGCCAACCTTAGCCGCCATCGATCTCCTTGCCACCCTCTTCGGCGTGAAAGGCTCAGCGTCCGCCCTCAGCCCGGTGGTCCTCTCGAACTCGCTCAACAAGGGTGGTGCTAGGGTTTTGAGGATCGACGCACAAAAACTCTTGACACGGGCCAGCTCCACACTCTCGCCCTGACCCGTCTCCACCGCTGTCGTTGGCGGAACTTCCAGTGAGCCCTGACCCTCCGCAGACTCCACCTCATGGCCAAGCAGAATAGGCTCTGAGGCCTTCTCCAATTGATGGCCCAAATCTCTAGGGACCAGCTGCATCTGGCTATTAGGCCCAGTATACTCCACACTGCAAGCCCCCTCCTCACTTGCCTCAACCGAATCAACACCAAACGAAACCACCGCTCCAGCCTCCGATAGATCTGGCCTCTTCTCCCTCTGCAGCACAGGACTAGAAAAAGATACACAAAAGTATCCCTCTGGCCGCAGAGGATCCCGCGTGCATGCCACCGATCCCACCGCAGCAGGGGAGGTCAGGGCGGGCCCTCCAAGTGATCCTGTCGGAGCGGCAGAACTCCTGTTCGACGTCGCAGCCTTGTCCCCCTCCACCGGCCCACTTGACCGTACCTCCTCAGGATCCGTGCCAGGCAAAGAATCGGATGCATCTGCCCACACCAACGGCTCCACTACCGGCACGCACGAACCAGCCAGCGCCACGTCGCCTGGCCCCTTTGTCTGTTTCTCTGAACCCGCTGTCCCATGCAGCTTTTGACCATCAGGAGACACGTCGCCACACTCCACGCTCTTCCCGCCCAACTCCAGTTCCCGAATCGGACGCACCTCCTCCTCTACTTTCTCTGAGGCTTTCTCAGGACCAACCTCTGCCACCGTGTCAGCGACCGCTTTGGCCTGCCATGCCTTTTGACCGGAGCCCGCCCCAGCAGTTTGAATGAGTGGCGCGGGGCTGGCAACGGCTGGCAGCAGCATCCTCGTCTCCGGCGTCGGCGCCGCCGCGCCGCCCAGGGCAAGCCCCGCCAGGGAAGCGCCGCCAGGCCCACGGCGTTGATCAGGCACGCCACGGCGCCACGGAAAGATCCTTGCAGAGCGCTACGCCCCGCCGCCACGATCACCCAGACCTCCATCTCCCTCATGCCCGCCAGGGCCTCGCGAGCCATGACCCCGGCCCTGAGCTCCCTGAGCACTCCCCGGCGCCACGGCCAACTCCTCTTCGAGGCGCACCAGATGTATGAGCACATCATACTGGAGAGTCTTGATCTCCTCAACGTCAGCACTGATGTCTACGGGTGCTTCTATTCTTGTAGACAGTGTTGGGCCTCCAAGAGCAGAGGTTTGTAGAACAGCAGCAAGTTTTCCCTTAAGTGGATCACCCAAGGTTTATCGAACTCGGGAGGAAGAGGTCAAAGATATCCCTCTCATGCAACCCCGCAACCACAAAGCAAGAAGTCTCTTGTGTCCCCAACACACCTAATAGGTGTACTAGTTCGGCGAAGAGATAGTGAAATACAAGTGGTATGAATGAATATGAGCAGTAGTATGGCGCTAGAAAAGTGCTTGCTGGCATGCAGTTGATGGTGGTAGTATTGCAGCAGTAGTAACACAAGAAACAAACAAGCGATATAGCAGTATTTAAGAACAAGGCCTAGGGATTACACTTTCACTAGTGGACACTCTCAACATTGATCACATAACAATAGATAAATGCATACTCTACACTCTCTTGTTGGATGATGAACACCATTGCGTAGGATTACACGAACCCTCAATGCCGGAGTTAACAAGCTCCACAATTAAATGTTCATATTTAAATAACCTTAGAGTGCATGAAAGATCAGTTCGACTAAACCAAGTACTAACATAGTATGCACACTGTCACCTTCACACTATGTAGGAGGAATAGATCACATCAATACCATCATAGCAATAGTTAACTTCATAATCTACAAGAGATCATAATCATAGCATACGCCAAGTACTAACACGGATGCACACACTGTCACCATTACACCGTGCAGGAGGAATAAAACTACTTTAATAACATTGCTAGAGTAGCACATAGATAAATTGTGATACAAAACACATTGCAATCATTAAGAGATATAAATAAGCACTTCACTATGCCATTCATAACAGTGAATAAGTATTCTGTGAAATATAGCCTAAGAGACCCACACGGTGCACACACTGTCACCTTTACACACGTGGGACAAGGAGTCTCCGGAGATCACATAAGTAAAACCCACTTGACTAGCATAACGACATCTAGATTACAAGCATCATCATATGAATCTCAATCATGTAAGGCAGCTCATGAGATTATTGTATTGAACTACATAGGAGAGAGATGAACCACATAGCTACCGGTACAGCCCCGAGCCTCGATGGAGAACTACTCCCTCCTCATGGGAGACAGCAGCGTTGATGAAGATGGCGGTGGTGTCGATGGAGGAGCCTTCCGGGGCACTCTTCCCGCGGCGTGCCGGAATAGAGACCCTGTCCCCGATCTTGGCCGCGATGGCGGCGGCCGGGAAGGTTTCTCGTATCGTGGTTTTCCGTGTCGGTTTTAGGTCGGGACCTTATATAGGCGAAGAGGCGGAGGAGGGGCGACGAGGCGGTGGCACCATAAGGCGGCGCGGCCAGGCCCGGGCCGCGCCGGCCTATGGTCCGGGGGCCCAGTTGCCCCCCCTCTGGTCCTTCCCGAGTGTTCTGGAAGCTTCGTGAAAAATAGGAACCGGGTCTTGATTTCGTCCAATTCCAAGAATATTTCCTTACTAAGATTTCTCAAAACCAAAAACAGCAGAAAAGGAACGCACGCATCTTGTTAATAGGTTAGTTCCAGAAAATGCATAAATATGACATATAATGTGTATAAAACATGTAGGTATCATCAATAAAGTAGCATGGAACATAAGAAATTATCGATACGTTGGAGACGTATCAAGCACCTCCAGCTCTGACCACTGCCGCCGCCGATCCGACCTGCGCCGCGCGCGCACCTCCAGCGGCTACCGGCTCTGGCACCGCCAGCTTCCGCGCGACAGGGATAGCATCCACATCCGACGTCCAGGCGGTGAGCTTGAAGAGGGACATGTCGCTACGGTCTTTCGTCTCCGGCGCGACGGCATCGATGGCACAGCTCTTGCCGAGGAGGTCCTCCACGACGCCCGTGTCCCACGCGTGCGGCGGCAGCCCCTCCAACACCAGGAAAACCTTGCTCCGCATCGAAACCATCTGCGCCTGCGCCTGGCGGTTCCACGGCCGGAACGACAACGGCGCGCCGGCGACCAGCACGGCCGGCATCGCAGCGACGTGGTCGCGCAGCTCACGAGACCCGAAGACGACGAGGAAGTCCTCTGGGCCAAAGCTGTGCACAGAGACAGCACCCTCCGGCACACCGCGCCACCTCAGTGCCGCCAAAACCTGCTCGCCGGAAACCACCGGTCTGCTCCCGCCCACGGTGGCAACCATGGCGAGCTGGAGCCTCTGCTCCAGGTCACACATGGCTGCGGTCCTCCGAACCACATAGAGCAGCGGCGCCCGCGCAGCCTCTTCCAGGCCGGCCTCACGCACCGGCCCCCACTCAGGCACGACAGCGAGCGGCGGCCCCTCCTCCATGGGCGGCAGCTTCGAGACCATGCGCGCCGGGGGCGGGGGTAAGGGTGGAGACGGGGCCCGTGGGGGCGGCGGTGGCAGGGGCGGAGACGGAGTTCCCGCGGCCGTACCCAGCTGGCGCCCCGCCTGCACTCTCTCCGGCGACCTGCGGCGGGCAAGCTTGGCAAGAGCCAGCTGCCGCAGCTCCTCCTCATCCGACGGGCTTCTCGGCCTCTTACACTCCATGGCGGGGTGGCCTCTCTGCTAACAGCGCATGCATACCTCGGCGTTGGTGCAATCCCGCTTGCGGTGCCCCGACAGGTAGCAGCGGAAGCACAGGCCGCGCATCTCCATCGCCGGCGCGCCCCAGCCAGCGCCGCCCGCCTCTTTCCTCTCCTCGATCCTCCTGGTCCAGCGCTTGCCCCTCGATGGCCTGGGCACCTCCCAGACCAACCTTTCTTGGGCGCGCGCCCTTCCTTCCGGCCGAACCTGCTCCTTCTCCCTCAACTCCGGCCGCGGAGCAACGCTCCCTCCCGAGGACGCCGACGAGATCCCGAGCCCCGACACGTGGTCACCTCGCCACGACGAGACCGACTCCGGGCTCCCCTCCGGCGCCCAACGCTGCGAGAACCCCGGCGGATGGGACGCGGTGGAGTCCATGGCTGTGGGTGGTGGTGGAACGCCGGCGCGGCGCCAGGCGGCGGCGGTGCGGGGAAAACCCTACCTGCGCAGACTCTCGCTCACGCTCCCTCTCTCGCTCACCTACCCTCGTCGCGGTCTTCCGAGTTTGGTCAACTACTTTTTGAGCATATCAAAAGCCGTCTTCTATAGTATAGGCTCTTTGCTTAGTGAATCAAAGACTTCAACTTCTCCATCGTACATTTTAATGACGATAAGAATAAAGTGGAACTTGTGCATGTTTAAATATGCAGTGTCATAGATATAAGTCATCAGTTAAAATTTTAACATCCGGTGAGTAAAATAGAATATGTTAGAAGACAGTAACACTCATTTGAAGTTGTAAGGCCAAAGTATTATTTTTTTGTCACGTTGTCGCTTAAAATCCCTTAGCAAAGTCTCCGGTGTATGCTTATTATACATGAGATCTTCTATGGGTTTTTCATGCATTGTATCCGGGCCAATGAACCCAATGTCCGTGATTTCATCCATTTGTCTTCCTGCTTCTTCGATCTGCATAATATAGCGCACAAAATTTTAAATTGAGGATAATTGCAGACAATGAACGAGCTGAGCTAAAGACTTCTCAAATTACATAAATAAATCACTTACAGACAATCGCAACTGATGATAGATTTGTCGAGGGCCCAGAGATTGTATAACTGAAAAAGTTCGCAGAAGTCAACGCTCAAAGAGTATTCTTGGAAGTAGTGCTCATCCTTAACTCGTACCATGATAGCCTCGATCCCTCTCTGTATGGCATTAGTGTACCATATATGCAAATTACGCATACTTGTTGGTTGCGATCTGAGATTCTCGACCAAATCTTTCCCTTGAACAAATTTATATGCTACTTCAGCGATGGGGTAATCGGTTATGTTTTGTCGAGAACTTTGAACGGCCTTCTTGTCAAACACCTGCAGAGAGGGGACCGATTGAACGGGTTGTTTTCCGAGCTGGTGTACTTGTTTCCCTTTTTTCATCTGGACCACCGATTAATCGGGTTTTTTCGCCAGCACCATCTCGTCATATGACCTTTCAATAGAACGCCTATAGTCAGATGGCGGCGATCGTACAGGATCATATAGATTCTCAACGGTACGCACAACTTTCACCAGATCTAGTGTCTTCTCAAAACGTATCTCCGACACTTTCTTAGCAAAATGGGCTTCCACCTGGGACTTAGAGATTTCGGTGCATTCCTCAATAGTTCTTTTCCAAGGTAAGTTCTCAATAGGCGGTTGTGTTTTCTCCTTTCTAGGTCTCTTCCTAGCCGGCGAACCGTTCCGCTTAACGGGCGCTTTCTTACGCGGAGGATATTGAGATGGTGGACTCGCGCTGGGGTCCCTCTCTGGTAGGTGTGGACTTTGCTGTGGACTGCTACCAGGAGGAGTCGATAGCCTTTGCTGCTCATGTGGTCTTTGCTGCTCATGTGGACTGCTACGAGGAGGAGTCGGTGGCCTTGGCGAAAAGACGATGTATTTCTTGTTCCATAGGGAGAAACTGCGCTTGAAATCGCCCATTGTCTTCTCATCGTCACCTCCAGGAAAATCAAGCTCCATTGTTTCATAACCCGTCACAACATCGTCCACCCCGACACGAGCATAGCCAGTTGGAATGGGTATATGATGGTGTGTTGCTCCATCTTTATTTGGGTAAACATAGCCGACCGCCACCTTAATGTACATCTTCCTCATTGGCACATGTAGCTCGCAATCTGTCTTCTCTGTGACATAATCCATGGGGTAGCTTGATCCACATCCTACAAGATGCGAGGAACCCACGCTGCTTCTTGGCTGAGATGGGGTGGCATCGGCTTGAGGATCTTGTAGAAACAACTACTGATCAGGTGCCCTCTGCCGACTAGTTGAGTCTATTTGATTTTTCTCAAGCAGTTTCACCTTACGTTCCAATTCCACTAACCGGTCTAAGTCCTGCTTCTTCTTTCTCCAACGGCTTCTATAAATGTCAGCGCACTCCGGCCACGCTTCCTTCATGGTGACACCTGGGAGGGTTCGTATTCGTCCAACGCCTTCAGGATTCCCCAGAGCGAGTGTCAACTTGTCATTATCTTTATCGGGAATGTACTCTCCCTTTCTAACTTTTTGTATTGCGTCTACAAGCAGCGTCGTGACTTCTGCAATTTTTTCCTTCCATTTTCCCTTTGCAACAATCTGCCATGTCTTTGGGTCCAACCCTGCCCCATGCGCGAACAACCAGAACTTGGACCGATCGGGCTAGTCCCATGTCTGTGGGACGATCCCTGCATCCATCAGTTTAGCTTCAAATGATTTCCACTTTGTAATGGCAGTCTTGTAGCCACCTGACCCCAAATGATGGAAATATTTCTTCTTTGCAGCATTTTTCGTATTTGTGACTGATCGGGACACAACAGTAGACGATTTCTTATACGACTTAAATGTGGCCAGTGCGCTTTTATCTTCACTAGACTTTCAGTGAATACTGGATCTTCATCTTCATATTTGGCCCATAATTTTGTCTTCCAGGTCTGGAATTGTGTGGCCATCTTCTTAAGAGTCCATTTTCTTGACTTTCGTTTTATGGCCTTCCGTCAAGTTTTCCGGTAGGTTGAAGTGTGTGAGTAGACTGTCCCAAAGAAAAAAAATTAGAGTATCGTTGACATAACTAGCTTCACCCCTGGTGTTCTTCGGCTTATGCCACTCTACAATACTGATCGGTACATGGTCCCTAACAAGAATTCCATCTTGATTTATAAATTTACGGCAGTACTCTTTGGGTTCCACCAGTTCACCACTATCCTTAAATGCGGTGAGGGCTAACCTAGCCTCGCCCGATAGACGTTGCGTCGGGCCTCGTTGCTTTTTAATAGATTTGCTCGATGATCCAGAAGGCTAAAATAAAAATGATTCATTAATAGGTGCAATACAAATAAATCAATGCATCTACTGATGAACATAGCCTTAATATACAAATATACACCTCGTCGGAGTTTGTTAAGGACACTTCGTCATCTCTTCTTTCTTCAGACTCAAGTCCCTCACCGACATCGTTCAGAAATTGTGAGCCGAAATCATCATCATCTCCATCGGGTTCTCCATCAGGTTCTGGTCCACGGGCACTCTCAAATATCATTTTTTGCACAATGTCTTCTTGCTCCTCATCTCGGATGAATGGGCCATCCTCCATAGCTCAATGTCACTACAAAATTAAGTGTTATTATTTGATTCATCATGTCATGATTATAACAGATTGCTAGATGAATAACAATTCAAGTGAAGAAAGAAAAAAAAATAAGACCCATCCATCCAACCATATAAATTATGTGATCAAGCTCAGATTACATATATTAGGGCACCTTACTGATGGGATTTGTAGCATAGAAAACAAAAAATTTCTTACCGCAAGAACGAAAACCAAGCCAAGATGCAATCTAGAAGATGGTAGCAACGAGGAGATCACGAGACTAACCCTTGAAGATTTCCAAAGCCTACGAGATTAGATCTCGTTGTTGCTGTAGTCGATCACTTGCCGCTTTCGAAAAAGCGGTAGAAGATCTTGATGGTGCCACAGTCGGGCAGCACCTCCGTACTCGGTCACACGTACGGTGTTGATGAAGACGTCCTTCTCCCCGTTTTAGCGGGCAGCAGATGTAGTAGATCCTCCTCGGAATCCCGCCAGCATGACGGCGTGGTGACGGTGGTGGTGGAGATCTCCGGCAGGGCTTCGCCGTAAGCGCTACGAGAGAAGAAGGAGGAGGGGACAGGCTAGGGTTTTGGAGAGGGAACTTGGGCTGCGACTTGTGGTGCCTTTGGGGTGCCCCTTGGTCCCTTTAAATAGGTGGCCAAGCCCCTTGGGTCGTCCATAAACCTGCCTCCAAGTTTGACTGAGTTCCGACAGGTTCCGGTTCCAAAACCTACTCCTATTCGGACTCTTTTGCCAATTCCGAAATTGCATTAAGGAAAGACTCCTTTCCCCTTAAGGCAACGTGGTTGCACCTATTATGGAACCCTCCGGACTTCCTTAGAAAGCCCGGGTCGTCCCGGACACTTCCGTAACCTTCCATAATATTCCAGACTATTCTGGTCCTTCCAAAACCTTCTAGAAGCTCCGGTCAAACACCGGACTTTTTCCGAACCCCGGAAAATGACTTCCCATATATGAATCTTATTCTCCGGACCATTCCGGACCTCCTCGTGATGTCCTGATCCCATCCGAGACTCCGAACAAAACTTCGAACTCCATTCCATATTCCATATCTACTTAAACGACATCAAACCTTAAGTGTGTCACCCTACGGTTCGTGAACTATGCAGACATGGTTGAGACCTCTCTCCGACCAATAACCAATAGCGGGATCTGGAGATCCATAATGGCTCCCACATATTCAACGATGACTTAGTGATCGATTGAACCATTTACATACGATACCGATTCCCTTTGTCACGCGATATTTTACTTGTCCGAGGTTTGATCATCGGTATCTCTATACCTTGTTCTACCTCGTCTCCGACAAGTACTCTTTACTCGTGCCGTGGTATGTCATCTCTTATGAACCATTCATATGCTTGCAAGCTAATTAGACGACATTCCACCGAGAGGGCCCAGAGTATATCTATCCGTCATCGGGATGGACAAATTCCACTGTTGATCCATATGCCTCAACTCATACTTTCCGAATACCTAATCCCACCTTTATAACCACCCATTTACGTAGTGGCGTTTGATGTAATCAAAGTACCCTTCCAGTATAAGTGATTTACATGATCTCATGGTCGAAGGACTAGGTAACTATGTATCAAAAGCTTATAGCAAACTGAACTTAATGACATGATCTTATGCTACGCTTATTTGGGTGTGTGTCCATTATATCATTCACTCAATGCCATAACCTTGTTATTAATAACATCCAATGTTCATGATCACGAAACCATGATCATCTATTAATCAACAAGCTAGTTATACAAGAGGCTTACTTGGGACTCCTTGTTGTTTACATAACACACATGTATCAATGTTTCGGTTAATACAATTATAGCATGGTATGCAAACATTATCATAAACATAAAGATATATTATAATAACCATTTTATTATTTCCTCTTGGGCATATCTCCAACAGTTTTCCACTTGCACTAGAGTCAATAATCTAGTTTACATTTGTAAAGATATAACACCTTGGTCTTCTGGTGCTTTATCATGTTTTGCTCACGGGAGAGGTTTTAGTCAACGGTTCTGACACACTCAGAAACGTATGTATTTTAATTCATTTGCGTTTCACGCATCACTCATTTTCCAAATGAGTCGACATTAAATATGTTTGGTCTTTCGTGGAACCTTAATTCCGCGTCTGAAATATGTCACTAATATTGTCACACACAATATAGCTTCAAAGTTCGACACTATCGGAACTACACCAAATTCTCAAAGAACTTCTTGACTTAACATCCTCAATCATTGTCAAAACAATGACATACTCTGCCTTCTTTTGTAGAATCCGTCACAATATTTAGAACTCTTCTAAATCTAGCATTGTGCTACCTTTTAAACAACACTTAGCCTGATTGAGATTTGAAATTAATTTTTATATGTGACCAAACAAATATCGGTGCAACACCTTATAGCTATTTTGTTTGTCATTTCTCCATACAAAACTATATATATATCCTTGGTTCTTCTAAAATACACAAGGATATTCTTACTGTCGTCCAATGATCATCACATGAATCATTCTGGTACATGCTCATAACACTTTAGAGTACAGGACATCTGATTCTGTACATATTATACGTGATCTATAATCACTCATGTGTTTTTACTCATTGAGTATCAGATACACTCAAGTCTTGTTAAACCTTCACATGACAAGAACATTTTCTTAATATTTCTATATTGAACTACTTCAATATCCATTCTATGTACTTTGACTTAAACTTATTATGTGTTTCAATCTATCTTTATAGATCTTGACACTAAATATGTTTCAGTCCATATCCTTTCACTGAAGTTAATTCTCAATGAAACCTTTTAATCAAGTATATAATTACATCATTTATAACCAACTATATGTCATCTACATAAAGTATTGTAAATATGTCTCAGCGCTCCCACTTAATTTGTTGCAAATGCAAGCATCTTCATCGTTGCTGATGAAATCAAAAACTCTTTGACTATTTCATCCGGTGAAGATTCCAACTCTGCGATACTTACTTCATCCAATTGAAGTTTGTATACCTATCTAGTATTCCACGGACTAGCAAAACTCTTGGTTGTATCTTGTATACACCTTTAATACACACTTCTGTTAAGTAATGTATTTTGCCATACTACTAGCATATCTCATAAAAGAAATATGTATCGATTACTAGAATAATCCACATAGATTATAAGCATCGCTACGGAAGATCTATTCTTATCGTAGTCAACCTTTTGAACTTTGTCGTAAACAACTTTTCGACAAGTCGAGCTTATTCAAGGATATTTCATCCAAGTCCATCAATTTTATAGATCCAATTACTTTCAAAAAGTATTCATCTATCTTGGATTTTATGGCGTATAGCCATTTTAACGGAGTCAGGGCCCATCATAACTTCTTTGTTTGTAGTTGGTTTATCATTGTTCAAAATCAATCCTTTGTCCACAAATCATTTATTTGATCACAAAGTAAACCATACCTACAAGGTTCAATAGGTATTTTGATCTCCATGACTATAACATTTTGTAGACATGGGAGCCAAGATCGTCGTGGCCGCTTCCGGAACTATTTCCGATGCTTCGCTACTCTGATCATTATGCTCAGGTTCATAAACCTTTATCAAGTACTATTGTCCTCCCACTCAAATACTTCACTAGAAAACTATTTCTTGGAAATATGTAAGTAACATCAACAAACACTTTTATCTTTTACTTCATTGTGGAAAGAATTCCCAATCAATTCTCTGGGATAACCAACAAAGACATTCATCCGATTTTGGTTGTAAACTTATTTACATATGCTATGCATACCAAAATTTAAGAAATGACTATTAGGGTTCATACACATGCCATAACTCGTATGGTGTCATTTCAATGGATCATGATGATGCTCTATTCAGTGTAAAAGCGGTAGTCACTAAAGCATAATCCACAAAAATATAATGGCATCAATATTTTATCTCATCATTGACCCAACAAGGTTTGGATACATCTCTTGGATACTCCATCATCACTATGATACTCCAAGAAACGTGAGTTGTAGAACAATTTCATAACTCTCTTAGATGTTCGCTAAAACTCGTAATTCAAATATTTCCACCATGATCCAATCATAGATATTTGACTTTTCTATTAAGATGATTTCCACTTCATGCTGAAATTTATTCGAATCCATTCAAATGTTTCAAACTTCTTCCTTATCGAATATATCCACATATATATACTCAATTCATTGTTGGAAGTTTTCATGAAGTAGGAGAATCTCCCGCACACAACTATTCCCAGTGAACCACATACATCATCATGTATTTTTCCACTAAGTTAGTTGCCCGTTCAACTCTTGGCCTATGAACGGTATTTCAGTCATTCTCTTTAGAAAAAATTTGCAAGCGCCAAATGGTTCAAAAATCAAATGACTCAAAAAATTCATTTGCATGGAGTTTCTTCATGCGTTCCTTTCTAACATGACCTAAATGGCGGTTCCACAAATAAGTGGAATTCAAATCATTCGCCTTATGGCATTTTAGCGTCAGTGTTATGTATCTGTATTTTACCATTAAGATTTATAGTAACTTATCCATCGTACATGGAGTAATGTCATAATTTGAACAACTCATTGTTTTCATTTGACCAGAGCAAAATAACAATTTATCAAGTTATTTATTATAAATTCTAAGGGCTAGGTAGAATGCCAACGACAAACATAATAACACTTTATTATGTTCCAGACGTGCATTATTACCATATTCCTTATCAGTCACTTAGGCCATCGTATTCTTGTATTGCGTTGTATTGTATGACATCTCATACCAACCAATCTGGTACAAATACCCAAGAATTTTATTATGTGACCAAAAAAAGAATACATCCATAACATGTATATCATCTATATACACTTGAGCTAGACTTTCTAGTCTTTTTCTTTCATTCTGCCAAAATATCTTTTGTAGTTTCTCTTTTAGCTTTCCTCATTCTCAGAAAACACTTCACCTTCAATAACTTCTAGGTTTGTTGGTCAAATCCCAATAACCTTGAGGTTCTTATTTTGAAGTTGATCATCATATGACAAGTGTTCCAGATTTCACTATTAGTAACTTTGTAATATGATGAACAATTTCACTCATAACTTTATCCATCATATCATGACGACTTTCCGAGACCATGTCTGTACATGCTCGGATCGTAAATTTTAACCTCAGTATTCGCATGTGCAAATCTGGCTTGCACCCGTTGTATGCACACGTAGAATCTATAACACCCGATCATAACGTGATGCTTCGAAACAACGAGTCTTAGCAACGGTGCATACTAAGGACGATCACTTCATGGATATGCAAATGTCGTTAGTGCCCCAATAGTTGGAGGATTGGGACGCCTGGCGTCTTCAACCTTCATACATTCCCATAAAACTTATGAATTTATGTAGTCTCACCAATTTATGTTCTATCACCTTGCAATAAGGTCTTAGATATCACATATATCTCATACCTTGCTTATTTCTGAAAACAAAATTTTCAGCTCCTTACTTTTTCAAACAGATTTGAACTTCAAGTTTCACGGAGAGAAGATGATTCTAGGTACTAATTGAAACCATTGTTCTTTGAATCAACAATGTGAGGTTTACTAAAAGTTTGCAAAAGGACTTAATCATTTCTTGATTCTTTAACAATACGGTACCAGTCCGTAAAGTTTCTTGTCAGACTTAACAAGTATTTCTATCTCAATTACAAGACTAGCGCATGGTAGAAAACGGATACCAATACTACAAAATTAATTCAAAATACTACTCTATGTTCATGATAATTAGTTCATGTTTTAATCTAATTACTAATGAACTCCCACTTAATACAACATCCCTCATAGTTGTTAAGTGGTACACGATCCACATCCACTACACCAAAACCGATCATCACGTGAGATGATGTAGCTTCAATGGTGAACATCAACATGTTGATCATATCATCCATATGACTCGTGTTCAACCTTTCGGTTTCCGTTGTCCCGAGGCCATGTCTGTACATGCTAGGCTCGTCAAGCAAACCCAAGTATTCCGCGTGTGCAAACATGGCTTACACCCGTTGTATGTGTTGGAGATATGCCCAAGAGGCAATAATAAAGTGGTTATTATAATATCTTTGTGTTTATGATAAATGTTTGCATACCATGCTATAATTGTATTAACCGAAACATTGATACATGTGTGTTATGTAAACAACAAGGAGTCCCTAGTAAGCCTCTTGTATAACTAGCTTGTTGATTAATGGATGATCATGGTTTCGTGATCATGAACATTGGATGTTATTAATAACAAGGTTATGTCATTGGTTGAATGATATAATGGACACACACCCAAATGAGCGTAGCATAAGATCAAGTCATTAAGTTCAATTTGCTATAAGCTTTCGATACATAGTTGTCTTAATCCTTCGACCATGAGATCATGTAAATCACTTACACCGAAAGGGTACTTTGATTACATCAAACGCCATTTCGTAAATGGGTGGTTATAAAGATGGGATTAAGTATTTGGAAAGTGTGAGTTGAGGCATATGGTTCAATAGTGGGATTTGTCCATCCTGATGACGGATAGATATACTCTGGCCCTCTCGGTGGAATGTCATCTGATTAGCTTGCAAGCATATGAATAGTTCATAAGAGATCACATACCACGGTACGAGTAAAGAGTACTTGTCGGTAACGAGGTTGAACAAGGTATGGAGATACCGATGATCAAACCTCGGACGAGTAAAATATCGTGTGACAAAGGGAATTGGCATCGTATGTAAATGGTTCAATCGATCACTAAGTCATCGTTGAATATGTGGGAGCCATAATGGATCTCAGATCCCGCTATTGGTTATTGCTCGGAGAGGAGTCTCGACCATGTCTGCATAGTTCGCGAACCGTAGGGTGACGCGCTTAAGGTTCGATGTCGCATAAGTAGATTTGAGTATGGTATGGAGACGAAGTTTGTTCGAAGTCTCGGATGTGATCCAGGATGTCACGACGAGGTCCGGAATAGTCCGGAGAATAAGATTCATATAAGGGAAGTTGATTTCTGGGTTTCGGAAATGTTCGGGATTTTTCCGGTGGTTGACTGGAAGGTTCTAGAAGGTTCCGGAGGGGTCCACCATGGGGCCCACGACCTAGGAGGCCTAGAATGGGCCGAGGGGATGCTCCCTGGCCTAATGGGCCGGGGCACATGCCCCCAAGGCCCAGGCCGGCCAAACCCCTAGGGTTTCCTAGGGGATCAACTTGGGGGAGGGGAAAGCCCTCTCCCCCTTTCGCCGCCGCCCCCCCTAACCCTAGATGGGAAGGGGGGCCACCCCAGCCGACTGGCCCCCTATATAAAGAGGGGAAGGGGTGGCCGGCCACCACACCCCATGATTAGCCCCTCCTCTGCCGCCTCTCTCCATACGCTGCTCCGGCTTAGGCGAAGCCCTGCAGTTTTCTTCCTCCACCTCCACCACCACGCCGCCGTGCTGCTAGATTTTGGAGGAGATCTACCACACCTCCGCTGCCCGCTGGAACGGGAGAGGAAGGAGCTTCATCGACACCGTACGCGCGACCGAGTACGGAAGTGCTGCCGGATTACAGCACCGGGGACGATCGTCTACACCAACAACGAGATTAATCTCGTAAGCTTTGGAATCTTCGAGGGTTAGTCTCATCTTCATCTCGTTGCTTCGATCTTGTAGATTAGATCTTGGGTGTTCCATAGATTAGATCTTGGATTTATTCGTCTTTGCGGTAGGAAATTTTTTGTTTTCTATGCTACGAACCCCATCAATGGTATCAGAGCCATGTCTATGCATAGATCTGTTGCACGAGTAGAACAATATGGTTTTGTGGGCGGTGATGCTTTTGTTGCTTTAGTTTGTGTACTTTGCTTCTTGAGGGATGGTGGCATGAAGCGGCCCGGGCTAACTTTACATGACCGCGTCTCATGAGACTTGCTCCACGCTTGACATGCAACTTGTATTGCATAAGTGGCTTTGCGGGTGTCTGTCTCTCCCACCATAGTGAAGATTGTAATTTACACTTCTATTGTCAACACTAGTATCACCGTTGTGGTTCATGTTCGTAGGTAGATTGGATCTTACTCGAAACCCTAAACCACGTAAAATATGCAAACCAAATTAGAGGCGTCTAACTTGTTTTTGCAGGGTTTGGTGATGTGATATGGCCATGATGTGATGATGATTATATTTGATGTATGAGATGTTCATTATTGTATTATGGCAACCGGCAGGAGCCTAATGGTTGTCTTTAATTTTTGTTAAAGACCTGCGTGTCTATTCATCATGCAATAGCTTTATTTCAAGTAGTTGTTATAGTAGTTATAAGTGATGGACAACCATGAAGCGGCGCCACTGACCTTGACGCCATGCTGGTGATGATGGAGATCATGTCCGTGCTTTGGAGATGGAGATCAAAAGCACAAGAAAAAAGGCCATATCATATCACACATTATGAATTGCATGTGATGTTAATCCTTTATGCATCTTATTTTGCTTAGATCGCGACGGTAGCATTATAAGATGATCCCTCTCAAAAAATATCAAGATACTAAAGTGTTCATCCTTAGTATGCACCGTTGCTAAGACTTGTCGTTTCGAAGCATCTCGTGATGATCGGGTGTGATAGACTCTACATGTGCATACAATGGGTGCAAGCCAGATTTGCACACGCGGATACTAAGGTTGCCTTGACGAGCCTAGCATGTACAGACATGGTCTCGGAACACGGATACCGAAAGGTAGAGCATGAGTCATATGAATGATATGATGAACACTTTGAGTGTTCGCCTTTGAAGCTACATCTTTTCTCGTGAAGATCGGACTTGGTGTAGTGGATTTGGTTCGTGTAATCACTAAGACAATGCGAGGGATGTTGTTTTGAGTGGGAGTTCACCTAGTTAATTTAAGAATTAAAATTGAACTCATTTTATCATAAACTTAGTCTAAACTCTTTACAAATATGTTGTAGATCATGGTGCCCCTCCATCAATTTTAACCTCCTAGAGAAAGAAAAGCTTAAGGGCAATGGTAGCAACTTCACTGACTAGTTCCGTCATGTGAGTATTTTCCTCACTGGTGGAAGCCTGCAATATGTGCTCGATGCACTGCTAGGTCCCCCACCACCTCCTGCAGTGTCCGAGGACATAAAGAATGTTTATGAGACTCGGCAACTCGGTACTCCGTTCTGTGCCATCTTGTGCAGCCTTAGAGGCGAGCTCCAAAAGCGTTTTGAGCACCACGACCCATGTGAGATGATGCGTGAGCTCAAACTTATCTTTGAAACTCATGCGGCCGTGGAGAGCTATGAGGCCTCGAAACAGTTCTTTAGCTGCATGATGGAAGAGGGCAGCTCCGTTAGTGAGCACATGTTCTCCATGTCCGGACATGCCAAGAAGCTCATGGGGATGATGATCCCTAACCAGCTGGGTATTCACCGTGTCCTTCAATCACCGCCACCAAGTTACAAGAACTTCGTGATGAACTACAACATGCAGAACATGAACAAAGATTTACCTGAACTCTTTTCCATGCTGAAATCTGCTGAAGTAGAGATTTAGAAGGAGAACTAAGTGTTGATGGTCAACAAGACCACCAGCTAAAAAGCAGGGCAAGCCTAACAAGGGTAACTTCAAGAAGGGCGGCAAGAAAGTTGCAGCCTCCTGAGAAGCCTAAGCCTGGTCCTAAACGTGAGACTGTGTGCTATTACTGCCAGGGGAAGGGGCACTGGAAGCGCAACTACTCCAAATACTTGGCCGATCTGAAGAGCGGCCACGTCAAGAAGAAAGGTATATTTGATATACATGTTATTGATGTCTATCTTAGGTTCTCGTAGTAGTGCCTGGGTATTTGATACGGTTCGGTTGCTCACATTTGTAACTCGAAATAGGAACTGAATAAACGAAGCCTGGCAAGGGACGAGGTGACGATGCGCGTTGAAATGGATCCAAAGTCGATGTGATCGCCGTCGGCATGCTCCCTCTACATCTACCTTCGGATTAGTTTTAAACCTTAATAATTGCTATTTGGTACCTGCGTTGAGCATGAACATTATATCTGATCTTGTTTAATGCAAGACGGTTATTCGTTTAAGTCTGAGAATAATGGTTGTTCGATTTATATGAGTAATGTCTTTTATGGCCATGCACCTGAGATGAATGGTTTATTCTTGTTAAATCTCGATAGTAGTGATACACATATTCATAACATTGATGCTAAGCGAATTAAATTGAATGATAATTCTACTTATATGTGGCACTGTCGTCTTGGTCATATTGGAGTGAAGCGCATGAAGAAACTCCATTCGATGGACTTTTGAGTCACTTGACTTTGAGTCACTTGACAGATGCGAAGCATGTCTAATGGGAAAATGACTAAGACTCCATTTTTGGTAAATGGAGCGAGCTACGACTTATTGGAAATCATACATACCGATGTGTGTGGACCAATGAGTGTAGCATCGCGCGGTGGTTATCGTTATCTTCTAACCTTCACGATGATCTGAGTAGATATGGATATATTTACTTTATGAAACATAAGTCCGAGACTTTTGAGAAGTTCAAGGAATTCCAAAGTGAAGTAGAAAATCAACGTAACAAGAAGATTAAGTTTCTACGTTCTGATCGCGGAGGCGAATATCTGAGTTATGAGTTTGGCATGCATTTAAAGAAATGCGGAATACTTTCACAGTTGACACCGCCGGGAACACCACAGCGCAATGGTGTGTCCGAACGTCGTAATCGAACTCTCTTAGATATGGTTTGATCTATGATGTCTCTTACCGATTTGCCGTTATCGTTTTGGGGTTATGCATTAGAGACAGCCGCATTCACTTTAAATAGGGCACCATCTAAATCCGTTGAAACGACACCGTATGAATTATGGTTTGGGAAGAAACCTAAGTTGTCGTTCCTTAAAGTTTGGGGTTGCGAAGCTTATGTAAAGAAGTTACAACCTGACAAGCTAGAACCCAAAGCGGAGAAATGCGTCTTCATAGGATACCCTAAAGAAACAATTGGGTACACTTTCTATCACAGATCCGAAGGCAAAATCTTTGTTTCCAAGAACGGATCCTTTCTTGAGAAGGAGTTTCTCACTAAAGAAGTGACTGGAAGGAAAGTAGAACTCGACGAGGTTAATGAACCTTCTCTCATAGATCAGAGTAGCGCAGTGGGAAGAAGTTCCTGCGCAGCCTACACCGATAGGAAAGGAAGCGAATGATGATGATCATGAAACTTCGAACGGAAGCCACCTAACCTCGCAGATCGACGAGGGAACGTACCACTCCTGATTGGTATGATCCCTATCTAAATGTCATGATTGTGGACAACAATGATGAGGACCCTATGAAGAAGCAATGATGAGCCCAGATTCCAACAAATGGCAAGAAGCCATGAAATCCAAATGGGATCCATGTATGATAACAAAGTATGGACTTTGGTAGACTTACCTGATAGCCGCAAGGCTGTCGAGAATAAATGGATCTTCAAAAGAAAACAGATGCTGATGGTAATATTATCGTCTATAAAGCTCGACTTGTCGCAAAGGGTTCCGACAAATTCAAGGAGTTGACTACGATGAGACTTTCTCACCTGTAGTGAAGCTAAAGTCTGTGGATTTTGTTAGCAATAGCTGCATTTTTCGATTATGAGATTTGGCAGATGGATGTCAAAACGGCGTTCCTTAATGGTGATATTGAGGAAGAGTTGTATATGGTACAACCCAAAGGTTTTGTCGATCCTGAAAATGCTGACAAGATATGCAAACTTCAGCGTTCCATTTATGGACTGAAGCAAGCATCCCGGAAGGAACCACGCTTGATAAGGTGATCAAAGACTTTGGTTTATACGGACTCATGGTGAGGCCCGTATTTACAAGAAAGTGAGTGGGAGCTCAGTAGCGTTCCTGATATTATATGTAGATGACATATTACTGATTGGGAATGATATAGAACTATTAAGCAGCGTAAAGGTTATTTGAATAATTCTTTTTCAATGAAAGACCTTGGTGAAGCAGCGTACATTTTAGGCATCAATATTTATAGAGATAGATCAAGACGCCTAATCGGCCTTTCACAAAGTACATACCTGGACAAGATTCTAAAGAAGTTTAGAATGGATGAAAGCAAGAAAGGGTTCTTGCCTATGTTGCCAGGTAAGGTCTTGAGTAAGACTCAAGGTCCGCTACGGCAGATGAAAGAGAGAGGATGAGCAAGATCCCTATGCTCCGTAGGCTCTCATGTATGCCATGCGTGTACTAGACCAGATATCGCACATGCCGTTAGTTTGACCAGCAGATATCAAAGTGATCCAGGATGGAACACGGACAGCGGTCAAGAATATCCTAAGTACTTGAAAGGACTAAGGATATGTTTCTTTGTTATGGCGGTGACCAAGAGCTCGTTGTAACCAGTCACACGATGCAAGTTGGAACACCGATCCCGATGACTCTAAGTCTCACCGGGTACGTGTTTATATTGAATGGTGCGGCAAGCTGGAGCAGCCCAAGGCACGGTGGCGAAATCTTCAACATAATCTAAATATATAGCGGCTTCAGAGGATTCATCGGAAGCGGTATGGATGAAGAGGTTCATTGTTGAGCCTGGTGTGGTTCCTAGTGCATTGGACCCGTTAGTCATTTATTGTGACAACACGGGTGCCATCGCCAATGCAAAGGAACCAAGGTCACACAAGAAGCTGAAGCATATCAAGCTGCGTTTCATTCGATTCGCGAGTACATCGAATATGGTGAAGTAGAGATTTGCAAAGTACACACAGATCTGAATGTTGCAGATCCGCTGACTAAAGCTCTCCCTAGGGCAAAGCATGACCAACACCAGAATGCTATGGGTGTTAGGTACCTTACAATGTAATCTAGATTATTGACTCTAGTGCAAGTGGGAGACTCTTGGAGATATGCCCAAGAGGCAATAATAAAGTGGTTATTATAATATATGTGTGTTTATGATAAATATTTGCATACCATGCTATAATTGTATTAACCGAAACATTGATACATGTGTGTTATGTAAACAACAAGGAATCCCTAGTAAGCCTCTTGTATAACTAGCTTGTTGATTAATGGATGATCATGGTTTCGTGATCATGAACATTGGATGTTATTAATAACAAGGTTATGTCATTGGTTGAATGATATAATGGACACACACCCAAATGAGCGTAGCATAAGATCAAGTCATTAAGTTCAATTTGCTATAAGCTTTCGATACATAGTTGTCTTAATCCTTCGACCATGAGATCATGTAAATCACTTACACCGAAAGGGTACTTTGCATCAAACGCCATTGCGTAAATGGGTGGTTATAAAGATGGGATTACGTATTTGGAAAGTGTGAGTTGAGGCATATGGATCAATAGTGGGATTTGTCCATCCTAATGACGGATAGATATACTCTGGGCCTCTCGGTGGAATGTCATCTGATTAGCTTGCAAGCATATGAATAGTTCATAAGAGATCACATACCACGGTACGAGTAAAGAGTACTTTGCGGTAACGAGGTTGAACAAGGTATGGAGATACCGATGATCAAACCTCGGACAAGTAAAATATCGTGTGACAAAGGGAATTGGCATCGTATGTAAATGGTTCAATCGATCACTAAGTCATCGTTGAATATGGGAGCCATTATGGATCTCCAGATCCCGCTATTGGTTATTGCTCGGAGAGGAGTCTCGACCATGTGCATAGTTCGCAACCGTAGGGTGACGCGCTTAAGGTTCGATGTCGCATAAGTAGATTTGAGTATGGTATGGAGACGAAGTTTGTTCGGAGTCTCGGATGTGATCCAGATGTCACGAGGAGGTCCTAATAGTCCGGAGAATAAGATTCATATAAGGGAAGTTGATTTCTGGTTTCGAAACGGGATTTTTCCGGTGGTTGACTGGAAGGTTCTAGAAGGTTCCGGAGGGGTCCACCATGGGGCCCACGACCTAGGAGGCCTAGCATGGGCCGAGGGGATGCCGCCTGGCCTAATGGGCTGGGGGCACATGTCCCCCAAGGCCCAGGCCGGCCAAACCCTAGGGTTTCCTAGGGGGGGTCAACTTGGGGGGAAAGCCCCTCCCCTTCGCCGCCCCTAACCCTAGATGGGAAGGGGGCCACCCCACCCGACCTGCCCCTATATAAAGAGGGGAAGGGGTGGCCGGCCACCACACCCCATGATTAGCCCCTCCTCCGCCGCCTCCCTCCACCATACGCGTCCAGGCGAAGGCAGTTTTCTTTCTCCACCTCCACCACCACGCCGTCGTCGCTGCTGGATTTTGAGGAGATCTACCACACCTCCGCTGCCCGCCGGAACGGGAGAGGAAGGAGCTTCATCGACACCATACGCGCGATCGAGTACGAAGTGCTGCCGGATTGCAGCACCGGGACGTCTACACCAACAACGAGATTAATCTCGTAAGCTTTGGAATCTTCGAGGGTTAGTCTCATCTTCATCTCGTTGCTTCGATCTTGTAGATTAGATCTTGGGTGTTCCATAGATTAGATCTTGGATTTATTCGTCTTTGCGGTAGGAAATCTTTTGTTTTCTATGCTACGAACCCCATCAGTATGTGAACGTAGAATCTATCACATCCGATCATCACGAGATGCTTGAAACGACGAACTGTGGCAACAGTGCATACGAGGGGAGAACACTTTATTATCTTGATATTAATGTGAGGGATCATCTTATAATGCTACCGTCGCGATCTAAGCAAAATAAGATGCATGAAAGGATTAAGATCACATGCAATTCATATGTGATATGATATGGCCCTTTAGTCTTTGCGCCTTTGATCTTCATCTCCAAAGCACGGACATGATCTTCATCATCAACGGGCATGATCTCCATCATCGTCGGCGTAGCGTCAAGGTCCATGGCGCCGTCTTCATGGTTGTTCACCGTGTGTAGCAACTATTACAACTACTTTGAAACAATACTACAACATGAAATATAAAGACAACCATAAGGCTCCTGCCGGTTGCCACAATACAATAATGATCATCTCATACATATTCATCATCACATCATGGCCATATCACATCACCAAACCCCGAAAAACAAGTTAGACGCCTCTAATATGGTTTGCATATTTTACGTGGTTTAGGGTTTTCGAAGATTCAATCAACCTACGAACATGAACCACAACGGTGATACTAGTGTTGTCAATAGAAAGAGTAAATTGAATCTTCACTATGGTGAGAGAGACAGACACCCGCAAAGCCACTTATGCAATACAAGTTGCATGTCTAGCGTGGAGCAAGTCTCATGAACGCGGTCATGTAAAGTTAGCCCGGGCCGCTTCATCCCACCATGCCGCAAGATGCAAAGTACACGAACTAAAGACAACAAAGCATCAACGGCCACAAAATAATTGTGTTCTACTCGTGCAAACAATCTATGCATAGACACGACTCTGATACCACTGATGGGATTCGTAGCATAGAAAACAAAAAATTTCCTACCGCAAGAACGAAAACCAAGCCAAGATGCAATCTAGAAGATGGTAGCAACGAGGAGATCACGAGACTAACCCTTGAAGATTTCCAAAGCCTACGAGATTAGATCTCGTTGTTGCTGTAGTCGATCACTTGCCGCTTTCGAAAGCGCGTAGAAGATCTTGACGGTGCCACAATGGGCAGCACCTCCTCCACACGTACGGTGTTGATGACGACGTCCTTCTCCCCGTTCCAGCGGGCAGCGGATGTAGTAGATCCTCCTCGGAATCCCGCCAGCACGACGGCGTGGTGACGATGGTGGTGGAGATCTCCGGCAGGGCTTCGCCGTAAGCGATGCGGGAGAAGAAGGAGGAGGAGGGGAGAGGCTAGGGTTTGGGAGAGGGAACTTGGGCTGCGACTTGTGGTGCCTTTGGGGTGCCCCTTGGTCCCTTTAAATAGGTGGCCAAGCCCCTTGGGTCATCCATAAACCTGCCCCCAAGTTTGACTGAGTTCCGACAGGTTTCCGGTTCCAAAACCTACTCCTACTCGGACTCTTTTGCCAATTCCGAAATTGCATTAAGGAAAGACTCCTTTCCCTTAAGGCAACGTAGTTGCACCTATTATGGAACCCTCCGGACTTCCTTAGAAAGCCCGGTCGTCCTACACTTCCGTAACCTTCCATAATATTCCGGACTATTCGGTCCTTCCAAAACCTTCTAGAAGCTCCGGCCAAAACACCGGACTTTTTCCGAACCCTAAAATGACTTCCCATATATGAATCTTATTCTCCGACCATTCCGGACCTCCTCGTGATGTCCCGGATCCCATCCGAGACTCCGAACAAAACTTCGAACTCCATTCCATATTCCATATCTACTTAAACGACATCAAACCTTATGTGTCACCCTACGGTTCTTGAACTATGTATACATGGTTGAGACCTCTCTCCGACCAATAACCAATAGCGGGAGCTGGAGATCCATAATGGCTCCCACATATTCAACGATGACTTAGTGATCGATTGAACCATTTACATACGATACCGATTTCCTTTGTCACGCGATATTTTACTTCTCTTAGGTTTGATCATAGATTCTATACCTTGTTCACCTGTCTCCGACAAGTACTCTTTACTCGTGCCGTGGTATGTCATCTCTTATGAACCATTCATATGCTTGCAAGCTAATTAGACGACATTCCACCGAGAGGGCCCAGAGTATATCTATCCGTCATCGAGATGGACAAATTCCACTGTTGATCCATATGCCTCAACTCATACTTTCCGAATACCTAATCCCACCTTTATAACCACCCATTTACGCAAAGGCGTTTGATGTAATCAAAGTACCCTTCCACTATAAGTGATTTACATGATCTCATGGTCGAAGGACTAGGTAACTATGTATCGAAAGCTTATAGCAAATGAACTTAATGACATGATCTTATGCTTTATTTGGGTGTGTGTCCATTATATCATTCACTCAATGACATAACCTTGTTATTAATAACATCCAATGTTCATGATCACGAAACCATGATCATCTATTAATCAACAAGCTAGTTATACAAGAGGCTTATGTGGCACCCCCGGGATCAGGGTTAGACAAATACCGGATCTTCGTCCGACATAAGCCTAACCTAGAGCTCGAGAGACTACAGTGAGAGAATCGGTAACACAACAGTGACTCTAGGACTCAAAGTAATACGAGCTCATAACTGAGCGAAGAACCAAAGTATTACAAGCAGAGGTCACCGACCTGACATTTCATCAATCAACGGAAGCGAATGCTATTCTAAATAGCAAGATAGCAAAAGGCCTAAGAGGCCAGAGCATAACGGCGACGTCCCAGCCCATAGATTCCAGGCTGCCACCCTGGAACCCCAAGCTACTCGTCGATGTCGACTAGAAACCACCATCTCGTTGGAGCGACTTCGTCTCAAAACAAAAGCATGCAAAGCTGAGTACAGGGACTCAGCAAGACTTAGTACAACCTTTTAGCAAAGCGGGTATGCGGGCTTTCTTAAAGCTAGTTTTCCTTTGTTAAACAAGAAGGAGAAGAAGCTCGACTACTCAGAATCTTTAAAAGGGGATAAGAGAGCGATATCTCTATCTCTATTGATCATCATATTGTATCCACCAAATCTTCATCATCTCGAACCACTATCCTCGGATCACCCCCTCAACACCCGGAGAAGGTATCCGTAAACACACATTGTTTGCCAAGTTTTACGATCAGGTTAAAGTTCTCTATGATCTCCATGGCCATTCCCAAGTCGTCCGTAACCGTGGACACGGCTTTTCGAAAAGATTCATAACCCTGCAGGGGTGCACAACTTTACCCACACGTACCAACCGACTCTTAATGCCAAATTATTAGCTCTCTTCCTTGGAAAGCCGGCAGAGGGTGGTTGACCACGACCTTTACCTTGTTGTCGCCGAGACCATGAGTCACGCGCTAAGGATTGTTCCGCCGTAACGGGTCAAGTCCCGAAGTCGGTCCTTAACGATGTGTGTCGAGGTGGGTTTCCCCAGAGGCCGCAACCTCCAGCCACCTAGACCACGCTTACCTACCTGTTATGTACCTTTTCCCCCAAGCAGAATGCAATGCATATGACCAGGTAACGCGCAAACTATGTGACTCATGGAATCTACTAGGCAAATTAGTGAGTCGAGAGGGTACCATAATAGGGCCTCGCATGGTTGTACGCTCAGTCTTGGTTCAAGAGGCGAGAACTCGGTTCCCAGGGTCGGCAGAAACGAAATAACCCACCACATCCCAATGTGGCCTCTCGTCTGAGCCTTTAATCATGTTTATCAATATCTCTATACTTACCACGTCAACCTGTCATGCTAGTTTCATTCATTGTATGGCTCCAGTCCGAAGACCGGAGTAGCAGCGTAACAAACTAAGCATGGCTAACCATAAAGATATAAAGGCTCTAGCGATGCACGCATGCCAAACCTAGTTATGCTAGGAGCAGTGGATCAGGGTATTTGAGGCTACAAGGGTGGAACATGCAATAGATAGGGTAACTCTACCTATCGATAAAAGACAGTTGAATCGTATGCAATATGTAAGAACCAGAGTAAAAGCATTTCGAAATCATATATGAACCAGGCTAGGGCTTGCCTTTGTCCCTGACAAAGAGATATGGAATCTTCGGAGATCTTGTGCTTGACTTGTTCGTCGATGGACAAGTATTGATCTGCGTCGTTGTCGGACTTCATCGTCTCGAACTCGTGCACTATCGATCGCGAAGAAGCAAACACTAGAAAGAGAGAAATAACAATCAACACATGGCATCGATGCAATGCGCATACAAAGATGATGATATGACATGTTAAAGGTATGGAAACTAACCCTAATACATCATTGTCAAATTAAATGGAATTCGAATGCATAAAACATTGCATTTCGATGACTTCCATAAAGTGTTATTTCGTTATTCTAACAAAATTGTTAATTGAAGTTGTTTAATTATGCATGATGATAGCATAAGTAGATAGGTTTAATTTTTCTGATCATTTTGACATATTATACTCCTTTTTCTGAATTAAATTGAATTAGAGTTAAACATTTTCTGAAAATTAGAAAAAGGAAAATATGACGTGGGCATGACGTCATGATGACGTCAGCCATGCCATGAGCTCCCAGTAGAGCTCGGCCGGATTTCAATCCGCCGAGCCGGAGGGCGATAGGGGCATGCGCTAGGGGGGAAAGGGGCAGGTTGACGCGGGCAACCATTTGGCGGGGGCGCCGCCCGCCAATGGTCGCCGGAGCGACGACGGCGGCGATGGCCGGCGGCCGAGCACGCAGGTGCTCGTCGCGGGGGCGGACCAAAGCAAGAGGGAGAGGGATAGGGGGTCCAGGAGGACCGCTAGCTCACCAGGAGCGCGGGGAAGTTGACGGCGAGGCCGTAGGTGGCCGGATGGCGACGCCATGGTCGTCGGAGGCGGTGGCCGGCGGCGGGGAAGATGGGTTCGGGGTGGGCGATGCTGGGGCTCCCCGGCCGATTCCTTCGACGGGGAGGTCGAGGACGACGAGGCGGAGCTGATGGCGGTCATGGCTGGGCGCGGGGGTGGCCAGAGCGACGGCGAGAGAGATATGGCCGGGCTAGGGTTCCGCGCGCGTAGAGAGAAGAAGAGAGGGCCAGGGGAGGGGGAAGATAGGGATGAGGGGGAGGCGTCGAGGGAGGGAGGGCGCAGGACGTCTCCTGGCCGGGGCGGCGAAGCAGGAGGTGGCGGCGTTGGGCGCGCAGGGCAGGGCACGCAGGTGCCTGCTTGTGCGAGGAAGAAGACAACGGGCGTTTTGCCCATAGCCCCTGGCTTTTTGGGAAAACTCTGGAAAAATTTAAAATGGGGCAAAATCAATTAGATTTTGGCATTTTGCAACCCTTTAGAGATACGAAATAACTTAAAAACTTTAGGGGAAATATTTAGTGGCCTTCCTCATGTATTTGAGGTTCCACATATTCTGGTTTTCAAGATTTGAAACAATTTGGGAGAATTTAAAATAGAGGAAGGTTTGCATACATGTTGGGTTTCCACTTTATTTATTTGCAAATTTCTTAATGCATTTTACATGATGCTCATGAATGCACAAACAACTTTCTAAACAGGGTTAGCAAAATAGGGATGTTACAGCTCTATCCCCCTTACAAGAATCTCGTCCCCGAGATTCCTAAGGTAGGAAAAGAGATTGTAACAAGGACTACACCGGTCTTCAACGAGCTTGTTGATACCACACCGATCTTCTTTTGTTGAGGAAGTTCATCCACGACACCATGAAGAAGTTGACCCACAACACCATGAATGAAGCGCTTCATTTTCTTCCTTTGAAGTTGTTGCTCAACTGCACCTAAAGGAAAGAGGGAATAACACTGGACGGTGGATCTTTACAAAGATCGAGTATCTCATGGTCAACTCATGGAAGGAGTGTTTAAAAACAACTCTTGAGCTAACAAACATGAAACACGTCAAGATAAAGGAGGGGACTGAAGAAGTTTCAAATTTGGTAGGCAATTGCTCCACGCTTGAGAAGAATACAAAGGAACAAGGTAGCGAAGACTTAAATTGCCTTTGATACCATGACGTGGCACTCTTAGATAGGGTGACTCGTGGAAGCACAAATGATTATCCAACCATAGCAACTTTGGATTTAAGAATCATAGTCACTTTTCTGGCATGGGTACATGAAATGATTGTTGTCTACTCAAAAGGTTGGGCCTTAGGTGGCTGACAAATTCACACAACGTGTGAATTGATTGGAACTTCAGGTATAAGCCAAAGTAAGGGGAAAAGCATCGTTGAAAGACGTAGCAAGGATCACCGGGGAGTGAAATTTCCCGAATGAAGTTGTTGTCACCGGAGAAATTATTTCGAGGGATTGACCGGGAGACATTTAGCAACTTTGTTTGTAATGTTCTCCTTGATGTTCTAGAGACCAATATTAGGCTATTGACCAGCCTTCAATAGGTCATCAAGTGAAGGTCAGGCTTCAGAATTGAAAAGACATCATAAGGGCAACTCCTAGAATAAGTCGCACAAGATCCTTATGGAGAGTGGTTATTCTTGTTACTTCAATAATCTTGGCATTAGGTCTTCCGACTAATTGTGTTAACCACGACATCAATATTGCCGGATTTACAAAGAGACCTATGCCATGAATCCTTGAGAACCACTAACCATCATTGCCGCTTGAGATTCAGCTTAGGTTAGGTGTAAAGATATTTCAGACTTATTATGTCCAATTAGAAATTTTCAACAGTTACCACCAAGGTAAAGTCGATAGATTCTTAAGATATGGACCACAATGTCAAGCTCCAAAGGATTGAGCTAGATTGCATAACACATATGGATGCGACTGCCAAAGGCAATTGCGTGCATATGAATTTGCAATGTAACACAAGTGAGTCCTGATGGGGACATCAAAGAAGATTTTGAAGTTCTTAAGCTTCTTCTCTTTCTTGAAAAATCAGTCAGCGGCTTAATGTGCATAGAGGAACTTTTCAAGGAATGGAGGTAACAACCTTGCATCTCAAGATAACTTTGCACTTGCCTGACCAACTTGTGATGATTCCCGAGGGAAACAAAAGGGAACTCTACTCCGATCCAACGGCGACATCTTTCAGCATATGCACGTGAACCAGAGAAGGTTACTTCCAACATCCAGAACACATATTTCATGATAACACAAAGATGGTTCTCAAAACTTTCCAATACTAGTGTCAAACATCCAATATGAATCTTTTAAACTTGGAGGAAATAAGAATGTCGTCGATGGGCTCAACAACAAACTTATCAAGATACTCCAATGAGGGACTCATATTCTATATGGACTCGACAGAAATATTGGTCTGACCAAAGGACATGAAGGTATACTCAGACGAGACACCATGAGTATAAACATCATCCAGATAGTCCTTGGAACTGAGTATGATTTGACGATAGCCCAAACTCAAATCAAATATGGGAAAGGTAGCATATCCACAAGGGAGATATTTTCCGACTTCAACACAAACAACACTAGACATCCCTTTATGAAGGAAGAAGGTTAGATAGAGCTTTTGTCTTTCAACTCTCCAAGTTATTGCTTGAGCTCAACCAACTATTCCCGGATATCCAGTAATGTTTCTTGGAGAAAGGAGTAGTTCAAAGAACCAACTTACTCATGAACTCGTTAACACGGTCATGTGGCAACATGGTGATACTTCTAGAAAGACCTCCAGAATATCACGAACCACCGGTATATCACTGAATTCAAGAGGAGAACTTGCTTTACAAAGCAAACGATATGGTCTTGAGAGCTTCAGCATAAACCTAAATCTTTGACCGAAGATGTGCCTGAATAAATGGAATTGGCAAC
This sequence comes from Lolium multiflorum, assembly GCA_030979885.1. Taxonomy (NCBI): domain Eukaryota; kingdom Viridiplantae; phylum Streptophyta; class Magnoliopsida; order Poales; family Poaceae; genus Lolium; species Lolium multiflorum. The sequence goes on from CM061750.1 coordinate 161,303,760, forward strand.
ACGATCAAACTTCGCTTAATAGTTGGTGAACCAACCATGCTAAGAATGACACAAATGTCCTTGGATTTCGAAGCAATGAGAATTGCTAAGAATCTCAGATGGCCACATCAATACGCAAACCCCAACATTCCCAAGCACAGACAGCTCGGAGGAAGGGCGAGTAAAGATATGTAAGAGCATCACTTCATCAATAAGGCCATGAGACTCAGCACGACCTCATGATATAAAAGAGGGTGATACTCTAAGGTAGAACAGAACAAAAGCTAATGACGCCTCTTAATCTACAGATTACAAGACTTTGACCAAGTCTTTGAAATGGACAAGGTACTGGAGTTTGTTTCTCATGACATACCGAAGTGGAATGTATTGACGAACCACAAGAGTAACATGCACTAGAGACACCAATGCACATTTACCACTTGGATGCTAACTAGCAGACAAAGGTTGGAAAGCAACTAAAGAGGAGGAACACAATCAGGATCGGAATTCCTGAGATGTAGATGCACAAGATAACATTTTAGAGAAACTCATGCTAAAAAGGGAGGTGTGGCGGAATCACAGACATAGATATGAGACTCACACTTGTTGTGATCCACTTGGTTCGATGAAAGAACCTCTGCGATAACTAGTGGAAAGGAAAGATCTGTATTGCCGCAATTCATCATGGCAATAACCACAAGCTTGAAGGCTAGTTTGATTTGAATTTAGCCATCCTGATGTAATGTTTGTACATTAACACCAATGTTCAATGGCATGGATCTTGGGTTAAAGGCCAACTTCACGTACTAAGATTCAAACACTTGAATCCAGCACAATCGGGGACCTTCGGTTCAAGTCCAAGGGTTAAAAACCGAGAAAGGAGTAACTACTAGATGAGTGACACAGAGGACACTACGATGTAGTAATCACAGTGTAGCTTCTAGAAGACATGCATAGCTTCCGGAAGTACCAAGCAAATAAAGAGGAGGCATTCAAGGCGAAAGGAAACCTCGAAGCCTAGAACAGAATGATGTGGAACCCACAAAATAGAGAGATCATGATGGAAAGGAATCTCCCCGTTGAAACAAAATAAAACAAAGAGGAAACAAAGAACGCACACGACTCTAGATAACTCTGCACTAGGTCAACTGGTTAAGAAACGATCCGCCCTTGAGGCACCTAAGTTTGAAAGACTAGAAGAGACAGGAAAACTTTCAAATCAAAACAAGGTAAGGAACCTTAGAATTAGAGCGATACCAGATAAGGAGTAAAAAGAATCCTAATCACATTTTCGCAAATACTTTTCACAAACACTAGACTCAACTTCGACCAGTTAACAAGGGTTTCCTACAGGCAGTCCTGCTCTGATACCAAAACCTGTGGCACCCCCGGGATCAGGGTTAGACAAATACCGGATCTTCGTCCGACATAAGCCTAACCTAGAGCTCGAGAGACTACAGTGAGAGAATCGGTAACACAACAGTGACTCTAGGACTCAAAAAGTAATACGAGCTCATAACTGAGCGAAGAACCAAAGTATTACAAGCAGAGGTCACTGACCTGACATTTCATCAATCAACGGAAGCGAAGTTATGCTATTCTAAATAGCAAGATAGCAAAAGGCCTAAGAGGCCAGAGCATAACGGCGACGTCCCAGCCCATAGATTCCAGGCTGCCACCTGGGAACCCCAAGCTACTCGTCGATGTCGACTAGAAACCACCATCTGTTGGAGCGACTTCGTCTGAAACAAAAGCATGCAAAGCTGAGTACAGGGACTCAACAAGACTTAGTACAACCTTTTAGCAAAGCGGGTATGCGGGCTTTCTGTGGAGCTTCTTTTGCGTAAAGCCAGTTTTCCTTTGTTAAACAAGAGGGAGAAGAAGCTCGACTACTCAGAATCTTTAAAAGGGGATAAGAGAGCGATATCTCTATCTCTATTGATCATCATATTGTATCCACCAAATCTTCATCATCTCGAACCACTATCCTCGGATCACCCCCTCACCCGGAGAAGGTATCCGTAAACACACATTGTTTGCCAAGTTTTACGATCAGGTTAAAGTTCTCTATGATCTCCACGTCCGTTCCCAAGTCGTCCGTAACCGTGGACACGGCTTTTCGAAAAGATTCATAACCCTGCAGGGGTGCACAACTTTACCCACACGTACCAACCGACTCTTAATGCCAAATTATTAGCTCTCTTCCTTGGAAAGCCAGCAGAGGGTGGTTGACCACGACCTTTACCTTGCTGTCGCCGAGACCATGAGTCACGCGCTAAGGATTGTTCCGCCGTAACGGGTCAAGTCCCGAAGTCGGTCCTTAACGATGTGTGCCGAGGTGGGTTTCCCCAGAGGCCGCAACCTCCAGCCACCTAGACCACGCTTACCTACATGTTATGTACCTTTCCCCCAAGCAAAATGCAATGCATATGACCAGGTAACGCGCAAACTATGTGACTCATGGAATCTACTAGGCAAGTTAGTGAGTCGAGAGGGTACCATAATAGGGCCTCGCGTGGTTGTACGCTCAGTCTTGGTTCAAGAGGCGAGAACTCGGTTCCTAGGGTCGGCAGAAACGAAACAACCCACCACATCCCAATGTGGCCTCTCGTCTGAGCCTTTAATCATGTTTATCAATATCTCTATACTTACCACGTCAACCTGTCATGCTAGTTTCATTCATTGTATGACTCCAGTCCGAAGACCGGAGTAGCAGCGTAACAAACTAAGCATGGCTAAGCATAAAGATATAAAGGCTCTAGCGATGCACACATGCCAAACCTAGTTATGCTAGGAGTAGTGGATCAGGGTATTTGAGGCTACAAGGGTGGAACATGCAATAGATAGGGTAACTCTACCTATCGATAAAAGAGTTGAATCGTATGCAATATGTAAGAACCAGAGTAAAAGCATTTCGAAATCATATATGAACCAGGCTAGGGCTTGCCTTTGTCCCTGACAAAGAGATATGGAATCTTCGGAGATCTTGTGCTTGACTTGTTCGTCGATGGACAAGTATTGATCTGCGTCGTTGTCGGACTTCATCGTCTCGAACTCGTGCACTATCGATCGCGAAGAAGCAAACACTAGAAAGAGAGAAATAACAATCAACACATGGCATCGATGCAATGCGCATACAAAGATGATGATATGACATGTTAAAGGTATGGAAACTAACCCTAATACATCATTCTCAAATTAAATGGAATTCGAATGCATAAAACATTGCATTTCGATGACTTCCATAAAGTGTTATTTCGTTATTCTAACAAAATTGTTAATTGAAGTTGTTTAACTATGCATGATGATAGCATAAGTAGATAGGTTTCATTTTTCTGATCATTTTGACATATTATACTCCTTTTTCTAAATTAAATTGAATTAGAGTTAAACATTTTCTGAAAATTAGAAAAAGGAAAATATGACGTGGGCATGACGTCATGATGACGTCAGCCATGCCATGAGCTCCCAGTAGAGCTCGGCCGGATTTCAATCCGCCGAGCCGGAGGGCGATAGGGGCATGCGCTAGGGGGGAAAGGGGCAGGTTGACGCGGGCAACCATTTGGCGGGGGCGCCGCCCGCCAATGGTCGCCGGAGCGACGACGGCGGCGATGGCCGGCGGCCGAGCACGCAGGTGCTCGTCGCGGGGGCGGACCAGAGCAAGAGGGAGAGGGATAGGGGGTCCAGGAGGACCGCTAGCTCACCAGGAGCGCGGGGAAGTTGACGGCGAGGCCGTAGGTGGCCGGATGGCGACGCCATGGTCGTCGGAGGCGGTGGCCGGCCGCGGGGAAGATGGGTTCGGGGTGGGCGATGCTGGGGCTCCCCGGCCGATTCCTTCGACGGGGAGGTCGAGGACGACGAGGCGGAGCTGATGGCGGTCATGGCTGGGCGCGGGGGTGGCCAGAGCGACGGCGAGAGAGATATGGCCGGGCTAGGGTTCCGCGCGCGTAGAGAGAAGAAGAGAGGGCCAGGGGAGGGGGAAGATAGGGATGAGGGGGGGGGCGTCGAGGGAGGGAGGGCGCAGGACGTCTCCTGGACGGGGCGGCGAAGCAGGAGGTGGCGGCGTTGGGCGCGCAGGGCAGGGCACGCAGGTGCCTGCTTGTGCGAGGAAGAAGACAACGGGCGTTTTGCCCATAGCCCCTGGCTTTTTGGGAAAACTCTAGAAAAATTTAAAATGGGGCAAAATCAATTAGATTTTGGCATTTTGCAACCCTTTAGAGATACGAAATAACTTAAAAAACTTTAGGGGAAATATTTTCCTTCCTCATGTATTTGAGGTTCCACATATTCTGGTTTTCAAGATTTGAAACAATTTGGGAGAATTTAAAATAGAGGAAGGTTTGCATACATGTTGGGTTTCCACTTTATTTATTTGCAAATTTCTTAATGCATTTTACATGATGCTCATGAATGCACAAACAACTTTCTAAACAGGGTTAGCAAAACAGGGATGTTACAGCTTACTAGGGACTCCTTGTTGTTTACATAACACACATGTATCAATGTTTCGGTTAATACAATTATAGCATGGTATGCAAACATTATCATAAACACAAAGATATATTATAATAACCATTTTATTATTGCCTCTTGGGCATATCTCCAACACTTACTCAGGAAACACAGAGATATCATATCATATTAGTGCGACAAAGAATTATTTAACATGTGCATCCTAGTGTTAGTTAGAGTCCAATGGCATCCCATTTGCTGGCCACTACAATTCCAACAACAAAAATACATTGTTGGCCACTACAATTCCAAGCCGCAGATATATCGTTGATCGTTGAACTGTAACAAATTTCGGTGTTGTGGTGTGATTGATTCGTTTGGGGCCTCCAACAATTGCACACATGAACCCAAGCGAGAAAGCTCAAATTAAACCCCTGATGAAAGTACACAATTCAATCCTTGACGAGGGTGCTCCTCGGCAATGCCCACCTTTTGGGGCTTAGGGTTGACGGAATCCCGCAGGCTGGCACGAGACATCGGATACCAAACAAACGGGGAGAGAGATTTACCCAGGTTCGGGGCCCTCGATGAGGTAAAACCCTTACTTCCTGCTTGTCTGATCTTGATTATTGAAATTATCGGGTTACAATGGGGTAGACGAAGGCTAAGACTACGATCTCGTCGAGAGGCTAAGATTTCTAATGACCTAGCTCTAGACTTGCGGTGGTTCTAGCTGCGGTGATTGTGTGTCCCTCAAACCCTCTCCTGGCCTTATATTGCAGGCCAGGTCTCGAGAGTTTTGTCCGGGTTCGACTAGGTTACAAAGAGTTCTACCTCTAATCTTTCCTTATTCTTCGTATTCTTGCCTTGTTTCTCAAGAATCCTTCTTTGCAACCGACATAACGGCCCATCTTGGCCGATGGATCATCTTCATGGGCCCCTGGTTGGGCCGTAGGAGGTAGCATAACATTGGTTACCCGAAGGGTAATGCCCACATCAGTAGCCCCCGAGTGACTGGCCGAAGTAAAGCTTCGGGCAGGGACTAAAATTGTCTTCTGTCGAACATCCATAATTGTCGGAAGATCTTGATCTCTTGAAATAGAAAGCTCATTTTTATAGGGTGCGCGTCCAGCGCTCCCGATGGGAGTAGCCCCTGAGTCTAGGCACGGATGCTTGCAATCGTGTGTAGACTCAAGTTGTACTACTCGAAAGTTTTCGGTTGTCGATGTTTTCTGCAAACTGTAACAGTCATCCGATATCTTTTTTATATCGGGTCTTTAATAACTTCGAGTAAAGTCACGCCAATTGACAGTACGTAAGGGATTTGAGTAACGTGCCTAGTTTTACTCGATAAATCGATGCTGGTTAACTGCCGACAGCAAGACAATGTTTCTCTACTCAGAATCAAGTCCCCGGGCATGATTCTGGATCTTCTGAAATCTTCGAGTCCATAACTTTTATCGGGTGCGTGTCCAGCGCTCCCGATGGGAGTAGCCCCCGAGTCTAGGGACGGATGCTTGCAACCGTGCGTAGACTTAAGTCGAGCAACCTGATGCTATAATTTCCTTCAGATGCTTCATGAAGAGTCGATACTTTTGGTGACATCATCAGTGATGTGGCTACTGCGGCGGTCCGATTGATAGGATGTGACCTGACAGGCCCACCCTTCTTTTAAGTGGTCAGTTAGGAAATGACTTGCCCATGCGCATTGACCGAGGCGCCTCCTCGATTTCCGCGCGTGGTGGAGAAAATGTCCTTTGTTATGATGGATGCAACGACACGTGGTGACCTAATCATAGATATCTTTGGTAACTTCCCTTTTTTAAAGGACAAGGAAAAAATTACTCCCTTCGTTCTTCTCTTTCACAGCTTCCCTTCTTCCTTCGCTCTTCTTCCTCATAGCTACCGTGCCGCCGCCATTCTTCAATCTGCTTTCACTTCCCAAGCGCACCCGGAGATGGTGAAAAAGAAAAGCTCCACTATCGCCGCCGGCGCCACATCTAGCGGCGTCACTGCCAAGGTTACATCTAGTGCACCAAAGAGGGGCGCGCCGGAAGTTTCCGCCACGGCACCGGCGCCCGGCGATTGGCCTGCCTCAACGACGACGAAGCGCGACGAGAAGAAAGCTCGTAGCCTTGGTTTGATTTCCGCTGATGAGGGGAACGTCATTCTTCCAGGTTCGGCCTCGCGCCCCAATCCTCCTGCCGGTTTTACTGTGATGTTCATATCGTTCCGGTACCGTGGTTTATCTCTGCCTGCCCACGAGTTTCTCCGGCCTCTTCTCCACCTGTACGAGATTCAATTTATATAATTGACTCCCAATTCTATCCTGCATCTTGCTATTTTCATTACCCTCTGTGAGGCCTTTCTTGGCATTGAACTTCACTGGGGTTTGTGGAAAAAGATCTTCTTTGTTAAACGCTATAATAGTAGTGGCGGTTCCTTTGTCACTGGTGGTGTTGGATTCGTTGTTCGCAAGGAGGCGAATTACTTCAATCTAAGAATGAGAGAGTCATTTCAAGGGTGGAGGCTGAAATGGTTCTATCTCAAGCACTCATCGGTAGCTAAAATGCGCTTGCCGAAGTTTGTCGATGTTCTTGATGCTGTGCCGAAGAAATCTTGGAAGAATACACTGACACCCGAAGAAAAGCCTGCAGTCGATAGATTGTTTGACAGAATTCTTCCGATGAAGGAATCTGACGGCCAGACTATGATGTGTACTAAAATAGCGGATTTTTTTCCTAAAACGCCGTATACAACCAATTATGTCCAGAGCCCACCCGATGTGGTTATATTCGGGTCCTATGGATGAAACTAGAGTCAATGTTGAAGAGTTATCTGAGAAGGAACTATTGGATGAGGTCAGACGTTTGACTCATTTTATCCAAGAGGACTCGATTCCACTTCTAGCTCTTCAAGAGCCTTTCGATTCCGACCATCAACCAAATGAGATGATTCCCTTCTCTTTGTTCATAATATCATTTGTATCCGATATAAGCCCTTCTTCTTTTGTTAAATCTTCACTTGAACTGATAGGTCCTGTCAACTGCCGAATGCTTTCCGAATGTGTCGGATGAAAACCTTGAAGAGGGTGATTCTACAGCCCCTATAGAATCATGTGCCGAAGAAAACGAAGTTTTTGAAGATGAAGACAATGATCCTGCGAATTCTGAAGCTCTTTCTACAGATCATAGATCCTTCGCTGATGACTTAAGTGATATAGTGGAGTCAAATCATGACAATGATGCTGATCATGCTCCCTTTGTTGATGCAGCTCCGGAGAAAGCTAGCGCTCACCCGCCGAAGAGACCCTCTAGCGGCTTCGCAAACGAGGATGATCTGCTCGACTTGTAAGTTTCTTCTATTACTCCAAAACTTCCTTTGTATTCGATTACTTATTCTGATTGATTTATATACTTATAGCGATGAAGGCTTCATAGATCCTCCTTCGAACAAGGCGAAGACGATCCCCAGCAGGCCAACTCCCGCAGCTTCTGAAGCTTCTGCTCGAGCGGCAGCTACAGCTGCTCAACCTTCAACAGCTTCTTCCCTTTCTAAAGGGAAGGATATTCATTCGACAGTTGCTTCCGTAGTTTCTCCTTCTCCCTCAGAAAAACCTGTAAGTATTTCGTTTTTCTTGATGATGATTCTGCTTCTATCAACCCCCGAGTCTATATTCAACTTCTTGCAGCTGAATGTGGACTTTGAAAATATATATTACTGTTTAACAGGTGCTAACTTTGACTTTTGTCTTCTTCTTCTTTTTATAGGACATTCAAACGGTCATCACTGCTTTGAAGGGTTTTGCCTCCCAGTTCTCTTCGCTTGAAGCCGATAAAGTTCGCCTTCAAGAGGAGGTTCAATCTACTTCTTCAAAGCTTGACAATGCAGTGAAAATGGCTGCCGCTGCCTGCCAAAATGCAGATTCCTTGAAAAAGGAACTTGACCAGCTGAAGAAGAAGCTGAAGGAGGATTAAAAGGAGAGGGTTGAAGCCGAAGCCCAAAGGAAAGAGAAAGAGGGCCTTCTTCGCCAATCCATTTTGGCTTTGCTTAGTAATCTTCAATTCTATCGCTTATCTTTTGCAGAGGCTGCCGATATTCCTGCTGGTCCCATGGACAAGCTCCTGGATAATTCTCCTGTCGACACTCTGTCCATGGCAATCGAGTCTGGTGAGCTCATCCGAGCTCTTCAGAAGAAGAACAAGGGAGTTATGTCGAGGCTGCATGCCATGATCTTTCCAAAGGCCAATCAAGAGAAGTTGCTGGAGCAGCTAACGGACGCTTTCGTCGTGGACACCGAAGCTACTATCGAGGTATTCAAACGTACCTCGCGTACCTACGGCGCTCTCCTTGCTTTCCAGCTTATGATGGGGCACGGCTTTAAGGCCGATATGGAGCTGATGACAAAGGAGCTGTCGAAGGACCAAGACGGGCAAGCTATTGACCTTAGCCTTTTCAAAGCATCAGCGCGCAAATGCACACTGCAGCTTCTTGAATTGGTTTCAGCTAACAAGTCATCTGCTGGGAAAGTTGGCCTAAGTTTATCGACCCAGACCCAGGCTCCTTGATTTTCTTTTTGTCACTTTGTAATCTTCACCGTTTGGTTTGAACAATTCCTTTTTAAAGGCCTTTTGATAGTAATGAATTCCGTGCTGGCAGTGTTGCCGGTATCTCCTTGTTTTAATCGTGATGTTCTTGGCCTTTGAATGTATGCTTCCGATGGGAGTGAGATCAATTGATATTATATATACTCCTTGACACACTTAATGGTGTATCTTGCAGGTGACTCCTGTACCTTCCTTAGCCGAAGGTTCTTCGGCTAATGATTCTAGAAACGATCGGCTTCAACGCATGAAGACCCGTATTCTCCAGATGGAAAAAGATATCCGTGGTATTCATGCCATGGCTGCTATTATAAATAAGAAAGGCGAGCTATCCATTGATGCAGAATGATACGCACTCAGTGAATGGCAAAAAGCAACAGAAAGCTTGAACTGCAAGTGTTTGCCTCTTCCTTAGCTTCTTTGGTACCGCCAGGAATTTCTTTCTGATGTCATCTCTGTCATTGCTTTTGATAGTCATAGCTCTGAATTTGTTGGAAGAGAACACGCGCATGCATGAACGTGTAAATTTTTGACCTGTCTAGCACATTTTGATGAAGTATTTTGGAAGAATCAATCGAAGGCTGCTACTGTGCAAAATTTCAAGATCGGGTACAACAAGTACATCGATTCTTTGATAAGTGTTATACTGGCTTGAAGATGATATGGAAAACGATGTTTCCTCTGAATGAAACCCCTCCAACATTGTTGACTTTGATGTCGAAGTTTAGTAACGCCAAAAAGGTCCGGAAGTTAATTCGTGCTCAACTTCTCGCAGGAGCCGAAACTGCTTTTGCCTTTGTGCTATCGAAACATCCTTCGGCAAATTTGATGAAAATTGCATTCGCTGATGGTGATGTAAGCCAATATTATCCTGCTGTGAAAGTCCCCGCTTCCATTGTAATTGAGAGGCTCTAAGATAACTCAAATGTAGATGATCAAGAAGAATAGCTTCAATAATATTTGTATTTGTATTATACTATTAACTTTGATGTAGCCGTTATTTGTTGCAGCCGAATATTCGGGTGCAAGTTTATTCATGTGTATGATATAATTTTACTTAATATAGTGGAGATGTTATATTTGCCACTTTTGGCTAAATATCACTGATGTCTACGGGAGCTTCTATTCTTGTAGACAGTGTTGGGCCTCCAAGAGCAGAGGTTTGTAGAACAGCAGCAAGTTTCCCTTAAGTGGATTACCCAAGGTTTATCGAACTCGGGAGGAAGAGGTCAAAGATATCCCTCTCAAGCAACCCCGTAATCACAAAGCAAGAAGTCTCTTGTCCCCAACACACCAAATACACTTGTCGTGTGTATAGGTGCACTAGTTCGGCGAAGAGATAGTGAAATACAAGTAATATGAATGTATATGAGTGGTAATAGCAATCTGAATAAAATATGGCAGCGAGTAAACATGCAGCAAAACAGGAAACAAACGGAGATTCGATGCTTGGAAGCAAGGCCTAGGGATCCTGCTTTCACTAGTGGACACTCTCAACAATGATCACATAATAGGACTACTCTACACTCTTTTGTTGGATGATGAACGCATTGCGTAGGATTACACGAACCCTCAATGCCGGAGTTAACAAGCTCCACAATGCAATGTTCATATTTAAATAACCTTAGAGTGCAAGATAGATCAACATAATTACACCAAGAACTAACATAGCATGCACACTATCACCATCATGCATATGTAGGAGGAATAATACACATCAATACCATCATAGCAATAATTAACTTCATAATCTACAAGAGATCATAATCATAGCCTATGCCAAGTACTCACACGGTGCACACACTATCACCATTACACACGTGGAGGAGGAATAGAGTACTTTAATAACATCACTAGAGTAGCACATAGACGATATTCAACTAGATCACATAAAGAGAGAGATGAACCACATAGCTACGCGGAGCCCTCAGCCCCGGGGTGAACTACTCCCTCCTCATCATGGAGGCAGCGATGGCGGTGAAGATGGCGGTGGAGACGGCGGTGGAGACGACTCCGGGGCAATTCCCCGTCCCATAGGTGCCGAACAGAGAGTTCTGTCCCCGAATCTTGATTTCGCGATGGCGGCGGCTCTGGAAGGTTTTTCTCCGTATCGTGGTCTCTCGCGGTGTTTTTAGGTCGGGAGGCTTAAATAGGCGCCGAGAGGGAGTCGGAGGGGCCACGGGGTGCCAGACCATAGGGGCGCCCCCCGGCCCGCGCCGGGGTGTGGTCCGGGGCCCCCCTCCCTCCCCTCTCCGGTCTCTGAAGCTTCCGGGAAAATAGGAACTTTGGCGGTGATTTCGTTCGATTCCGAGAATATTTCGTTAGGATTTCGAAACCAAAACAGCAGAAAAACAACTGGCCTTTCGGCATCTCGTCAATAGGTTAGTTCCGGAAAACGCATAATAATGACATATAATGTGTATAAAACATGTAGATATCATCAATAAAGTGGCATGGAACATAAGAAATTATAGATACGTTTGAGACGTATCAAGCATCCCCAAGCTTAGTTCTGTCGTCCGAGCAGGTAAAACGATAACAAATGATAATTTCTTAAGTGACATGCCATCATAGCCTTGATCATACTATTGTAAAGCACATGAGATGAATGCAGAGATTCGAAGCAATGATGAGGATAATGAGTAAACAAATGAATCATATAACAAAGACTTTTCATGAATAATACTTTCAAGCCAAGCATCAATAAGTCTTGCATAAGAGTTAACTCTTAAGCAATAAATTCTTGGTAGAAAGCTTTGAAACAACACAAAGGAAGATATAAGTTTCAGCGGTTGCTTTCAACTTTAACATGTATATCTCGTGGATAATTGTCAACACAAAGTAATATAACAAGTGCAATAGGTAAACATGTAAGAATCAATGCACACAATTTACACAAGTGTTTGCTTCTAGGATAGAAAGAATAGGTAAACTGACTCAACAATAAGGTAAAAGAATGGTCCTTCAAAGAGGAAAGCATTGATTGCTATATTTGTGCTAGAGCTTTGATTTTGAAAACACATAGAGAGCATAAAAGTAAAGTTTTGAGAAGTGTTTGTTGTTGTCAACGAATGGTAGCGGGTACTCTAACCCCCTTGCCAGCAAACCTTCAAAGAGCGGCTCCCATTTTATTTTGTTTTTGGGTGGCACTCCTTCCAACCTTTCTTTCACAAACCATGGCTAACCGAATCCTCGGGTGCCTGCCAACAATCTCATACCATGAAGGAGTGCTTTTTTTATTTTAGTTTTATTATGTTGACACTCCTCCCCACCTTTGCTTTCTCAAGCCATGGCTAACCGAATCCTTCGGGTGCCGTCCAACAATCACATACCATGGAGGAGTGTCTATTTTTGTTAATTAATTTGGGACTGGGAATCCCATTGCCAGCTCTTTTTGCAAAATTATTGGATAAGCGGATGAAGCCACTAGTCCATTGGTGAAAGTTGCCCAACAAGATTGAAAGATAAACACCACATACTTCCTCATGAGCTATAAAACATTGACACAAATCAGAGGTGATAAATTTTGAATGGTTTAAAGGTAGCACTCAAGCAATTTACTTTGGAATGGCTGAGAAATACCATGTAGTAGGTAGGGTGGACACAAATGGCATGAATATTGGCTCAAGTGTTTGGATGCATGAGAAGTATTCCTCTCGATACAAGGTTTAGGCTAGCAAGGTTATTTGAAGCAAACTCAAGTATGAAATGGTGCAGCAAGACTCACATATAAACATATTGTAAACATTATAAGACTTTACATCGTCTCCTTGTTGTTCAAACACCTCAACCAGAAAATATCTAGACTTAGAGAGACCAATCATGCAAACCAAATTTTAACAAGCTCTATGTAATTATTCATTAATGGGTACAAGGTACATGATGCAAGAGCTTAAACAAGATCTATATGAGCACAACAATTGCCAAGTTTCACATTATTCAAGACATTATACCAATTACTTCATGTAGCATTTCCCGTTTCCAACCATATAACAATTAACGAAGCAGTTCAACCTTCGCCATGAAAATTAAAAGCTAAGAACACATGTGTTCATACGAACCAGCGGAGCGTGTCTCTCTCCCACACAAGGATGAACTTATTCAGAGAACTAAGATAACAAAACAAAAACAAAAGTAAAAGCACACAGACGCTCCAAGTAAAGTACACAAGATGTGACCGAATAAAAATATAGTTTCAAGAGAAAGAACCTGATACTTTGTCGATGAAGAAGGGGATGCCTTGGGCATACCCAAGCTTAGATGCTTGAGTCTTCTTGAAATATGCAGGGGTGAACCACGGGGCATCCCCAAGCTTAGAGCTTTCACTCCTCTTGATCATAGTATATCATTCTCCTCTCTTGACCCTTGAAAACTTCCTTCACACCAAACTTCAAGCAAACTCATTAGAGGGTTAGTGCACAATTAATAATTCACTCATTCAGAGGTGACACAATCATTATTTTCACTTCTGGACATTGCATAATGCTACTGGACATTAGTGGATCAAAGAAATAAATCCAACATAGCAAAAGAGGCAATGCGAAATAAAAGGCAGAATCTGTCAAAAACAGAACAGTCCGTAAAGACGAATTTAGAAATGGCACCAGACTTGCTCAAATGGAAAAACTCAAAACTAATGAAAGTTGCGTACATATCTGAGGATCACGCTCGTAAATTGGCAGATTTTTTCAAATTTTCTACAGAGAATTGTGCCCAGATTCGTGACAGACAGCAATGCTGTTTCTGCGCAGCGATCCCAAATATAACATCAACTTTGACATAGAAACTTTACTTGGCACAAAAACATGATAAGGAGAGGTTGCTACAGTAGTAAACAACTTCCAAGACTCAACAAAACAAAAATTGCTGTAGTAAAATAAACACATGGGTTATCTCCCAAGAAGTTCTTTCTTTATAGCCATTAAGATGGGCTCAGCAGTTTTAATGATACACTCGCAAGAAATAGAAGTTGAAGCAAAAGAGAGCATCAAGAGGCAAATTCAAAACACATTTAAGTCTAACATGCTTCCTATGCATAGGAATCTTGTAAATAAACAAGTTCATGAAGAGCGTAACAAGCATAGGAAGATAAAACAAGTGTAGCTTCAAAAATTTCAGCACATAGAGAGGCATTTTAGTAACATGAAAATTTCTACAACCATATTTTCCTCTCTCATAATAACTTTCAGTAGCATCATGAGCAAACTCAACAATATAACTATCACATAAAGCATTCTTATCATGAGTCTCATGCATAAAATAATTACTACTCCCAACATAAGCATAATCAATTTTATTAGTTGTAGTGGGAGCAAATTCAACAAAGTAGCTATCAAATATAGGAGGTATATTGTAATCATAATCAAATTTATCCTCCATAACAGGTGGTAACAAAAGACTACTATCATTATAATCATCATAAATAGGAGGCAAAGTATCATCAAAGTAAATTTTCTCCTCAATGCTTGGGGGACTAAAAATATCATGCTCATCAAAACCAGCTTCCCCAAGCTTAGAATTTTCCATAGCATTAGCAACAATGGTGTTCAAAGCATTCATACTAATAACATTCCCATTATCATGCATATAAAGTTCCATGGGTTTTTTAATTCTTTCTTCAAACACATCATGTCCTAATTCAAGATAAAGTTCATAAAGATCTCTCATTTTATTGTTGTCTTCCATTATGCCTAACTAGTGTAAACAAGAAACCAAATGTCGCAATTGCAGAGTCTAAAGGAAATAGCTTCGAGTACTTACAACGGCGCCGGAAAATAGCTTGGTAGCCGAGATCCGGAGTGTGAGTACCTTTTACCTTTCCTCCCCGGCAACGGCGCCATAAAAGTGCTTGATGTCTACGGGAGCTTCTATTCTTGTAGACAGTGTTGGGCCTCCAAGAGCAGAGGTTTGTAGAACAGCAGCAAGTTTCCCTTAAGTGGATTACCCAAGGTTTATCGAACTCAGGAGGAAGAGGTCAAAGATATCCCTCTCAAGCAACCCCAATCACAAAGCAAGAAGTCTCTTGTGTCCCCAACACACCAAATACACTTGTCGGTGTATAGGTGCACTAGTTCGGCGAAGAGATAGTGAAATACAAGTAATATGAATGTATATGAGTGGTAATAGCAATCTGAATAAAATATGGCAGCGAGTAAACATGCAGCAAAATAGTAAACAAACGGAGATTCGATGCTTGGAAGCAAGGCCTAGGGATCCTGCTTTCACTAGTGGACACTCTCAACAATGATCACATAATAGGACTACTCTACACTCTTGTTGGATGATGAACGCATTGCGTAGGATTACACGAACCCTCAATGCCGGAGTTAACAAGCTCCACAATGCAATGTTCATATTTAAATAACCTTAGAGTGCAAGATAGATCAACATAATTACACCAAGAACTAACATAGCATGCACACTATCACCATCATGCATATGTAGGAGGAATAATACACATCAATACCATCATAGCAATAATTAACTTCATAATCTACAAGAGATCATAATCATAGCCTATGCCAAGTACTCACACGGTGCACACACTATCACCATTACACACGTGGAGGAGGAATAGAGTACTTTAATAACATCACTAGAGTAGCACATAGACGATATTCAACTAGATCACATAAAGAGAGAGATGAACCACATAGCTACAGCGGAGCCCTCAGCGGGGTGAACTACTCCCTCCTCATCATGGAGGCAGCGATGGCGGTGAAGATGGCGGTGGAGACGGCGGTGGAGACGACTCCGGGCACCGTCCGGCAGGGTGCCGGAACAGAGAGTTCTGTCCCCGAATCTTGATTTCGCGATGGCGGCGGCTCGGGAAGGTTTTTCTCCGTATCGTGGTCTCTGGCGGTGTTTTTAGGTCAGGGAGGCTTAAATAGGCGCCGAGAGGGAGTCGGAGGGGCCACGGGGTGCCTGCACCATAGGGGGGCGCGCCCCCCGGCCCGCCGGGGTGTGGTCTGGGCCCCCCGGCTCCCCTCCGTCCCTCCGGTGCTCTGGAAGCTTCCGGAAAAATAGGAACTTTGGCGGTGATTTCGTCCGATTCCGAGAATATTTCGTTACTAGGATTTCTGAAACCAAAAACAGCAGAAAACAGAACTGGCCTTTCGGCATCTCGTCAATAGGTTAGTTCCGGAAAACGCATAATAATGACATATAATGTGTATAAAACATGTAGATATCATCAATAAAGTGGCATGGAACATAAGAAATTATAGATACGTTTGAGACGTATCAATCACTTCCTCCTAATTTATCTTCAGATTGTCGGTGGCAAATATTTGTTGTCTAAGAAGCAAATCTTGATGCTCTTAGCATTTTTTAGGCATCGGTATTGTGATGCTATTGTTCGAAAGTTAACGGTGGCGAATTCTTTGAGCGATAAGGTCTTGTTGCGGGTTCGATGAACCCGTAGTAATCGCAACTTCGCCCCAACCGATGATGTAAATTTTGGCGGCAGCCCCCGAGCGAATCGAGGGAACTATGCCTCTCGTTGACTCCGTCGCTCTTTAGTACCTCTTTGTTCGATGTACCGGCATGGGTCTTTTTGTAAGTAGTTTTATCCTTGCGATCAACAGCACTCACTTATTGTTGAGGCTTCAGCAAAGGATACTTATATATTGTTGTAAGTCCCGTTTGATTACCATCCATTGCAGCGCTCATATATTTTCGAGCCTTTAGATGGTAATTTCGGGTATAACTATTGGAAGCAACCCTCGATCTTTTTTTATCGAGTTCACTTGTTGAAGTCAATATTCACGGTACTGTGCGAAATAATCTTGAAGAACTTGCTCGGCTGTCCCGAATCAATTCGAATAAATGAAACTTGGGTCTTTATTAATAAGTCTATGATGATGATATAAGCTAATACTGCTATGGCTAAAAAATCCTTATTGAAAGAAAATTTCTATGAGAAAATAAAGATTCATAACGCCGCCAGTATTCTTTATGCAAGAGGAGGGTCCTTCTTATCTTAGTTCTTGTTCAGGGAGCCGATAGCTCTAGAGGTGCCGATGATTTCTGGAGTGGTGCTGATGGTTTCCTTAGGAGTACTTGCGACAAGCGCCAGAGTGTTAACGTCTTCGGCTGAGGCCTTATCATCAAATGCCAAAGGCGCAACCACTGGAACTCCCAATGCGGGGTCATCTGGTTTCTTTTTCGACTTCTTGACGTTGTCATCCTCCTTGAGTTTGAAATCTTTATCTCGAGAGGTTAGTTGTTTAGAGGGGAAGTCGATAGCTTCCTGCTTCACTCCAAACTTAGCAACGATCTTCTGAAACTCGCGATCACAGTTATCCGAGCGAGAGAAACTTCCATTGACTGTGATATTGGTCCCATTGTTGCCTGGCATCTTGAGCTTGAGGTACGCATAATGCGGCATAGCCATGAACTTGGCATAGGATGGTCTCCTGAGTATAGCATGGTACTGTGATTCCCAATTCACTACCTCAAATTTGATCCTTTCTTTCCGGAAATTTTCTGATTTCCCAAAGACGACATTCAAGGAAATCTTGCTAAGAGAATATGCTGGCAAAGTAGGAACGATGCCATGAAAACATGTATCAGATTCTTCTAGCATTTTGGTTGTGATGTCCATGTTTCCGATTGTGTTGGCGAATATCAGATTTAATCCACTTCCACCATCCATGAACACTTTGCTCATACTGAATCCTCCTATTTATGCTTCAACTACCAAGGCAGCATGACCTGGCATTGGGATGGACATCGGATGGTCCACCCTGCTAAACAGGATGCGCTGCAAAGACCAGTCGACATACTCTGGAATATTTGCCATGGTACTTTCTACGAGGTTGATTTCTTGCGTGAGCTTCTTCATCTCTCTTCTCGAAACACCAGTTTTATGAAACATGCTCATCTGTCCCCTTGTTGGGTGAAAGGACTCATTAGGACTACGAGTTTGAACTTGCTGAACTTGGTGCTGAGGTGGGGGTGGTGGTGGATGGTTCGGCTGCTGTGGCTGCCCCCTGCCTGTCTTGTAGAACATCTGCATTTCGATAAACTGTTGACAGTCTCTGAGAAGATGACTCGACTTCTTAGTGTCATCCTTGGGATCGATATATGCATTTATGTAATAGGGAGCATTTAGCTGCTCAGCAAAAGGAAAATCTGGGACCCTTGAAGGTCGCCCCTTGTAATTGCCACGATTGCCTCCCGAATTGTTGCGATTGTTATCTTGACGATCATCACGTCTATCATCATACCGATCATCTCGTTGATCGGAATATCCAGCAGCAACGATGTTACTATCATCGTACTCGCGGTCTTTCCTCTTCTTGCGACAATCTCGTCGATGACCCGAATCATGCCTCGGCTGGTCATCATCTCCGTCGTCACTGCGCGGATGAGGTTTCCTTACATGATCTTCTCCATCAGCCCAACTGTTGGCAATCTCCATCAATTTGGTGATAGTTTTTGGCTTCTTTCGACCAAGTTCTTCAATGTACGATTCCCGTCGAATGCCATCACTGAATGCATCGATTGCTCTATCGATGGAAACATCTTCGGTAGCATTTAATAGTTTAGTAAAACGCCCGATGTACATGCGCATCGATTCTCTCGGCTTCTGTTGACAATGTCGTAGCTCTTCGATTCCGACCGGTCTCTTGTACGTAGCTTGAAAGTTTTTTACGAAAGTGTCGACCAAATCTTCCCAGGACCTGATAGAACCCTTTGGCAAACCTCTCAACCATGCTCGTGCTGAATCTTTCAGGTAAAGTTGCAGGCACTGCATTGCTGCTATTTTATTTCCCTTATGCAAGATAACAATTTGTAAGTAATCATCTATCCAAGAGCTCGGCTCCTGATGCCCGTCATATTTGGCAACATCAGTGGGGGTAGGCTTAAATCTCTTTGGTGGCATCGTCTCCCGAATTTTGTAACTTAAGCAATCGGCTCCTCGCAATTTGCCGTCGTATTCCTGAGTTTCCTCGGAGTCATCGCTATCGTATCCTTCCCTTGCAGCCCGTCGTCGTCGAGCTTTATCAATCCTGCTTTGCGTGATATCATCTCGAGCGTCTTTCGAACGATGCCTGAAACCACTGCTCAGTGTGTATCCTTCTCCTTTCGAGGAACGAGTTTATCAACAAGGATTACAAGGCTTTCCAGAGCACCCCGATGAGCTTGCGCCATGGGCCCATCGGGTGTTGGCTGATGGTTGATCAGATAGGCCGCGAGGTTGGCAGTTGCTCCCTCGACGGTTTTCGGCCTCAGCATGCCTGCGGTGTCCATAGTCATAAAGGATTTGGACAAGTTTGAAGTTATCTCCCTTGCATCATCTTCCGAAAGTTGAGGCATCCTTGGTCGATGTCTTCCTGAACCTTGGTTGCTCAGTGACGCACTAGCATGTGAGGCTCTACGCCGCTCACTGGATTGATTAGCCGCGAGCCACCGTCGATCGAGACCCGCTTGCTCTTTTCACAATCGCACTGATTGCTCTCCAAGATAGAATGATATGCGTTAAGAGTCCCTGTCGAAGTTCCAGAAGGGAGCCAGTATTGTTGGTTATAGCAGCTCGAGCCGCTTCCCACTCTTCCTCAGTAATAGTATAGTCGCTATTATCGTTACTAGAACTGTTCTCAATGTTGCGACGCCTACTGGCACGTGGTGTGCGCTCTCCTTCTTCTCCGTCGCCCGAGGTGAGAATAGCATAGATTTGATGATGCGCCACCTTCCAAGTGGCTGTCCTGGCGATGATGTCGATACTTACCTCATCCGAAGAATAATTGGCACTACAGACGAACAACGTGTCGTCCGAACCTAATCCATGCCTGGTATCGCAGTTTAAGCAATGATATGATGGCAGATCGGATGACATAGAATCATCGGATCCAACGAACATAGATGACGTCGATCGGCGCGGAGTCGATGGCGGTGAAGAGGTTGTCGCTGATGCAGATAACTCAACCGATAGATCGACCGGGACCGGAGTCGACGATGTTGATCCTACCGCTGATGAAGATGGTGTCCTTGTTGTGTTGGAGACGAGCGGATCGGGTAGCCGAAGGATGCCCTCGGCGTTGATGCAGTAGTGGACGCTCCCGAACGTCATGTCCAACCCGCCTTGCAGTTCCGAAAAGATCGAGCGAGAGGAGTCGTTGTGCGGAGTAAACTCGAAGGACCCAAATCGAATCGAGTTCCCCGAGCTTGGTGATGAAGGAGCCGTCGACAACGCCGGTGATGCTGATGAAGTTGCGGACGACATGACTGAAACAGCCAATGACGAGCCTTGTGCCAACAGGTTTCCTACAGATGGCGCCAATTGACGAGGGTGCTCCTCGGCAATGCCCACGTTTTGGGGCTTAGGGTTGACAGAATCCTGCAGGCTGACACGAGACATCGGATACCAAACAAAGGGGGAGAGAGATTTACCCAGGTTCGGGGCCCTCGATGAGGTAAAACCCTTACTTCCTGCTTGTTTTATCTTGATTATCAAAATTATCGGGTTACAATGGGGTAGCCGAAGGCTAAGACTACGATCTCGTCGAGAGGCTAAGATTTCTAATGACCTAGCTCTGGACTTGCGGTGGTTCTAGCTGCGGTGATTGTGTGTCCCTCGGCAGACCCTCTCCTGGCCCTTATATTGCAGGCCAGGTCTCGAGAGTTTTGTCCGGGTTCGACTAGGTTACAAAGAGTTCTACATCTAATATTTCCTTACTCTTCGTCTTCTTGCCTTGTTTTTCAAGAATCCTTGTTTGGAACTGACATAACATCCCACCTTGGTCGATGGATGATCTTCATGGGCCCTTGGTTGGGCCGTAGGAGGTAGCATAACATTGGTTACCCGAAGGGTAATGCCCACATCACTACTACTACACTTGGCAAGCAGATCAGGGCATCAGGTCGTGCAAAACTCGCAGGAGAACCCGACACGGCGGTTGGCGACGTCGAACAACACGCGGTGGTTCTGCTGCTGCATGCTGGCCAACACGTTGAGCCCCGCGTTCACCCCATCTAACGGCCCCGCCGCCATGGCCAGGCACGTGACGCTGCCCGACGAGCTATGGATCATCACGTTCTCCTCTGGCAGGGTCACGGCCGGCCCTCCGGAGAGCGCCAACGCGACGCTCGGCACCCGCACAGTCACGTTGTAGCACGTGTCGAACCCGCCTAGCGGCGCGGACACGGGCACCCGCACCCTGCGCCGGAACGCGTCGCGCATGGCGGCGTACACGGGCCCGAGAGCCGCGTGAACTTGGTGCCGGCGTCGACGATGGTGCCGCCGCTGCCCGTGGCCACTCACCTGAACCTCTAGGGTTGGCACCTCTATGCGGCAAAACATCGAACAATTGCGTGGCGTGAGCGGAGCGGTGCGCGCGAGTGGTGGTGTCGGAGACCGGGTGGCGGCGTGAGCGCAACTACGGCGTCACCGGGGTCGGCGTGGTGCGTGGCGAACGCGATGGCCGGGGAGGCGCGGCTGCAGGTGACGGTGGCAGACTACGTGTGCGGGCCCGGCGGCGCCGACTGTCGCCTTAACCGGGAGGATGGGGACAAGGGAAGGAGGCGCGAGGACTCACCCGCTTGCCGGCAAGCGGGGGGAGCAGCGGTGGCTTGGCGCCGGGGAGCCCGGGGGCGTGGCTACGACCACGGCGGCGGACTGCGGGGGCGTCGATTTGGATAGAGAATGGCGTCGATTTGGAGCGGCTGCAGGGAAGAAACCGTGTTCAAGACCTTTGGTACCGGTTCTCTCCAACAACCGGTACCAAAGGTCACCTTCAACCGGTACCAAAGGATTTTTCTGTTTTGTTGTTTCTATTTCTGTTTTGCTGTTTCTGTTTCTGTTTCCGTTATAAATGTTCATATATACTATATATACTAGTAAAATTGCCCGTGTGTTGCGACGGGATAGCAAAATTTCGACTCCCACCGCTAGTCCGGGGATGTTGATAACGAATGGCGAAGCTTGATAATCCCCATGTAGTTGATGAGCATCTTTGCAGTAGTTGATGGAAAACTCATTTGGCTAGATACTTTTGCTAGTTGTATGTTGGATATATGTTGGTTCCCTTTTAACCTTTGTAGTGTAGGATATGTTATTTGCCCTGTAACTTGGTTTTCGATGCCGAGATCGAGCAGCGGGTTTTCTACCACTTTTATTTCCTTTGTTGGGCATGGTCCATCCCTTTCTTTTCCTTTCTCTTGTTTGTTGTGGAAATTGAACATGTGTATTTCCGTTATGCTTGTAATGGAAAAGGGAAAAAAATCCCAGTTGGAAAAAAAGGAGCGAAGCGGATTTACTGAACCAACCTAAATTGACTAAATTGTCAGGGTTCTTTGGTTTTCAGGGTTTGGTTCAATCATTATGGCCCTTCCACAAGAGTGTCCTATGTAATATAATCCTCATGGTTTTAATCCATAATATGAAATAGCTAGTGGTAGTGATGGTTCCAATTAATCCACCAGACCGAACCAAACCACAAAAATATGAGAATATATAGTGCTTCCTCGTTTAAGATGAACATCTGTACAATATTTTCAAGTTAGGATTGCTTCATATAACCGTGATGTCAAAAGTAACTGAAAATTTTGGCATGTCTCCTGAATTTGGACCACTACGCATCTCACCCAGCTGGTATGGCAATCTCTCTCTGTCAGTATATAGTACATTCAAGTTGTGAATATCTGTCATTTCAGACTGTCACCAATGTCATAATTTTTCATCTTTTCTATAAGTCCACATGTTCTATACAAATTGGAAAACTACAAGCAGATGTAATTAGCTGATATATGGCCTGATGATGACTTCAGCAAAGTAAAAATGGCAGGGATGCAGTCAAATATAATGAGCACCCGCACAAGCTTACTGTAGCCTAATACAAATATGATAAAGGATACAATGCACCACACTGAAAACGATTCTGCACTGCGACTACTTGGCCGAGTTTTCAGTTGACATAGGAAATCCTTCGGTTGTTCTGCACGAAGAACATATCCATCACCATCATTACATGACCCAATTTAGTGAAGTAATGCATCGGTAGCAGAACATAAAAATCGAAGAATACCACATACATCCAAGATCCAACTTGTATGGAACATTTTTTTTAGCAGCATCTGTATAGCCTCGGCCTGAAGCGCGAACGCACAGCAGGAGCAGGGTTCGTGCACGCTGAGGCGCTGGAGTAGGCAAGGAGCAGGGAAGGGAGCACTGCGGCCTCAGCGTGGTGGACTGCAGCCGCTGAGTGTGGCCGGCTTCGAGCAGTTGGCGCCGCCGCCGGCGACGGGGTGAGCACAACCACTGCCGCACGCACTAAGATCCATCGGCATCGAGTGATGAGCGAGAAGTGAACAGCGAAGGGAAGTAGCCGTACAGAGATGCCGTCATCGCTTGCCAATCCTTACGGGTGGACGGCGGCGAGACCGCACGCGAATTTGGCTTCTTTTCTGCACATCCTCGTCCTGCTTTTGAACCCCATGATCTGAGCTACAGTTGGGTAGTGCGCCGACTGGAGAAATCACGCCGGCTGGAGGAAACAGGAGCGGCCTGGCAGGGGAGCTCGACGGGCCGGGCGCAGAGGATCTCGTGCCGGAGCTTAGCGCGAGTGAGCTGGCTCGATTCACGGCAAGGGGGTTGTTCGGGGGAGGAGCTGTGGCTGGATTGATGGGAAAAGGGGATCGTTCGGAAGCAGGCTGAATTCATGGGACGGGGATTGTTCCGTACGAGGAAAAAAGAGCGAACCGAACTTTGCCCCGACGTACCACGGTCGCTTCCGCGTTTTATTAGTAGAGATGACATATTTGCACGCATATTCAAATTATGTTCATCCGTAAGCTGGTAAAATGCGAAGTCGAATATAGTTTTGGTGAGCTTTGTACGCGGTTCTTAATATCACTAGCCAGGGTTGGCGCGGCGGCACGCTGCGCCCGTGGGCAGCACCACATTTGAAAAAAGATGCACGCATCTGTTGGCGAAATACCCTCTAGAGAACGGCGCAAAATGAACCGAGTAGTTGGTCGGAATGTCTTTTTTTATAATGGACGCTTTATTTCCCCGACAATCTTACGTCGGGCCAAATGACGGAGGAAACTGGCGGGAAGAAAAGGGCGGGAGGAAAATTGCGGGAAAAAATGGGCGGACATAAAATTTTATTACAATTGAACTGGAATTAAAGTACATAGCTCAATTGAAAATTAAGATACATGGCTAGATTAAGTCACAATCGGCCGAACTTGTTCTGGAATGTTGGAGTGATTCAGTCATACTCGTGTCTAGCCCTATAAACGTCGCCACTGTAGTCGCCGACGTCGTCGTCGCTAGCATCGGGGTCGCGGTAGTCGAACCTCGGCGGGTGAGCACGCGTGGGCTTGGACTGAGGGTAGCGCAGGTGGGGGCCATAGTAGGCCATGACGCTCTGGAGAGTCTGGCCGCGCCAACACAGCCAACGGCCGGCCTTGTTGAAGTTCGAACGAGGCGGGCCATCCTCCTCGTGCCTGGCAAGCACACTCTCACGCCGATTGATGAAGAAGCCATCCCAAGTCGATCGGGCTGTAGTCAGGATGCCACTAGGGATTCCTCCGCTGCTCTGGCGTGAGCTCGAAGTAGTATTGGTTCGTGATGGCCATCTGGCGCGCCACACCTAGAGCGACAGGAGGGACCGATACGCCTCTGACGCTCAGCATCCAGCCGGTGGGGACGCGGTAGCCCAGCGGGCAGGGGTAGTTCGAGGCGCAAAGCACCTTCGCCTCTCGGGGGGTTAGAGATACGATGGAAGCCATGGGAGAGAGTGATGAGGTTTGTTGATATGAGTCTAGATGTGATATGGAAAATGGAGGCCAAGCCTACATATATATAGTGAAAAATGGCGGGAAGCGGTGGAAAGCGCGGGAAAAAAATAGGTGGGAACGTAGTGGCACGGGAAGAAAAGAGGCGGGAACACAGTGGCGCTGGAAGAAAAAAGGCGGGAAGAAACCGGTGGTGACCAGGAAGGAAAGAGCCTCTTGGAAGCACGGACAATGTTCACTGAGAAAAGTTTAATACATTATTACACATCACCAACAACATGCCTATCTAGTCTTTTGAGTTTTGTTCATGGGTTTCCCTTTCTTCTGATTGCGACGCAACCATGGACAATCTTCATTATTTAACACGATGCTTGGGTCAGTTTTCACCTTGAAGGGTGGAATATCATCAAACTTATAATAATGTTCTAACATGTCTGCCTTGTCCTCTACTCCCACAATGTTTCTTTTTCCTAAAAGAACTATGTGGCGCTTTGGCTCATCGTATGATGTGTCCTCTTGCCTTTCCTTTCTTTTTTTCGGTTTAGTAGACATGTCCTTCATATAAAAAACCTGAGCCACTTCACTGGCTAGGACGAATGGTTCGGTGTCGTACCCTAGATTCTTGAGATCCACTGTAGTCATTCCGTACTGTGGGTCTACCTGTACCCCGTCTTTCAGGTTGAACCATTTTCACCGGAACAAAGGGACCTTGAAAGTAGGTCCATAGTCAAGTTCCCATATCTCATCTATGTACCCATAATATGTGACCTTCTTCCCATTATCCTCTGCATCAAAGCGGACACCACTATTTTGGTTGGTGCTCTTTTTATCTTGGGCGATCGTGTAAAATGTATTCCCATTTATCTCGTACCCTTGAAAAGTCGATATAGTCGAAGATGGTTGCTTGGCCAACAAGTATAGTTGTTCGCCATCAGTGCCATTAATGAGACATGTTTGCAACCAAGCACCGAAAGTCGTCCTGTGTTCTCCATCAATCCAATTTTCACGTTGCTCCAGGTATTCCGAGTTAAAATATTCTTGTGTTCCACTATATGCGGAGCCACCAAGTTGGAATTATGTAGAACTGTGTAGTGTGCTTGAGTGAAAGAATGTCCGTCCATACACATTGTTGCTTTCTTTCCTAGCGTGCCTTTTCCACGTAGTCTCCCCTCATAGCGTGATTCACGAACACCGATCGGCTTAAGGTCAGGAATAAAGTCACCACAAAACTCAATGACCTCCTCTGTTCCATAGCTCTTGGAGATGCTTCCTTCTGGCCTAGCACGGTTATGAACATATTTCTTTAAGACTCCCATGAATCTCTCAAAGGGAAACATGTTGTGTAGAAATACAGGACCGAGAACGCCAATCTTTTCGACCAGGTGAACGAGGAGATGCATCATAATATTGAAGAAGGATGGTGGGAACACCAACTCAAAGCTTACTAGACATTGCACCACATCCTTCTATAAATTTTGTAGAGTTAGTGGATTGATCACCTTCTGAGAAGTTGCATTGAGGAACGCACATAGCTTCACAATGGGTACTCGAACATTTTCCGGCAGAAACCCCCTCAAGGCAACCGGAAGTAATTGTGTCATAATCATGTGGCAGTCATGAGACATCAGGTTTTGAAACTTTTTCGCTGACATGTTTATTATTCCCTTTATATTCGACGAGAAGCCAGACGGGGCCTTGATGCTACTCAGGACTTCAAAAAAGATCTCCTTCTCTTCCTTGGTAAGAGCGTAGCTGGTGGTACCTTGATACTTCTTTGGATTCAGGTTGTTTCCTTCGTGGATACATTGATGGTCCTAGCGTGCATCCGGTGCATCTTTTGTCTTCCCATACACGCCCAAGAAGTTTAGCAGGTTCACGCAAAGATTTTTCGTCACGTGCATCACGTTGATTGCAGAGTGAACCTCTAGGATTTTCCAATAGGGTAGCTCCCAAAATATAGACATCTTCTTCCACATGGGTACGTGTCCGTCAACATCATTCAGAACAGATTGTCCGCCAGGACCCTTTCCAAAGATCACTTTTAAATCCTTGACCATATCATATATAACATCCCCAGTAGGGCGGGTAGGCTTCGTTCGGTTATCTGCCTCACCTCTGAAATGCTTTCCTCTCTTTCTTAAGTGATGTTGTTTTGGAAGAAATCGACGATGCCCCAGGTACACATTCTTGTTTCCCAAATATATACTGTCAGTCTCACCTAAACAGTGTGTGCATGCATTGTATCCCTTGTTTGACTGTCCTGAAATGTTACTAAGAGCAGGCCAATCATTGATGGTTACAAACAACAATGCTCGTAGGTTAAATTCATTTTGTTCGTGCTCATCCCACACAGGTACACCTTCTTCACGCCACAACTGTAAAAGTTCTTCAACCAATGGCCTCAGGTACACATCAATGTCATTGTCGGGTTGCCTCGGGCCTTGGATGAGCACTGAAATCATAATGAACTTCCGCTTCATGCACAACCAAGGAGGAAGGTTATAGATACATAGAGTCACTGGCCAGGTGCTATGGGAGCTCTGCTCCCCAAAAGGATTAAAGCCATTTGTACTTAGACCAAATCTTATGTTCCCTGCGTCATCTGAAAATGACTTGAACTCTCTGTCGATTTTTCTCCACTGCGACCCGTCGCGGGGTGTCTCAGCATCACATCTTTCTTACGGTCCTCTTTGTGCCATCGCAACAACTTGGCATGCTCTTTGTTTTAGAACAAACGTTTCAACCGTGGTATTATAGGAGCATACCACATCACCTTGGCAGGAACCCTCTTCCTGGGGCACGACTCGCCCTTAACATCACCAGGGTCATATCGCTTGATCTTATATCGCAATGCACCACATACCGGGCATGCATTCAAATTCCCGTACTCCTCACCACGGTAGAGGATGCAGTCATTGATGCATGCATGTATCTTCTGCACCTCTAATCCTAGAGGGTAGACAACCTTCTTTGCTTCATACATACTAGAGGGCAATACGTTCTCCCCTGGAAGCATCTTCTTTATTATTTTCAGCAACTTTTCAAATCCCTTGTCAGAAGTACCATTCTCTTCCTTCCATTGTTGCAATTTCAGTGTGTTACCCAGCTTTTTCTGGTCATCTTTGCAATTTGGGTACAATATTTTGTTGTGATCCTCTAACATTTTCTCAAACTTCAACCTCTCATTTTCACTTCCGTATTTTATCTTCGCATCAAGAATGGCCCGACCCAAATCGTCATCGGGCTCATCAAAAATGGGATCATAAAAAATGGGCTCTTCTTCAGCTTCGTCTCCCCCATTCTACTATCACCGTCTTCAGTGAACATAAGATAGTTTTCATTATCCTCTTCTTCTTCTTCGTTGTCTTCCATTATAACCCCTCTTTCTCCGTGCTTAGTCCAACAATTATAGACGGGCATGAAACCATTCTCAAGCATGTGGACGTGAAGGGTTTTTGATGTAGAGTAATCCTTCGTATTCTTACAGGAACTACATGGACAACACATGAAACCATTCGACCGCCTGTTTGCCTCAGCCACGTTGAGAAAATAATGCATGCCAGTAATGAACTCGGGATGGCATCGGTCACCGTACATCCATTGTCGATTCATCTGCATTATATAAGTATATCAAAAATCATTTATTACACAATATCATGAATATATGAGTGACCAAATTGATTAATATTCAAGTTCATCATATAAAACAAAGTTTTTTTTAAAAGGCTCACCAAGGTGGTGCCGGCTAGGGGACGACGCTGGCGATCGACGGCGGTGAGGATGGGGACAGGGGACGATACTAAAACCAACAAATCATACTTTAATTAGAGCTCAAATTGCATATAAAAAGAATGAAATCCCTATCTTAGGCATTTCATCGAACACCTTGCTAGCACTAGAAAAATGATACGAGTTAAACTAGAAAAGAAATAAGCTAAATTAGGAATGCTGGAAGAAAGGATGATATTGCTAACCCTTGGATAGATGGGTACCGTAAATCTTGACAAAATGGTGGAGAAAAATGGAGATTTGTTGGAGTGTGAGAGGAGGGAAATATTTGGTGAGAGGAGAAGCAAAAATGGAGCTGGCTCGGGTGGCTCAGGTGAAGAAATAGGTCTCGAGACCCTTTAGTACCGGTTCTTTATATGAACCGGTACTAAAGGTGCAGCGCTAGCCCCACCTCCGCCTCAAATTTGGCGTGAAACCCTTTCGTACCGGTTCGTAACACGAACCGGTACTATAGATCCTAAACGAATCGGTACTAAAGTTTGCCGACGATCTGGGCAGTTAAAACGGTACTAATGCAGCCTTTGGTAACGGTTCTTAAGGAAACTGGTACTAAAGGTTAAATCCTTTGGCTAGTTTTCTTTTGGTGGTAGTTAGTCCGAATCGGCACATGTATATGGCGCCAGTGGTCTTGTCATGCAAGTCATGGATAGATTCAATGTGTTTACATGTATGAATTCAAGTACAACTCCTTATCTAAGTTGGGCAGGTCTTCCTCTAGCTTTGTACTAGAACCGGACTCTAAGTGTGCGAGTTGAGTCCTTCGGGTCGGAGTCAACTTTCCTTCTGTATTGTAGTAGGTCTCACCGGGTCTTCGTGTCGGAGTCGCGTTGTTTTGGTCTTCCGAGCAGGAATTCCGCTTTTGGCCCCTGTAGGAGGATACTTCAGGATTTGGTACTGTTTTGCGTGATCTTCGATAATCTTTGGTGAGTAATGCTACACGTACGGAATCATTTTTACAGAATTGAACTTACGGACACACGTGGAGAGCAGCCGTCGGGGTTACAACCCGGAAATCAAGGAGGGCCAAAGATTTGCACCAACCAAACTTGTGCACGTATGTCCGTAAGGTGAGTCCGTAAGTCCAATTCCGTAGGTCTAGGATTTCCGATCTTTGGTCCCCGCGCCTTTCTTCACATCCAAGTAGCCCACTGTGTCTGAGTTCTCCTGGATCTTGCTCCCTTTCGGAAACGCCCGCCCAAACTTTCTATCTTCATCAGAATTTCCTCATTTAGTAGGCAGTCTACCAAAAATAGTTGTTAGCAACAACGATTAGCTTGGGGCATCTTTCTTTGCACAATCATGGTTTGACTTACTCTAATGTGAAAACCCATGATTCGTCTGGTGGTTCGATCCAGCAGCGACGGGTTTATGCACTAATCTCTTTCTCCAGATGTCATTGTTGGAGAATGTGTGTCGGAGTCTGAGTGTTAGTCGATGGTAATGGTTCCATTTACTGATGCTAGTCAATAAGCATTTTGGCGGGTCTTCTTTTTATGTTACCATCCTTGATGTCTCGACTACTTGTACACATTATAATGGTATAATCAGCAAGATAATAATATATTTTTTTATCAAAAATTAACTCAAAACTGATAGTCGAGGGGGATTATACTTCATCTAAGAACTCACAGATCTTCTCATAAATACGAACACATCGTCTTTGCTCGCGTCAAGATGGAACCAAAACTGGTTGGGTTTGTAACCTCTAAACTTTGTAGTCTAATTTCTTCTTACTCAATGAACTAAGACAAATCTCTTGCCTTTATTTCAAAAATAAATAGAAAATAAACACATAAGTTGCTTGTCTGCTAATTAATGAAGAAAGTTATCAGATTCGACATGCACGCACAGAAATTGCAACATCTAAACATGCGAGAAAACAGTAGTTGCATTGTTTGTTTTGCAAATTTAGCAGCGATACATAATTGCAGATGGCCGCTCAGTCTAAATTTAATTCTGCAACACTCAAGAGGTAGGATGGCGTCTCTGTCCGCGACCACCAATCAGCCCCACCAGCTTGTTCCACATTCCAATGAAGATGCGTCTCACATGCTCAGAGAGGAACCTTGGACCGATCAGACGCACAGCTATCTGGCAAAGGCCGATGGCAATAGACACATAGTTGAATATCTGAATCAGAACAAACGAAGGTTAGTGAATATTTTAGGATGCAACTAATGCTAATGCACAACAGTATAGGAAGAAAACTTCAAAAAACAGTATAGCAAGAGACTCACCAAAAGAAACTTCAAATCTTTATCCTTGTGGTAGTTTTGCTGTAAGCCATTCCATGCGCCATAAGCTGATGTTAGTACGCTCAGAATAGACAAAAACATCTTGATGAGGAAAGGTGCAAAATTGTCATCGGGGACTGACGAATACAGCTACAAAAGAAAGGAATTCCGGATATGTTACCCTACTTTGATTTAATGAGCAATAAACTGAAATTAAAGTTGGTTTTAATACCAACCCGGTTGATAACACTCATCATGGGCGAGGCCACAATTGTAACGATCACAGCAGCAATTAGAACAGCTCTCTCTCCCTTATTCACTGCCTTGTATCCGGACTGAATTGCCCAGAACCCGGTAATGCCAGAAATTAGGAATAGGCTAGGAACTGATGCCATCTGGACAAGTAGTATAGAGTCGTCAGTTTGTGTCATCACATTCACAACACAGTAAATACTACTATTAGCTAGTAGCATGTGCATTAGTACATATCCACAATAATTTTAGTTGAAAGGATAGTTGAAATATGTCAAATAATTGAAGTAACATGCATATATTTAGTTTGATTGACTATCATGTCACTTTCTAAATATAAGAAGCTCTTATAATAATTTATAAAGAAAAACAAGTGTTCATTCAAAGAAAATGCTAGTATTACTAGCAAATTTCACTATTGCTTCTGCTGAATATAGAGCCAATATAAAGAAAACAATATTAAACTAAGGGTCGTTGTTTGAAATCTGATGATAGATATTGTTTCAGTTGAATAGATCCTCGCAAGCCAATGAATTTATTAGCTTAGTCATGTCTTACCCAGAAGCGTGGTATTGGAAGGCTCTGTTGTAGGTGAATAACATTCTGGAACAACCAGCAGCAGTTAAAGGCTAACCCAACACCAGCCATCAGTATACCATCAAACATAGCTGCTGTCCCGGCAACGAAACAGTAATAAGCTATCATGAAAATGAAGTTTAGTGACTCGAGAATAAGGCTTTCCGGGACAAAGACTTCATAAATGGGATCCCAGTCCAAGAGGGCAATCACACTGAACCTGATTTAACAAAAAAAAACTTTGGTTCAATCACAAGCTTCATTACAGAAGAATTATTCATTTTCTCAAAGCCAAATTACGAACTATTGTTAGCGGGATAGTAAATCATAGTATGTGTCTATTAATATGCAACTTTGATTTAGCTAGATTTGTTTGATCAGAAATGTATTCTTTATTTAAATGGTTTGAACTAGCGGTTATTTATATGGTTTGAACTAGCAGTTATTTTACCTTGTGTTTGTGTATCCATGCAAGCTAAGATGTCCATCTTGTCAACTTTTTAGAACACATAATTCGTGTGGCTAATTGGGTAGTGAGATAATGAAATGTATGTCCATCCATGATCAAGCAAGGGAACAGAATAGTTAAGGGTCCATAAGTAATTAGTGAACAACTAAACTATTGACACGGGAGGAAACTTTCACTTACAGAATCCAGTGCACATGCAAGCAAATTAAGAGAAAACGTAGATGAGTAAATGGGTATACGATGCATCAGACTAATAAGTCTTTTTCTATCTGATTTTGAAGGACACCAGAAAAGAAAATATGAACTAGGAAGATGGATATTAAATCAACCGAAACAGAACTAGAGGAAGTACATAAATATGAACTCACATTGGTGCCAAATAGGCCCCCACGCTGATCCCGTTGACAAGGAAATTGATCTGCAGAAAGAACTTCTTGATGCCACCCATTGTTGAGTATCCCTGCATTCACCGAGACATGTATTAGCGTTTGCTATCAGATGCCATCTTCATCACGTTTCCTTATCAAAACTCTAATAGATGCAAAAGAAGGCGACTTTGATAGCTTTGAATTAGTATTCAGCTAGCGGCTACGGCTCATGAACACGTTCCTCTGCACCCAGGAGGGCAGGAGATCGACCGCGTCCATGAGATCAGTAGTGTGTCTCCGCGCTTGTGGCACGCGGTGGCCGCTTCGGCCGGCCGACGTCTGGCGCTAATTGGTAACCGGCATCGATGCAACACCACAAATTTGCTCTTTTTTTTTACGTCACATCTTAGCTCGCATGCGGCATGTTCGCTGCACTGCTGCTCAAGGCGGCCAAGCCACCATACCCACTCTGTCGCAACGATGGTTGCTGACATTTGTCTCGCCATTATCAAGAAAAAAGTTCGCTCCGAGACGCAGACTACGCATTCCAAATCTAGCAGTTTAGAGCAAATAGGAGAAGTACTAGAAAACAGAGCTGTGTGGCGCAGTGATTTGGTAGTTCATATACTTACAAGCGGAGGCAGGATCGCTGTTCTTGGGGATGCTCGGCGAGGCCCTCCTGGAAGCACCCACCCGCACCAAGGACCAGCGGACGGCCGGACGGACGGACGGACGGCGATGATCTCTTCTGGAAGAAACACCCGCACCTAGCACCAGCGGACGGCCGGCCGGCGGTGCTCTCCTGCAACCGCTCGCCGGCCTTGGTCTTCCTGTCTCCCTCCGCCCCCCACCGTGTGTTTCTCTTCGGCCGCGGCGCTTGACAAGGAGGCGAGCAAAGTAGAGGGCGGAGCGAGTTGTGTAGGTGCGTGGAGGCGTGGAGCTGTATCCTCATCGGGCTTTGTGCCGCCAAAAGCACCTTTTTGTTCTTTCTTTCTTTTCCGTTCAAAGCCCTGGAATATTTTCAAAAACCAGTGAGATGCTTTTCAAACTACTATGGAAAATTTCGTGCAACAATATTGAGCGAGTTGTGCCTTGCATTAACAATATATTTTGCATGTCCCAATAGAACACTATTTATGAATTGTATTTTTTTTTTTTTGAATATTGGGCCGGATGTGAGTTGGGGTGGCACGGACGCAAGTGAAAACCGAGCCCTGACACCGGTCACGGCGGGCAATGGTGGCGTTTACACATCGTTACCTTGGTGAAGGCATCGCCATCGCAGACCACGTCTTCTCACTCGTGCTGCTCAGGGGAAAACCCCCGAGCTAGGTATCCTAGGTCGGGCGATGGTGGCGTTTAGATATCATTTCCTAGATGCAGACATCGCCATCACAAACCGCGTCTTCTCATTCTTGTTGTTCCGGGGAAAACCTCAGATCTAGGTATCCTGAGTCGGACGATGGCGACGCTTTTGGCGTCATTTTACCTCTTGGGGACATCACTTTTTGAGCAGTTGTTTGATGGCGGTGGCAAGTGTTGGAGTGGTGTGCATAAACAGCGTCGATGACGGTGAGTCTCGGCAACAGATGTGTTTTGATGGACTCGCTCAAGGTGGGGGTGTTTGTCTGGCGTTGTGGGGCTGTGCAGATCTCTGCATTGAAAATGGACAAGAGATTGATGGTGGGGGATGGTTGTTGATGCGAGTGCATGAGGTCTTGACAACATGTTTTTTCACTCCTTGTCGGGTGTATAGGTGTTGAGTGGTCGTTTCGGGTTTTGTGTCTTATGGTCTTGACAAGTGTTTGTTGGATAAAATCTAAATAAGGGTCGTATGCATCTATTCGACGTAGAGGCGGGTCTCATCCTCTAATTCGAACAAAGAAATTTTTTTAGTGTGCAAAATCTTTGCCTTATCCATTAATTAAGAAGAAATTGTCCATATTTTTAGAAAGACACTGGGCGAAAACCGATACAAACATGGCCAAGCCAACGCCAAGAATAACACAACATGGCCACGCTCACCCTCGTTGACGACACATTAGAGACCACAAACAGAAGCTAACCACACGAACACAACTAATGGTGAACCACTCCATAAAAATAGCCGATATCCCATCACTACAAAAGAGAAGAAGTCGCGCCTACAAGGCCGTGCGCCAGAAGTGGTGAAGAAGCACACATCTACAAGTCCGCGCGCTGGAAGTGGTGTCCGACACGACGATGACCAATGTCGAGAGTCACCTTAGCACCCACACGACTCAAGGTCAGACACCCTCAAAGTTGACGAACTCCCGAAGCCGCTGCTCCGACATTATGATGCTCCACCATGCCCTACACAGCTAACCAAGACGACCACCTTTCGGGGTTGTCCCCAACATACCGACACTCTCTCTTGAGCTGCAACGCTGCACGAACCACCAACCCGTAGCCCAAGCTACATAGGTCCATCGGCCGTAGCCCACGGTCGTCGCACCAACTCATTCGGGGGCCGCTAGCCCTGACATAAAGTCCAACCGCCCTCTCAAGGATGCGTCGACCAAGCCCACAAGACCGCCACACTAGCAGCACTGCACGGTCACCCAAGTCATGACGAGTCGCAGCCCGACCTCATAGGACTTCCACCCGCGATGCTTCGCGAGGCCGCAGAATTGCAGAGTGAAAGCCCATGGTTGAAGTTGAGTTAGACTTTGGGCGTGGGCGAAACATGTGGAAAACCGAATTAATAAAGGTCGAAGTCATGGATATATACGAGTGTATGTTTGGGGTGAACCAGAAGGATGTAGTACTAATGTACTCCACTACACACAGTACACACGATGGGGTTGGTATCGCTTGGTTCATCAGATTGAAAAAAGGAAAAGAAAAGAAAGAGAAAAGAAAAGGAGCGGGCATTGTTTGTCTGGACGCCGGCCCCTGATTGCGTGGGCCCCAACCCAGTCGCCGCGCGCAGCAGCTTTTGCTGCCGCGAGCAACAAACCAAACCAAGCCGAGCATTTGGGTGCACGAGTAGCGTACATGTAGGAAAACCGTGTGTCTGCTTGACTGCTTCCACCAGAAGAAGGAGAGCAAGGCGCACAGCACGGGACGATCGACGACATACTATACGGTCGTGTAGTCAGGGGCAGGGCAGAGACCTCCTTTCTTTGTGCCCAGCCAGATGGCCTACTACTGCCTAGGGGACATATGGTTTCGGCTGGTCGGCATGGGACCACCCACATCGACCACACCACCTCTACCTGTGACCGTGTACGTGCTGCCCGGTTTCTTCGTGTACACTACTGCCACGGTCGTTCACGGAACAAACAAACGTCCATCCTCAACATGCATGGTCACCATGATTCACGCTCCCATCTTTATTTGATTGGAGCCAACAACACCATAAACTTGCCTCCCTCTACCAGCTTGTTTAACATGCCGTCTCTCTGCTGAAATCCTAGCCATCTCAATCTGAATGTCGGCGTCAAGTACTCCCGGTCTCATGAAACTTGTACTACCTCCGTTTCAAGGAATAAGGCGCACGCGTATTCCAAGATGAACTTTGACCATAAAAATTGAGCAACAAAATCTTGATTATATTATATGTAATTAGTATCGTTGGATTCGTATTGAAAAGAACTTTTTAATGATACTAATTTCATATAAATAATGTTTATCTATTTGAATTAATTCTTAGTCAAACAAAAAACACGTAAAGCAAGTGCGCCTTATTCTTTGAAACGGAGGTAGTACGAGATTTCACAGAATTTAGACATGTCTACATTCTAAATGGTGTCTACGTATATTTAAATTTTTGCAAATCTTAAACAACTTTCGTGAAACAGAGGGATTAGATGTTCCTTCTTGATACTTTGTAGTGGTTCTACAATAACTATATATATGTATTTCACGTATTCTGCCTTTTGATGCTTTAACCTTGTTGCTTCCAAATGTCAAGACATGTGTAATTTACATCTTACATGGAGTGAGCCCACATGATGATTACCTTGGCCAATTGAATACGTATGCCGTTGGTAAGATTAGCTTTTCTTCTTATCGGAAATGCATTGATGTTGTCATGATGCTTGTGTATGGAGTTGTTGGTGATCTTGTATATGAATACATGCATGGGCATGAGCGAGCCCACATGCTTTGAAGCAATTTACAAATTCTACAAAGATGTGGTCGAGGTGTTCGACAAAGAATACTTCAGAGAACAAAATATTTTGGACATAGACCAGTTGTTATCGAGTATTTATTCAAGAGGGTTTACTAGAATACTTGGAAGCGTAGATTACATGCACTGAGAGTGAAAGAGTTGTCCACTTGCTTGATAGAGGCAATGCGAATGACATGTCGCATAATCATACTTGAGGTTGTGGCATCACGGGATATCTAAATTTCGCATTTTGAAAAATAGTAGGTTCTCTCAACGACAACGCTCTACGGTGTTCTCTAGGCTTGCAAAATGCAATTCTCCAGAGGTCAACCATGAGATCAATGGTAACCAGTACAACAAGGGCCAGTATCTAGCTAATGGTATCTCTCCTTTGTGCTTTATAATTGTGAATACAATTCTCACTCCACAAGGTAACAAAAAATGTACATTTGCTAGAGAACAAGAAAATGCCAGGAAGGATGTGGAGTGGCCATTTGATATGCTACAAGCTTGTGGGCAATTTTTACACGGCCTAACTGAGCATGGAAGGTGAAAACAATGTGGCAAATGATGACTGCTTGTATAACTATGCACACAATGATTGTAGAGGATGAGCATGATGATAGTCTCAGTCACCAAGAGTTGATACTATCGGGGCGATTTGGTGTAGACCAGCAACGTTCCAAGAGTTTCTCCATGTGCACCATAAAATCCGTGGTTGGGCAAGTCATATTCAACTACAGGAGAATTTGATCAAGCATATGTGGATTTACACCGGACAGCAATAGCTATCCAATTTTCTTTTCAATTTTTTTTTCTAATACATAGATTTGCAATTTAATTTTTTTGGTTGTGTAACTATGTGGTTTAAATTTATTTGGTTGTGTAAAATATGGATGTATAAATATATTTCTTTTCGAAATGGAGAATGAATCCCCGACCTCTGCACCGAAAAAATACATACGAGCTTTTTTAATTAATTTATCGCATAAAAGTCTGACAAAGATCATATATCAAAAACTCGAACACAACACGCCAGACCTATACACCCGTTAACAAGTGAAGATCATCTTAGCATGGCCTTTTACATTTGATTATGTATATATTGATATTTTTAACTTGATCAAGGATTATAAATCTTGCTTTTGACCCAAGCTCATGTGCGTGGTAATATGCAACAAAGGGAGTACTATGAAAAGGGTGGACTTTTGTAGGACGAGCTACACGTAGCTCGGTTTTTTGAAAATTTCGAAAATGGGAATCTAAAGAAAAAAAAATCTAGATGTGGGCAATGTTTAGTTATATCACCATGTAAAATTTAAACTCGGAATATCACATATTGGAGGCTGCACAAAAATAACGAAATCTAACAGATTTTGAGATTGAGTGAGTTTGTATTGTTTACTATTATAGATGTCATAATTTTTCAAATATAAGGTATCTTGAAATGCAATTTTGCAAGTTGGTAGAAAACAAGATTGTCTACATCTAGATTTATTTTCTGGATTTTTTGAAACTTCAAAATTTTATCTTTGAATTTTCCTGAAAACGAGCAACATGTAGCTCGAGCTACGTTTGTGGTTTTCGGTACTATTAATGATTATTTCGCAAAGAAAATAATGAATTATAAACCAAACAACTACCCAGGAAGCAAGAACACACATACTTCGCCTGAGATCGATATACGTTTGGCATGTCCGGTAGTGGGGTGGAGAGGTAGCGGCTGCGTGCGCACGGCACCAGGGCGACGTCCGTGTAGGCAGCGACGGCGTTGGGCGCAAAACCGCCAAGGCATTCTTTGTGCCCAGACGGCAACTGCCAAACTGTCCGTCAGGGACTGGCCGACTGGGGAACATACGGTTTCGGGTGCTCTGACGGTCTGTTGCATTTTGGGACCAGGGCACCACCACCGCTAGCTGTGATCCCACGCGACTCGCGTCATCTCATCTTTGATCTCATCCCCACCACCACTTCTTTGCTTTATATAGGAGAAAGAAACGTGAATATGGCCAGCTGGCCCAGCTCTACCCATTCCGGTCCATCAAGCAATGAAGCAATTACCAGAATTTATAATATTTTTCGAATTATTGTGATCAGACAACTTAAAATTTAAATTTCCTCGCACAGAACAACACCAAAAGTAGTTGAATTTGCATTAAACTTAAATGCCACCAAAACAAGAAACATTAATTTTCACTTTCGAGACATACATGCAAAAAATAAAACTCAACATCACGACTCCAACACTTTCGAGAAATCAGCCGCTCGGCTCACGCAAAAAAAAAGACCACCACCACGTTACACACGTCTTTCTCACAGCATGCTTAGATATCTTTCCTGCTTCTCCACCTATCCAACGTGCAACCTCTCCATCCATATCCAAATCACCGTGGCTACCAATTATCGCCGCCCTAGTTTTGGATTGTTGCCAGGACCATCCACTGAAGAGCGGAGCATTGATGCACGCTTTGCACGCTGTGATAGGTCGTGCTCGTCGAATGAAGAGGCAAGGCTAGGTTCACCGCTGCTCGGCAGTTCGACGCGCCCGACGAAGATGTGAAGCACTAGGTGCCAGACTAGGTCGTGTTGGCGAGCTTCCCGCCATTTGCAAGAAGCAACAAGCGGTTATCTGGTGACATGGGGGCTCCCGCGAGTAAGTTCCATCACCGACGAGTCAGTGGTGATGAGGTCGGTGCCTTCATGGGTCGACAATAGAGGTTTGTGATTTTGGCAATTTTGGATGTTTCAAGGGGTACTTCGACATGATACTAGCATCTATTGTGCTTGTTGAGTACACATGAGTAAGATGTTGTAATGATATTCTTGGTGTTTACTTTGAAGGGATCGCTGCCTACCCATGGTGAGTAACATGCTGCAATAGTTTTTTTGGTGCATACTTTAGATGGATTTTTCAAATGTTGCAAATGTGTTAACGTGATATTGTGTGATCTAGCCACACATGTTGGATGTGTTTTTCTTTTGTTGCAAATGAGAACTACTAACATTTTGATGCAAATAAATTTCATTTGTTGCATACTCTGTTGTTTTTTATATGGTTGTGTACTTGTTGGGGATATTCTAAATTGGTATACACATAATGGTACTTTATACCAGCAAGACAGGGTGTCCCATAGAGGTGGTCGGTCATATGGCATGACCGGGCGGCCTAATTGTTGATGGATCAAGGGAGGTCCAGCTAGGACTACACAAGGCGGTTTTGAAACCAGCTTATTCTAGGCGGAAAATGATGGACAAGATAACACTACCATACTAGTTTAGGGCTCGTGTTATATTCCGGCTAGGACTCTTCCCTGTAACCGTAGGTCCGGGCGTATTTATAAGCCGGCCTACGGGAGCCCTTAGGGCATAACGCAATACACCTCATTGTAACCATGCATTTGTTGCTCTTATAGTGAATTTGAATCCCGCCGCCGTTGTGAGACCCCAACCTGTTTAACTCATGCCTCCACTCCTCCCCCCCCCGGTACCAGACGCTTCGTGCCTTAAGCCCCTCTATATCTCTCACTCCCCGCATTGAGGCACCCATCATTACGGACTCGTCGACAACGCAACGGTAGTATTTGTGTTCAAATACAATAACATTTTTTTCACAATTTTTACACGTCACTAGAAAATGTTTTAAGCCTTGTTTGATTCAAAGGATTTGCATTAGAAATATGTAGGATAAATCCTATACGAAAATTTTCTATGATGATTATTTGATTTGTAGGATCAATTTTCATGGGAATTTTTACTAAAGAATCATTTGCACTAGATTTTGTACAAAATCTAACATCCACTCATATCTCTTTTTCAGAATCCTATAAGTTTACTGTGGTGCAATCCAGTAAACTATCATATATATCAACTGGTGTAGAATTCAAGTGAACATGGCATTGCAACCCCGCGTTTTCATATTCATACTCCCTATTCTGCAAATCAAACACGCCTTTGTAGTCCGCTCAGCCTTTAGCTGTGTTTGTTCAGCTCATTCTCCTCCCTTCTACCCAAATTTTTATTGAGCAGGAATATGTAATTCATGTTGTACTTTGCAAGCGAGTTGAACACAAGTTCGACGCCTCCGGCGCCCTTCCCCTTTTTTCTAAAAAAAGTAAAGAAAACTTTCGACACAAATGTTTGATTTGCTTTTCTTTTGTTGCAAAAAAAATGAGAACTACAAAACATTTTGCTGCAAATAAATGTCATTTGTTGCATACTCTTTTGTTGTTTCGTACATGGTTGTGTACTTGTTGCGAATATGCTAAATAGGTATACACATAATGGTACTTTATACCGGCAAGACGGGGTGGCCCATACAGGTGGTTGGCCTATGGCCTGACCGGGCAGCCTAGTTGCTGATGGATCAAGGGAGGTCCAGCCAGGACTACACAAGGCGGTTTTCAAACCGGCTTATGCTAGGCGGAAAGTGATGGACAAGATACCACTACCGTACTAGTTTAGGACTCGTGCTAGATTTCAGCTAGGACTTTTCCCTGTAAGTCTAAATCCGAGCGCCTTTATAAGCCAGCCTACGGAAGTTCTTAGGGCATACACAATATACCTTATTGTAAGTTTGTAACCATGCACTTGTTGTCTTTATAGTGAATTATAGCAAAAAGTATAGGATCTCGCCGCTGTTGTGAGATCCCAACCTAGGTAACTCTTGCCTCCCCCGTCCCATAAGCCTTAAGCCCATCTGTATCTCTTACTCCCCTCCTCGAGGCACCCTTCAGGACGGACTCGTTGACAACGCAACGATATTACTTCTGTTCAAAATATTATAACATTTTTTTCACAATTTTTACACGCCACTAGAAAATATTTTGACCCTTGTTTGATTTAAAGGATTTGCATTAGAGATTTTTAGGATAAATCTTGTACGAAAATTTTCTTTGATGGTTAGTTGATTTGTAGGATCAATTTTCATGGGAATTTTTACTAAAGAATTCTTCGCACTAGATTTTGTAGAAAATCTAACATCCACTCATATATCTTTTTCAGAATCCTTTGATTTTACTGTAGGCAATCCAGCAAACTTTGGTTCATATCAATT
Source organism: Lolium multiflorum (assembly GCA_030979885.1). NCBI lineage: Eukaryota > Viridiplantae > Streptophyta > Magnoliopsida > Poales > Poaceae > Lolium > Lolium multiflorum. Next base: position 161,345,421 of record CM061750.1, read on the forward strand.
GATGTAGAATTCAAGTGAACATGACATTGCAATCCCGCGTTTTCGTATTCCTACTCCTTATTCTACGAGTCAAACATGTCCTTGTACTCCGCTCAGCCTTTAGCTGTGTTTGTTTGCTCAATAAAAATCAATTTTAGGAGTAGAAATTTTTATTGAGTTGTTCGACGCCTCCGGCGCCCTTCCCCGTTTAATAATAAAAGAAAAGAAAACTCCGCTCGGAGGTTTTCTGTTGTAATGATTGGAACACGTGCACAAAGAAAAGCGACCACCCGATGAAAAACTTCAAAACACACAGAAAAGCGAGAGCCACTCGTGACGCGGCAGGAAGCTCTCAACGCCCTCCTAAAATTGGACGAGCTACACTGAGATCGAAGAAATTGCGCGCTCCCCTTCTCATGCCGCCGGCGACCATCACCCACCTCCACCTCCGCGTCCGCTTGCAACAACCTTTGCTCAAAGCAGCAACGCCCATTATCACTTATCAGCATGCGCTCGACGGCGGTTCAGGCACTGGCCACTCACAACCAGATGCCCATAGGGCGCTCTTCTTTCTTCCACGCGAAACGCCCGTGCACTGGGATCCTGGTCTTGACCGGCCTGGGTGCCTGCTTGGAGCGCACGGGGAGACTGGCCACAAGGTGTTCGAGGAAATGCTGGACTAGGATGTCATGTGCTTGCACTTGTTGGGATGTTTATATGGAATATAGAAACTCTGAATGTTCAGTGCTCATGATCAGCTCAACCAAAGGTAATATGAAAACTGTCAGTCCGACCGACTCCACTTATGGAGAGATCCTGAACTGCGCTGCAAAAATGTCTGTAAACTTCTGTAATCGCTTCTTCCAAGGATTTATTTTATGATTTATTTATCCACCCACTTCTATCCAAAATAGGAAAGGGGGAAATTAGCCCGAAGAAACTTAGACACATGCCAACTTTAGCTCTCTACAAATCCTCCCCACCTACTATCTTTAATCTGCTTCACTGTAACAAGCATATTTTAGGCGCTCTTTTTTTTTTCTTTTGAATTTTCTCTACCTTATTTTTTGTTCAATTGGCTGGAAAGGAATCTGCACAGAAATATACCATAAAGACACAATCTCGTTTTTACAAATCCATTCTGCATAGTTATTCCCACCTTCCTCTCCTCCATTTCAGGATGAGAATGGAGTGAGGGGAAGGTGGGGGGCGTTGTTCATTTCGTTTTGGCATTATATTTTCTGGAAAGGAAGAGGAGAGAGGTAGGTATCCTTCGCAATTCTTCATGTGCTTGCCCCATTATGCTGAAGTATTATGACTAGCTGATAACTAGATTGTATATGGTTCTGTCTTTTGCTGTGAAGAGCTTAAATTATTTGATTGTGTATGAGGAGATTGCAGTTTCCATGGATTATTGGCATCCGTTGCTCTTGTTCTTGACTTCTTAACTTGTGATTAATTTTATTTGACTTTCCTTGCAGAGATATTTTCAATTGCTTTGAGCATTGTCCTTAATGTTTGCTCTTAATTTGAATAAAAAACATTTTATCAGAGAATGATCATTTCATAATGCCTCAGAAGATGGATTTTGATCATATTTTTTGATTGTTGTATCAGATGATTGCAGTTATCTTTTCAACTTCTGATTTTAGTTTACAGATTTCTTTGACTTCTGCTGCAGAGACTTTGTATTGTTCTCACATTGGTCTTCATGTGGTAAAACTGTTCTGCTCTTTGTGTTAGCTTCAAAATCTGGAATATGGTAGAATTATTTTCTGAATTTTGAGTAACTTCTTTGGATCATAGATTGCAGAGAGTTAGAAATTACTTTCATGATCATGGTCAAAGTTACTCCTTTTTTATTATCGACATAAGATTATTGATTGATTTTCTAGTAATTTTGCTTCTGTAATGAAGTACAATCAACTTAGCACTCAAATTGAAGATCTTTTTGACATTTCTTTCCTTCATATTACAGTCTGGAATCTGGATTCTCGTGCCTTCAAATTAATATATCGTCAAGGCTGTTGTGAGAGTGAGAAGTCCAGCCATTGCTTTTTTTTGCTGAATGAAGATACACATTCGATGCCTTCGATCAAGTGGAAGGGCACTAAATGTGTTTGTAGGCCAACTTTGTTCTAAATGCACAAGACAAGATGATAGTTCTACTATGCAAAGCCAGACCACTGCTAGCACATGTATACATGGGTTGTTCACAGCGTCCGGTAAAGATGAATCCACAGCTGTAGCCGAAGTTGCTGCTGCTGATGGAAATACAGAAGTGTCCAATGTCCAGTTGAAAGAGAAGTCAGTTATCGGTTTTGATCCTCCTAGGAAGCCGAGTAAAAGACATAGACTCAAAATCTGGATCAGCACTCGGCACAGCGGCGTGATTGGACGATATGGTAATAAAACGGAATCAGGTATCTTCAGTGGGGCGAAGCGGTTCTCATCTGAACATTCGAATGCTGGATGGCCCGATTGGCTTGTGAATGTGGCACCTGAAGCAGTGCAAGGCTGGGCCCCCCGGCGAGTAGATTCATTTGAGAAAATAAGCAAGGTACGTTATCAGTTTCATGATCAGGAAAAATGATAGTTTTCTTGCTATTGGCTTTTTTAATTGCTCTTTTAATTGGGAAATTGCTTTATTTCTTTTGAGCTGCAGATTGGACAAGGAACTTATAGCAGTGTTTACAAAGCTCGGGATATTAAAACAGGCAAGGTTGTTGCGCTTAAGAAGGTGCGATTTGTCAATTCGGATCCTGAAAGTGTGCGCTTTATGGCCCGAGAAATATGTATTCTTCGGAAACTCAATCATCCTAATGTTATAAAACTGGAAGGGATAGTAACATCTCCTGTTTCAGAATGCCTGTATCTTGTCTTTGAATACATGGAACATGACCTTGTTGGCCTTGCTGCAACTCTAGATCTCAAGTTCACCGAGTCACAGGTGATTATGATATTATTCTTCAATTATTAACTTGATTGGAATACATGACATGAAGTTAAATTGTTTCTCATGGGTCGCAGGTCAAGTGCTTGTTGCAACAGATACTTAGTGGCCTTGATCATTGCCACAGCATTGGAGTTCTTCATCGTGACATGAAGGGCGCCAACCTCTTGATTGATAGCAATGGTTTTTTGAAGATTGCTGACTTTGGTCTAGCAACACTTTATGATCCTGGGAGTCAGCAACCAATGACAAGCCGTGTTGCAACATTGTGGTACAGACCACCAGAACTTCTGCTTGGCGCTACCAGGTACAGTGCTGCTGTGGACATGTGGAGCACAGGGTGTATTTTTGCAGAGTTGCTGACTGGCAAGCCAATCATGCCAGGCAGGACAGAGGTACAAGAAACTGTTATATTTTTAGAATCAAGAAAAGAGTATACTTTTGTTTCCTGGTTGACCACCAATTCCATGGTAGGTGGAACAAATTCACAGGATTTTTAAGCTCTGCGGATCACCTTCTGATGAGTACTGGCAGAAACTGGAAGTGCCCCCAACAGGGATGTTCAAGCCCCACCGCCAGTATAAACGGTGCATTGCCGAGAATTTCAAAGATTTGCCTCCAGAAGCTCTAGTTCTTTTAGACAACTTGCTTGCATTCGAGCCAGAAGCTCGTGGAACAGCTGCTTCTACTCTTCAGAGTGACGTAAGTTTAGTCAACCTCCATTGGTTAACGATCATCGCCTATAAACTTTTAAACTCTTGACTTATAAAACTTATGAAAGTATCATATGATGGCACTAATTAAAAGATATTAATGTCAAGGAAGGGCAGATACAAAGGTTCAAAAGGATAGTAGTATTGGGGTGGTTAGCACTAACCTGAAAAACTGATTAGAACTAGTTCCATAAAAAAAATTGGTTACCATGGTTTAAGATGTTTGAACATCTTTTGATGAGCCTGAATGTTTTTTTTTTGCACAAACAAATTTCATCCACGTGAGTAACAAAAAGAATTTAATTCAATTAATCTACAATATGTGGCTAGTTACTGGTTGAATTTTTGTGGCCTGATACCGTTGAGATTTTGAAGCCTTTGTACTAGATCCAAACTTGATTAGTTCCCAGCTTGTTACATGCATAATCTGTCAGATTGGCTCAGTAGTACTTTTCGAAACGTAGTATCATGACAATACTCATCTAGCATGGAGAGACCATCAAGTTATTCTTTCTAAGATCAGTTGGTATATATTGATTTGATGAGATGGTTTGTTTTGCAAGTTGTGCTTCTTAGAAGATATTTTCAAAGCAGCACTTAATCAATTTATCAAATCTTCAGTTTTTCAGAACGGAGCCACTTGCTTGCAGCCCTTCGTGCTTACCAAAGTGTCCACCGAGCAAAGAATACGATGCTAGACTCCGGCAAGAGGAAGCTAAGAGGTATGTCTTTCATATTATTTACTTCTGTTCATAGGGAGGATACAGTCGAGATGGTTTGTTAGTTGACTCAAAAATTCTTCTTGCTCTTTCAATAGGCAAAGGAAGGCAGAATCTGTTAGACCAGGAATCGGGAGTCCTACAGAAAACCACACTGCATATGGTCCCATTAAATCAAAGGTGCGTACAATAGCTCCAGAATCATTTGTTACTTTTCTTGATATGCTTCCGTTCTGTTAATAGTTTTTTCTCGGTGGTCATTACGATCAGACAAAACGTGATCTCATGTACCAATCTTTAATCATGCATATGGTCATGGGAAGCATATCTTTTTCACATACCTTGTATGAAATGAAGCACTCCTATACCTTTTTTCCCGAAGAGATGGCCTTATTCCAGTCTTTTTAATATCAGCACTACATTAGTTAAGTCTATGTTGCTATTGTCATCATACAGAGACTTGTTACCAACACAAAGTTCAATAATACAAATCTCAATCCAAAGGATGATCCACCGGCATTGGTTAATGAGGCGCAACCTCTAGAATTTGATTCCACGTGGAACAAGGGGGGCAACAGTTATACTACCCATCATGAAGTACCTGAACGCAAATACAGATCTGCGCGGGTGGCAAATTCTATTGTTTCAAGGACAAGTGAGTCGGACTTGCTTCAACCTGAATCGACTGATGTAAGGAATGGTATGCCTGCTGCTCGCAACAAAGACATGGGAGCAAAAGGCCCGATGACGGTAAGTATGGTATTGCTAAAAAAAATGTCATTTATTACTATAACCGTTGCTGTAGTCAACCAGAGCATAAGTATGGAAAGCAGAAAATCACATAATCTGTCAGTTAAGCTTTCAGGATATTTTTAATGCAAATCCAGTGACACTGCTGGATTATTGGTGTGTTTGATGATGCAAAAGTACACAATAAAAAAAATAGATTATTTTTTTCTACAATAACAAAGTTATTTGCGAATGCTTGAGTGAATATGAAATATACATAATACATGTTATAATTTCTGCTGAAAGTTCAGATGTTTCTATAGCCCGTCGTCAGGACATCAGTTCTCCCTCACTGCGCACATATTGGTTTCTTTTATATGTACCTTCCAGTTTATTCTATTGAAACATTTTGAGCTCAGTTTAATATTATATGTTTTTGTTTTTGTCCGATCAGAATTACAAGGGTATGAGCAAGAGAATCCACTACTCTGGTTCAATAATTACAAAAGATGGAAACATGGAGGATATACTCAGGGAACATGAACGTAATATTCAAGAAGCAGTGCGCAAATCACGCGGTCCGACAAGAACGGAGAGTTGTAACAGAGATGAGTGAGGTCGAACTGTCAAGGTACCAAGACACCCTACGTTCCCAAGTTCAAAGTCCTGAAATGGCAGTACTTCATTCTTCCACAAAGCATATTTGGAAGAGCTGCTGCTCTTCAAACGTGTTAAATTAGTTGAGAAGAACTACTGCTAATATGGAAAAATGATGCTTGGGTCATATGGTGGCCATTTTTCTACAGCTCAAGGTCAATACAAGAATTTGGGCAATGACATTATTTCTGAGCAACACGATGTCTGGTCAGCCAAATGAGCATGTGTTGCCTTCTGTAAAGAAATTTGTATGATGGGAGTGGGACATGGTAAAACTTAGGGGTTGGAGGTTTGAGAATACAAGCCAAGGTTTATAATTTTGGCAGTTTGTGGTCCTCGTATTTTTTCTTCGCAAAGATATCTAAAGTAGTACAAGAGTTCCAGGGAAGGGTGTGCGCTACGGTTACCAAATAATGCTGAAGTAGTTTTTTTGTACACAGAAAACAGAATCATAAACAAACATGAAGGAGATAACCTGGGAGCTTCTGGTGATAAAGCAAGTATCCAACCATGATGACCGGTGAATGCATCATGTGCAAACATGACAATTGAACAAACTCAATATCCTTGCTTCTGCCTTAAAATATACATTTTTTCTAATGTTAACATGAAAATACAGAACTGGTAACCACATGTTTTACCCTTGATGCTGCTGGGAACAGGAATCAAAGCTAAACTTGGTATCACAGTTTATTCTCATAACTTTCCCGATAAAAATAGGAGAAATGCAGTGACCAGATCATATGAGAACACATATCTGAGTGAAAACAAAATAATGTTCTTTTACAAAATGAAAGCTGTCTGTAATCTTGTTGATCTGATCCTGCTAAGGATGGTTCATGTGTCGACTCTCTTCCATCAAGTTGTTGTAGGAGTTGTTGAGGTGGGTGCTTAGGAAGGAGTTGGTGACTCACTGTTTGTGGCTGTAGCAAGTTGCTGCTAGTTTTGGTTCATGATCAAAAGTGCTTTCTTGGTGAGGAACTTCTTTTTGAAGCATTGAAGAGCAAAATTGGTAACCCAAAATTATAGGTGGAGTAACATTTGACAGTAGAATTAATTACCCTATATTTATACAAGCCTAACCTTGAATATGGAGTAGTAAAATTCATGAAACAATCCAAACAAATGTAACAGGGGTGTTCATCCTGTGGTCCAAAAACTAACCCAAAAAACTCCAGATCCCATCTTCCCACAACTGTAAATTTAATCAAAATAAATCAAAATATTTATGTCTGTCCCAGAACAACAAACTGAAACCAAGAACCTTGGAAATGAAATGTTGCAGACATTTCCAGTTCTATAAATCCTACAACCATATCAGTATACACTTTTGTATATGTATGTGTTTGTTTATGTCTTAGCATTCTCAGGGGCAAAATGGCATCCCATCCTTTTCCCTGTGGCTCGTGATGGCGAAGTGCCTGAGCCTGCCAACCTCCTCCTTGATGTACCCTTCGCACAAGAACGCCCTGGAGAAGCTGTCCTCCACCGTCCTGTCCACGCCGTGCACCAGCACGTCCGTCTCGCCGCTGCCCGGTCGCCGTGCCCGCGCCGCCATCCCGGCCATGTATATCGCGCCGCCCACCCTGCCCGGCGCCTCCGGCACCCACCCCGCCGGCGCGTCCACGATGATCACGTCCCACTCCGTCTCGTAGAACGCCGCGGGCAGCCCACGCATGGCGAGCTTGCACGGCGACCGCTCAAAGTGGTCCGCCGAGAGCGCGTGGTCCTTGGGCGGGGAGGCGGTGCAGTCGGGCGAGCCGCGGAGGCCGAGGAGCTCGTCGGCGTCGGCGAGAGTGGTCTGGTACGCGACCTGGTGGGACTCGAGGGCGAGGCCCGGGTGGCGCGCCGCGGTCTCGGCGATCGAGGCGGCGTCCTCCTCGAGGAAGGCGGTGCGGCCGCCGTGGTTAAGCGCCGCCCAGAGCGCGCTCTCGGGGCCGAGGCCGCCGAACACCAGGACGTTGCACGGCGCGCGCCGCGCCAGCACGCGCGCGGTCGCCGCGAGCTCGTCACCCGTCTGCGGCAGCGTAGCATTGGACGTCGCGTAGTGGACCAGCGCCTCGGCGACGGCCCCCGGCAGCTTCGCGCATCCGCCCTGCTGCTGCGCGTTGTGCCGGACGGACACGGGCGGGGAGGTGGCGGCGCCTGCTGGCGATCTGGCGTGCGAGGCGGAGAGGGTGCGGAGTGTAAGGAGGAGAAGGAATGCCGCGGCGGAGGCGGCGGCGACGAGGATGATGCGGCGGAGCGTGAGGTGCTGCCTGAGCTTGGCCTTGGCGGAGACGAGGTGGTTCTTGAGCTTGGCCTTGCGCGCGAGCGTGGGGCTCGTCATTGTGTGTGCTGTGTCTGACACTTGTTTTGCTTGTGTTTTGGCGTGATGGCAATGCGCTGAAATATTTTGGCGTGGTGAGATGCTTCAAGGAGCAGCAAGGCAGGCAGCACTGCATGTCTGAAGATGGTTGACAAGGACAAGAGGCCTAAAGTTTGGTGGGCGTTTGTTAGATCCCACTGGCCTCTGTTGGTGTTTAATCCAAGTAAATTTGATTTGTAGATGAACTGTTCCTGAAGTCCAGGAACACAGAGGAGCAGGAGATCGAAACGCACAATTGCAGCGTCATGTTCATTGGATCCCTGTAAAATTATGGTTTGGCAGATTGCATCACATGGAAGACAAAGGATTTTTATTAAAGGTTTGAGTGGATATTTATTTTCTTATTACAAAATATGAGTAGAAAATAAAGCATGTCACTACTTCAGAAGTAGAAAACGCATAGAGGCGTTTTATTACAAATTGGCAATACCAATGACAGAAGCAAAAAAGCATGACAGTACTTCAGAAGTAATACAAATTACAGTATAGGCATTTCAGCATTGCACGGAACTGTGTACAAATATGTTCTTGTTGTCTTGCATATCAGCCTCGTGAAGTGACCATAGTGTTGTACCATTCGCCGATACGGCGCCATTTCACCAGGATAGCAGCTGCGAACCCGAAGCCAAATCCCAAGCCAACAAAGAGAAACAAAATGACATCAATATGGCCAATGGAATTGCTTCGACTTGCCTCAACTGGAACATCTGTGCAACCACACTGTATGGACAAGGGAGCTCCACATAATCCCGTGTTCCCAAAATATGAATTGCTCTGAAATGTTCCGAATTGGCGCGTTTCTGGAATTTTCCCCATCAGCTGGTTGTTGGACAAATTCAAGGTGCTGAGAGAGGTAAGGTTTGTCAGCTCCTCTGGGATCTTCCCAGAAAGCCCGTTTGAAGATAGGTCCAGTGACTCCAGATTAGTCATACTACCAAGTTCTGGTGGAATTTCTCCTGTCAGTGCGTTGTGGGACAAGTTCAGTCCATGAAGCTGAGCAAGCTTTCCAACTGATTCAGGAATGACACCCCTGAATGCGTTATCTGAGAAGTCGACCATTGTAAGAGTGGTCCATATCTTCTCGTATGTTATGTATTGCCCTCTGAACGTTACGGTGACAATATCTTGATAGGATTCTGTTACATTCTGAGGTCTTATAATGTCTTCTGTGAAATCAGATCCTTTGATCATAGATTCTAGCTTATCAAACCATTGTGAGGTCAGATTGCCAGACAAATTGTTTGAGGCAACATCAATGATATGCAGACTTGAAAACTGTTCATAGCTATCATCCCCTGGAGGATTTCCTATTGAACCATGGAGCTGGTTGGATCTCAAAACAAGAACGCGAAGCTTGGGAAGCTTCCCTAACCAATATGGAAAAGAATCAGCAATTTGGTTGTTACCCATGTCAAGAAACTCCAGGTCTTTGCAATTAGCAAGCGAGCGGGGCAGATGACCTTCGATCCTATTTCCATTTAAATTAATTGTCTGAAGAGCACATCCCTTCTCAATATTTAAAGCTAGTCTTCCTTCCAGGTGATTGTTCTTCTTTGGCCAGGGCTGCCCTTTTTCCAAAACAAGGTGATTGTTCTTCAAGTCCAGTATGCCGAGATGACGACTTTCTATTAGACAAGATGGAATGGTTCCACTGAAGCTGTTATTTGACAGGTCAAGAACTTGCAGCTTGCTTGTGTTGCAAATAAACTCTGGAATCTTTCCACTTATCCTGTTATTTGACATCTTAAGGTAGAAGGTTTGGCTAAGGCATGAGGTGCAATTTTTCATGATTGATGAGAATCTATTATTTGAGTAGTCCAAAAACTGTGTTCTAAGACTTCTTGGATTCAGTGGCATAGGAATCTCTCCCTGAAGTCTATTGGAGCTAAGATCAAGACTAATCAGGTCTTCGGTAGGAAGGAAAGATGAAGAAAGTTCCATACTGGAAAACATGTTATGTGACAAGTTTAAATCTATAAGGGTACCACTCCAGTTGTCCCACATCCACTTTGGTATATTCCCTGAAATATGATTACTTGAAAGATCCAAGGAAATGACATGCAGAAGCTGCTGCAATGATTCAGGAACTTTAGTTAGACCACATGATGATAGGTCTAAAAACTGAAGCCGGTGTGTCAAAGAAAGTGCAAAGACTTCTCCATCTGTCACTGACAACCTATTGTTTGAAAGGTCTAATAATCGGAGATCCGTTAGTCTCGAAAATGAACTGAGCTCGACCTGATCCATGAATTTGTTAGAGCCAAGACTGAGCATATGGAGACTTTTTAGTTGGAAAAGTGACTTAGGTATTGATCCACCCAATTCATTGTCAAAAAGATTGATGATATACAAAGAAGATGAAATAGGGAAGTCCATTAGCTTGCCAGAAAGTCGATTTGATGAAAGATCCAGGTGTTGTAATGCTGGAAGAGTATATATAAAATCTGGTATTTTTCCTGACAATAAGAAACTGTCCGGTTAAAATCCACCCCAATAATTATTTTCATTTGCATTGGATATTAAGTAAGAGTAGAAGGATCCACATGCATGACAAATTGATATCATCGTGGGTGCTAAGCTCGACTGGATTAAGCATGTAACGTTCACATGTCTTTCATAGCATTTTAACGAAACGGTAAATTTTCCATATTAACCAATAACACGCTGTATATCAGTGCATCACATAAAATTCTAATGCACCATAACATGTTCTTAGTATGTAAAGTTGTAGGCTTACCGCTGAGATAATTCGTGTTAAGGTCCAAATAAGATAATTGGGTTAAATTAGCAACCCAGGCTGGTATTCTTCCAGAAAACCCACAATCCCAAAGACTTAAGACTGTCAAATTCTTTAGATTCTGAATTCCTGATGGTATAGACCCAGAGAGGATGCTCAAGCTCTTAAGATTTCCAATCCAAGATGGCGCTCTCCTGGAGAAGTTGCTGCTGAAAATTTCCAAATTTGTTAATTTCTTGAGGTCGCCAACCCAGGAGATCTGGGACTCTGATCCTATGTCAGACAGATGCAACTTGTGCAAAGTCATAAATGAGGATGGATGAAGCTCCGCAATGTATCTATATTTCCCATCAAGGCTTAGCTCGTCTAAAGATTTGAGATGGCTGAAGGACCTGGGGTTTGTAGTAGAGACATTTGTTCCTTGCATATTCAGTATCTGTAAGGAACTTCCATTCAGAAAATCTGGTAGATGAACCAACATATTTCGATTGTAGGACACATCAAGAACACACAGTTTTTTTAGCTGAAATATCCTTGGAGGAAAGAACCCATCAAAATTACAATAACTAAGTTGAAGAACACTTAGACTGAGGAAATCTGCAAATGAGTCCGGAACTGCTCCAGATATATAATTGTTGTTGAGGTTGATCACATTAAGCGAGCGAATTCTTGAAAGGGACTCATCAATGGGACCACTGATGCCACAATCCTCCAAGCTGAGAATCTCAAGATGTGGAACATGTCTAGCCAAAGCATTACACCACTCCTCCCCACTAGCGGGTATATCCACCCGATCGAGGTAAAGCTCCCTTAGATTGGTGAGGTTTGCTACCAAGGCCGCAAAATTCGGTTCCCGCAGCACCAACAAATTCTGAGAGAAAAATTCGAATAAATCCCCGCTGAAATTGTCAGAGAGGTCAAGGGAGATTAGACTTGTGAGAAAGCCAATGCTGATTGGAATCTGACCGTGGAAACCTGAATCAGAGAGGTTGAGGTAGGTGAGCAGAGAGAGCCTCTCAAACCCGACGGCCGGAAGGTACGACCCGCCAAAACTGTTCCCGCTGAGGTCTAGATGTTGCAGTGAAGTGAGGTTGAAGAGTGCCCTGTTGATCGCTTTGCTATACAGGTCTCGACCACGGAGGCTAAGGGCAGTAACCTGGCCAGAGGAGTCCTCGCAGCCAACGCCCTCCCAGAGACAGCAGTCGGTGCCGTCTTGCCATGAAGGGAGAGTGGTGTTGGAGAAATCGAAGTTGAATGATTGCTTCAGCTGCAGGAGTGACGCAGCCTGGTCTGGAAGACAGTGGACGGAGCTTCCAGCGAGGTTGTCATGGGCACTACTGAAGGGGAGTTGTATGAACACAAGGACAGGAAGCAGAAACCAGCCATTGGAAGCCATTTCACTGGTTAATTTGTCTGTTCAAGACTGGGCGAGTGTAGTACGAAATGCTTTAGTGAGTGGCAAGGAATCATGTCAGTTAAATGGGAATGGAGAGAGTACAAGTCTTCTACAAGTCTTGGACGAGAGGTGGATGTTTCTTTCCAAATGGTAAAGCATGACTGTCGATTTTGGGGAAGACTTGGCTCCTGAGTGGTAACCTACTCACTGAGATGGTTATTATTTTCCGATAATTATAATATATCTCCTGCTAGTGCTACTAGTTGATTTGAAAAGTGATGACGCTGGTCATTGGTCACCTCAGTCAGTGCTGTCTTGCCGTGAAGGGAGGGAGGGTATTGGAGAAATCAAAGTTGAATGATTGCTTCAAATGCAGGAGTGACACAGACTGGTCTGTAAAACAGTGGAAGGAGCTTGCAGCGAGGTTGTCATGGGCACTACTGAAGGGAAGCTGTATGAACACAAGGAGAGGTAGCAGAAACCAGCCATTGGAAGCCATTTCGCCGGTAAATTTATCTGTCCAAGACTAGGCTTAGTACTCAACTATTCAAGAGATATATAATGTGCCCGGACTTCCATGGGCTGATGTGTTTCTTATCTACAAGTCCTGAATGATAGCTTCACGATAGGTGGGTGTTTCTTTCCAAATGGTAATCATAACTGTCGATTTCGATTTTCGGGGAAGAACCACTGCTGGAAGTAGAAGCCGAGGAAGACGCCAACGCATCAGGTGCACATGCGCCTACCTACGACCACCAAAAGGCCCCCAGAATGGGCTGGGACCCCCGGATCCAAATCTGGCTGAAGCTAGCCATACTCCGGTGCAAGCCAGAAATGCAGACATGCTCCTCCCCCAACCTAACTTCCCCAAAACTGAAGGGGATTAGCACCGAAGATCTAGAACGCCAGAATTGATAGATTTTGGAGACTAAATCCGGTGAACACGGACGAAACTTGCCGGGATTTATTGAACTATAAGACAGCTTGGCCGGTAGGATACATCCGGTCGACGGGAGGTTATTTAAGAGCGGAGCTCCAGACCTGGCTATGCCGTGACCGACGACGAAGACGGCAGGGACGACGAGAAGCAAGAACACCGGCAGCCGGCTCCTCCACGCCGACGGAAAGCTCCGCCCACGAATGACACCAAAGCCGAAACACGCGACGCGACCCGTAAATAACCTAATAGTAGGCCCAGCTGCAGACATTGCAGCCCAGTTTGCACCAAGGTGATAAAGCGACTTCTAGCCCAGTTTGCACCCAGCCCAGACGAGACTCCCGCACCCAAACGGGTCATCTTCGATCATCTCGTTCTCATCTGGGAGTCACGGACCTCTTTCAGTTCAACACGAACCAACAAACGCGAGAGGAAGAGAGGGGAGGGTAAGACGATGGCGACGGCGAAGGGAGGCGGGGGTCAGAAGGGCCTCCTCTGGAGGCTGCCGGAGGTCACCTCCAAGGAGCTCGGAAAGATCGGCCCCGCCTTCGGCCTCGGCATCGGCTGCGGCGCCGGCGCCGGAATCGGCTTCTTCGGTGGTAAAACTCCCCTCTTTCAGGCTCCTTTCCCTCGCCGCGCCTCTCCTTGGCCGATTGGATGGTTATTACTGCAACGTCGAGGTGCCCCTGTTCTCCGCGGTCCAAAAGATTGCTGATTGCTAGTGGTTTTCTTGTCCGGATTATGTCGGGTCCTTGGGTCAGTCAGGATGGGATTTTGACGGAGCAGGGGTAGGGTTTGCTCTAGAAGTCGTCTGGTCAGGGCAGCCTCGTTGAGCAGGGGTAGGGTTTGCTCTAGAAGTCGTCTGGTCAGGGCAGCCTCGTTGTGGAAGAATGCATGTAGATTGGATGGTAGCGCTAGATGATCTGTGCTGCTTGGTTTTTTTGGTAGGAGGCTTACGGTTTTGCAAATTGTGTAATAGTTCTAGTTCAATAATTTCAGACCACACAGATTTTTTTGATGGGAATGTTTTGACAGATTAGGAAAAGGATGTAACACGGTGTAGAACTGTGGAGTGAATAGCATGCTTACCACTTCAACATTGAGAATTTAAGATGCATGACCTAAGCCATTCACATCATGACACACCATGCTTATATAGCTAAAATATTTGAAATACAGGATCGATTGTATGTTTTTTTTATTCTTCTTTAAATGTTACCAGACATATTATGAGGACTGTTCAAAGTGTATTGTTAAAGGACATATGGACTGACTTTGATTCTTTTAGCTATCATAACTCTTTAAGTTTTCATACTCTGTTCAATGTAGTGTGTAACCAAGTAAACATGGCACTGCAAGTAACAATATTGATTGATTTGAGTAGTTACCGATTACTGAATAACACCAACATAACTTTTGTAGTGTGACCCTGACAAATTGAGACGTAGTATAGCTGCAACTGCAGTTCAACAGCAACAGTCTTCTCTAGGACTATTAATTACTTGTACACAATCTTTGAGATCTAGAAAGTAATCTAGCTGTTAAGAGCGTATCACTAAATGTTATATGACATGATACGATTTATTCTTTCGTTCCTTTGTAGTTTGCTGTCAGAAATATAATTTAGAAGAATGCTTGCATACTTATTTCCTAGCATTCAAATAAGCTTAAAGCTATGGCATGCAAGCTTTGTAATGACATAAAAAATGTTGAAATCGTTTTTTCCAATACTAGCACCTATCTTTTTGTATAGTTTATTGATCCATTATAATATCCTCCCTCCCTCTTTCCCTCTCCTGTTGCTTATGTAATTTTATTAATGAATGCGTGCATATTTTTTTTTGTCTTTTTCATGAATAATGTAGGTTCAGGATTAGGTTATGGATTTCCTGGACTCACTATTGGCTTTGGAGTTGGAGCTGGATGCGGTGTAGGATTGGGTTTTGGTTATGGCTTGGGCAAAGGAATTGCTTTTGATGAAAAGAAAAGGCATTCAAATGTTGGTAAAATGTTCCAGGAAGCTCCAAAATTTCCTACGTAAGTACTTTGTGGGCATGCAAATGTTTAGTGGGATTGTGCCCACAGTCTTCCCAATCCTATGCCTTGTTGCCTAACCTTGTACAGTAATATCTAATAACTTGGGAGTTTTACTGTATTTACTGTCGCTCATGTGATTGAATTTTGAAGAAGAGCATTCTGGCACGTGAAGTACAGATGTATTGAACTGGCTTGAAATGAACAATCTCAAAGTCGATAAAAGAAACAAGAGAAAACTGACCTGTGAATATTCTTCTATTGATTCTTTTTAAACTTAAATCAGGACTCTGCTAATGAGATTGGGGGAAGAATCTTATACAATCTTGCTGGTTTATGCTTTGAAGTGAAATTATGTCTCTTGAAGCTCCACACATAATAGTTATGCAAACTAGACTTCAATGGCAGTTTGGCTGGAACAACTAAAACAAGTGCTTGATTCCGTATTGCACTGTGAAAAGCCAAAGAAAAAAAGGGGAACCAAGCGATCAGTTCCATACCAGAACCAAATCAATTAACTTAACCTCCTTTTTTTACCACATTGACCAGTATATACAATATGACCTTATAAGGTATGTTGTACTGTGACATATTAGCACCACTACTTTCATCCAAACTAACGGACTATACACACACTGTAGATGCAATGTTTGAAGACTTTAATAACTAAAATGAAGTGGAAATATCTTGCAAAAAGTGCAGACATATGGAAAATCAGAAACAAAAATTCCTGCTGGGCATGTATAATGAAGTAATGTTGCTATGTGGAATACGAAGTTAGTTAAATTCTCCAGTCTTGCAGAAAAATAATCCTAAAAGCGCGAACCTGGTGTATTTCGTGGAGAAATCCTGATTTCACAACCTAATTCCTTAACTAACAAATTTATAGTAGATAACAAGTGCAGATGCTTCACAGCTCGTCCCTATCAGGATGCTAACAGTGGAACAGTGAGATATTTGAAGTGACGTCCAAATATCTGCTGTCCGCAGTGTAACTAAAGAAATAAACAAAAATAGAAACATTTTCCAAATTATAATTCTCCTATCATATTCTGCTATTCTAATCTGACAGCATGAGCTTTTCAAATAGAAAGAGCTGGTAGAAATAGACTGGTACAGAAGACAAATGTGACAGTGTTCATTTCAAAATATTGAAAATATGAGCTGTACTCTAATTCTGATTGCTTGAGGTTTTTATCTACAAAAAAACTGCATTTTTTCTTGTATTAGACAAAACTTAATCATTTTGGGTCTTTTATGGTTAAAAGTTGATTAGATTAGTCACTCGTATATTCCCTAGATTAGTCACTCTTCTCTTGGTTAAATGCCTATATGTTTTCACTGGTTATTGCCGTGCTTATATATCTTGTGAACACAAGATAGTTTGGTGTCACTTGAGATCTTAAATATCTGAACAGCTATCTGTTTTATGCTTATATATTCCCCAGCTTGCCCACTCTTCTGTTGGTTAAATGCATATATGTTTGACTGCTTCTTGCCATGCTTATATATATATATATATTTGCAAACACAACATAGTTTGATGTTTCTTCGAGATCTTGAACATCTGAGCATCTCTCTGTTTGATGCTGAGAAGAAAATTACATATCTTCTTGCCCTTTGCTTGAATTCTCATGGTTGAGATCTGTGAAGTTGCTACCTTGTGGCATTCTCCACCTAATTTTTGTTTAGCACACCTAGAAAATTCTGAGTTTGCGTGAAAGAAACATGTGTATGTTCTTCAATGTCACTCACGCTTCCCTTGTTTATTTCAGGGACACTGTTGCTGGTTTATTTGACGAGTTGGTCGTAAACACCAAAAAGCTTGCCACAGCAACTTCGAAACAGATTGAAAAATGGCATTGAGCTGCACCACCATATGGCTGCTGCTATTGGCTATCTTAGATGGGGATTAACACTTCATCTTCGAACATAGGCTGTTGCGTCTCATTGTAATATCTTTTTTGAGCGTTCATCAGTAAGTAGGCTTGTATTTAGGTAGAATTCTGAAACTGTATTACAGAGTTCGTGTTCGAAATTCCTGGAAATGTTGAACAGTATGGTTGTTAGAGAAATAAAATGTCAACCTGATGAATTCTTTGTTGCGCTCCTTGTGCATGTTAGCTGATGTGCTGTTAATAGAGTGAGCATGACTGCTATCAAAATGTGAAGGAATGCTGGGGTGTGTGTGGCCTGGAACTGCTGTCTTGGTTCTCTCTCTTTCTGGTTGGCTCTCTGTTCTCCCTGCGTCTCTATCTGTTATGTTTGGACCATTTAGCACCTCATGGCTCTTGATAAACGAGATAACAAGTGGCCCAAATGATGCCACATCAACACCCTCATCTGCCAAGTCAGCACAGCATGCCCAATCAAGTCCAAGCAACAGATAGCCCTCCTGAACACCCAGCCAATCACAGCCACCTTGGCCTATCCTGCATTGGCCCACAACATCCACGGATCCTCATTTCCATCCATTTAAACTACCCCACCTTTCCCTCCACAAACGCCCATCACATCCTCCCTTCTTGCTGAGCTGAGCACGCCCTCTGCCACTCGCCCCTTCTCTCACAGAACTTCGGGTCCGAGGCAATGGCGGCGCTCGCTCCGACGAAGATGCTCGGCACCCGGCTCAACTTTGCCGGCTCCTCCACCTATGCCACAGCGGCACCGAAGGCACAAAAGATCGTCTCTCTCTTTGATCGCTTCAAGTCGAAGCCTGCCCCAAAGGCGAAGCCCGCTCCCGTGGCCTCTACAGCGGTGGGCATCGACGATGAGCTCGCCAAGTGGTACGGTGAGTACGAAGGAATCTCGCAGGCTCGCAGCTGAGAACTCTTTTCAGGTGATTCGGTCTGAATATGAGTACATGGATCTAAAAATCTTTCTTCTCTTGTTTTCAGGCCCTGACAGGAGGATCTACTTGCCCAATGGTCTCCTTGACCGGGACGAGGTGCCGGAGTACCTCAATGGAGAGGTTCCCGGAGAGTAAGTCATTGGTTTCCAGTTTTAATCTGCATATTTTTAGACAATTCTCTGCCAGAACTCTGCAAGAGCAATGTTGCTAGCACAATGTTGTCTCCATTAGCAGTATACCTAACATCTGATATAACTGAAATGCTTATGTAAATAAAAAAGTTAGATGCATGTGAACTAACTGATTTTGTGTTTCCTTTGGACTTGCAGCTATGGCTACGATCCTTTTGGTCTGGGAAAGAAGCCAGAGGACTTCGCCAAGTAAGTAATAGTAATCCGCATTCCGCAAGTACATGCCTTGTTGTGAAGCTACAGCCGCACTCTCGTCAAATTTCAGAATCTTCTCCCAACTAAGCAATCTCAATGGTGCAGGTACCAGGCCTTTGAGCTCATCCACGCAAGGTGGGCCATGCTCGGCGCCGCCGGCTTCATCATCCCAGAGGCGTTGAACAAGTACGGCGCAAACTGCGGTCCCGAGGCCGTCTGGTTCAAGGTATGCTGAATGCTGAGATCAGCAGCTTTCACGGCTTCATATTCAGAACTCTGATGCCTCAACTCACGGTGCCTTTGAACAACACCTTGCAGACCGGCGCCCTTCTCCTTGATGGCAACACCCTCAACTACTTCGGCAGCAGCATTCCCATCAACCTGATCGTCGCCGTCGCGGCCGAGGTCGTCCTCGTCGGAGGCGCCGAGTACTACAGGATCACCAATGGACTGGTCAGTAACAAGAGCACCTGAAATATACAGTATATATTGCGTTACAGCAGCTAGGCTCCTGCATGCACTTGTCCCTGTACTGACAAGCGGTTTTTCTCCGGCAGGACTTCGATGACAAGCTCCACCCCGGCGGCCCATTCGACCCTCTCGGCCTCGCCACCGACCCCGACCAGGCGGCGCTGCTCAAGGTGAAGGAGATCAAGAACGGACGCCTGGCCATGTTCTCCATGCTGGGTTTCTTCATCCAGGCCTACGTCACCGGCCAGGGCCCCTACGAGAACCTGTGCGCGCACCTCAGCGACCCCTTCGGCAACAACCTGCTCACCGTCATCTCGGGCGCCGCCGAGAGGACGCCCAGCCTGTAAGCTCGCCGTTAATTGCAAGTTCGTCCGCCGCCATCGCTTTGTCGATGATCAGCTGCATGCGTGCAATGCAGCATGATGCGCTGTGTTAATTTTACCGGGAAAAGTATCAAGAGTACGGATGTGCCCGTGCGTGTAAATTATCAAGGCCAGAAGAAACATGATCTTTCTGATTTCTTATACCTCCCGAGCAGTGCTGCCTCGAGTAATTTCTGAAATGGTTTTCATCACCGTTAAGAGCATGTCTAACAGATTCCCTATTTTTCTGCCCGTGTAGAGGGCCATGTATTTACTTTCCAGCGGCCGAAAACTCATCCGAACTAGCGGACCCCGTATCCCCACCCGTAAAATAGAATCCTCCTTCTTCTCGGTGATGTGAAGCTTGATCTTCAAAGTCTTCATCGTCAGTGCCTCCTTGGACTTCATGAGTTGATCCAACTTCTCCTTCAAGCTAGCTGCTTCGTCTTCTACCTTCATCCTCTCCTTGGCTTTTTTGGAGCCCTCGGGCTTGCCTTTGTTTCTCACACTCATGTCCTCTACTTCATCATCCATGCTGAGCATTGCTTCCTTCTTGCACTTTGGTTCACTGTCCCTCAACTTCCACTTACGAAGATGTTGAAGCAAGGAAAAGCTATGTTGGAACTAAAATTCCTCGTGCTTGGAGCCGGCCATGTCTTTGTACCTCATTTGAGCATACTTGGGCTGCACAACAACAATATTAATGTGATGTTTGCACATCATTAACACATAGTATGGACAGCAACAAACTTGGAAAACTTACATAGTTCTTCGGCACGCATCCACTAGGGGGGTTGTCGGCCACTTGGTCCATGGCAGCACTCCAACGAGAACAAGCTGGTTTGATGGTGTTCCACCGGCCTTCAAGGGAGCGGTAGGATCTGTCGGCCATACTCTTGATGCGAGGCTTCAGCTGGTGGTAGAGATCCTCGATGCGCTGCCAATAGCGCTTGCCGGCTTGGTCCACTCCGGTGCACACATCCATCCCCACCCTACCCCAAGCATGGACCAAGGTCATGTCTTCAATCTCAGTGTAGTTCGAGGTGCGTGGCTTCGGCAGCGCGGAAGAACTGGCGGCAGCTGGATCAACCTCAACCACCCCCTCATCATCGACCGCTTCGTCACCCTCACCTCCTCCTCCTCGGCATAATCATCAATCCCTTCGACATTGTCCTCCCCATCGAACGCATCGCTGCCGGTGTCCAAGTCCACCGAGAAATCGTTGAGCATGTCCATGTACAATGTTGTGGACTCAACATGAACACCTTGTCTACGTCCATGGAGGGTGGCGGCAGGCGCGGGCGTCGCCGCGAACGGAACGAAGGGAGGAGGGGCCGTGGCCTTGGAGGGCGGTTGGGTTTCGATGCGGCTGACTGCCTTTGTCTTCACCTTGCTCGGCGGGGCACCCCTCGGCCCGGCCGCATTCATCTTCGTCCTGCCCCCCCCCTCTCTTGGCAGCTCCAGCAGTCACAGCCGGCAGAGCTGCGGCCGCCGCAGGGGCTTCGAAGAACTGCTTCGGGATCCTCTTCCTCTTCAACGGGATGGTGGCGGAGATCATGGCCGACATGTCGCCGGTGTTTGGCGGACCTCCGACGGGGACATCAACCACCGCAGGTGAAGGTGGTGCACCGCCGGCGGTCGTCGGGGCTTGCGGGGGATTCATGGTAGCGAGATTCGGCCGCGTCGTTGCCGGGCGGGGCGGCGCGAGCGGCGGCGACGGCGGTTGGGTTTCGCTGAAACCCTTCGCGCACAGTGGAGGGGAGAATGGTGGTTTGGCCCTCTATTCCCCTTCGATACGGGGGGCTGATTTATGGGGTCTGCTTTTTTTTTAGGGTGAAACACAATATATTAAGCTAGCAAGCCTTCGTAGAAAGAGTGCGTCTGAAACTTGCTGAACGAGTTCAAAACAGAGTTACATCAGAAATTACATCACTAAGCACATGATCCGGAGGATTATCTTCCCAGACTATAACTCTGTTAGCATCAAAACTAAATCTAGCTAAATTATGAGCTACCCTATTTGAGTCCCTTGGACAGTGCTTAAAAGTAATAGATCCTATTCTTTGAGCAATCTCAAAGCAGTCCATTAAAATAGCTGTACTTGGAATCCAAATATCTCCCTCTCCATTGCAAGCATCCACCAAAGCCATGTTATCTGATTCAATTATTGTTGGTGAGCACTTTATTTTCTCAAGTAATTCCAGCCCCCTCTTCAACGCCAAAGCTCCCGCTGTAGATACATCCAACATATTAGCCGACGGCCACGCTCCTCCTGCCATCGCTGCACCTTTTGAATCTCGGATCACTGCCACCACCGCACCAACACCTGAGGGGAAGAAACATGCATCAACATTTATTTTATAAGACCTTGGTGGGGGTTTCGTCAATCCATTTTCCTTCGGAGCTGTCACATGTGATGACGCCCCATAATTTGCTGTGATTGCCTGGATTGAGAAAACCGAATTTTAACCGGAGCCGCAGTTTCTCCCTTCACTACTTCCCGACGTTGCCACCAAATATACCAACCAGCTACAAGGATTGCCTGGATTTACGGGGTCTACTAGACGATCAGGTAGAGCTCTACCCCGTGTATCAGCGGTTATTTTACGGGGTTGGGCCTTTTAGGGGGCTGTTAGACTTGCTCTAAGAACCAGATTGACTACTGGAAACTTGATTGGTTAAGCCCTTGCCTAATCATCGTTGTAATGGCTACTTGGGCGTCCCCGAAAAAAAAATGGCTACTTGCGCGAACTATGTTTGTGTTCTTTTGTTGAGCTCGCCTGCAAAGCCAACTGCATCTGACGTGGATGCCATGTCAGTTTCACACATCTAAGTAGCAACAGATGAGCCCGCGTTCTAACAACATCTCAACACATCGTCCTCTGGTATTGCCGAAACCTGCCACTCTGGTTAAGCCTGAAAATTGTAAGATGGCTCCGATGGCTATACCTACCCGTGTTGTTAATAAAGTTCTGCTGGAGAACTTTGCAACTTGCACAAGCTACATCGACTTATGTTCGTGACCGGCAAATATTCCTAGTTCGTTACATCACAAGGTACAAGCACTTGAGGCACAGACTTGCAAGGACACCATCCTAGGTCGCAGCCCCGACCACGTGGCTCAGGCGATCGAAACCGCTCGACACGTCCGAGCGATGTGCCCCAAGCTACATAGCCATGCAGCACCCTGTGGTATCCCCTTGATAATATAAAAGGAGGCCCATGCTGCACGCAAAGGGAGGGAGAAAAAACAAACTCTATAGAAAAAGAACCGCCATAGAGAGAACCATTACACGACGTATGGTTTTGTACATGAACATGGGTAAAAATCCAGTGTCTCTGTGTGATTGTGTTCTCGGCTTCGACCGCCATTAGTGCTCGCCATACTCTGCGCCCCTCGCCGAGGGGCGGAGCCAGGAATTTGACATAGGGGGGGCGAGGTCGAGGTCTAAGGTCGAAAGCTTAAAATTTTCCATAGCATGTTCCAATTAGAAATAGACCTAGTAGAGCAACTTTTAGTGACTTTCTCCAACTGAAAGTAAATTACCACTCGCCGTTATAATATTTTGGGAATACCAATTAACTCATAATTTTGGACCACCAATTCATTTCTTTTGTCTATCTTAATTGTTGAAGAAAAGTTATTTTCATGAACACTTCAATCAAATCAACGACAAATAAATATAGGAAATGTAAAGGCTAGCTGTTCATTTGTTTCTCAATGAGATATATGATCAGTAATCATCTGCCATGGTGCACGCTCGTGTACTAATATAAAATAGACTGCTAGGGCCTAATTAGTCTGTCAAATAAGAGCTGTAATAACTAGTGGCGTACCTTTAGAAAACTAAGGGCTTAAGACCTTGAGTTGATCCGAATCGACAAACTTTGCGACGCCACAGCTCCGCAACAGGATCAACAGATCAAGCGCTCGTCTCCTAATGATCTGATTCGACTGCCTTCCTAGCTCGGCAGCCGGCGTGGAAACACCGTCCTAGCGAGCGGCGGCCAGCGTCGGAACAGCGGCAGGCGCCCTAGCTACTCTGTATTGAGATCATCTTTTTCAGGGGTCAAACTAACCTATGGATTTATGGAAAGAAAACTTCGAGGCACCGGAAATTGCTCCCTGCTTAGAAGATGGGCTGTTACCGTCGTCTCCAAGTCGGGCGGTGCTGCCTACCGTCGTCTTCAACGCCGTCTACTTCGACCCGTCGTCCCCGTCGTCAACAACATTGTCATCAACAACGTAACTGCTGCGACGTCATCTGTTACACCGCCACCGCCACCTCCACCAGATCGGTATGTGCGACATATCTCGATCTGTTTAGCGATGGATGTTGTACCGTTTGCACTGCTACTATTCATGTTGATTAATGCATCTAGTATGTTCGAGTTTCACATGTTAGTAATTGTTGTCGTCATATTTAATATTCTGGAATTAATCATGGAAATTATGCCTAATTATCCAACAGCTACACCACTCGGAGTCTGGAATAGTTGATTCCGAAGTGCTCGAAGAAAAGGCTGTGGAAGGCCCAGTGTAATTTGCAGCAGGCAATGAATGGGCCCATGAACGATGAGAATGCAGCTAAGGCAAAGGAAATGGCTGAATTAGTGGAACTTTTACTTGAAGAGGACGAAGCTCACAGGCTCCAAAGATCACGTGTGTGTTGGTTGACTCAAGGAGATAGGAAGTGGTGCAGCTACGTAAATTCTTCGGACAATCGTGGATTGAATTGGTTGGCTAACCTTGCTTAATAACCGGGGACAGTTTCTGTTCCGGCCGATTGCGATTTGCCACGTCCCAGTCCGTAAGATTATTCTTTGTAAAACTTGCCCGTACGTGTAGCATTACTCGATAGGAACACATCACTTTTCCACCAGTAGGCATCGGCTAGAAGGAAAAAGATTCTGATTAAAAAGCTTAAAGACGTGGATAATTAATGGGTGGAAGGTACGGCTATGCTTAAACCATTTATTCTTCAATACTTTCTAACATATTCATGTCTGAGGTTCATTAAGTTAGTGCAGTCCAAGGTTACTCAATTGATGAACGAGAGGTTACTTGCCCCTTTCTGTCCCAATGAGGTCTACAATTCTGAAGACAATCTGCAATCCTTATGAATCGGAGGTTTGCCAAAGAATAAAATTCTTGTAGGAATTACTGCTTGTGTGATCATGCATAACATGATCATTGATGGTGAGGGTGATTATAGCCTGCATGACCAAGGCTGAAAATTTTACGGTCAATTGGTTCAGTCGCAACCTGGCTAGTAACGTTTGGAGAGTTCCTCTATGTCCGTCATGAGATCCAAGATCGTCACACTCATGATCGACTTCAAGTGAATATAATTGAGCATACGTGGGCTAACGTAGAAAACCATTAGTAATCTAGTACTCCCTCCGGTCCTAAATATAAGCCATATAGTGTTTTGAGAAAAATTCCATAATATAAGGTTTACTACGTTGCCCCACTTGTATGGAAAATATTTTTAGTGATTTGATTATGTTTTCTTAGCTTATGTAAAGTTCTCTATTAGCTCACGTTAATTGCCTAGGGTTAATCCTAACCAAACAAGGTGTAATTTTTTCCAAAAGTGTGTTTCTTAATTTCCGTGCTAAAAACTATATGGCTTATATTTAGGACCGGATGGAGTATCATTCTATTTACTTTAATTTACTTGTGAACTGCATTTTTTTTTGCTTTTCATTGATATGTTGGCCAATTGTGTGAATTGGAAAAAAAAGGCAAATGGCGAGTGGACTATTTGAGTCTAGCCGCTGGGTTTGCCTTTCGCCCCAAATCGGACCAGGGTGGATAGGTCCTCTAGCCTTTCTGGCCGATCCAAATGGTTCCAAACGAGGGGCGTTGTTCTCATATCATATCAGCTGCCAATTCACCTCTAACTCTTCCTTTTTTTAACTTCCTGCAGTTATGCTCGTGAGTTCAACAACATTGTGTGCATTTGCTGACTCATTTCACGTTATGTTCGCCCCCGTTTCCCATCCTCCTCAATACTCTTCCAGCGCCACCCCTAGAGCCGCAATCTCCCTCCACATGTAAGTAGGGTCGATGGGAGGCAAGCAACCAACACGACCTTCTTCGATACCAACTGGTTTTTTTGTTGAGTTCTTGACCAATTGAACGGATGTGACGACCAACATTCTCATTAGCCTCTGTCAGTTGTTACATAGCGAAGTTGCTATCTGTAGATTATTTTAGCTCTTGCAGATTGTTGCCTACCCGGTAATCGTAGCCTAACAATTAGGCCTTATGTGCCATATCGGTTGCAAGTTATATTTATACATCTCTACAAGCACAATGTGTTTCTTCACGGGTTGTTTCATATGGGTTGTTCTCTTCCAACTCGACCATTTTTTCTCTAGAAAGTAAGCTGAGAGAGGGAAGAATACCATGGAAACGACATTACTGTTATTCTACAAGATGCACTTCAGTAAAGTTGTCATTTTTTGTCTGATTGATTTACCTCGCAGCAATAAACGTGTAATGGAAGAACTAACTAATCGGCAAGAACTTAATGTACTCATATTTTTTTCTTCAGGAATCGTATACCCATGTACGTTTCTTATTGTTCTTCACAAGATTGTCTCTTCAGTAATCATGTACGACAAGCAGAACGGTTGGAAGAGAGTCTTGATCGAGTGTGTGACTAAGAATTATCTCGTGTTTCATGTTTCTCCAGCACCTTTGTTGCGATAATTATATTATATCTTACTGAAATATACGTGGGCAAGCAACAATCTGGTTTATATTGTACATAATTGGTATTACTGTTTGGTAAAGATTATTGTAGTTTGTAGATCGGACTTTCTAAACTTCTACTGTCGATGGATCGAATGCATTCCGAGGCGCATTCTCACACAACAGTTTTATTCATGTGGCTTCAACCGCTAATATCTATGAATTTTCGCTGCAACGCGTCGGGTTTCATCTAGTTATGTTAGAAGAGGGAAAACCACCGAAGTGGTTAAAATTTACAAAATGACTACCGTAAGTAGGTAAAGATTACACAAAGATAGCCAAACTAAAACAGCAGCGCAAGGTTCATCAGGTCCTAGCCATCCAACACTTCCAATTTTTAATCTTCTTGTTTTCTAGATACTCGTGACATTCTTTCACATCAAAGTTCAGTTTTTCATGACTATCCGCAGCCACAACAAAAGAATTAAAATTCTTGTTTACTATTTCACATGAAGCCTTTTTTAGGACTACACATAACCATATAACCGATGAGAGTCTAGAGCACTGTAACATTCATCTCTCCCATAAACAGCCAAAATAGCTGCAAGTTCTTCGCTTGGTTGGTGTCCCGTAACAGGTGTTGGACGGCGGACAGGCTACATCGGCGTGGCTTGCCAAGGCTGGCTGCTTCCCCCTTTGCGACCAAGATCAGGAGACGCTCCAGCACCTCCTGCTTGGTTGCGTGGTCGCTCGTGATGTATGGGCTTGGGTGCTAGCACGTTGGGATAAGCTGGAGTGGATGCCCGGCGTGGACACAGAGGTTGTGCCCTGGTGGACCTCGCTCAGTTGCACCAGATCTGTGAGGAGGGATATGTGGACGGCTATCATTTTGCTTTTTGGGTGTATCTGGTGTTGGAGATATGCCCAAGAGGCAATAATAAAAGTGGTTATTATATATCTTTATGTTTATGATAAAAGTTTATATACCATGCTATAATTGTATTAACTGAAACATTGATACATGTGTGATATGTAAACAAACAAAGAGTCCCTAGTAAGCCTCTTAACTAGCTTGTTGATTAATAGATGATTAGTTTCATAATCATGAACATTGGATGTTATTAATAACAAGGTTATATCATTGTATGAATGATGTAATGGACACACCCAATTAAGCGTAGCATAAGATCACGTCATTAAGTTATTTGCTATAAGCTTTCAATACATAGTTACCTAGTCCTTATGACCATGAGATCATGTAAATCACTTATACCGGAAAGGTACTTTGATTACATCAAACGCCACTGCGTAAATGGGTGGTTATAAAGGTGGGATTAAGTATCCGGAAAGTATGAGTTGAGGCATATGGATCAACAGTGGGATTTGTCCATCCCAATGACGGATAGATATACTCTGGCCCTCTCGGTGGAATGTCGTCTAATGTCTTGCAAGCATATGAATAAGTTCATAAGAGACCACATACCACGGTACGAGTAAAGAGTACTTGTCAGGAGACGAGGTTGAACAAGGTATAGTGTGATACCGATGATCAAACCTCGGACAAGTAAAATATCGTGTGACAAAGGGAATTGGTATCGTATGTGAATGGTTCATTCGATCACTAAAGTCATCGTTGAATATGTGGGAGCCATTATGGATCTCCGATCCCGCTATTGGTTATTGGTCGGAGTGAGTACTCAACCATGTCCGCATAGTTCACGAACCGTAGGGTGACACACTTAAAGTTGGATGTTGAAATGGTAGTACTTGAATAAGGAATGAAGTTGGAATATTTGTTCGGAGTCCCGGATGGGATCCCGGACATCACGAGGAGTTCCGGAATGGTCCGGAGAATAAGATTCATATATAGGATGTCATTTTATGTGAATAAATTGATGCGGAAGGTTCTATGGAAGGTTCTAGAAGGTTCTAGAAAAGTCCGGAAGAAACCACCAAGGAAGGTGGAGTCCACATGGGACTCCACCTCCATGGCCGGCCAACCCTAGTGGGGAGGAGTCCCAAGTGGACTCCCCTTAGGGGGCCGGCCACCCCCCCCATGGAAGGTGGAATTCCCACCTCTAGTGGGAGGGAAAGTTTCCCACCATATGGAAGGTTTTGGTTTCGGGTCTTATTCGAAGACTTGGACACCAACACTTGGGATCCACCTATATAAACAAGGGCCAAGGGAGGGGCCGGCCACCCCAAGACCACAAGCTGGCCGCCCCCATAGAGTGGCCGGCCACCCTCCCAAACCCTAGCTTTGCTCCTCCACTTCATATTGCCCGCATAGCTTAGCGAAGCTCCGCCGGACTTCTACACCGCCACCGACACCACGCCGTCGTGCTGTCGGATTCAAGAGGAGCTACTACTTCCGCTGCCCGCTGGAACGGGAGGTGGACGTCGTCTTCATCAACAACCGAACGTGTGACCGAGTACGGAGGTGCTGCCCGTTCGTGGCGCCGGAACCGATCGTGATCAAGATCTTCTACGCGCTTTGCAAGCGGCAAGTGAACGTCTACCGCAGCAACAAGAGCCTCCTCTTGTAGGCTTTGGAATCTCTTCAAGGGTGAGTCTCGACAATCCCCTCGTTGCTACCGTCTTCTAGATTGCATCTTGGCTTGGATTGCGTGTTCGCCGTAGGAAATTTTTTGTTTTCTATGCTACGTTATCCTACAGTGGTATCGAGCCGTGTCTATGCATAGATGGTTGCACGAGTAGAACACAATGGTTTGTGGGCGTTGATGCTCTTGTTATCTTTAGTTGAGTACTTTGCATCTTTGTGGCATAGTGGGATGAAGCGGCTCGGGCTAACTTTACATGACCGCGTTCATGAGATTTGCTCCACGCTTGACATGCAACTTGTATTGCATAAGTGGCTTTGCGGGTGTCTGTCTCTCCTACTATAGTGAAGATTCAATTTACTCTTCTATTGACAACACTAGTATCACCGTTGTGGTTCATGTTCGTAGGTAGATTGGATCTTGCTCGAAAACCCTAAACCACGTAAAATATGCAAACCAAATTAGAGAACGTCTAACTTGTTTTTGCAGGGTTTGGTGATGTGATATGGCCATAATGTGATGATGAATATGTATGAGATGATCATTATTGTATTGTGGCAACCGGCAGGAGCCTTATGGTTGTCTTTAAATTTCATGTTGAGTAGTATTTCAAAGTAGTTGTAATAGTTGCTACATGGAGGACGATCATGAAGACGGCGCCATTGACCTTGGTGCTTCGCCGACGATGATGGAGATCATGCCCGTTGATGATGGAGATCATGTCCACGCTTTAGAGATCAAGATCAAAGGCGCAAAGACAAAAGGGCCATATCATATCACATATGAACTGCATGTGATGTTAATCCTTTTATGCATCTTATTTTGCTTAGATCGCGACGGTAGCATTATAAGATGATCCCTCTCACTAAAATCTCAAGATAATAAAGTGTTCATCCTTAGTAGCACCGTTATCAAGTCTTATCGTTTCGAAGCATCTCGTGATGATCGGGTGTGATAGATTCGATAAGTACATATAACGGGTGCAAGACAGTTTTGCACATGCGGATACTAAGGTGGCCTTGACGAGCCTAGCATGTAAAGACATGGTCTCGAACACGTGATACCGAAAGGTAGAGCATGAATCATATGATTGATATGATGAACACTTTGAGTGTTCGCCATTGAAATTACATCTTGTCTCGTGATGATCGGGCATAGGTGTGATGGATTTGGTTCGTGTGATCACTAAGACAATGCGAGGGATATTGTTTTGAGTGGGAGTTCACCTAGATTTTTAATTATGTAGAATTAAAATTTGAACTCAATTTGTCATAAACTTAGTCTAAACTATTGCAAATATGTTGTAGATATGGCGTCCTCAATCAATTTTAACCAGTTCCTAGAGAAAGAAAAGCTTAAGAGCAACGGTAGCAACTTCACCGACTGGTTCCGTCATGTGAGGATCTTCCTCAATGGCGGAAATCTGCAATATGTGCTTGATGCACCGCTAGGTGACCCTCCTGCAGAAACTGAAACCGATGAAGTAAAGAATGTTTACATGACTCGGAAAACTCGGTACTCTCAAGTTCAGTGTGCCATCTTATGCAGTCTGGAATCCGATCTTCAAAAACGTTTTGAGCACCACGATCCTCATGAGTTGATAAAAGAGTTGAAGACTATTTTTGAGACTCATGCGGCCGTGGAATGCTATGAAGCATCGAAACACTTTTTCAGCTGTATGATGGAAGAAGGCAGCTCCATCAGTGAGCACATGCTCGTTATGACCGGGCATGCGAAGAAACTCAGTGACTTGGGAATAGTGATTCCTAACAGACTGGGATTAATCGTGTCCTTCAATCACTGCCACCAAGTTATAAGAACTTTGTGATGAACTACAATATGCAGAACATGAACAAGGAGTTTCCTGAACTCTTTGGCATGCTAAAAGCTGCTGAGATTGAGATCAAGAAAGAGCACCAAGTGTTGATGGTCAACAAGACCACCAGCTTCAAGAAACAGGGCAAGTCTAAAGGCAAGAACAAGAAGAGTGGCAAGAAAGCTGCCACGCCTCCTGTGAAACCTAAGTCTGGCCCTAAGCCTGATGCTGAGTGCTATTACTGCAAGGAGAAGGGACACTGGAAGCGTAATTGCTCCAAGTATTTGGCAGATCCGAAGAGCGGCCTTGTCAAGAAGAAGAAAGAAGGTATATCTGATATACATGTTATAGATGTTTATCTCACTAGTTCTCGTTCTAGTACCTGGGTATTTTATACTGGTTCGGTTGCTCATATTTGTAACTCAAACAGGAACTAAAGAATAAACGACAACTGCTGAAAGATGAAGTGACGATGCGCGTTGGAAACGGATCCAAGGTCAATGTGATCGCAATCGGGACACTTCCTCTACATCTACCTTCGGGATTAGTTTTAAGCCTAAATAATTGTTATTATGTACCCGCGTTGAGCATGAACATTATATCAGATCTTGTTTAATGCAAGACGGTTATTCATTCAAGTCTGAGAATAATGGTTGTTCTATTTTTATGAATAATATCTTTTATGGTCGAGCACCACAAAAGAATGGCTTATTTCTGTTAGATCTCGATAGTAGTAATACGCATATACATAACATTGATGCTAAGCGAATTAAATTGAATGATAATTCTACTTATATGTGGCAATGTCGTCTTGGTCATATTGGAGTGAAACGCATGAAGAAACTCCATACCGATGGATTACTTGAATCACTTGACTTTGAGTCACTTGATAGATGCGAAGCATGTCTGATGGGAAAAATGACTAAGACTCCATTCTCGGGTATGATGGAGCGAGCTACTGACTTATTGGAAATCATACACACATGTATGTGGACCAATGAGTGTAGCATCGCGCGGTGGTTATCGTTATGTTCTAACCTTCACGATGATTTGAGTAGATATGGGTATATCTATTTAATGAAACATAAATCCGAAACTTTCGAGAAGTTTAAGGAATTCCAAAGTGAAGTAGAAAATCAACGTAACAAGAAGATTAAATTTCTACGATCTGATCGCGGAGGTGAATATCTGAGTTATGAGTTTAGCATGCATTTAAAGAAATGCGGAATACTTTCACAATTGACACCGCCGGGAACACCACAACGAAACGGTGTGTCCGAACGTCGTAATCGAACTCTCTTAGATATGGTTCGTTCTATGATGTCTCTTACTGATTTGCCGTTATCATTTTGGAGTTATGCATTAGAGACAGCCGCATTCACTTTAAATAGAGCACCATCAAAATCCGTTGAAACGACGCCGTATGAATTATGGTTTAATAAGAAACCTAAGCTGTCGTTCCTAAAAGTTTGGGGTTGCGAAGCCTATGTAAAAAAGTTACAACCGGACAAGCTAGAACCCAAAGCGGAGAAATGCGTCTTCATAGGATACCCTAAGGAAACTATAGGGTACACTTTCTATCACAGATCCGAAGGCAAGATCTTTGTTGCTAAGAACGGAACCTTTCTTGAGAAAGAATTTCTCACTAAAGAAGTGACTGAAAGAAAAGTAGAACTCGATGAGATTGAAGAATCTCTACTCATTGATCAGAGTAGCGCACCGGAAAATGTTCCTGTACCACCTACACCGGCAACGAGGAAGCTAATGATAATGATCATGAAACTTCAAATGAGACAGCTACTGAACCTCGCAGATCGACAAGGGATCGTGCCACTCCTGATTGGTATGATCCTTGTCTAAATGTCATGATTGTGGATAACAATGATGAAGACCCTGCGACATATGAAGAAGCGATGATGAGCCCAGATTCCAACAAATGGCAAGAAGCCATGAAATCCGAAATGGGATCCATGTATGATAACAAAGTATGGACTTTGGTAGACTTACCTGATAGCCGCAAGGCTGTCGAGAATAAATGGATCTTCAAAAGAAAAACAGATGCTGATGGTAATATTACTGTCTATAAAGCTCGACTTGTCGCAAAGGGTTTCCGACAAATTCAAGGTGTTGACTACGATGAGACTTTCTCACCTGTAGCGAAGCTAAAATCTGTGAGGATTTTGTTAGCAATAGCTGCATTTTTCGATTATGAGATTTGGCAGATGGATGTCAAAACAGCGTTCCTTAATGGAGACATTGAGGAAGAGTTGTATATGGTACAACCCAAAGGTTTTGTCGATCCTAAAAATGCTGACAAAGTATGCAAACTTCAGCGTTCAATCTATGGACTGAAGCAAGCATCGAGAAGTTGGAACCGACGTTTTGATAAGGTGATCAAAGACTTCGGGTTTATACAGTGTCATGGAGAGGCCTGTATTTACAAGAAAGTGAGTGGGAGCTCTGTAGCATTCCTGATATTATATGTAGATGACATATTATTGATTGGGAATGATATAGAACTATTAAGCAGTGTAAAGGGTTATTTGAATAATAGTTTTTCAATGAAAGACCTTGGTGAAGCATCATACATATTAGGCATCAAGATTTATAGAGATAGATCAAGACGTCTAATAGGGCTATCACAGAGTACATACCTGGACAAGATTCTGAAGAAGTTTAGAATGGACGAAAGTAAGAAAGGATTCTTACCTATGTTACCAGGCAAGGTCTTGAGTAAGACTCAAGGACCGGCTACGGCAGAAGAAAGAGAAAGGATGAGTCAGATCCCCTATGCCTCGGCAGTAGGCTCTATCATGTATGCCATGCTATGTACAAGACCGGATATAGCACATGCTGTTAGTTTAACTAGCAGATATCAAAGTGATCCAGGAATGGAACACTGGACAGCGGTCAAGAATATCCTGAAGTACTTGAAAAGAACTAAGGATATGTTTCTTTGTTATGGAGGTGACCAAGAGCTCGTTGTAACAAGTTACACCGATGCAAGTTGGAACACCGATCCCGATGACTCTAAGTCACAATCTGGGTACGTGTTTATATTGAATGGTGCTGCAAAGCTGGGCAAGCTCGAAGCAGTGCACGGTGGCGAAATCCTCAACAGAATCGGAGTACATAGCGGCTTCAGAGGCTTCATCGAAGCGGTATGGATGAAGAGGTTCATTGTAGAGCTCTGTGGTTCCTAGTGCATTGGACCCATTTGTCATCTACTGTGATAACATGGGTGCCATCGCTAATGCACAAGAGCCAAGGTCACACAAGAGGCTGAAGCATATCAAGCTGCGTTACCACTCGATTCGCGAGTACATCGAAGATGGAGAAGTAAAGATTTGCAAAGTACACACTGATCTGAATGTAGCAGATCCGTTGACTAAAGCTCTCCCTAGGGCAAAGCATGACCAACACCAGAATGCCATGGGTGTTAGGTACCTTACAATGTAATCTAGATTATTGACTCTAGTGCAAGTGGGAGACTGTTGGAGATATGCCCAAGAGGCAATAATAAAAGTGGTTATTATATATCTTTATGTTTATGATAAAAGTTTATATACCATGCTATAATTGTATTAACTGAAACATTGATACATGTGTGATATGTAAACAAACAAAGAGTCCCTAGTAAGCCTCTTAACTAGCTTGTTGATTAATAGATGATTAGTTTCATAATCATGAACATTGGATGTTATTAATAACAAGGTTATATCATTGTATGAATGATGTAATGGACACACCCAATTAAGCGTAGCATAAGATCACGTCATTAAGTTATTTGCTATAAGCTTTCAATACATAGTTACCTAGTCCTTATGACCATGAGATCATGTAAATCACTTATACCGGAAAGGTACTTTGATTACATCAAACGCCACTGCGTAAATGGGTGGTTATAAAGGTGGGATTAAGTATCCGGAAAGTATGAGTTGAGGCATATGGATCAACAGTGGGATTTGTCCATCCCAATGACGGATAGATATCTGGGCCCTCTCGGTGGAATGTCGTCTAATGTCTTGCAAGCATATGAATAAGTTCATAAGAGACCACATACCACGGTACGAGTAAAGAGTACTTGTCAGAGACGAGGTTGAACAAGGTATAGTGTGATACCGATGATCAAACCTCGGACAAGTAAAATATCGTGTGACAAAGGGAATTGGTATCGTATGTGAATGGTTCATTCGATCACTAAAGTCATCGTTGAATATGTGGGAGCCATTATGGATCTCCAGATCCCGCTATTGGTTATTGGTCGGAGTGAGTACTCAACCATGTCCGCATAGTTCACGAACCGTAGGGTGACACACTTAAAGTTGGATGTTGAAATGGTAGTACTTGAATAAGGAATGAAGTTGGAATATTTGTTCGGAGTCCCGGATGGGATCCCGGACATCACGAGGAGTTCCGGAATGGTCCGGAGAATAAGATTCATATATAGGATGTCATTTTATGTGAATAAATTGATGCGGAAGGTTCTATGGAAGGTTCTAGAAGGTTCTAGAAAAGTCCGGAAGAAACCACCAAGGAAGGTGGAGTCCACATGGGACTCCACCTCCATGGCCGGCCAACCCTA
This sequence comes from Lolium multiflorum, assembly GCA_030979885.1. Lineage (NCBI taxonomy): Eukaryota > Viridiplantae > Streptophyta > Magnoliopsida > Poales > Poaceae > Lolium > Lolium multiflorum. The sequence goes on from CM061750.1 coordinate 161,380,378, forward strand.
GTGGGGGAGGAGTCCCAAGTGGACTCCCCTTAGGGGGCCGGCCACCCCCCCATGGAAGGTGGAATTCCCACCTCTAGTGGGAGGGAAAGTTTCCCACCATATGGAAGGTTTTGGTTTCGGGTCTTATTCGAAGACTTGGACACCAACACTTGGGATCCACCTATATAAACAAGGGCCAAGGGAGGGGGCCGGCCACCCCAAGACCACAAGCTGGCCGCCCCCATAGAGTGGCCGGCCACCCCCTCCCAAACCCTAGCTTTGCTCCTCCACTTCATATTGCCCGCATAGCTTAGCGAAGCTCCGCCGGACTTCTACACCGCCACCGACACCACGCCGTCGTGCTGTCGGATTCAAGAGGAGCTACTACTTCCGCTGCCCGCTGGAACGGGAGGTGGACGTCGTCTTCATCAACAACCGAACGTGTGACCGAGTACGGAGGTGCTGCCCGTTCGTGGCGCCGGAACCGATCGTGATCAAGATCTTCTACGCGCTTGCAAGCGGCAAGTGAACGTCTACCGCAGCAACAAGAGCCTCCTCTGTAGGCTTTGGAATCTCTTCAAGGGTGAGTCTCGACAATCCCCTCGTTGCTACCGTCTTCTAGATTGCATCTTGGCTTGGATTGCGTGTTCGCCGTAGGAAAATTTTTGTTTTCTATGCTACGTTATCCTACATCTGGAGGCATCAAAACAAGGTGGTGTTCAATGGCGCCACCCTGGCAGCGGCGGCCATTAGGCATAGGATTAGGGAGGAGTACCAGTGATGGCGTGTAGCTAGGTTTTTCCGCTCGGAGTCCTTTAGATTTCCTGAGCCTTTTCATTTTTCGTGGAGGGATGGAGACTAGGCTTTCGTTCAGTAGGGGAGCTGCCACCCCTTGTTGGCATTGATACATGTGGTTCGGACTTTCTTGCCCTTTCTTCTATATGATTAGTACACCTTCTAGGGTGTATTCTCGAAAAGAAAATAAACAGCCAAAATAATGTGATTACTTGTCTGCCACATATACTAGATAGAAATAACCATTAGACATCCAAATTTTACATTAATATGACATCTTCTGATTTCATGATATGGTTGTTTACTTAATTTGTTAGCTGCTCCGGTTTTTGCTGCACCCACAACTAAGATCGCTGCCTAGTACGCAACTTTAGGCTGTACGAAAGATCAAGTGGGGTTTGGGTGAACTCCGCAACTTTATCGATGTTGCACCTATTCCTGCCAGCTGATCGTGGGCGTGCACGCTATAAATATGCGGCGCGGCCCAACCAACACATTGATAGGGCCGGTCTATGGACTTTGGGGGTCCCTAGGAAGACATGATACCAAGGGCCCCTTGTTTACAGTGGTGGAGATTTCATACAGCCAAGGGGGGCCACTGCCCCCCCTCCCCCCACTCAGTAAAATTTTATATTGACTTATTTGTACCGGTGGCCGTTTTAGAAGCGGGTGTATGCACCTGTATAACTTCGGCTCTAAAATTGCAGATTCAACAACAGCAGATTCAACAACGAGAAGAAGGCGATGTTGCATACGTCGTTTTGTATGCTGCTAGTTGCCGTGGTCGACTTCCATATTTGGAGAGGTAATGAACCTTAAAGCGCCGCTCCCGGCCGCCTGCTGCGCCCTCACCTATGCTGTGGACGGCCCCGTCCTGGCTCCAGTGAGCCAGCTTATGAAGTTAATCAACATCTGCACACTCAGGGGTAGCCGGGCGGCGATGGCAGCATCCTCCGTCGGTGTTGCCATCGTCGGGCGGGCGAGCATCAGCGTCACATACTTCATCATGTGTAAATTGGCGGAACAATTCAGGTGGAACTGGGATTAACCTTTTTATTACGATGTTATCGACTATATAAAAATGCGAGGCTGCTCTAGTTCTCGCTTGGTTTTGATCTTGTTATTACCGCTGAAAGCTTGTGAACTCAAAGAGATGTGTTTGATAGTATTTTGTTCTAATGTATTTAAGATAGACTAGTAAAAATGCTCGTATGTTGCACCGGGATAAACAGAAACTAAACCGCTCCAGCCAAATATATCATGATTGATGACACTTCTCATTTGTGCCAGCATGGTCTTCGGTTGTTACGTATTCCTCTATTGAACCTGATCATTCTACGAAGATAAGCTGGTCGTGACCTTTGTTCTAGTCAGATTTTCCCGTTTCTCCTCACCATTCTTGCGGGACCTGCTTCGCGTGCTCCTCAGCATCGTGGCATAAGCCTCAATCCCACGGCCAAAGCACCACTAAAACCGCACCAATCTAAAACCCTTGTTTCTCAATAAAAAAAGATGCAACCGTCGGTCCTCCACATGAATGAAACAGAACTGACCGGGTACAAATCCAATAGACAACCCGTATGTTGTAGTGTTCTTCACATTGCTGCACCGTCTTAATGTAGCTTGATGCTGATGCTATAGTGCTTTCAGATTATGTATCCCCTATGGCATTTATCCCTGCAACACTTGCATCTGTGAAAAACCCCTAACTCAGACCTTTAAAGTATGCATTTTTTTATTAGAAGTAAATTTGGCTGCACCGCGGTTGTAAGTATCCTGAAATCTAGAGGGTCACAAAACAATAGAACCTAACATAGACTCAAATAATAATCTACTTTTCTTAAATTTGCACGAAACAAATCAAGAAGTCTGAAAGTTGAATGGCCATAGATAACCGATTGCTCCGGGTTTTTCCAAATCTTGCAAAAGGAAAATTCATGAACAAAAATACATGTTGTTAACCTTATAAATAAGTTCACCAATCTAGACCAATCGTTTCGCATTTCCTAAGATCACCCGTGGTACTACTTCCTCCTTCCCAAATTAGGATGCCTATAGTTTTACAAAAAAAAAAAATTAAAGTTTGAGCAACTATATACAAAAAATATCAACATCAAAAAATTTAAATGCTCATAATAGGGAAACATATTTCATGGTGGTTCCAAAATATTAAATTGAGATTATAAATATTGACATTTTTTTCTATATAGTTGGACAAAATTTTAATTTAAATATTATCTATCTATCTATATCTATATCTATACCTAATAATAAAGGGAGCAGTGTTTCCGTGGTTTGGTCCGGTTGGTTCATCGTCCGTCGTTCCCTTCGTACATCGATCAGCAAAAGACCCGGTGTGCTAGGTATTCACGTCCGTCACATCCGACAAAACAACGAAAAACATACTGATGACACACGTACATACAGCTCCTCACCCCAGATCAAGTCACGTACGGGAGGAGGACACTGTTCGCCCGAATCCAAAAAGAAAAGAGTCCTGGTTTGAGTTGTTCTAGCAGCCGGGATTGATCTATAAATAACGACCCAGCGTTGCCTAGCCGTCATGATCCAGCTCCAAGCACCGGAGGCGAACAACAACTGGTGGTGAATCGAGGGAATCGTCCGCCTGCTTCTGATCCCAAATCGCCATCGCCAGAAGGAGAGCTAGGTCTTCTTCTCACAGAGCGGCGAATTCTATACTATGGACACTTGGACAGCCATTGTGTCTCGGTGATATCGTATGGCAAGCCGGGCCGATGCCAACAATCCTAGCCAGGAACGATGGCGGCCAAGCCAACAGCACTACATGCACCAAAGTGAAGCACACTGCCAATCAACCTTATGTACAGAGTCGTCGGCTGCCTCCTCAGATCGTCTAGACCATGGTTGCCCTGCCGCCCGCCCAATGGCTTACTACGTGCCCTGTCAAGATTATAATTCCGAAATTTGATCTTAATTAACTGAGCGAAGATGGCTGCTCGTCCGTATTGGTAGTCAAAAGAGATGATCACCACGGAGCTCACGGCCTGGAACGGGAACGCGCTGGAAGGGCAGTCCATCTTGAGGCAGTGGAAGAAGAACGCTACAGCGGCGTCGCGGCAGGTGCTGAAGTGCACCGTCAGCATCCCGCTGGCCGCCGACTCAAGCGACCTCCGAGGCTGTATGAAACCGTAGAGGCGGGCGTCAACGGGACATATGTTGTCCAAGAGTGCACCCAAGAGGAACACTACGAGGTCGCGTGCGCGCTTGAGGACCGGCATGAGGGCCAGCATGCGTACATTGCAGCTAGGCAAGCAGTGCCCGGCCGGGATTAAAACGGGCCTCTGAAGCAAAGGTTTCTTTTCAACAAAGATGGCCACACCAAGTTCGGTAGGTCGCCGGAGGGGCTGGTGGTGCATATTGTGGCAGCGTGCTCGTGGCCGTGGGCGTCACCGGTCAAGAGGACGCCGGTCAGAGGAATTTCTCTTAGAGATTCGGATGCCGCTCAGTGCCAAGCAGAACAGGCGGGATGTCGGCAATTGGTCTGGTGTGTGGACGGGGCGTAGCTGCAGGGTGAGGCATCAGGGGAGGCGCCCCGAGCAGCGTGCAGTACAAACGAGGGTGGCGCTCAGCAAAGAAAGTGGAGCTCTAGGCCTGCGAGGGTGTAGCACATCTGCTTACTCAAAGAGGTACCAGCACAGTTTCTCTTAGCTATACATGTGCTATAATTGCTGCAAGCAGAAATTCACTGTTGAAAAACACATATTTGGGTTGTGCTTCTAAAAATCAGTCATATCTCAGTAGGATGGCATCTCAAACATCACATGGCGTGGATAAAGCGATTTGGTTCCAGAGCTCTATGCAGTCGCGTATGAACACCAATACAACATCACTTAAGTCCTGGTAACCATTTAAGTAACTGTTTGGTGTGCCAAGTGCAGAGTTGAATCGAATGAGGTGAACACTGAGAACTGATCAAATGGCACCAAGGATGATTTCTCATGAACAGAGTGCAAATGAAAGTTTCTTCGGCCTCTTAGATTTTGCATCATGAAGCTCTTAAAGTTGAAAGAGTGAAGATGTCTCTTTACGCAAGATGGTGTCTGATGAAAATCTAATTGACCAAATTATGCGGCTCGGAGAATTTCAAAAGAAACAACATATGGCATTGATATTAATTGGATGCACGGACAACTTAATTGCGATAGTAATTGGTTTAGCAAGATTAGTGCACATATGCTACGTGAATGCTATGATCGGTTATATGATTCTTGAAGTCACCAAATTGTTTTTTCTTGTCATCGAAGAATATGTAAATTTTATATTTCAACATCTCTCGCGGCATGGGAGGGCAATATTTTTTTGATTTTCCGAAATTTATACAATGTGCCAAGAAGGGAGGAAGCCGCATGCCGTCGCATTTGCAACTGCTGTCTATACACGAAGATTATTTAATTGGTATGTCTAGATATCTTCCTTATTCCGCCGCAACGCACGGGCAATTTTCCTAGTACCTAATAATAAAGGGAGGATTGTTTCCTTGGTCCGACATTTTTTCTTCCGATTTTGCCCCTAGGTTGCCAGCCTATTTACGCAGATTGGCACCGTTAAGTGAAAACGGCTCCCTCTGTCTATTCCTATATCGCTCGATGGCTGGGCGCGCTAGCTCTTCGTGTGGGCTTTTCACCCTGGGCGATCCCTGTGGGCTGGGTACCGATCGAAGGCTCAATATATTAGCACACAACGGATCGTCATCCATGTGCACGCCAGCAACGAACAAAGACTCCTGCCAGATCACGAGAACATTGGACACCGACCTCTGGCAGAAGACAATCCCACATGGTTTCGTTTAATCTCTTTCCCCTTCCTCACGTTTAATCTCTTTCCCCTTCCTCACGAAACCGTAAAAAAATTGCCACGAGATCGATTGCGATTTTGCCGTGTTCTACTCGAACAGAGTTGGCGTCAGGGTATAAACATACTGCCAGCGTTTCAAGAAAAGAAATAGACGCGAGTTCATCTCCACGACGCGAGACGGCCATAGAAGCAACAGATCCGACGGGAGGATCAGCGCCACCACTGATCGATTGAGAAGGGGTGGAGTCCGCCGAGGATGGAGCCACGGGAAGGGACGCGTTCGTGCGTCAATTTGCCACCATAGTTCGAGGTAGCGCCATGCTAATATTGCGCCGCGTGCTGCCTGATAGTTGAGCATGAGGGGGCGTTGTGCATGTGGATGAAGAAGCTGCAGTGCGAGGGGAAGACGTCTGCAGGGTCGCGGACGCGCGCGGACATAGCGGGGTCTGTGGAGGCGGACGCCGCCGCTGCGCTCGGCTGAACGCGACTAGGCGGGACTTTGAGTAGGCCTCGATTTGATGGCGCGTGGAGTCCAGCGAGTATGGGGCCAAACATTCTGATTTCTGAGCCGGAACCGGGATCTTGCGAGCGAGGTACGCCGTTCTCTTGACTGGACCAGTCGGACTACGTATGTACAACGACCCCGAGCATGCGTGAGCATCGTGGACGAGATGGCGCACTCCTGGAGGGCAGGAAGGCCGACAGGAGGTGGTGATTAGCCGGAGCTGAGCGGATCGGAGGAAGAAGGGAATCGGAATCAGTCCGTCGTGTGCGCTATCTGATTCGCGTACCCCATCCCTGCGAGCTTCATATTTTTTTTCCCTCTGCACGGTGGCCTAAAGAGAGCACAAGCAGATGCAAAGAGGATGCGCTTGTGTTTTCAGAGGTTGAGAGAGGAGTGAATATGGTACTGCTTCTTTGAGACAGATAGTTACAGCTGAAGCTACTTTGCTTGCGTCCTCCTACGTTGAGACATGTGAGAGCTAACAACATGATATGATCGAGCGAAGCTGCGAGATTATTTTGTTTGGCAGTATTTGCTGCATGAAATAGCAGAAAGATTTGGGGTAGAGGGTTTGGGCTTGAGTATAGAGAGAAAATTACATACAAAATTACTATTAAGTACGGGTTAGGGGTTGAATAGACATTGAGCCAAAATTTGAAAAGTGACGATGTTTACTAGGTACTCCCTCCGTTTTCTTTTAGTTGACTCGGATTTAGTACAAAATTGTACTAAATCCGAGTCAATTAAAAAGGAACGGAGGGAGTAATATACTAAGTATGGGGTAAGGCGAGTCAATCAATTTTAAGCCAAAATTAAAATAGTGATGATATTTTTTAATTAAGCGGTGGTACTCACAACCATTTCAAGTTTGCGGTATTACAAGTCGGTGAAGCGAAGAGCTCACACGGTCATCTTAGAATTAATCTTGTTTAACATGAAAGATAAAGTGTGTTCACCTTTGTCGATTGTGCCACAAAGGAAAAGTGTCATCATTGATGATTGGTTGGAGCATATGTATCTTTGTCTGTTCCGGTGCAACGCACGGGCATTTTTACTAGTACCTAATAATAAAGGGAGAAGCGTTTCCTTGGTTCGGTCCGTTCTATATGGGCGTGTGTCCGGATAGAGCTAGAGTCCATCACGGTCCGGCCGCATGCAGAGCAACACATCGGGAGGTTCAAAAAAGAAAGATACGCACCGTGTTGGACATGAACTCCTAGCGCAGAACATCGTCGTATTCAACATGGAATCCTTGCTTAGCTTTTTTGGCAAACGGAAGGCAATAAATAGAACTTGAGACACTTCACAAAAATCCTAGATCAATTGCAGGTTCTGCTGTTCGATGAGCCTGCGCAGGTTCTGCTGTTCGATGCGCCACGCAGGCTCGCACGCGACCGGCACCGGAAACCGCCACCTCGTCCTGTCGTCCTCTGGAGTAGCACGCCCGGCCTTCTCCTCCTCCTGCGTGGTACTGTCCCGCGGCCAGCGGCCGACCTCGCAGCGTCGTGGTGATTGACCACTTCCCCGAGCGTCCAGCCCCGATTTAGTTGGACTCCGACCCGTGCTACCGAGACATGCAAGTACGATGTCGCAAGTAGCGCTCTGGTGGTGGCCAGCGGCGGCTGCACCTGTGCACCACCAGCCTCGACGACCACGCGAGTTCGAACTGGCACGATCTGGGCAGATGCTTTGGAAGATCAGAGAACCTCTTGGTTCTTGATCAACGCCGATGATGGGTTAATTAACTACAGGTGGTTGCAAACTGCAATGCAGACCAACCAGAAGTGGAGAAAACAACTGCGATTGAGCATGGACGGGCTGATGTGCATGGAGAGGACCCCAGATCCACCTCCTGAGCATGTACCTTGGGATGATCTGATTGCCGCTTGCCCGCTTCCCAGGCACGCTCACAAACTTTTCAGATGGCATCGAAGCAAGTTGATGATCAAAAGTTATAATTTGTGTCTAGCGAGCTATTATGTTTTGAGAAAAAAAAACTAATATATGCAGGTCATACTATTGGATGCAGGTGCAAACGAGATAAGCAAGGACATGAGTGGTAGCCAAATTAGACTCGAGTGCACATCTACAACGCCTTTTGTCAGATGTTCATTTAGATACTCTAGGAATGTTTTAAATGAGATTAAAAATAATTGGTTCATTGCTTATTCAAAAAGGAATTGAAGAAGGTAATACCCAATTGCCAATATGAAAGCTTTGGATTAAAAACTTTTCATTTGTATTACTGCTTAATCAAGAGCAGATGTGCATATCTTAAAGGACAAGTTAATTAGCTTTCTTCTGATGGAATATTGTAAATCACATGCAGAGATGATAGGTACATGTATTCAGCAGATCAGAAGCAGCCTCTTACCAGATTTATTTTGAAGCTATAACAAAGATCGAAATTTGATGGTCAAATATACATATTATCTTTTTTCCCTAGCTTTTAAACTTTTTCAGATTTAATAATGTCTTTCCTTTTTCATTGATGTTCTAAATAATTAAGAAATTATTTCAGTTGATTTGTTGTACAATTTATGCTTTTTACTATAAATCCTAAACCTAAACTCGATAAAGGAAAAAAGGAAGACATGATGTAATAAGTTGCTACATCAGATTTATGCATTTTCCTTACAGGTATGGAATGATTATGAAGATATCATTTTTATGTTAATTATGATATGTGTCAGATTATCTTAGATGTTCCTTCCACAATACCTTTTACCTCTAAGGTATACTAATAAGTTATATGAATGTATCAACAGAAATTTCTTACCTCTCGAGACATTTTATTGATCTGTCAACTTGATGAAATGGATAGCGGGATAATATTTTCTAGGTTGATGGATTTCAATCAATGGGTTATCTTTTTCACGGAGAGTATTTAAAAAAAAATCCCGTCGCAACGCACGGGCAATTTTCCTATTAGACATCCTATTTTAGAATAGAGAAAATATTAGTATAAAAATGCTAAATTTGGCATCAATGCTGATTTTATTTCTTACTAAATCAATTATCTCTGTCCTCCATGCAAAATCCAGAAGCACAGACTCCTTTTCGCGGAGTGAAATGCATCAATAGTCCCAGAAGTTACCGGTGATATCTAAAACGGTCCTGAAACTCAGAGAATGTACCACTACAGTCCTGAAAGTTGTTATGGATGTTCACATACGGTCCTAAATACGTATACTAATGAAGTGGAAATGTAGTGAACCCACGACAGCGCACCAGGGTGGACCCACGACGACCACGCGTCTGGTCGAACCGTTCTAATCGGCGCAATTTCCATTTGGAAATCTAAATCGAGCGACATATGCTCTCTCACGGAGTGGAAGCACGCACTTGGTTGGTGATCCAAGGAGAGGATAAGCAGCATGTACCAGCAGCAGCAGAGGACGTGCGCTCGTCGGCGAACGTCCTTGCCGGTGTCCATGCTGTACTCGCCGATACCGTACGCTGCCGCGGGGACGGGGGTGCACGAGCTGAGGCCATCTCCAGCGCGCCTACCCATCCCTCGTCTGCGCGTTCGGATGGATCGTAGCGGACAAAAACGCGACCCAACGTCGGCCACGTAACGTAAATGTGGATGACCGCGGTGTTCGGGACGACTCACAATCGGCCTAAATCTGGGCCAGATTTGCGTGGTCGAGGACGGCACGCCGCGCGTCCGCCTGGTCCGCTTGTCTGGCCCACCTGTTGGTGCTCGAGTCCTATTAAATATGGACTGTGGAGGTGGACTGTCTCTATCCAGTCCCCACCCCCCACTCCACTCCACACGCACGAGATCGAGCTCGAGCTTCCGCACCATCCGCGACCGGATCTACGTCACCGTCGTGGTGGCGCAGATCTTCTGGGAGGCCGGCACCCCAATGCCGTGGGGCGACGTGCACCTCCCAACGGCTGGCACCTGAGCCCAGATCGGGTTCCGGTGCCGCCGATCCCGTCCACCGGCCGCGCACGCCCGGCGGGGATCCATAGACGGCGCGCATAGCTGCCGGCTGACCTCCGGGAGGACCCGTCCTACATCGACATCTGGGACTTGTGGTTCGAGGTGGAGCACGATGCGCGTCGGCGCACCTGCTTCACCTCGGCAACAACGAGGCCTCGCGCGCAGCCGCACACGATGGCTACGAGGGCTGGCCGCCGCCCTGGCGGCCTCTACATCGACGAGCCCGCGGCTACTCCGCCGCGGGCCGCGCCAGCGCCACAGGCCCAGACCGAGGAGGAGGACGACCCCGAGCCGCAGGCCGCGCTCGCGGCACCCGCGAGCTCGACGACCTCGAGGAGCTGGCCAAATGGCCGCACCTCGCCGAGGTGCTGCGTGCCTCCGCGCTGGAGGAGGCGGCTGTTGGGGTTCGTAGCATAGAAAACAAAAAATTTCCTACCGCAAGACGAATAAATCCAAGATCTAATCTATGGAACACCCAAGATCTAATCTACAAGATCGGAGCAACGAGATTGATATGAGACTAACCCTCGAAGATTTCCAAAGCCTACGAGATTAGATCTCGTTGTTGGTGTAGACGATCGTCCCGGTGCTGCAATCCGCACTTCCGTACTCGGTCGCGCGTACGGTGTCGATGAAGCCCTTCCTCTCCCCGTTCCAGCGGGCAGCGGAGGTGTGGTAGATCCCCTCGGAATCCCAGCAGCACGACGGCGTGGTGGTGGAGGTGGAGGAGAAATTTCTGCAGGGCTTCGCCAAGCCTGCGCAGGAAGAAGGAGGAGGGAGAGAGGGGCGGCTAGGGCTTGGGGAAATCATGTGCTGCGCCCCAGCCCTCCCCTCCCTCTTATATAGGCGTGGGGGCTGCCTTGGCCCCCCTCCAAGCCTTTGGGTCGGCCAAAACAAGGGGGCAACTTCCCCCAAGTTAAGTCCCTAATTTTAAGGGATTTGATCTTATCCACTTGATCCAGCCACATGGGCCTTGGGGGCTGGTGTGCCTGGCCCATGTGGGCCTATGTGACCCCCTCCGGTCCATGCTGGACGTTCGGGATAGGTGGGCCCCACTATGGTACCCTCCGGAACCTTCTAGAACCTCCGGTACAATACCGAAAAATCCTAAACTTTTCCGGTAACCCTGAAAATGACTTCCCATATATGAATCTTATTCTCCGGACCATTCCGGACCTCCTCGTGATATCTTGGATCCCATCCGAGACTCCGAACAAAAACTTCGGACTCCATCTCATATTCCGAATCTACTTATGCGACATCGAACCTTAAGCGCGTCACCCTACGGTTCGCGAACTATGCAGACATGGTCGAGACTCCTCTCCGAGCAATAACCAATAGCGGGATCTGGAGATCCATAATGGCTCCCACATATTCAACGATGACTTAGTGATCGATTGAACCATTTACATACGATGCCGATTCCCTTTGTCACGCGATATTTTACTTGTCCGAGGTTCGATCATCGGTATCTCCATACCTTGTTCAACCTCGTTACCGACAAGTACTCTTTACTCGTACCGTGGTATGTGATCTCTTATGAACCATTCATATGCTTGCAAGCTAATCAGATGACATTCCACCGAGAGGGCCCAGAGTATATCTATCCGTCATCGATGGACAAATCCCACTATTGATCCATATGCCTCAACTCACACTTTCCGAATACTTAATCCCATCTTTATAATCACCCATTTACGCAATGGCGTTTGATGTAATCAAAGTACCCTTCCGGTGTAAGTGATTTACATGACCTCATGGTCGAAGGACTTGGGCAACTATGTATCGAAAGCTTATAGCAAATTGAACTTAATGACTTGATCTTATGCTACGCTCATTTGGGTGTGTGTCCATTATATCATTCACCTAATGACATAACCTTGTTATTAATAACATCCAATGTTCATGATCACGAAACCATGATCATCCATTAATCAACAAGCTAGTTATACAAGAGGCTTACTAGGGACTCCTTGTTGTTTACATAACACACATGTATCAATGTTTCGGTTAATACAATTATAGCATGGTATGCAAACATTATCATAAACACAAAGATATATTATAATAACCATTTTATTATTGCCTCTTGGGCATATCTCCAACAGTGGCCAGGAAGGCCAAGGAGGACACCGACGCGTGGGCGTTCCTCGCCATGGCGCGCCGGCAGGAGGAGGCCACGCGCCAGGCCATGCTCCGAGAGGAGGAGGAGCGCCTAGCCACGCTCCAGCACGAGGCGGAGCTGCAGGCCGCTGCGGCGGAGCAGCGACAGAAGGAGGCGGCCCTCCGGCGTGTCCAGCCGGAACAGCGCGTCGCCGCCGGGGGCATCGTCCTCATCGACGGCGACGACAACGAGTACTACTAGGAGCAGGGTGGCGCACCGGCGGCCACCGCGTCCCAAGCCCTAGACTAGGGTTTCCCCCATTTTTTAGTTCAAAGCCCATACAGGGGCTTCTTTTGTGTAAAAACTGCCCAAAATAGGGCTAAGTTTAACTGAACTTTAGTTTAAATTTATTTTTTTTCCTTTTTTTTTTTCATTTTTTGTTATCTTTGATTTTTGCGCTGTGTCCGCCTGTTGGGCGCAGTGCGCGACCCAAACGGACCGTCGACCAGGTCCACGTGTCCGTGCGGCCATCCAAACAGCCCAATCCAGACGGGTCACCGCGTCGTGTTGCAGCTGCACCGCCTCCTCGCGGCAGACGACGCCAGCGGCGGCAGGAGTTTGTCATGGCATGTGTGTTTGCGCGCTAAAATAAAGCTAATTTGGAATGCGGCCTGTTAGTCAGCGGTTTGTAGGACATCTGGTGCACTGTGGTGGGTCTGCAACACTGCCATGTCACCGCTATTCGTATTCAGGACCGTACGTAGACATCCATAGCAACTTCCAGGACTATATTGGTACACTTTCTGAGTTTTAGGATCGTTTCGGACATCGCCTGTGACTTCTGGGACTGTTGGTGCATTTCACTCCCTTTTCGCGTCGCCCTTCTCGTCCTCTTCCGCGCGGAGGTTGTCAACTCTGGGGCGTCGCGCGCCCCCGGCAAGCAGCAGCCGCGGCCGTCGTGCATCCAACCCATCACAAAGCTCGATCGGGGAAACCCTAGGCTCCTGTGCCGCCGCGACGGCAAGCTCCGTCCTTGGGTCCATGACCTCTCCGCCCATGTCGACGTCTCCTCCCTCCTCCATCAAACCTCCGGGAGCAAATCCGAGTTTCCTCAATTCCCGCCGTCCGCAAGTTAACGGCCACCCCAAGCTAGCATTCTGCCTTCATCGAGGATTGAGGAAATACGATGCGGGAGAACATGGGAAGGGGGCGCCGCGGGGCTGCGCACTCTCGCCGCCCTACGGTAGCGCAGGTGGATAGAGGAAGAAGGGCGGCACAGGGCGGCGGCCCTCTCGCCGGTCGGCAGTGGCGCATCGGGACGGGAAAGAGGGCGGCACGGCCATGTGGCCCTCTCGCCGGCCGGCAGTGCCACAGGAGGATTGGGGAAGGGGGCTCCGCAGGCTGCATCCCTCTCGCTGGCCCACGGTCTCACGGCAGCTCAACAGGTTGTGCGGATGGCGCCAGGTCCAACGCCACTGGGCGGCGGCCTCTTGCCAGTAGGTGCCGGCGTAGGAGAATGGGAGCGGGCGCAGCATAAGGGCGACCGTAGAAGCAGCTGCCATAGCAACTCATGGAAGGGAAGAAAGGGAAGAGAGGAGCAGCAGCGAGCTTCACGGCAGCAGCGAGCAGCTGCCATGGGATCTTAAATTCAGGTAATTTTTCACTTTCATGTAATGCGTGCTGTGCTGCCTTCTGTATGTTTATGGATAAATTAGTCAAAACGTGGCATAGAGTGCACTTGAACAAATCAGAAGATTAATTAATTGATGATCTAGATTCATCGTGTTAGGTCAGATCAGCTCGGTTTAAGAACAATGTCGAATTAATTGTTGTTATTGAGCCTACAAATAGTCGGACCAACTCCAATGAAGTTTGATGTGGCAAAGTAAAGAGATTAAAAATCAAAAGTGCAAAACCTTGCAGAAAATGTTATTGTGATTCTAATAATCAGAATATGCCCCCTCCACTTCTTGCTTCTTAAGCTTGGACCAAATGCCCTACGTAACCTATCAGGTGCAAAGGGTCTGCTGATAGAAAGCCCATTCCTTGATCAGATATTAATGCTATGCTCAAATTGCTTTAGTATTTTAAATTAAGTGTTCTTCCTCATCTAAACATCATCGGGATACTCTTGTGTTCAGTCAGTTGATGTTAAATTGCTATTCTAACAGCATATTTTTATGTCTGAAGTTAATTAAAATATCGTATTATTAACGGTTCAGAGCTTATTCGTCATTTATTTTTAGAATCTTTTTCGCCCGTAGTGGATTTTTATGTTCAAGATTCTTCAATCATTTTAAAGTTGATAAGCCTAAAAGGTGTATTATGCTGCAAACATCAAGAGCTATTTACGACAGCTATACTGTGCTGCTTCGGTTTTATCTGTCTCGAATAAAAAGATATTTAGTTTAATCGGCACATAAATATGTCAACGTGTCTCTAGCTTTTCCTCTTTGGTTAAACAAAATTGTGTAAAGGTCTTCCCATTTACTTATCCGTAATGTAAAGAGGCTGTTATATCCTGTCGATATATCACACGCGACCTGAGTTTGACACAAGTTTTTGTTCATCAATATTTTCTTGGTTTTCTGTCGACCTTGCAGCTTGCATATATGGTACTGTTTATCAAGCAATTAGTATTGTTGTCACATAAAAAGATATGTTAAAAAAAATTGGTGCTTCTAAAGCAAAAAAAAAATCCATAGCTAAGTCTAGGTGCATATGCACCTAGTTTTATACATAAACTAAAGAAATAAACATCCTCGGCTTAAATTGTACTACTACTTTTGGGATGCACTAAAGTTATCGGTCTATTTAGGTTCGCATCAAATCTTTTAAGTTTTCACACTTCTTCGTTTGATCTCAATTTACGGTTTGCTGAGTTAGATTCTGCCTTCTTAGGTTCCTCTTTGGCGATAGCAACAAATAGGACATATGTTTTTTTCTTCAACCGCGAAGTTTTATCGAAGATCACAGTTAGCAACAAAGAAAACTTATATGTTCTAATGTACATGTGAATGAACATATATAGTATAAGGTGAAATAAATTATGCAACAAAAATCAACTTGTTGCGATGCCGATAACCCAGCGCAACACACGGGCATTTTTCCTAGTTCATATATAAAATGCCAATGCATGGGAAGAGTTTGAGACCTAAAAGTTAATGGGTTCAAATGTTGTGATGTGATCCATATGCTTTCAAGTTAAACTTAGTTTGGGCACACCTTTATGTTCTTATTAAATTGTAAAATAACTTAACCTATTATTACATAGTAATTAATTTATAAGTTTTAATAAAAATAAAAATAAACTATGGAAGAGTAAATGAGAAGGATGAACAATGTAGAAGTTGTGGTCGACCTTGCGCATGTATTGTTCATGTCAATGGAACCACTGCAAAGCATATATCATTAAAACTTCTCTCATAAATAAAAAATAAAATAAAAAGAGTGTCTCTTTTGTAATATATTAGCTTTTTAAATAAAATTGCTTCCAAATAAGTACTATAGTTTCCTTCTTGGCGGAAATTGTTGGGGGGATGACCCCCGGTATGCCAAAGGCATGCCAAACCGGATGATCTTATCCATCAAGATACCGGTTTAATATTTATACCAGAACTCAAAGATAGGAATTGGGCTAAGTAAGCTAAGCCGGTATCCCCAAGAGGGGTATACCGGGACCGGATAGAAAGGATGCCGGAGACCGGAAGAAAGAGCATGTCGGCAGGACCAGTCAAAGATTCTCTTCATAGCTAGAAGACAAGGATGACCTAAGCAAAGTGGCTTTAAACGAAGGCCTGAAGATAAAGAGGAGGATGACGGCCAAAGAAGCCGGAGGACGTCAGCCTCCCTGTTTAAAGAAGACCCCGGCGTCATCTATGATTAAAGTAGCTTTGTAAAGTATCTTTGTAAAGTAGTTTGTCTAGTCAAAGATGCCATTAGGGTTTCTTGCCCTGTAAGCCACCCTCTCCCCTATATAAGGAGAGGGGGCAGCCTTTCACGGGCGCGGAATAGAGGAAGGAAGAGAGAGAGAAACCCTGTAAGCTCGAACCTGTAACCTGTGGAGATCAATGAAGATAGTGATCTAGAGCGAGTTCTTCCTTGTGTCTTTCTTCTTCAACCTCTGGCCTTGGCCAAGTTCTTGAGGAAACCATCCGGAAGTTCATCCCATCTAGTCATAAACCCTCCCCCGAATCCTCTAGCGTCCATTCGGCCCCAAGATAAGCCATCCTATGGCATCTGTTTGTTCACCACGACGACAGTTGGCGCCCACCGTGGGGCATGAAGTGGCGCTTGCTGGAGTTCATATTCGGGCGGGCATCCTCGACATCAACGGCGAGCGCACGGTGTCCGCGCTCGTGCAACGCATCTACAACATGGACTTCATCAACGACAACGCAGGCTGCTTCGCCAACGGCGGCAAGTTCCCGCAGAACGGCCGCACCATCGAGTTCGGCAGCATCCGCGTCTATTTCGGCACCGTCCCTGCGCCAGCGCCTCTCGCCGGTGCTGGTGGCGCCGGATCCGCCAAGGTGGCTGTGTGCTGGCCGCGCCGCCGGCAGCGTGGAGGTCATGATGGCTGGTGCGGTCAACACCGGCAAAGGAGCTGTGGAGGAAGGAGATGAACGTGCGGCATCGACCCGCCCGGCAAAACCGCCGCTGGAGCGTGACGCGGGCGTCGCGGGAGCATCTTCAGCGCCACCGGCAACACCCCTTCAAGCGGCGATGCACACGCTGGCCACGCCCATCGCGCAGAACATCGACCCGGCAAAGGCTCAGGAGGAGCTGGAGGCCACGCGCAAGGCCCTGCTTACCGGTGGCGCCGACATCATCCGGGCGCAGCGCGAGCTGAACCTAACCCTACGTGAGTACAACGCAGCCCATGGCTTTGCTTCAGTTAGTGCTCATGCCGCTAGGATACCGGAAAACCGGCTTAAGGCTCGCAATCTAGATCAGCGCAAAGAAGTTCTTGCCGGCAAAAGTGCATCTGTGTCTGTGAGCATTGTAGAAAAGCCTAAGTACAGTAGCCCGGATAAAACTATAAAAGCCGCTAAAGCTGCAGTAGAACTATGTGAATCTCTTTCCGGAGACGAGTTGGCAAAGCAGCAAGAGCGTGTTAAAGAGCTGCTGAAAACTATCGAGCAGCAAAATGCTGAGCAGCTAGCTAAGCTGAACGAGGCAGTGGCCTCAAAATCCGCGCGTCAACAAAGAATGCCGGAAGCAAGTCCCATGGGCAGGCATCGTCCCCCATCCGACAAAAGAAGGGAAAGAGAAAAGAACGCACGGCAGATGACTGTGTATGATCCAGTTCTTGCCGGAAAGCAAAAAGCCGGGCAACATGATGCCGGTAGAAAACGCCAAGGGGCAGATCGGGCTACGCCAAGGGAGGCTATGCCGGAAACAATCATGCCGGTAGATATGAAACCGGGCAAAATTATCGAGCCGCAAGAGTGGCATATGTCGATGAAGAAATGCCACCACCAGGGTACCGGCAGGCAAGAGCCGCGGAACCGGAAGGATATGACGAATCAGATTCCGAGGTGGAACGAACCAAGGCACGCCGGAACCCTTTGGGGGAACGGCTGGGGGAAAGATATTTACCAAGCCAGGATGCGAGGCACAGGCTGGACAGAGTGTATCTCTCTGAGATGATTGAATCTGAGGGACCTCCTGGTCCTAAGTGCTTTGGCCCACGAATCATGAGAGAAGAGCCACCGGTACGCAATTTCCAGTTGCCCCGGGATATAAAAACATATGACGGCACAACTAAGCCGGAAGATTGGTTGGCGGACTATGTCACTGCTGTTTATGTAGCAGGTGGTGGAGTAAACCGGCGTTGGGCAGTAAAAATCATACCGTCCTACCTGGTAGGACCTGCACGAATCTGGCTTAACAACTTACCGGCAGGAAGCATTAATGGATGGTTGGACTTTGAGGAAGCTTTTGTGAGCAACTTCAGTAGCACTTACAAGAGGCCAAACAGGCCCCAACAGCTCGCTCAGCAGCGTACAGGAGAAACAGACCGGGATTATCTTACCCGGTGGAACTCAATGAGAAATACGTGCGAAGGAGTGATTGAAGCACAAGCGATTGCTTGGTTCAGTCAAGGATGCCGGAGGGGATCACCACTGTGGCAAAGGCTGCAGAGGAATATGCCAAGCACATTGGCAAAAGATGCGAGTGGCGAAAATTATGAGTTGGGAGACCCAATGCAACCGGCAGACAAGCTGAGCCGGAGTCGAATCCGCCTCAGCAGCGACAAGCAATACCGGACAACCGGAACAACAAAAGAAGGGAAGATTTCCCGGATCGAAGGTATGCACCACAGCAAGTTGCTGCCGTGCAAGAAAATTATGATGCCGCGGCAGCCGAGACAAAACCGGATCGCAGCCATGGGCGGGTCCTAAGAAGCAATGGGTTGAGAAGAAACCCTGGGGCCAGAAAAAGAATTGGCAAGAGACTGTGAAATACACCATGGAAGCCGCCATGGATCAACCTTGCCGGTGGCACACGCCGAACCCGGATCACCCATCGAACCATCTGACAAAGGATTGTTCTTGGACTAAGTACTTAATGCAAAAAGGGGCAGTGAAGGATGCACAAGGACAAGGATGCTCCACAATGTTGCCGCCACCGCAAGATATGCTGCGCCAACAGCAACTACCACCACCACCACCGCCATCGGAGCAAATGCTCTACCGGTACAGCCTCACCAAACAGCAAGACCAGCCAGTTAACCGGGTGGAGGAAAATCGTGATCAACCTCGCCACCGGCACCTTTGGGCCGGAATGTTTACGAAGATCCACATTTGTGCATGGTTGTCTTTGTTACCGAACCAAATGACAGGCAGAGCGTGCATCGCCGTTCCATGGAAGTGAACGCGGTGATGCCGGTACCAAGTACATGCTATGGTCGATCAGAAATCACCTGGTCGTTCAAGGATCACCCCAAAATCATGCCGAATCCGGGCGGATACGCTCTTGTTGTGGACCCAATCATGAAGGGGCCGGAAACTCGGGTAAAATTCAGCAAGGTGCTGATAGACAACGGCAGCAGCATAAACATCATGTACAAGCATACCATGCGTACGCTGGGCATAACAGAGAATATTGCAGCCAACTCGCACAACTTTCCATGGGATCGTGCCGGGTTTGTCTTGTGCTCCAATAGGAAAAGTTCGGGTGGATGTATCGTTTGGAGGACGTGACAATTGTCGTGTTGAAAACATTGAGTTCGAGGTGGTGGACTTAGATAGTCCTTACCATGCGTTGCTGGGAAGACCGGCATTGGCAGCTTTCATGGCCTCAACCCATACGGCTTACCTCAAGATGAAGATGCCGGCACCTCGTGGACCCTTGACCGTGGTGGGAAACTATAAAGTCTCGATGGAAACCGCTTCCGCCGGATCAAACCTGGCTGAATCACTGGTGATAGCGGAGGAAAAGAAAAGAATGCAAACTGCTGTTGCGCTGCTCACCCTCAAAGTTGAGCTTAGCGGCAATGAGTGGAAATTGGCCTCACCGCATTCAAGCCGACAAACGAGACGAAAGACATTGTGCTGGATCCGGCTTACCCAGAGCGCACCGTTCGTATCGGTGCCGGCCTCGTCCACATAGGAAAGCGCGCTCGCCTTCCTCCGTGAGAATCGGAACATTTTTGCCCGGTCAACCGATGACTTGGTAGGAGTTCCGAGGGAGCTGGCTGAGCACTCTTTAAACGTCCGGAAGGATGCCAAGCCGGTGAGACAACCTTTGCGCCGGTTTGCTGAAGATAGGAGGAAAATCATTGGAGAAGAAGTGACAAAGCTGTTGGTTGCCGGTTTCATCGTGGAGGTCACGCACACAGTGGCTGGCTAATCCGGTGATGGTCGAGAAGAAAAAAGATGAGAACCTGGAGGCACAAGCTCCGAAGGTGTGGCGCATGTGCATCGACTACACCAACCTCAACAAAGCTTGCCCAAGAGATCCTTTCCCTTTGCCCCGAATCGATCAAGTGATTGATTCTACTGCGGGTGTGAGTTGTTGTCTTTCCTGGATGCATATTCCGGCTTCCACCAAATCCCTCTGAAAAAGGAAGATCAAATAAAACTGTGTTCATAACCCCGCACGGGGCTTATTGCTATGTGACAATGCGTTTTGGTTTGCGCAACGCTGGTGCAACGTACCAGCGCTGTATGCAAAAATGCTTGTTTGATCAAATCGGAAAGAACGTGCAAGTTTATGTGGACGATATCGTGATAAAAACTAAGGTAAAAGACACCTTAATCGATGATATCCGGCAAACATTTGACAACCTAGACGGTTCCGGATGAAACTCAATCCGGCAAAATGCACTTTCGGTGTCCCTGCCGGTAAACTACTCGGTTTCCTTGTGTCAAGCCGGGGAATTGAGGTGAATCCGGTAAAAATCCGGGCAATAGAAAGAATGACAATACCGCGAGAACTCAAAGATGTGCAAAAGTTTACCGGAAGCTTGGCATCGCTAAGCCGGTTCATAAGAAGGCTAGGAGAAAAGGCCTTGCCGCTTTATGCCCTAATGAAAAAATCCGATACTTTCGTCTGGACCCCTCAGGCAGACGCAGCATTTAAAAAGCTAAAAACAATGCTAGTTACCGCACCAATACTAGCCTCACCTTTGGAAAGGGAACCTATGCTGCTCTATATAGCGGCAACAAACCAGGTGGTTAGCGTTGTGGTTGTGGTGGAAAGAGAAGAGGAAGGAAAAACCGTGCAAAGACCGGTATACTATCTGAGCGAGGTGCTCTCCTCCTCAAAACAGAATTACCCGCACTTCCAAAAGATGACTTATGGCGTGTTCATGGCCGCCACGAAACTCAAGCATTACTTTGAGGAGCACCCCATGAAGGTGGTGAGTGAGGCACCCATCTCCGATATCATGGGCAACAAGGACGCCAGCGGCCGGATTGCAAAATGGGCAATTCAGCTATCACCATATGTACCGGTGTATGAAAGAAGAGATGCCATAAAATCGCAAGCTTTAGCTGATTTCTTGGTCGATTGGGCGGAGATACAATACAAGCCGCCAGAACACAAGATAGAATAATGGAAGATGCACTTTGACGGATCCAAACTCAAGGAGGGTCTGGGTGCCGGTGTGGTGCTCACCTCACCTAAGGGAGATCACCTCCGTATGTTCTACAGGTGCACTTCAGGGCATCAAATAATGTCGCTGAGTACGAAGCTCGATACATGGGCTTAAGGTCGCAAAAGAAATCGGAGCGCTCCGGATCATTTGCTACGGCGATTCAGATCTGGTGGTGCAGCAGTGTTCCGGAGATTGGGATGCAAAAGATGCCAACATGGCCTCATACCGGTTTCATGTACAAAAGATTGTCGGCTTCTTTGAAGGATGTGAGTTTCACCATGTGCCACGGGCTGAAAATGAAGCTGCGGATGCTCTATCCAAGCTGGGCTCATCGAGGCAAGAAATTCCCCCCGGAATAGCCTTGGCACACTTAAGAGTTCCGTCAATCAAACCAAGTCCGGAATCGGAGTCAATTTTCGTACCGAATCACATGTGGTGCCAATGGATATCGATGAAGGAAACCCGGGACTGCTCCAAGACACTGGGATTGTTCCAGCGAACCCGGGGACTCCACCGGTAAGCTCGGGGACTGCGGCACCCATACCGGCAGAGGTAACACTACAAGAAAAGTTCTGATAGACAACGTCCCAAAATCGTCCACTAAGGGGTATTTTTCGTCGCCTATGGGCCTAACCCGACGATATGGGTTCTGTTGTCTAAACTGCGTCAGGCAAAGTCCAACGACGATTTTTTCGTCCGTCGCGCTACGCCTTTCCGCCACGGAAAATCGGACCGTTGCGGAAGTGTTTTCGGAGCCCGTTGATCGGCCGATCATGCAACCGACACGTGCGTACGCCGTTAACCGCAAAACTGCGTTAACCGGCGAAACCCCGTGGTAGATGGTAGGCCCACACGAGGCCTGCCACGTCTTAAGCGGGCCGGGCCAGATGACATAGTTTGACCGGTCAACTATATAGCCGGGCTGGTCCATTAGTTACGTGGGCCGGGCCTAACCTCTAATGTTGACTGGTCAAAACTTAAATGGGCCGGCCCATTTAACATGTGGGGTCCACCTTACAGCAACTGGGCCGGCCCACGAAGCAAGTGGGCCGGCCAAAAAACAGTGGGTCCCACTTTCCGTTAAAAGGTCGGCCCATTTAGTGTGGGGTCCACCATATAGCAAGTGGGCCGCCAACAATCAGCGGGTCAAAAACACAGTGTGGTCCCACTATCCCGTTAAAGGGTCGCCCATTTAGTGTGGGGTCCACCATATAAAGTGGGGCCGGCCCAACAATCTAGTGGGCCGTGCCAAAAACACAGGGGTCCCACTATCCTGTTAAAGGGCCGGCCCATTTAGTGTGTGGGGTCCACCATATAGCAGTGGGGCCCCAACAAGATAGTGGGTGCCAAAACACAGTGGGTCCCACCTTCGTTAAAGGGCCGGCCCATTTAGTATGTGGGTCCACCATATAGCAAGTGGGCTGGCCCACCAAGATAGTGGGTCGGCCAAAAACACAGTGGGTCCCACATTCCTCTTAATGGGCCGGGCCATTTGGTATGTGGGGTCCACCATATAGAAAGTGGGCCGGCCAAAACACAGGTCCCTTCCTATTAAAGGGCCGACCCATTTACCATGTGGGACCACCATATAGCAAGGGTGGCCCAACAAGATAGTGGGTCGCCAAAAGCACAGTGGGCCCCACTTCCGTTAAAGGGCCACCCAAATAGTATGTGGGGTCCACCATATTGCAAGTGGGCCGGCAACAAGATAGCGGGTCGGCCAAAACACAAAGGGGTCCCACTTTCCTCTGAAGGGCCTACCTTAGTATGTGGGGTCCACCACAAAAGCAAATGGGCTGGCCCAACTAATTAGTGGGTCGGCCCAGTAGTGGGTGGGGTCCACCTTAAAGCAAGTGGGCTGGCCTAGTAGTGGGTGGGGTCCACCTTAAAGCAAGTGGGCCAGCCCAATTAGAGTGTGGGGTCCACCGGGGCGCCCAAGAAGTAAGGGCCAGCCCGTTTAGTTGCTGTTTATATGCCGCATAATATGCGCTTTAGGATTTTGGGCAGGCACATATGTGATTTCGCTTAATTGGGCCGTTTAAGGGATGGGAATTCGTGATTTAGATACTGAGAATATTTACGCAGCATTGATTTCTGTCGGATAGCCTCACTTACCACAAGCACCAAAGAAAAAATGCGCGAAAGAACTATAAAAACTAACTAAATATTACATCAGCTGCAAGGCATTGAAAAAAATATTACAGAACCCAGAGAAATTGAATGGTAATTAAACCTAGCAATACAATGAAGCGATCCGGCAATCTTTTAAGTTGTCCATGCAACACCTATATCTGAAACAAAGACATTACAAGTTAAGACAGCAACAATGGAAAGGCAAAGACACTACAATATTGTTTGCCAAAGAATTTGGAACTCATCATTTCGTCGTTATAACAAGATCATTGTAATGCGCACAATAAGCAAACAAAGAGTGCATGCCGCATACCAACAACCAATATAACAGAGCATGTTAGAATGAAACAACAGACTTACTACTGTCGAGTCCCATGCAAACCAACATGTTCAGGGAGTACAAAATTGGCATGAACAACATAGTAGCAGGCTATAAATTTTGTAACAACGACTGAGCAAGATGAAGTTATGATGGCTACATCTACAGAGCAGGGAATGTAAACCAAAAATAGAAGTTACGATGGCAAAAGCTAAAGAGGAGGGAATGTGAACCAACATGTGCCAAGTGCAATTACTTCATTTTGGCCGTGAACTAAATAATACTCCTGAACTTATAGTGAAGGGGATGCAAATCAAGATGTTTCGGGATATAAACTTGTAATGAGCAACACATAGAGGATAGTTAATGCTGGAGCTTAGGATGGACCAGATACAGAATATAGTGGGATCACCTGTGAACTTGTATAAGAGGGAATGCAAACCAATATGTTCAGCTTTCCATATGTGAGCGTCATGCCAAGTCAGAGAAACAAGTCAATAATGCAGCTTTTGAAGAACAAGATGGCACGCAAAATTATTATCTAGTAGTATGACAAGTTTATTTGTACTACAGGCTAGATAGCAGAGTGATAGCATGCCAAACTAAGTCCTTACTTTGTTAGCTTACAATGAACTAGATACAAAACAATGGCATCACCTGTAGTACAGGGAATGCAAGCCAACATGTTCATGGAGTAAAAAATTGGCACAAACAACATAGTAGCAGGCCATAATTTTTGTAACAACGACTGAGCAAGATAAAGTTATGATGGCTAGATCTACAGAGAAGGGAATGTAAACCAAATATAGAAGTTACGATGCCAAAAGCTATAGAGCAGGGAATGCGAACCAACATGTGCAATTACTTAAAATTGGCCATGAACTAAATAATAGCAGGATGTTACTATAATACCTATAATTTTTGTAACAACGACCGAGCAAGATAGAAGTTATGATGGCTACATCTACAGAGCAGGAATGCAAACCAAAATGTTCAATCGCTTAAAGTTAGCAATGAAGTAGAAAATAGCAACGTGTTACGGTCATAGCTAGGAATGAACTAAAAGAGCTTCAGACAAACAAGAATCTGAACCCAGAACATGGCGCTAAAACAAGGGACTTACATTAGGAGAAGCACTCTGTGGGAGTCACAGCAGATCTTCCTGGGGTTGATAGATCCGGTGATGAAGTACGCTACATGTGCTACTTGGGGTTGGAGAGACGGCCATTACACTTCATGATTACTCATCTCATCTGCAAAAACGTAACGGCGCGTTAGCACAAACAGTTCCCCCAAGATTAAACAAGAACTTGCAGCAAGCAATAGAAAAGCGACAGAGAAGAGTTTAGATCATGCAAGGCGCCGGTGAAGCAGATCCGGTTCATGCACAGCGGTGTCGGTGAGCAAGATCCGATGCGGTGGACGACGGATCCGGCGAAGCGGCCCGGCGGGTGGACGATACCGCAGCTGAAGCGATCGCAGACTGCGGATGAGCACATAGTTTCGAGGTTCGGCGGGGATGATCCGGTCCGGTTGATGACGGCGATGAAGCGGCTCCGGCAGACGGATGACGAGGATCGCGAGGGCTCGGGTAGGCCAGGGAAGTCCGGGGGGATGTTCCGGTGCGGTGGTCGTGGAGGTGGTAGAGAGAGGGACTTGAGAAGTTCCGGTGGGTGATCTCAGAGGAGAGACTGAAGGAAATGTATTTTTTTTGGAGGGTTTCCGGGCTAGGGAGGTGGTGATCGAAAAAATGACGGGCAAACCCCTCACCAACCGACTTTGCTGTCATCTCCACAGGGGTAGAATGGGAATTTGGAAGCGTGTGAAATATTTGTATTTTGTGGGCGGGAAGTTTTGCCGCTATGAGATTTTGAATTTGGCTACTGTCCAAGTATAATGATAAAAAATTGTGACACCGTACTAGTACCTCTGTTCATGGCCGAGTGCAAAATCAAATCATCATCACATTGAATATAGGTCACTACCATGATCATGATCTATCTTCTTAATCCCATTCAAAAATGCGTTTGAAATATTTCAGGATTGGTGGGAGATTTTGCCGCCCGACAGAGATTAAATTAAACCACACGTTCGACAATTCAAACTTGAGACCTTGGCTATGATACCATTTAAGTTCGAACTGATTCAAAAAAGGCTAGGCAATTAATTTATATAACATCCACAGGAACAACTACCAAGTTGATCCCAACCGCAGATAAATGCATCCACCAACAAAAGTCTGAACGGTGCCTTAATCTAAGGAAACATTTCACAAGACCAATGTACTCACTATGTTAGTGTTCATCTCCAATTATCTATGGCATTTTCTTAGTCTTTGGGAGATTATAACGAACTTGATTGGCCTCGTGCAGGGCATCACATGCTTCTAATCTCGATCTCAACATGTCAACTTTTGTTCTTAGCATAGCTGTTGCAACTCGTTCTACTTGGAGTTGTTCCTCCAAAACTTGAGCAGAGAAAGACTTGGACTTGGGCTTCAAAACCCAGCATTTCGCAGGAAAGAGTTTTTGGTGATATCTTTATCTTTCCCGGGTTTTGCATCTCAAATTTCATATTAGCCAGACAAGTTTTGAGTTGTGTAAAAAGAAAAGTTATTACAGAGAAAAATGCAGATGGTAGATTTAATGTGTACGAACTACTTTTAATCATACAAGTTGACATGCCTGACTATAATAAGGACCATCTATCTTGCTAGCAGGCATAATTATTAATGGGCTACCATGTACGGGAACCGTATCCTCTAACGTGAAGGAGCTAAGTCAGGAAAAATAAAGAAGCAAAGTCAGGCTTCTGTAGCATAAGTACAAGGTTATGCACTGTCTTTAACTAATAAAGGTGATTACTGTAGATGTTTAAAAACTAAACTAAATTTTATTACACCATAATTTTCTCTGCATGTAATTACTTCAAATGCAAGACACAAGTTTGTATTGTGCAAATTAATTTAAATTATTTGGATTTTAGACATATGGTTTGGGGGAAGGAAAGTTAGAGTACTGTAGCTTCTCTAACTTTTCACCTTCAAGTTAGAGGATCCCGTTCCCCATGTACGTAGTCCTTCCAAGAAACAGCCGTTATTGCATTACGAGCAGAAAACAGTTCACACGTGCGCTCAGATTCAAATTTTCAGCATGCAGTCGATTTATGGTTTAATTGAAGTACACATCAGGATATTATTTCACACAAAATACAGCAGCCACATGGAACATATCTAATTTTAGTACAACAACAAAATTTGCAATTATTACAGACCACGAAATTTTGAACGAAATTTTGAGCAGTAATTAGTTACAGCATTGGCATCAGCAGTCCACTTGACTGAACAACAGAATCAAAGTTTATTTAGACACCTTCAATTCCCAGACACATCACAACTGGCTTACCATGACAAGTGCATAGGAGATTCTTTAGAACATTTTCTGTCAAAGTTTGCCTATTTTTCAATTCATGTATCTCTTGGCGTGTCTTGGCAATTAATTCATCAGCATCTTTGTTTTCCCGCCCAAATATATCAACTGCCTCTTGGAGTGCATCCCCGAAATCTCTTTGTGCCGGATTAAGTTGACCAATAGATACCATGGGCCTATGCGAGCAATATGCACTCTCACTGCTGCTTTGTGAAACATCAATACTTGAGGCATTGGCCCTTGCTTCTGGCATTGTAGCTTTATTTGAAGCCTGAAATTTAGATAAAACAAGTTACAACATCATATGATGCAATAAAAGACCTCCAATTTCAAGAACATCATTGAGCTGATATAACACAACAAGCAATCAAAAATAGAGCCTCGTACATCTATTTCTTCTGGAATGGTTGGTGTACTGGACTCAGTGGACCAATGAGAGCACGTGCCACTGTCACTGTTGCTCTGTGAAATGACCGCAACACTTGATAAATGGGTTGTCCCTACTGACATTACAGCTTTGTTTGCAGGCTGAAACTAAGACAAAACAAGTTAAAATGCAATACAATACAAGGCAAACAAACAGCATTGTTGACATAATTTTGAAAGAACCATGGGCAGATACAACAAAGAAACCAGTTAAGCCACATGCCTCTTAGAACAAACCAAACTAGATCATGGCGATGATGTATACAATGAACCAAGCAACTAGACATCATGTGCCCAATAACGAAGCCAGGTCACTGCACAGAAGAAATCTAGCAAATAGCCAAATACAGTCAAAAGATGTGCATGTTGGATTTGATACTATTAGGAAAATAATGTATGATTGATTTAAGCATGACTCAGATAGTGCCTTCGACATCGCAGAAGGTCAATGCAACAATTAATTGTATGGCTTGTATGAAGTGCCATAACATTTAAATTAAGCATAACGAGGCATTGCTTAATCTGAGAACTGAGTGCTAGCTCAGTGGCAAGGCTTGCGAGTGCGCAGCCAGCCCACCCGGGTTCGAGTCCCAACAGGACCGAATTAAACGGGGTGTTATCTAGCGCGTATAAATTCGCTGCTAGAGAGGTCTCATCATCTATCTCACAACGTATAGACAAGGGAGGGAATCTTCCTACGTTGGTCAACGTTTAGGCAATGCTTAATCTTGAATTCATGATCAAACTCAAACAAAAAAGGGCATATAACAAGTAGCACCATGTGCATCATGTATAATAGATTACTAGAAACTGAATGAAGCAATTGAACATGGAGCGTATTATATAAACAGCCAGATCATTTGAATATGGATATACCACATCATGTCAATGGGACTCAGAAAAACAAAGCTAGACATTTAAACAAGTAATATAACTATTTTTTCACCATGTTTCAAGTAGAATAGGAAGCTAGGTTAGGAATAAAGCAATCATGTTTCAAGTAGAATAGGAAGCTAGGTTAGGAATAAAGCAATAAAAAAACACAAAGTGCATCATTTCAGCTAGGATCATTTCTATCAAACTTCATGCACTAGCCATGGAACAACAGGCAAACTCAATGAAGCAACAGGCAAAAAATTAACATAATAGAATTTCAGGACTTGTATTAACATAGCCAAATCATGTAACTTATACCCAGGCATGCCGGATGCCAGATGGGTCAAAGGCAGTGTGCAATGTTCCATATGGTCATTGTTTATATTTTATTAGATTCCATTAGGCAACTTAGGTAGTGCAACATACAGAAAATGATGCAATTGAACTATGCACAGGAGGTAAATTAACATTCCAAAAAAAACAGGGAACTTACGTGAGCTTTTTTTTGAGTCACACGGACCTCATCGGGTACTTGGACAGAAGAACCTGGTGCCTCACTGTTTCTCCTCTGCATGAAGGAGAGGCCAATTGTAAACAGAAACAGGTCCAAGATATAGAAGTTTGCATTAAGCAATATACAAAAAACAGCAGGTACTTACATGATTATAGGCGAGCTTTACTCTACGTTTATGAGTGTAAGATGTGCCTGCTGCACGTGTAATAACAACAAACAGTTACGAGTCACGGCTTTGCTATAATTAAATTGACACCAAATAGTAGTAGAAGCATTATGACGTGCATAAACATGTAATACAGGATCGCAGAAAGATATCAAACATGATGTAACTAGAGCAGTAGCCTACGGCCAAATAGTGAGAAATTGTAATCGTGTCAATTGTGGACTTGTATAGCCTACCCCAACTTGTTTGGGAATAAAGGCTTTGTTGTTGTTGTTGTCAATCGTGGACATGTAGAGCATTCAACGGCTCATGATTGGTGGCTCATATTTTGTAGAGTTTCAGCGAATGGGTGGGTTAGGTTACTCAGACCACCACACTGTGTATTTATATCATCTGAGTTAGGGTTACAATACTACTGGACATGGGCCTCTATGGGCCTCACACTGGATACAATATTACTACAGCGCTACTACTAAACTCACTCATGGTCCAACACACCCCCTCAAGATGATCATGGGTAAACAACCATGGCCATCTTGCAACAACAACATGACACATATGACAACTACCAGTAATGAACATTCAGCATAACTCCTAGGATACATGACAGCATTGCACTTTCCATCATCTTGTCATCTCGATTCATCTCTTCATCAGCAGCGAAGATATCCAGCTTCAACCATCTGGGATACGCACAACTCCTAACCATACACGTCCTCAACAACCCCGGCTGCCTCACCACACAAGTTCCGCAGAACCATCCACACTCGCCTCAATGTCCTCAGCCTCTCTTCTCCACTCTGCCCGGCCACCTCTTCCGTCTCTCCCACAAACCCCCAGCCAACTCCTGCCTCAACCATCCACTCCTCAAGCACCCATGCCTATCCCCCGGTCAGGCCTCAACCAGTCTCACCTCAGGCACGCATGCCTTTCCCCTGGACATATCCACAACCATCACCATCACCACTAAACCGCAGCCTCATCAACTCCATCACGACTCAACCGCAGCCTCATCAACTCCATCACCACATATCCTCACAGCCTCACATCTCCATTTTCTCCTCACTTCCACTCGGATGGCGCCTCGTCTGCGCGCCCTGGCCAACCTGGCGGACCGCACCTGGCCACATCGACCGGCTCGCGCTGGTCAACGTCCAGCACCAACCTCCGGCTCCGCCCTGCGCTCAAAGGCTCGCCCCACTCCGCACGCCTCCAACTTCTGCCCCTCACACGGATCCAGATCTCTCTGCCACGGATTCACTTCCTCTTCTCTCCTTTCTAAACCAAAACGATCTTCACCCTCTTCTTTCTCCCCGCGCGAGCAGCCGCCGATCTCACACAGCTCACATCGCTGTGTGTGATAGCCGCAACCCACGCAGAGCACCTGATGCGGCCTCCCGCCGCCTGGATTTCTACATCTCAACGGTGGGTTTTGTGATCAAAGGAAGAACTTGTTTGGTACTGTTTGTGGCGGCTAGCAGGAAGGAAACCTAGGCTCTGATACCATGTAGAGTTTCAGCGAATGGGTGGGTTTGGTCACGGAAAAACATACTTATGCGTCGTGTTTAAACCTAAAGGATGAGGTGGTTATCAACGAAAGCACTTGTAAGTTAGAAATATAGCACGAATTCAGAAATACAGTCAGCTGCAATACTCCTAACAGAACAAAACGCGCAGGGATGTCTGGTTACCTATTTCTGGGCGGCGTTTAGACGTGTTCCGCGTTCTTACGGGTGACGTGGAGGTCGGCGAGGGGACTGCTGTTGCGGTGGGTGCCGGGGAAGCAGATCTTGGGGGGTCGGAGAAGGACATGCTGGGCGGTCGATGAAGTGTTCAGCGCGCCGGCCGAACTAGAAGGTCGGTGAAGCAGATGATGTGCAGTGCACGGGGGCGTCGGTGTCGGCGAAGCTGGTCAGGTGCGGTGGTCGATAGAGTCGGCGAACGAGATACGGTGCGGTGGACGCCGGAGTAGGTGCGGATCAAGCGGATAGGGCAGCCTCGGGGTTTGAAGCCGTGGCAGCTTGAACGGCGAAGTGCGGCGGCCGGGAAGGTCTGGAGGTAGGCAAGAGGGGCGGTTTCTCTGAGGGCTTATAAAAGCAGGTTTTATCATTGATTAGCTTTGCAACGGCCTATCAACTGTAAGTGTTGCATGTGTTCTAAAGAACTATGTTCATCGTCACAGATCAAGAGGAGTACGCAGTGGAGGACGCACAAAACAACCGTAGGCCAGGTGGGCACACCTTACTAATTTTCTTTTTTCCACTTTATATGTGATAATTTTTTACATAATTAATTAACTAAAACATTTTAAAATAGGGTGGGCCATTCAACCCAAACACCATGTTGCGTACGTCGCTGAGGGTAAGGGGTTTCATCTTCGTTCTATGGTATGAGTATGTAATGCGCGTGATACTCATCGAAGACAATATATATAGCAGACATCACATCAGATGAGCCTATGGATAAAAATGGGCCAAATCATATCTACTAGTGCACAAATGAAGTTAAAAATAGGTCAACCTTCATTAAACCGATACTACTTAAAAGACCATTGTTTGACCTAAGTAAGCGTATATATGAGGTCAGTAATACTAGTCACAATGCATAGTATCATATATAAAAGTATGGTGTGTATGATACAATTAATACTACATGTTACTATGTCAACGATGCATGGTATCATGTACTAGTATCATAATCTTCTTATATTAATTGATTTGTAGAATCTCAATGCAGATCTATGTACAAGATTATTTAACATTAAATTTTCTAGTACTACGTGCTATGATACGGTATCTACCTATGATATTATAATCCTCTCTCTCATCTTTAATTGCAGTGCCACATCAGCTTTTTTGCAAGCATGAGATGCATGATAGTGTACTACCTATGATACTCCCATTGTGGGTAGTCTAAGGGGGCAATGTTAGACCTAATTAAGTGTTTGAGGTTAGTTATGGACCGCTGTTATACCTAATTGTGTTTGAGGTCAGTTAGGGACCTTATTATACATAATTAAGTGTTAGAGGTGAGTTCAAATAATAATATATAGTTGGGGTCTAAAGTTCACCAACGTATGCAACACACGAGCTGCCAAATGTGTACTTAATTAACCCTATTAGGAAAACACAAGATTATCTCATTCAACAAAATATTAGGAAAGTGTATCACAATTGTATTTATCCCTTATCTCTCTCATGTTAACCGAGACAAGAGTTCGTTCTAGGTCAGCTCTACGACAATTAGCGTCGCAAGGGTGGTAACATAGGTGTGCAGTTGCGAAAGTTTTTTCCCAAGTTGTCGACTTCCTCAATCCACACTTAATATTTGTGCATGTGGGCCTAAGTATATGGTACTACTTAGTTCTATTCCTAGTATATATGTTGGGTGACTTAGAAAAATCATACTTCGTACATGATTCCTTCGAAAATCCTTTAGGGCTTCTTTGATTCATATTAGGTTGGTATAAGATAATAGGATTTAGATCTTATAGGAATATTTCCTACACTAGTAGTTTGATTCATATGAACATATCCAATAGGAAATAATCCTATAGGAATCATCAAGTAGTGCAAATCCTAGTATAGGATTAAATATTTGGTCCTACCTCATGGAAAAATTCATTTGGCGCAATCAAACGCAACTCATCTTATTATAGGATTTAACTACACATGTCATCCCAAATCCCAATCCTACATTCCTACTCCTATGATTTCCCTATCCTGTGAATGAAAGGAGCCCTTAAAATCAAACTATCCCGCACCTCGTCGATTCGTATAAAACCGACTCTAGCCAACAACTCTTCGCCCGACCTTTCTTCTTCACCATCAGGCCACCACACACTGTCATTTTCCATTGCAACGCATTTAGGGTGTGTTCGGTTCCAGAACCAAGTGGAATGGAATGGAACCGTTCCGCACCTAGAGCCCATTCTTGTGTTCGGTTGTGGAATGGAACGGAACCGAGTGGTTCCTCGAAAGGGAATATTCTCCCCATATGCAGAATGCACCCATTCCACCGAATCGGTGGAATGTGGTGGAACGGCTGTTACTTAGCCGCTATTAATTACAAAGCACTTCACTAATCCAACCAAAAAAATTATTAGTTGTTGTTAATTATGATTTTGAGATTAAAAAGGCCACTATTAATTACGATATTTAGACAAAAGATTAAACTTTAACTTCATTCCGTTCTACTCTCCAAATTCCCCGACCATACAAAAAATAACATTAATTACGATTTTAAGATTAAAAAGGCCATTAGGCGTTGTTAATTACGATTTTAAGATTTAAAAGGCTATTTGCCATTGTTAATTACGATTCTTAGACAAAAGTTTAGTTTAACCACATTCCGTTCTGCTCTCCAATTCCTCCAACCGAACAAAAAACAGTACCATTCTGTACCTCCTTTTTGTCCAAACCGAACGCGGGGATGGAACCATTCCATTCCTCTGGAAAGGAACCATTCCTTACTAAAATCTTCTTGTGCCACCTCCCAGTTTAAAGGCCTACTCGCATAACCCTACAGCTCTGCACTCGCGTGGGCAACCGAACACACCTACATCATCAATGCCCCGCGTACTTATCCGCACCGCCTACAGCTCTGCACTCCTATGACCTATCCATGGCTGGGCAGTCAAAAAAAGCTGCGTCACCTGGGAAATCAACAAGCCACGCAAGCAAGTCGCAAGCATCATAAATTCCGAATCAATGCCTAGCTACAGTCTACCTGGCCTCCTCCCAACTCATTGTCCTTGAGGCCTTAACAAAGCCTTCTAAAAGGGTTTTATCAAAATATTCCATATGGATTAGTAAAAAAACGCACCTGCTAAAGATTCATATATGCCCCTAGGTTAAAAATATGCATCTCAAATTTGTATGGATACATATGTATCTCTGACTAAAATGCATGTATCAAGACATAAGTGAGACACCTATATATTTTCAAACGGGGATGTAGTAGTAGATTTTTTGGGTCATGTGTTGGCAATAAAAAATGGATTCCCCATTTCATCTGTGCACAAGGAGGGCAAAACGAGTGGTCTTTTGTGAAGTGTCTCTACCAATCTACAACCACTTCAA
This sequence comes from Lolium multiflorum, assembly GCA_030979885.1. Taxonomy (NCBI): domain Eukaryota; kingdom Viridiplantae; phylum Streptophyta; class Magnoliopsida; order Poales; family Poaceae; genus Lolium; species Lolium multiflorum. The sequence goes on from CM061750.1 coordinate 161,414,598, forward strand.
TTTTCACATGTACGCTAGACCCTGAAAGATGTCCAAATCAAGTTGCAGTGTTTTATCTCGATCCACATCTACATATGGTTTTATAATTGAGCTTTATCCTAATGAATTCAAAATTAAACTGTATGAGTTTGCTTGTTTTTGTACCCACTTGGGAAGGGTTCATGCAGGATCTGTAGCGAACTTTCTTGTGAAGACATATTTTGGCACATACTGTATGTGAATCTTCTCACGGCCATCAACTTTGAATACTCAAGTTTTTTACTCCTATATATGCAAAATGATATCAGTGTACCATTTTACTTATTCACAATGTTGGCAAAAAATGTATTTTTATGCCCATCTATTTCCATTTTTTGATTTCTTTTTTGAATTTTCATGCCCATTTGTAGATTTGACCAAGATTTAAACAAGTTTAACACATGAAAAATGAAAAGGTAAGCATGGATCCTTCTTAGACACTCTAAAATGAAGCTTTTGGGAGGTTCTTGAAATTTCCAAGTTTGAAACCCAAAACCACTTCTTCTCTTCATGTTTGACTACATAAGATAGAGTTTAGGGTTAGGGGTAGATACATGATTTTTCTTGTTTGAATATGTCTAGACCTTGTTTATCAACTTTAATGCTTACTATATGACATAAGAAGACTATGTGCTTTGGTTTTTCATTTTCTGTTTTTTTATATTTTATGCCCATTTGAATCTTGGTCAAATCCTAGGTTTGACCAGGATTTAAGCAAGTTTAAAACATGAAAACGACTTCTCTTCGTGCTTGACTTCTTATTCACTCCAAAATGAAGATCTTGGTAGGGTTTTTAAAATTTCCATGTTTGAAACCAAAAACCACGACTTCTCTTCATGCATGCTTGACTTCATAAGACAGAGTTTAGGGCTAGGGTAGCTAGATACATGATGTTTCTGGTTTGAATATGTCTAGACCTTGTTTATCAACTTAATTGAATGCTTACTATATGACATAAGAAGACTACGTGCCTTGGTTTTTCATTTATTTTCATTTATTTTGAATTTTTATGCCCATTTGAATCTTGGTCAAATCCTAGGTTTGACCATGATTTAAACTAGTTTAAAACATAAATATGAAAAATTAAGTATCTATCCTTCTTAGCCACTCCAAAATGAAGCTCTTGGGAGGGTTTTTGAAATTTCCATGATTGAAACCAAAAACCACTTCTCTTCATGCTTGACTTCATAAGTCAGGGTTTAGGGATATATATATAGGGGGTACATACATGATTTTTCTGGTTGGAATATGTCTAGAACTTGTTTTTCAACTTGAGCTTATCTAGAGCTTGTTTTTAAATTTTTTATACCCATTTGATTCTTCGTCAAATCCTAGGTTTGTTGACCTAGATTTGAACAAGTTTAAAACATGAATATGAAAAGGTAAGCATGTATGCTTCTTAATTAGTCACTCCAAAATGAAGCTCTTGGGAGGGTTTTTGAAATTTCCATGATTTAAACCAAAAACCACTTCTCTTCATGCTTGACTTCATAAGTTAGGGTTTAGGGATATATAGGGGGTAGATACATCATGATTTTTCTGGTTTGAATATGTCTAGATCTTGTTTATCAACTTAATTGAATGCTTACTATATGACATAAGAAGACTATGTGCCTTGATATTTCATTTTTTAAAAATTATGCCCTTTTGAATATTGGTCAAAACCTAGGTTTGACAAAGATTTAAAAAAGATTAAAACATGAAAATGAAAAAGTAAGCCTTGATCCTTCTTATTAACTCCAAAATGAAGGTTTTTGGGAGGGTTTTTGAAATATCCATGTTTGAAACCCAAAACCACTTCTCTTCGTGCAGAGTTTAGGGTTAGGGGTAGCTAGACACATGAATTTTCTGGTATTTCATTTTTTTTTGAATTTTCATGCCCATTTCAATCTTGGTGAAATCCTAGGTTTGAGCAAGACTTAAACAAATTTAACACGTGAAAACGAATAAGCATGGATCCTTCTTAGTCACTCCAAAATGTACCAATTGATAGATGTGTTAACTTTGCTTCATGGAAAAAATAATGTCATGTAAATGAGTTAACTTGGATTTCCTACCCTTGAATCCATAGGAAACTTTGTTCTAATGCACTATAATAATCAACCGAGTTTTTACACCAACAGGTCTGTCACTTACGTGTGGTGCCCACGCGTGAGGTCCCACACTTCAGTGAGCACAAGTCACGTGCAGTAGGTACGCAAACTCCCAGCCATTTTCTTTGTCAAGAGAAGACGCATCAGGATGCGTATTGGAAGTCTCGGGTCATTCAGGATCCTTCGGTTGTCCCTCTCACAAAAAAAAACAAATCTCTCTCGTTCTCGGCCTCGCTCGACTCGCTCGCTCGCACCTCCTGCTCACTGACAAACCCTGCACAGTCAACATCATCACCCGAAAAAGGGGAGACACCATAATTCTCTCCCTTCTTCTCTCCTTCCGAGTGATCCCTCTTCCTCCGAGTTTCACTCGACGGGCAAACACATATGTGCTGCATAGTAATAATAAAAAAAGGTAGAAAAATCAACCTACGAATCTATAATTAAATACGTTAAACTAGGGTTTTTCCCAGTACTACAGATCAAGTTCATAAAAAATCCAACTACGGGGTTCGAACAACCCCATTTCTAATCAAAGAATTTTTTCGACGTCATCCAAATGGCCTCAAACTATAGCATGGGCGGATCCAGACTATAGCCAAGGGGGGCAGCCGCCCCCACTCAATTTTCTGAAACCTTGTACTTAGAAATATGTTAAGCTAAAGGCTGGTTTGCCCGCACTTAGAAATGATATTTGCATCACTTATCATATGTTTGCCCATTTGAATCTTGTCAAATCCTAGATTTGACCAAGATAATTTAAACAAGTTTAAAACATGAAAATGAAAAGGCAAGCTTGTATCCTTCTTAGTCACTCTAAAATGAAGTTTGGGGAGGTTTTTGAAATTTCCATGCTTGAAACCAAAAACCACTTCTCTTCATGCTTGACTTCATAAGACAAAGTTTGGGGATATATAGGGGTAGATACATGATTTTTCTGGTTTGATATGTCTAGACCTTGTTTATCAACTTAATTGAATGCTTACTATATGACATAAGAAGACTATGTGCCTTGATTTTACATTTTTTTAAATTATGCCCATTTGAATCTTGGTCAAATCCTAGGTTTGACCATGATTTAAACAAGTTTGTTTATCAACTTGAATGCTTGCTATATGACATCAGAAGACTATGTGTTTGGTTTTTGTTTTTTGAATTTGTTATGCCCATTTGAATCTTAGTCAAATCCTAGGTTTGAATATATATGTCTAGACCTTGTATATCAACTTGAATGCCTTACTATACATATGACATAAGAATGTTATGTGCTTTGGTTTTTCATTCTTTTCATTTTTTCTGAATTTTTAGGGCCATTTGAATCTTGGTCAAATCCTTGGTTTGACCAAGATTTAAACAAATTTAAAACATGAAAATGAAAAGGGAAGTCTGTATCCTTCTTAGTCACTCTAAAATGAAGCTTTTGGGATGTTCTTTAAATTTCAATGTTTGAAACCCAAAACGACTTCCCTTCATGCTAGACTTCATAAGATCGACAGGGGGTAGATACATGATTTGTCTGGTTTGGATATATCTAGACCTTGTTTATCAACTTGATTGCTTACGATATGACATAAGAAGACTATGTGATTTGGTTTTTCATTTTTCTGATTTTTTTGAATTTTGTGCCCACCCATTTGTATCTTCGTCAAATCCTAGGTTTGACCAAGATAATTTAAACAAGTTTAAAACATGAAAATGAAAAGGGAAGCATGTATCCTTCTTAGTCACTCTAAAATGAAGCTTTTGGGAGGTTTTTGAAATTTCCATGTTTGAAACCCAAAACCACTTCTCTTCACATGCTTGACTTCATAAGACAGAGTTTAGGGGTTAGGGGTATAGATACATGATTTGTCTGGTTGAATATGTCTAGACCTTGTTTATCAACTTTAATGCTTACTATATGACATAAGAAAACTATTGCTTTGGTTTTTCTTTTTCTGATTTTTTTGAATTTTGATGCCCATTTGAATCTTGTCAAATTCTAGGTTTGACCAAGATTTAAACAAGTTTAAAACATGAAAATGAAAAGGGAAGCATGTAACCTTCTCAGTCACTCTAAAATGAAGTTTTTGGGAGGTTTTTGATATTTCCATGTTTGAAACCCGAAACCACTTCTCTTCATGCTTGACTTCATAAGACAAAGTTTAGGGTTAGGGGTAGATACATGATTTGTATGGTTTGAATATGTCCAAACCTTGTTTATCAACTTGAATATGCTTATGTGCTTTGGTTTTTTATTTTTCTGATTTTTTTGAATTTTATGCCCATAAATCTTGGTCAAATCCTAGGTTTGACCAGGATTTAAACAAGTTTAAAACATGAAATGAAAAGATAAGCCTGGATCCTTCTTAGTCACTCTAAAATGAAGCTTTTGGGAGGTTCTTGAAATTTCCATATTTGAAACCCAAAACCACTTCTCTACATGATTGACTTCATAAGACATAGTTTAATTAGAGTTTTAGGGGTAGATATATACATGATTTTTCTGGTTTGAATATATATGTCTAGACCTTGTTTATCAACTTGAATGCTTACTATACATATGACATAAGAATGCTATATATGTGCTTTGGTTTTTCATTCTTTTGATTTTTTTCTGAATTTTTAGGGCCATTTGAATCTTGCATGGTTAAACTTGGGTTTTGCCCAGTTCTAAAGATCAAGGGTTCAAAAAAATCCAACTACGGGGTTCGAACAACACGATTCTAATCCAAGAATTTTTTCGACCTCATCCAAATGGCCTCAAACTATAGGGTTAGCATCTAGTGCAGTATGTGTGAAAATGTATGCACTATGTGTGCTATAACTTGTATGTCTTTCAAATTAAGTTGATAAACAAGGTCTAGACATATTCAAACCAGAATATTATACTGCATTAGTACAAAAAGTTTCCTATGGATTCATCAAGGGTAGTAAAGCCAAGTTAACTCATTGTCATGACTAAGAAGGATCCATGCTTACTTTTTCATTTTCATGTTTTAAACTTGTTTAAATCTTGGTCAAACCTAGGATTTGACCAAGATTCAAATGGTCATAAAAAATCAAACAAAATCAAGAAAATCAAAAACCAAACCACATAGTCTTCTTATGTAATATACTAAGCATTCAAGTTGATCAACGAAGTCTAGACATATTCAAACCAGAAAAATCATGTATCTACCCCCTAACCCTAAACGTTGTCTTATGAAGTCAAGCATGAAGAGAAGAAGTGGTTTTGGGTTTCAAACATGGAAATTTCAAAAACCCACCCAAAAGCTTCATTTTGGAGTGACTAAGAAGGATCCAAGCTTACTTTTTCATTTTCATGTTTCAAACTTGTTTAAATCTTTGTCAAACCTAGGATTTGACCAAGATTCAAATGGGCATAAAAATTCAAAAAAGAAATCAAAAAAATGAAACACCAAAGCACATAAACTTCTTATGTCATATAGTAATTAAGCATTCATGTTGATCAACAAAGTCTATATATATTTAAACAATAAAAATCATGTATATATACCCCCAAACCCAAAACCACTTCTCTTCACATGCTTGACTTCATAAGACAGAGTTTAGGGGTTAGGGGTATAGATACATGATTTGTCTGGTTTGAATATGTCTAGACCTTGTTTATCAACTTGAATGCTTACTATGTGATTTGGTTTTTCATTTTTCTGTTTTTTAATTATTTTTCTGCCCATTTGAATCTTGGTCAAATCCTAGGTTTGAACAAGATTTAGACAAGTTTAACACGTGAAATTAAACGAATAAGTAAGCATTGATCCTTCTTAGTCACTCCAAAATGTACCAATTGATAGTGTTAACTTTGCTTCATGGAAAAAATAATGTCATGTAAATGAGTTAACTTGGATTTCCTACCCTTGAATCCATAGGAAACTTTGTTCTAATGCACTATAATAATCAACCGAGTTTTTACACCAACAGGTCTGTCACTTACGTGTGGTGCCCACGCGTGTGGTCCCACACTTGAGTGAGCACAAGTCACGTGCAATAGGTACGCCAACTCCCAGCCATCTTCTTTGTCAAGAGAAGACGCATCAGGATGCGTATTGGAAGTCTGTGGGTCCTTCTGGATCCTTCGGTTGTCCCTCTCACAAAAAAAACAAATCTCTCTCATTCTCGGCCTCGCTCGACTCGCTCGCTCGCACCTCCTGCGCACTGACAAACCCTGCACAACAGTCAACATCACCAGAAAAAGAATATACACCATCAATAAGAGGGGCCCCGTGACTGCTCTCCCTTCTTCTCCTTCCGAGTGATTCCTCTTCCTCCGAGTTTCACTCGACGGGCAAACACACATGTGCTGCATAGTAATAATAAAAAAGTAAAAGAATCGACTACGAATCTATTATTAAATAGGTTAAACTAGGGTTTTCCCCAGTACTACAGATCAAGTTGAAAAAAAAATCCAACTACGGGGTTTGATTTTGGCCTACAAATAAAAAATTAAATAAGTTGAACTAGTATTCCTCTAAAAAATCATTTTGGTTTGCATTGTTTGATAATTTTCATAGCTAGAGTGCATCACAATTTTTTGATTTCATGCTTTGCTTTGCCAATTTTGATTTTTTCTAACCACCTTCTCTTTGATTTCAAATTTAGGTCAAACTATCGGTGCCTACTATGTGTTCTACTTGAATTGGATGCAGCATGCGCACATGATATGTTTTGCCATTGTTTTGGGCTTCCACACATCTTGGGGCATCCAAGTATTTAAGTTACCTTGTTTTTTAATTGTAATTCATGTACCCTTTCCTCCCAATTAAATTTTGGTTTTACATTTTTAAATTTTTTAAATTTTTATGCCCATTCTGATGTCATATAGTTAGCATTTAAGTTGATAAACAAGGTCTAGACATATTCAAACCGGAAAAATCATGTATCTACCCCTAACCCAAAACTCTGTCTTATCAAGTCAAGCACGAAGAGAAGTCGTTTTGGGTTTCAAACATGGAATTTTCAAAAACCCTCCAAAAAGCTTCATTTTGGAGTGACTAAGAAGGATGGAGGCTTACCTTTTTCATTTTCATGTTTTAAACATGTTTAAATCTTGGTCAAACCTATTATTTGACAAAGAATCAGATGGGCTTAAAATTTCAAAAAAATCAAAAAATGAAAAACCAAAGCATGCAGTCTTCTTATGTCATATATATATTACACATTCAAGTTGATAAACAAGGTTTGGACATATTCAAACCAAAAAATCATGTATCTACCCCCTAACGCTAAACTCTGTCATATGAAGTCAAGCATATGAAGAGAAGTGGTTTTGGGTTTCAAACATGGAAATTTCCATGCTTGAAACCAAAAACCACTTCTCTTCATGCATGCTTGACTTCATAAGACAGAGTTTAGGGTTAGGTGGTAGATACATGATTTTCCTGGTTTGAATATGTGTAGACCTTGTTTATCAAATTAATTGAATGCTTACTATATAACATAAGAGAAGACCTTGTTTTTTTTGAATTTTTATACCCATTTGAATCTTTGTCAAATCCTTGGTTCCACCAAGATTTGAATAAGTTAAAAACATGAATATGAAAAAGTAAGCATGTATGCTTCTTAGTCACTTCAAAATGAAGCTCTTGGGAGGGTTTTTGAATTTCCATGTTCGAAACCAAAAACCACATATCTTCATGCTTGACTTCATGAAACAAAGTTTAGGGTTATGGGTAGATACATGCATGATTTTTCTTGTTTGAATATGTCTAGAACTTGTTTATCAACTTAATTGAATGCCTACTATATAACATAAGAAGACCTTTTTTGTTTTTTTTAAATTTTTATACCCATTTGAATCTTGGTCAAATCCTAGGTTTCACCAAGATTTGAATAAGTTTAAAACATGAATATGAAAAAGTAAGCATGCATGTATGCTTCTTAATTAATCACTTCGAAATGAAGCTCTTGGGAGGGTTTTTGAAATTTCCATGTTTGAAACCAAAAACCACATATCTTCATGCATGCGCTTGACTTCATGAGACAGAGTTTAGTGTTAGGGGGTAGATACATGATTTCTCTCGTTTGAATATGTTTGAAACCAAAAACCACATATCTCTGGTTTGCCCGCACTTAGAAATGATATTTGCATCACTTATCATATGTTTGCCCATTTGAATCTTGTCAAATCCTAGATTTGACCAAGATAATTTAAACAAGTTTAAAACATGAAAATGAAAAGGCAAGCTTGTATCCTTCTTAGTCACTCTAAAATGAAGTTTGGGGAGGTTTTTGAAATTTCCATGCTTGAAACCAAAAACCACTTCTCTTCATGCTTGACTTCATAAAGACAGAGTTTGGGGATATATAGGGGTAGATACATGATTTTTCTGGTTTGATATGTCTAGACCTTGTTTATCAACTTAATTGAATGCTTACTATATGACATAAGAAGACTATGTGCCTTGATTTTACATTTTTTTAAATTATGCCCATTTGAATCTTGGTCAAATCCTAGGTTTGACCATGATTTAAACAAGTTTAAAACATGAATATGAAAATTAAGCATGTATCCTTCGTAGTCACTCCAAAATGAAGCTCTTGAGAGGGTTTTTGAAATTTCCATGTTTGAAACCAAAAAACCACGTACTTCTCTTCATGCTTGACTTCATAAGACAGAGTTTGGGGTTAGGGGTAGCTTGATACATGATTTTTCTCGTTTGAATATGTCTAGACCTTGTTATCAACTTAATTGAATGCTTACTATATATATGACATAAGAAGACTATGTGCATTGGTTTTTCATTTTATTGTTTTTTTAATTTTATGCCCATTTGAATCTTGGTCAAATCCTAAGTTTGACCATGATTTAAACAAGTTGAAAACATGAATATGAAAAATTAAGCATATATCCTTCTTAGTCACTCCAAAATGAAGCTCTTGGGAGGGTTTTTGAAATTTCCATGTTTTAAACCAAAAACCACATATCTTCATGCTTGACTTCATGAGATAGAGTTTAGGGTTAGGGGGTAGATACATGATTTCTCTGGTTTGAATATATCTAGACCTTGTTTATCAACTTAATTGAATGCTTACTAATGTGACATAAGAAGACTATGTGCCTTGATTTTCCATTTTTTGTTTTTTCTGAATTTTTATGCCCATTTGAATCTTGGTCAAATCCTAGGTTTGACCATGATTTAAACAAGTTTAATAAAACATGAATAGGAAAAATTAAGCATATATCCTTCTTAGTCACTCCAAAATGTAGATCTTGGTAGGGTTTTTAAAATTTCCATGTTTGAAACCAAAAACCACGACTTCTCTTCATGCATGCTTGACTTCATAAGACAGAGTTTAGGGCTAGGGTAGCTAGATACATGATGTTTCTGGTTTGAATATGTCTAGACCTTGTTTATCAACTTAATTGAATGCTTACTATATGACATAAGAAGACTACGTGCCTTGGTTTTTCATTTATTTTCATTTATTTTGAATTTTTATGCCCATTTGAATCTTGGTCAAATCCTAGGTTTGACCATGATTTAAACTAGTTTAAAACATAAATATGAAAAATTAAGTATCTATCCTTCTTAGCCACTCCAAAATGAAGCTCTTGGGAGGGTTTTTGAAATTTCCATGATTGAAACCAAAAACCACTTCTCTTCATGCTTGACTTCATAAGTCAGGGTTTAGGGATATATATATAGGGGGTACATACATGATTTTTCTGGTTGGAATATGTCTAGAACTTGTTTTTCAACTTGAGCTTATCTAGAGCTTGTTTTTAAATTTTTTATACCCATTTGATTCTTCGTCAAATCCTAGGTTTGTTGACCTAGATTTGAACAAGTTTAAAACATGAATATGAAAAGGTAAGCATGTATGCTTCTTAATTAGTCACTCCAAAATGAAGCTCTTGGAAGGGTTTTTGAAATTTCCATGATTTAAACCAAAAACCACTTCTCTTCATGCTTGACTTCATAAGTTAGGGTTTAGGGATATATAGGGGGTAGATACATCATGATTTTTCTGGTTTGAATATGTCTAGAGCTTGTTTATCAACTTAATTGAATGCTTACTATATGACATAAGAAGACTATGTGCCTTGATATTTCATTTTTTTAAAATTATGCCCTTTTGAATATTGGTCAAAACCTAGGTTTGACAAAGATTTAAAAAAGATTAAAACATGAAAATGAAAAAGTAAGCCTTGATCCTTCTTATTAACTCCAAAATGAAGGTTTTTGGGAGGGTTTTTGAAATATCCATGTTTGAAACCCAAAACCACTTCTCTTCGTGCAGAGTTTAGGGTTAGGGGTAGCTAGACACATGAATTGGTATTTCATTTTTTTTGAATTTTCATGCCCATTTCAATCTTGGTGAAATCCTAGGTTTGAGCAAGACTTAAACAAATTTAACACGTGAAAACGAATAAGCATGGATCCTTCTTAGTCACTCCAAAATGTACCAATTGATAGATGTGTTAACTTTGCTTCATGGAAAAAATAATGTCATGTAAATGAGTTAACTTGGATTTCCTACCCTTGAATCCATAGGAAACTTTGTTCTAATGCACTATAATAATCAACCGAGTTTTTACACCAACAGGTCTGTCACTTACGTGTGGTGCCCACGCGTGAGGTCCCACACTTCAGTGAGCACAAGTCACGTGCAGTAGGTACGCAAACTCCCAGCCATTTTCTTTGTCAAGAGAAGACGCATCAGGATGCGTATTGGAAGTCTCTGGGTCATTCAGGATCCTTCGGTTGTCCCTCTCACAAAAAAAAACAAATCTCTCTCTTCTCGGCCTCGCTCGACTCGCTCGCTCGCTCGCTCCTGCTCACTGACAAACCCTGCACAAAAGTCAACATCATCACCCGAAAAAGGGGAGACACCATAATTCTCTCCCTTCTTCTCTCCTTCCGAGTGATCCCTCTTCCTCCGAGTTTCACTCGACGGGCAAACACATATGTGCTGCATAGTAATAATAAAAAAAGGTAGAAAAATCAACCTACGAATCTATAATTAAATACGTTAAACTAGGGTTTTTCCCAGTACTACAGATCAAGTTCATAAAAAATCCAACTACGGGGTTCGAACAACCCCATTTCTAATCAAAGAATTTTTTCGACGTCATCCAAATGGCCTCAAACTATAGCATGGGCGGATCCAGACTATAGCCAAGGGGGGCAGCCGCCCCCACTCAATTTTCTGAAACCTTGTACTTAGAAATATGTTAAGCTAAAGGCTGGTTTGCCCGCACTTAGAAATGATATTTGCATCACTTATCATATGTTTGCCCATTTGAATCTTGTCAAATCCTAGATTTGACCAAGATAATTTAAACAAGTTTAAAACATGAAAATGAAAAGGCAAGCTTGTATCCTTCTTAGTCACTCTAAAATGAAGTTTGGGGAGGTTTTTGAAATTTCCATGCTTGAAACCAAAAACCACTTCTCTTCATGCTTGACTTCATAAGACAAAGTTTGGGGATATATAGGGGTAGATACATGATTTTTCTGGTTTGATATGTCTAGACCTTGTTTATCAACTTAATTGAATGCTTACTATATGACATAAGAAGACTATGTGCCTTGATTTTACATTTTTTTAAATTATGCCCATTTGAATCTTGGTCAAATCCTAGGTTTGACCATGATTTAAACAAGTTTGTTTATCAACTTGAATGCTTGCTATATGACATCAGAAGACTATGTGTTTGGTTTTTGTTTTTTGAATTTGTTATGCCCATTTGAATCTTAGTCAAATCCTAGGTTTGAATATATATGTCTAGACCTTGTATATCAACTTGAATGCTTACTATACATATGACATAAGAATGTTATGTGCTTTGGTTTTTCATTCTTTTCATTTTTTCTGAATTTTTAGGGCCATTTGAATCTTGGTCAAATCCTTGGTTTGACCAAGATTTAAACAAATTTAAAACATGAAAATGAAAAGGGAAGTCTGTATCCTTCTTAGTCACTCTAAAATGAAGCTTTTGGGATGTTCTTTAAATTTCAATGTTTGAAACCCAAAACGACTTCCCTTCATGCTAGACTTCATAAGATCGACAGGGGGTAGATACATGATTTGTCTGGTTTGGATATATCTAGACCTTGTTTATCAACTTGATTGCTTACGATATGACATAAGAAGACTATGTGATTTGGTTTTTCATTTTTCTGATTTTTTTGAATTTTGTGCCCACCCATTTGTATCTTCGTCAAATCCTAGGTTTGACCAAGATAATTTAAACAAGTTTAAAACATGAAAATGTAAAGGGAAGCATGTATCCTTCTTAGTCACTCTAAAATGAAGCTTTTGGGAGGTTTTTGAAATTTCGATGTTTGAAACCCAAAACCACTTCTCTTCACATGCTTGACTTCATAAGACAGAGTTTAGGGGTTAGGGGTATAGATACATGATTTGTCTGGTTTGAATATGTCTAGACCTTGTTTATCAACTTGAATGCTTACTATATGACATAAGAAGACTATGTGATTTGGTTTTTCATTTTTCTGTTTTTTATTTATTTTTCTGCCCATTTGAATCTTGGTCAAATCCTAGGTTTGAACAAGATTTAGACAAGTTTAACACGTGAAATTAAACGAATAAGTAAGCATTGATCCTTCTTAGTCACTCCAAAATGTACCAATTGATAGTGTTAACTTTGCTTCATGGAAAAAATAATGTCATGTAAATGAGTTAACTTGGATTTCCTACCCTTGAATCCATAGGAAACTTTGTTCTAATGCACTATTATAATCAACCGAGTTTTTACACCAACAGGTCTGTCACTTACGTGTGGTGCCCACGCGTGAGGTCCCACACTTCAGTGAGCACAAGTCACGTGCAATAGGTACGCCAACTCCCAGCCATCTTCTTTGTCAAGAGAAGACGCATCAGGATGCGTATTGGAAGTCCGTGGGTCCTTCTGGATCCTTCGGTTGTCCCTCTCACAAAAAAAACAAATCTATCTCATTCTCGGCCTCGCTCGACTCGCTCGCTCGCTCGCACGTCCTGCGCACTGACAAACCCTGCACAACAGTCAACATCATCATCATCACCCGAAAAAGGGGAGACACCATAATGCTCTGCCTTTTTCTCTCCTTCCGAGTGATCCCTCTTCCTCCGAGTTTCACTCGACGGGCAAACGCACATCTGCAGCATAGTAATAATAAAAAGGTAGAAAAATCGATATACGAATCTATAATTAAATAGGTTAAACTAGGGTTTTGCCCTGTACTACAGATCAAGGTTCAAAAAAATCCAACTACGGGGTTCGAACAACACGATTCTAATCCAAGAACTTTTTCGACCTCATCCAAGTGGCCTCAAACTATAGGGTTAGCATCTAGTGCAGTATGTGTGAAAATGTATGCACTATGTGTGCTATAACTTGTATGTCTTTCAAATTTGAACCAACTTTGAATAAGTTTGAAATATTTGAAATGGGGCTTTTGGCTTAAACGTTTGAAACTCAAAACGATTCTCTTCATGCTAGACTTCATAAGACCGAGTTTAGGGTTAGGGGTAGATACATGATTTGTCTGGTTTGAATATGTCTAAACCTTGTTTATCAACTTTAATGCTAACTTCTCAGTCACTCTAAAATGAAGTTTTTGGAGGTTTTTGAAATTTCCATCTTTGAAACCCAAAACCACTTCTCTTCATGCTTGACTTCATAAGAAAAAGTTTAGGGTTAGGGGGTATAGATACATGATTTGTATGGTTTGAATATGTCCAAACCTTGTTTATCAACTTGAATATGCTTACTATATGACATAAGAAGACTATGTACTTTGGTTTTTAATTTTTCTGATTTTTTTAATTTTCTGCGCATTTGAATCATATCTTGGTCAAATCCTAGGTTTCACCAAGATTTAGACAAGTTTAACACGTGAAAACGAGTAAGTAAGCATGGATCCTTCTTAGTCACTCTAAAATGAAGCTTTTGGGATGTTCTTGAAATTTCCATGTTTGAAACCCAAAACCACTTCTCTTCATGATTGACTTCCATAAGATCGACAGATCAGTTTAGGGTTAGGGGTAGATATATACATGATTTTTTGGTTTGAATATGTCTAGACCTTGTTTATCAACTTGAATGCTTACTATACATATGACATAAGAATGCTATGTGCTTTGGTTTTTCATTCTCTTTTTGAATTTTTTCTAAATTTTTAGGCCCATTTGAATCTTGGTCAAATCCTTGGTTTGACCAAGATTTAAACAAGTTTAAAACATGAAAATGAAAAGGGAAGTCAGTATCCTTCGTAGTCACTCTAAAATGGAGAAGCTTTTGGGATGTTCTTGTAATTTCTATGTTTGAAACCGAAAACGAGTTCCCTTCATGCTAGTAGACTAGCTTCATAAGATCGACAGGCCGGGGGTAGATACATGATTTGTCTGGTTTGGATATATCTAGACCTTGTTTATCAACTTTAATGCTTACTATATGACATATATAAGAAAACTATTGCTTTGGTTTTTCCTTTTTCTGTTTTTTTTTAATTTTGATGCCCATTTGAATCATGTCAAATCCTAGGTTTGACCAAGATAATTTAAACAAGTTTAAAACATGAAAATGAAAAGGGAAGCATGTATCCTTCTTAGTCACTCTAAAATGAAGCTTTTGGGAGGTTTTTGAAATTTCCATGTTTGAAACCCAAAACCACTTCTCTTCACATGCTTGACTTCATAAGACAGAGTTTAGGGGTTAGGGGTATAGATACATGATTTGTCTGGTTGAATATGTCTAGACCTTGTTTATCAACTTTAATGCTTACTATATGACATAAGAAAACTATTGCTTTGGTTTTTCTTTTTCTGATTTTTTTGAATTTTGATGCCCATTTGAATCTTGTCAAATTCTAGGTTTGACCAAGATTTAAACAAGTTTAAAACATGAAAATGAAAAGGGAAGCATGTAACCTTCTCAGTCACTCTAAAATGAAGTTTTTGGGAGGTTTTTGATATTTCCATGTTTGAAACCCGAAACCACTTCTCTTCATGCTTGACTTCATAAGACAGAGTTTAGGGTTAGGGGTAGATACATGATTTGTATGGTTTGAATATGTCCAAACCTTGTTTATCAACTTGAATATGCTTATGTGCTTTGGTTTTTTATTTTTCTGATTTTTTTGAATTTTATGCCCATAAATCTTGGTCAAATCCTAGGTTTGACCAGGATTTAAACAAGTTTAAAACATGAAATGAAAAGATAAGCCTGGATCCTTCTTAGTCACTCTAAAATGAAGCTTTTGGGAGGTTCTTGAAATTTCCATATTTGAAACCCAAAACCACTTCTCTACATGATTGACTTCATAAGACATAGTTTAATTAGAGTTTTAGGGGTAGATATATACATGATTTTTCTGGTTTGAATATATATGTCTAGACCTTGTTTATCAACTTGAATGCTTACTATACATATGACATAAGAATGCTATATATGTGCTTTGGTTTTTCATTCTTTTGATTTTTTTCTGAATTTTTAGGGCCATTTGAATCTTGCATGGTTAAACTTGGGTTTTGCCCAGTTCTAAAGATCAAGGGTTCAAAAAAATCCAACTACGGGGTTCGAACAACACGATTCTAATCCAAGAATTTTTTCGACCTCATCCAAATGGCCTCAAACTATAGGGTTAGCATCTAGTGCAGTATGTGTGAAAATGTATGCACTATGTGTGCTATAACTTGTATGTCTTTCAAATTAAGTTGATAAACAAGGTCTAGACATATTCAAACCAGAATATTATACTGCATTAGTACAAAAAGTTTCCTATGGATTCATCAAGGGTAGTAAAGCCAAGTTAACTCATTGTCATGACTAAGAAGGATCCATGCTTACTTTTTCATTTTCATGTTTTAAACTTGTTTAAATCTTGGTCAAACCTAGGATTTGACCAAGATTCAAATGGTCATAAAAAATCAAACAAAATCAAGAAAATCAAAAACCAAACCACATAGTCTTCTTATGTAATATACTAAGCATTCAAGTTGATCAACGAAGTCTAGACATATTCAAACCAGAAAAATCATGTATCTACCCCCTAACCCTAAACGTTGTCTTATGAAGTCAAGCATGAAGAGAAGAAGTGGTTTTGGGTTTCAAACATGGAAATTTCAAAAACCCACCCAAAAGCTTCATTTTGGAGTGACTAAGAAGGATCCAAGCTTACTTTTTCATTTTCATGTTTCAAACTTGTTTAAATCTTTGTCAAACCTAGGATTTGACCAAGATTCAAATGGGCATAAAAATTCAAAAAAGAAATCAAAAAAATGAAACACCAAAGCACATAAACTTCTTATGTCATATAGTAATTAAGCATTCATGTTGATCAACAAAGTCTATATATATTTAAACAATAAAAATCATGTATATATACCCCCAAACCCAAAACCACTTCTCTTCACATGCTTGACTTCATAAGACAGAGTTTAGGGGTTAGGGGTATAGATACATGATTTGTCTGGTTTGAATATGTCTAGACCTTGTTTATCAACTTGAATGCTTACTATGTGATTTGGTTTTTCATTTTTCTGTTTTTTAATTATTTTTCTGCCCATTTGAATCTTGGTCAAATCCTAGGTTTGAACAAGATTTAGACAAGTTTAACACGTGAAATTAAACGAATAAGTAAGCATTGATCCTTCTTAGTCACTCCAAAATGTACCAATTGATAGTGTTAACTTTGCTTCATGGAAAAAATAATGTCATGTAAATGAGTTAACTTGGATTTCCTACCCTTGAATCCATAGGAAACTTTGTTCTAATGCACTATAATAATCAACCGAGTTTTTACACCAACAGGTCTGTCACTTACGTGTGGTGCCCACGCGTGTGGTCCCACACTTGAGTGAGCACAAGTCACGTGCAATAGGTACGCCAACTCCCAGCCATCTTCTTTGTCAAGAGAAGACGCATCAGGATGCGTATTGGAAGTCTGTGGGTCCTTCTGGATCCTTCGGTTGTCCCTCTCACAAAAAAAACAAATCTCTCTCATTCTCGGCCTCGCTCGACTCGCTCGCTCGCTCGCTCGCTCGCACCTCCTGCGCACTGACAAACCCTGCACAACAGTCAACATCACCAGAAAAAGAATATACACCATCAATAAGAGGGGCCCCGTGACTGCTCTCCCTTCTTCTCCTTCCGAGTGATTCCTCTTCCTCCGAGTTTCACTCGACGGGCAAACACACATGTGCTGCATAGTAATAATAAAAAAGTAAAAGAATCGACTACGAATCTATTATTAAATAGGTTATAAACTAGGGTTTTCCCCAGTACTACAGATCAAGTTGAAAAAAAAATCCAACTACGGGGTTTGATTTTGGCCTACAAATAAAAAATTAAATAAGTTGAACTAGTATTCCTCTAAAAAATCATTTTGGTTTGCATTGTTTGATAATTTTCATAGCTAGAGTGCATCACAATTTTTTGATTTCATGCTTTGCTTTGCCAATTTTGATTTTTTCTAACCACCTTCTCTTTGATTTCAAATTTAGGTCAAACTATCGGTGCCTACTATGTGTTCTACTTGAATTGGATGCAGCATGCGCACATGATATGTTTTGCCATTGTTTTGGGCTTCCACACATCTTGGGGCATCCAAGTATTTAAGTTACCTTGTTTTTTAATTGTAATTCATGTACCCTTTCCTCCCAATTAAATTTTGGTTTTACATTTTTAAATTTTTTAAATTTTTATGCCCATTCTGATGTCATATAGTTAGCATTTAAGTTGATAAACAAGGTCTAGACATATTCAAACCGGAAAAATCATGTATCTACCCCTAACCCAAAACTCTGTCTTATCAAGTCAAGCACGAAGAGAAGTCGTTTTGGGTTTCAAACATGGAATTTTCAAAAACCCTCCAAAAAGCTTCATTTTGGAGTGACTAAGAAGGATGGAGGCTTACCTTTTTCATTTTCATGTTTTAAACATGTTTAAATCTTGGTCAAACCTATTATTTGACAAAGAATCAGATGGGCTTAAAATTTCAAAAAAATCAAAAAATGAAAAACCAAAGCATGCAGTCTTCTTATGTCATATATATATTACAC
The DNA here is from genome assembly GCA_030979885.1 of Lolium multiflorum. Taxonomy (NCBI): domain Eukaryota; kingdom Viridiplantae; phylum Streptophyta; class Magnoliopsida; order Poales; family Poaceae; genus Lolium; species Lolium multiflorum. Next base: position 161,432,720 of record CM061750.1, read on the forward strand.
ATTCAAGTTGATAAACAAGGTTTGGACATATTCAAACCAAAAAATCATGTATCTACCCCCTAACGCTAAACTCTGTCATATGAAGTCAAGCATATGAAGAGAAGTGGTTTTGGGTTTCAAACATGGAAATTTCCATGCTTGAAACCAAAAACCACTTCTCTTCATGCATGCTTGACTTCATAAGACAGAGTTTAGGGTTAGGTGGTAGATACATGATTTTCCTGGTTTGAATATGTGTAGACCTTGTTTATCAAATTAATTGAATGCTTACTATATAACATAAGAGAAGACCTTGTTTTTTTTGAATTTTTATACCCATTTGAATCTTTGTCAAATCCTTGGTTCCACCAAGATTTGAATAAGTTAAAAACATGAATATGAAAAAGTAAGCATGTATGCTTCTTAGTCACTTCAAAATGAAGCTCTTGGGAGGGTTTTTGAATTTCCATGTTCGAAACCAAAAACCACATATCTTCATGCTTGACTTCATGAAACAAAGTTTAGGGTTAGGGGTAGATACATGCATGATTTTTCTTGTTTGAATATGTCTAGAACTTGTTTATCAACTTAATTGAATGCCTACTATATAACATAAGAAGACCTTTTTTGTTTTTTTTAAATTTTTATACCCATTTGAATCTTGGTCAAATCCTAGGTTTCACCAAGATTTGAATAAGTTTAAAACATGAATATGAAAAAGTAAGCATGCATGTATGCTTCTTAATTAATCACTTCGAAATGAAGCTCTTGGGAGGGTTTTTGAAATTTCCATGTTTGAAACCAAAAACCACATATCTTCATGCATGCGCTTGACTTCATGAGACAGAGTTTAGTGTTAGGGGGTAGATACATGATTTCTCTCGTTTGAATATGTTTGAAACCAAAAACCACATATCTCTGGTTTGCCCGCACTTAGAAATGATATTTGCATCACTTATCATATGTTTGCCCATTTGAATCTTGTCAAATCCTAGATTTGACCAAGATAATTTAAACAAGTTTAAAACATGAAAATGAAAAGGCAAGCTTGTATCCTTCTTAGTCACTCTAAAATGAAGTTTGGGGAGGTTTTTGAAATTTCCATGCTTGAAACCAAAAACCACTTCTCTTCATGCTTGACTTCATAAGACAGAGTTTGGGGATATATAGGGGTAGATACATGATTTTTCTGGTTTGATATGTCTAGACCTTGTTTATCAACTTAATTGAATGCTTACTATATGACATAAGAAGACTATGTGCCTTGATTTTACATTTTTTTTAAATTATGCCCATTTGAATCTTGGTCAAATCCTAGGTTTGACCATGATTTAAACAAGTTTAAAACATGAATATGAAAATTAAGCATGTATCCTTCGTAGTCACTCCAAAATAAAGCTCTTGAGAGGGTTTTTGAAATTTCCATGTTTGAAACCAAAAAACCACGTACTTCTCTTCATGCTTGACTTCATAAGACAGAGTTTGGGGTTAGGGGTAGCTTGATACATGATTTTTCTGGTTTGAATATGTCTAGAGCTTGTTTATCAACTTAATTGAATGCTTACTATATGACATAAGAAGACTATGTGCCTTGATTTTTCATTTTTTTAAATTATGCCCATTTGAATCTTGGTCAAATCCTAGGTTTGACCAAGATTTAAACAAGATTAAAACATGAAAATGAAAAATTAAGCCTTGATCCTTCTTATTCACTCCAAAATGAAGCTTTTGGGAGGGTTTTTGAAATATCCAGGTTTGAAACCCAAAACCACTTCTCTTCATGCATAGTTTAGGGTTAGGTGTAGATACATGAATTTTTGGTTTATAGTAAGCATTCAAGTTGATAAACAAGGTTTAGACATATTCAAACTAGAAAAATCATGTATATACCCCCTAAGGCTAAACTCTGTGATATATATGAAGTCAAGCATATAAGAGGAATGGTTTTGGGTTTCAAACATGGAAAATTCAAAAACCCTCCCAAAAGCTTCATTTTTTGAGTGAATAAGAAGGATCCAGGCTTACTTTTTCATTTTCATGTTACTGACTTGTTTAATTCTTGGTCAAACCTAGGATTTGACCAAGATTCAAATAGGCATAAAAATTCAATAAAGAATTCAAAAAATGAAAAACCAAAGCACATAATTAAGCTTCTTAAGTTATAGTAAGCATTCATGTTGATCAACGGAGTCTATACATATTTAAACATTAAAAATCATGTATATACCCCAACCCTAAACTCTGTCTAATGAAGTCAAGGACGAAGAGAAGTGGTTTTCGGTTTTTTTTTTGAATTTTTATGCCCATTTGAATCTTGGTCAAATCCTTGCAGGTTTGACCAATATTTAAACAAGTTTAAAACATGAAAATGAAAAGTAAGTGTGGATCCTTCTTATTCACTCCAAAATGAAGCTTTTGGGAGGTTTTTTTAAATTTTCCATGTTCGAAACCCAAAATGATATCTCTCCGTGCTTTACTTCATAAGACAAAGTTTAGGGGTAGGGGGTAGATACATGATTTTTCTGGTTTGAATATGTCTAGACCTTGTTTATCAACTTGAATGCTTATTATGTGACATCAAAAGACTATGTGTTTAGTTTTTTTTTGAATTTGTTATGCCCATTTGAATCTTGGTCAAATCCTAGGTTTGACCAAGATTTAAACCAGTTTAAAACATGAAAATGAAAAGTAAGCCTGGATTCTTCTTAGTCACTCCAAAATGAAGCTTTTGGGAGGTTTTTTAAATTTCCATGTTTGAAACCCAAAACCACTCCTCTTAATGCTTGACTTCATAAGACAGAGTTTAGGGTTAGGGGCCAAGTATATACATGATTTTTCTTGTTTAAATATGTCTAGACTTTGTTTATCAACTTGAATGCTTACTATATGACATCAAAAGACTATGTGTTTGGTTTTGATTTTTTTGAATTTGTTATGTCCATTTGAATCTTGGTCAAATCCTAGGTTTGACCAAGATTTAAACCAATTTAAAACATGAAAATGAAAATGAAAGCCTGGATTCTTCTTAGTCACTCCAAAATGAAGCTTTTGGGAGTTTTTTCAATTTCCAATGTTTGAAACCCAAAACCACTTTTCTTCATGCTTGACTTCATAAGACAGAGTTTAGGGTTAGGGGGTATATACAATATTTTTCTGGTTTGAATATGTCTAGACTTCGTTGATCAACTGTAATGCTTACTATATGACATAAGAAGCTTATGTGCTTTGGTTTTTTTTTTGATTTCTTTTTTGAATTTTTATGCCCACTTGAATCCTGGTCAAATCCTTTGTTTGACCAAGATTTAAACAAGTTAAAACATGAAAATGAAAAAGTAAGCCTGGCTCCTTCTTAGTCATGAAAATGAGTTAACTTGGCTTTCCAACCCTTGAATCCATAGGAAACTTTGTACTAATGCAGTATAATAATCACCCGAGTTTTTACACCAACAGGTCTGTCACTTACGTGTGGTGCCCATGCGTGAGGTCCCAAACTTCAGTGAGCACAAGTCACATGCGGTAGGCAGGCAAAATACCCGATCAATCCGGGCGGTGGCTGTTAAGGACCCGATCGCATTTCTTGCTTTCAGACTGGGGTCTACCATGTAAAAGTTTGTTCCTTTTGGATGCATCACTCGTATTTGCAAGTTTTTTGGGGGTCCCGCAAATTCAGGGTAGCATCATGCCCCCCTTCCCACGCCAACACAAACAGAGTTCAACACAACCTAATTAAGCAAGGTTCAACACAGACATAGTTCAACAACCCCTAATTAAGCTAATAGGTTCACCACAAACGCTGCTGAGCAGCAAACATAAACAGAGTTCAACAAAAGATGCTGCTTTTGAAGCAGTAGGAGAGACAAACATGCACAACAGTTACGGAGTATATTTACCATCTTCTTCCTGTCGCCTCCTCCCGGTCCCGCTTCTTCTGCTTCTTGCTGCCCATACCTTTAATCTTTGGTGGCTTGGGCTTGGGAGGAGGCACACGACCGGTCTCGATAGCTTGGTTCAATTTCTTCCTTAGGAATAGCCCATAGGCCATGTGGTTGGCTATGAAGCCGGATCGGTTAACAGTTTCCCCAACTTTGAGACAGCCGGACCCACCGGCTTCGGCATGCTGCAGGACGCTTCGAAAGTCAACCTTTATGCTCTTTGTGCAGAAGGGGCAGCTGTTCCTGGCACCAGTCCAGGGTTCACTCCAATACTTGTCGAACTTCCCCGCCTTAAGCTTGTTGAGAGTGGCCCTGGCCTTCCTATGACGCGACTCGACATCGCTGTCAACCTCATCAGTAGCAACCTGATACATGCCAAATAAACAGGTGAAGCAAATATGTAGCAGTTGCAACTAATAATGAATATGAATCTAAAAAGATTCTGACGCTAATTCAAAACCCTATAGCGCAAAAAAAAGAGGGAGAGACCATAGAGCAAATCGATACAGGGCTATGTTAAATAAGGGAGAGAGGTGAATCGGATGTGAAGCAAATATGTAGCAGTTGCAACTAATACTGAATATGAATCTAAAAAGATTCTGACGCTAATTCAAAACGCTATAGCGCAAAAAAAAGAGGGAGAGACCATAGCGCAAATCGATACAGGGCTATGTTGAATAAGGGAGAGAGGTGAATCGGAACATACTTCCTCCCCCTCGTCGACGATATTCTCGTCGAAGGTCGGCGGCGGCGGTTCAAAGATGAGTTCAACCTCGTCCTCGTCATCTAGGGGATGCTTCCCAAGAGAGTGGACCCATCTACCAACAGCATCAGATGCCGATGAGCGACCGATGGCCCGACCTTCGGCAATGGCCTCCGCTTCGTCTTTGGCATCCGCTGCGGCAATGATCGCCGCCGTTGCGGCCATGCGTGCTGCGGTCGCGGCTCTGGACGCCTCCTCTGCGGCTAAGGCCAGCCGCGCGGCTTTCGCTTTCGCTGCGTTGACGGCGTCGGTTGGGCTCTCCATCGGTGGAATGGGAAGGGGAAGTGAAGAGAGGGTTTTTTCCTAGTCCGTGGAGAGAGGGAGAAGTGTGGACGTGAAATGGATAACTGACGATATTTCAAGATTTGGGAGACATAGCACGAACCGGCAGATGACAGCGCGTGGGTGCATTACCTCATACTGCCTCTGTCCTAGAAAGAGCGTACGTGTGGGTTTTCAAGGCATATTAAGGATTTTATTATTACATTGGGAAACTGTCATCGACCATCACTTTCCTCTTCAACTTTTCCACCTCCAATGATCTAAATGCATGTAGTAAATAAGAAAACCATATTATGCTAAATACTACTACCTCCATCCCAAAGCGTAAGGCTTATATTACAAGAAAAGTTCTGATAGACAACGTCCCAAAATCGTCAACTAAGGGGCATTTTTCGTCGCCTATGGGCCTAACCCGACGATATGGGTTCTGTTGTCGAAACTGCGTCAGGCAAAGTCCAACGACGATTTTTTCGGTCCGTCGCGCTTGGGCGCCCTTCCGCCACGGAAAATCGGACCGTTGCGGAAGTGTTTTCGGGAGCCCGTTGACTGCTGACGTCATGCAAACTGACACGTGGCAGACGCCGTTAACTGCCAGTTAACGGCGTTAACCGGCTGAAACCCCGTGGTAGATGGTAGGCCCACACGAGGCCTGCCACGTCTTAAGCGGGCCGGGCCAGATGACATAGTTTGACCGGTCAACTATATAGCTGGGCTGGTCCATTAGTTACGTGGGCCGGGCCTAACCTCTAAGGTTGACTGGTCAAAACTTAAATGGGCCGGCCCATTTAACATGTGGGGTCCACCTTACAGCAACTGGGCCGGCCCAAGAAGCAAGTGGGCCGGGCCAAAAACACAGGTGGGTCCCACTTTCCTGTTAAAAGGCCGGCCCATTTAGTGTGTGCGGTCCGTATAGCAAGTGGGCGGCCCAACAAGCTAGTGGGCGGGCCAAAAACACAGGTGGGTCCCACTTTCCAGTTAAAGGGTCGGCCCATTTAGTTTGTGGGGTCCATCATATAGCAAGTGGGCCGGCCCAACAATATAGTGGGCCGGGCCACAGGTGGGTCCCACTTTCCTGTTAAAGGGCCGCCCATTTAGTGTGTGGGGCCCACCATATAGCAGTGGGCTGGCCCACAAAGATAGTGGGCCGGGCCAAAAACACAGGTGGGTCCCACATTCCTGTTAATGGGCCGGCCCATTTGGTATGTGGGGTCCACCATATAGAAAGTGGGCCGGCCCAACAAGATAGTGGGCCGGGCCAAAAACACAGGTGGGTCCCACCTTCCATTAAAGGGCCGGCCCATTTACCATGTGGGACCACCATAGAGCAAGTGGGCCGGCCCAACAAGATAGTGGGCCGGCCCAATAAGCACAGGTGGGCCCCACTTTCCTGTTAAAGGGCCGGCCCAACTAGTATGTGGGGTCCACCATATAGCAAGTGGGCCGGCCCAACAAGATAGTGGGCCGGGCCAAAAACACAGGTGGGTCCCACTTTCCTCTTAAAGGGCCGGCCCATTTATTATGTGGGGTCCTCCAAAAAAGCAAATGGGCTGGCCCAACTAATTAGTGGGCCGGCCCAGTAGTTGGTGGGGTCCACCTTAAAGCAAGTGGGCCAGCCCAATTAGTGTGGGGTCCACCGTAAATCAAATGGGCTGGCCCAAGAAGTAAGTGGGCCAGCCCGTTTAGTTGCTGTTTATATGCCGGCATAATATGCGCTTTAGGATTTTGCGGGCAGGCACATATGTGATTTCGCTTAATTGGGCCGTTTAAGGGATGGGAATTCGTGATTTAGATACTGAGAATATTTACGCAGCATTGATTTCTGTCGGATAGCCTCACTTACCACAAGCACCAAAGAAAAAATGCGCGAAAGAACTATAAAAACTAACTAAATATTACATCAGCTGCAAGGCATTGAAAAAATATTACAGAACCCAGAGAAATTGAATGGTAATTAAACCTAGCAATACAATGAAGCGATCCGGCAATCTTTTAAGTTGTCCATGCAGCACCTATATCTGAAACAAAGACATTACAAGTTAAGACAGCAACAATGGAAAGGCAAAGACACTACAATATTGTTTGGCAAAGAATTTGGAACTCATCATTTCGTCGTTATAACAAGATCATTGTAATGCGCACAATAAGCAAACAAAGAGTGCATGCCGCATACCAACAGCCAATATAACAGAGCATGTTAGAATGAAACAGCAGACTTACTACTGTCGAGTCCCATGCAAACCAACATGTTCAGGGAGTACAAAATTGGCATGAACAACATAGTAGCAGGCTATAAATTTTGTAACAACGACTGAGCAAGATGAAGTTATGATGGCTACATCTACAGAGCAGGGAATGTAAACCAAAAATAGAAGTTACGATGGCAAAAGCTAAAGAGGAGGGAATGTGAACCAACATGTGCCAAGTGCAATTACTTCATTTTGGCCGTGAACTAAATAATACTCCTGAACTTATAGTGAAGGGGATGCAAATCAAGATGTTTCGGGATATAAACTTGTAATGAGCAACACATGGAGGATAGTTAATGCTGGAGCTTAGGATGGACCAGATACAGAATATAGTGGGATCACCTGTGAACTTGTATAAGAGGGAATGCAAACCAATATGTTCAGCTTTCCATATGTGAGCGTCATGCCAAGTCAGAGAAACAAGTCAATAATGCAGCTTTTGAAGAACAAGATGGCACGCAAAATTATTATCTAGTAGTATGACAAGTTTATTTGTACTACAGGCTAGATAGCAGAGTGATAGCATGCCAAACTAAGTCCTTACTTTGTTAGCTTACAATGAACTAGATACAAAACAATGGCATCACCTGTAGTACAGGGAATGCAAGCCAACATGTTCATGGAGTAAAAAATTGGCACAAACAACATAGTAGCAGGCCATAATTTTTGTAACAACGACTGAGCAAGATAAAGTTATGATGGCTAGATCTACAGAGCAGGGAATGTAAACCAAATATAGAAGTTACGATGCCAAAAGCTATAGAGCAGGGAATGCGAACCAACATGTGCAATTACTTAAAATTGGCCATGAACTAAATAATAGCAGGATGTTACTATAATACCTACAGTATAATTTTTGTAACAACGACTGAGCAAGATAGAAGTTATGATGGCTACATCTACAGAGCAGGGAATGCAAACCAAAATGTTCAATCGCTTAAAGTTAGCAATGAAGTAGAAAATAGCAACGTGTTACGGTCATAGCTAGGAATGAACTAAAAGAGCTTCAGACAAACAAGCATCTGAACCCAGAACATGGCGCTAAAACAAGGGACTTACATTAGGAGAAGCACTCTGTGGGAGTCACAGCAGATCTTCCTGGGGTTGATAGATCCGGTGATGAAGTACGCTACATGTGCTACTTGGGGTTGGAGAGACGGCCATTACACTTCATGGTTACTCATCTCATCTGCAAAAACGTAACGGCGCGTCGTTAGCACAAACAGGTTCCCCCAAGATTAAACAAGAACTTGCAGGCAAGCAATAGAAAAGCGACAGTAGAAGAGTTTAGATCATGCACGGCGCCGGTGAAGCAGATCCGGTTCATGCACAGCGGTGTCGGTGAGCAAGATCCGATGCGGTGGACGACGGATCCGGCGAAGCGGCTCCGGCGGGGTGGACGATACCGCAGCTGAAGCGACTGCGGTAGACTGCTGGATGAGCGTAGATGCACACGTCCGTTGGGAACCCCAAGTGGAAGGTATGATGCGTATAGAAGCAAGTTTCCCTCAGTATGAAACCAAGGTTTAATCGAACCAGTAGGAGCCAAGAAGCACGTTGAAGGTTGATGGTCGCGAAATGTGATGCGGCGCAACACCAGGGATTCCGGCGCCAACGCGGAACCTGCACAACACAACCCAAGTACTTTGTCCCAACGAAACAGTGAGGTTGTCAATCTCACCGGCTTGCTGTAACAAAGGATTAAACGTATCGAGTGGAAGATGTTTGCAAAGAAAACAGTAAAACAAGTAGATTGTATGCTATGTAAAGAATAGGACCGGGGTCCACAGTTCACTAGAGGTGTCTCTCCCATAAGATAAAAGCATGTTGGGTGAACAAATTACAGTCGGGCAATTGACAAATAGAGAAAGGCATAACAATGCATATACATGACATGGTAAATATAGTGAGATTTAATTGGGCATTACGACAAAGTACATAGACCGCCATCCAACTGCATCTATGCCTAAAAAGTCCACCTTCAGGTTATCATCCGAACCCCCTCCAGTATTAAGTTGCAAAGCAACAGACAATTGCATTAAGTATGGTGCGTAATGTAATCAACAACTACATCCTTAGACATAGCATCAATGTTTTATCCCTAGTGGCAACAGCACATCCACAACCTTAGAACTTTCTGTCACTGTCCCAGATTCAATGGAGGCATGAACCCACTATCGAGCATAAATACTCCCTCTTGGAGTTAAGAGTAAAAACTTGGCCAGAGCCTCTACTAGTAACGGAGAGCATGCAAGATCATAAACAACACATGAACAATAGATTGATAATCACCATAATCATAGTACTCTCTATCCATCGGATCCCGACAAACACAACATATAGAATTACATATAGATGATCTTGATCATGTTAGGCAGCTCACAAGATCCAACAATGAAGCACAACAAGGAGAAGACGACCATCTAGCTACTGCTATGGACCCATGGTCCAGGGGTGGACTACTCACTCATCACTCCGGAGGCGACCATGGCGGTGTAGAGTCCTCCGGGAGATGAATCCCCTCTCCGGCAGGGTGCCGGAGGCGATCTCCAGAATCCCCCGAGATGGGATTCGCGGCGGCGGCGTCTCTGGAAGTTTTCCGTATCGTGGCTCTCGATGGGGGTTTCGCGACGGAAGCTTTAAGTAGGCGGAGGGTCAACGCGGGGGGCCACACGAGGGGCCCAGGGGGTAGGTCGGCGCGGCCAGGGCCTGGGCCGCGCCGGCCTCCCTCCTGGCCGCCTCGTGGCCCCACTTCGTTAGGTCTTCGGTCTTCTGGAAGCTTCGTGCAAAAATAGGACCCTGGGCGAAAGTTTCGTCCAATTCCGAGAATATTTCTTTACTAGGATTTCTGAAACCAAAAACAGCAGAAAACAGCAACTGGCTCTTCGGCATCTTGTTAATAGGTTAGTTCCAGAAAATGCATAAATATGACATATAATGTGCATAAAACATGTAGGTATCATCAATAAAGTAGCATGGAACATAAGAAATTATCGATACGTTGGAGACGTATCAGCATCCCCAAGCTTAGTTCTGCTCGTCCCGAGCAGGTAAAACGATAACAAAGATAATTTCTGAAGTGACATGCCATCATAATCTTGATCATACTATTTGTAAACATATGTAATGAATGCAGCGATCAAAGCAAAGGTAATGACATGAGTAAACAACTGAATCATAAAGCAAAGACTTTTCATGAATAGTACTTCAAGACAAGCATCAATAAGTCTTGCATAAGAGTTAACTCATAAAGCAATAAATCAAAGTAAAGGTGTTGAAGCAACACATAGGAAGATTAAGTTTCAGCGGTTGCTTTCAACTTATAACATGTATATCTCATGGATATTGTCAACATAAAGTAATATAACAAGTGCAATATGCAAATATGTAGGAATCAATGCACAGTTCACACAAGTGTTTGCTTCTTAGGTGGAAGGAGATAGGTAAACTGACTCAACAATAAAAGTAAAAGAATGGTCCTTCAAAGAGGAAAGCATCGATTGCTGTATTTGTGCTAGAGCTTTTATTTTGAAAACATGAAACAATTTTGTCAACGGTAGTAATAAAGCATATGAGTTATGAAAATTATATCTTACAAGTTGCAAGCCTCACGCATAGTATACTAATAGTGCCCGCACCTCGTCCTACTTAACTTGGACTACCGGGTCTTCGCATGCCATGTTTCAACCAAGTGTCACAAAGGGGTACCTCCATGCCGCCTGTACAAAGGTCTAAGGAGAATGCTCGCATTTCGGATTTCTCGCTTTTGATTATTCTCAACTTAGACATCCATACCGGGACAACATGGACAACAGATAATGGACTCCTCTTAAATGCATAAGCATGTAGCAATGATTATTGTTCTCATATGAGATTGAGGATATATGTCCAAAACTGAAACTTCAACCATGGTTCATGGCTTTAGTTAGCGGCCCAATGTTCTTCTCTAACAATTTTGCATGCTCCAACCACTAAAATGATAGACCTTCAGACAAGACGGACATGCATAGCAACTCACATGATATTCAACAATAGTTGATGGCGTTCCCCAGAAGCATGGTTATCGCACAACAAGCAACTTAATAAAATATAAAGTGCATAAGTACATATTCAATACTACGATAGTTTTTAAGGCTATTTTGTCCCATGAGCTATATATTGCAAAGGTGAATGATGGAATTTTAAAGGTAGCACTCAAGCAATTTACTTTGGAATGGCGGAGAAATACCATGTAGTAGGTAGGTATGGTGGACACAAATGGCATAGTAGTTGGCTCAAGGATTTTGGATGCATGAGAAGTATTCCCTCTCGATACAAGGTTTAGGCTAGCAAGGTTATTTGAAGCAAACTCAAGGATGAACAAGTGCAGCAAAACTCACATAAAAGACATATTGTAAACATTATAAGACTCTACACCGTCTTCCTTGTTGTTCAAAACTCAATACTAGATATTATCTAGACCTTAGAGAAACCAAATATGCAAATCAAATTTTAGCAAGCTCTATGTATTTCTTCATTAATGGGTGCAAAGCATATGATGCAAGAGCTTAAACATGAGCACAACAATTGCCAAGTATCACATTATCCAAGACATTTTAGAATTACTACATGTAGCATTTTCCAATTCCAACCATATAACAATTTAACGAAGAAGAAACTTCGCCTTGAACATTATGAGTAAAGCCTAAGGACACATGTGTCCATATGCAACAGCGGAGCGTGTCTCTCTCCCACAAAGTGAATGCTAGGATCCATCTTATTCAAACAAAAACAAAAACGAAAACAAACCGACGCTCCAAGTAAAGAACACAAGATGTGATTGAATAAAAATATAGTTTCAGGGGAGGAACCTGATGATGTTGTCGATGAAGAAGGGGATGCCTTGGGCATCCCCAAGCTTAGACGCTTGAGTCTTCTTAAAATATGCAGGGGTGAACCACGGGGGCATCCCCAAGCTTAGAGCTTTCACTCCTCTTGATCATAGTATATCATTCTCCTCTCTTGACCCTTGAAAACTTCCTTCACACCAAACTTCAAGCAAACTCATTAGAGGGTTAGTGCACAATTAATAATTCACTCATTCAGAGGTGACACAATCATTATTTTCACTTCTGGACATTGCATAATGCTACTGGACATTAGTGGATCAAAGAAATAAATCCAACATAGCAAAAGAGGCAATGCGAAATAAAAGGCAGAATCTGTCAAAAACAGAACAGTCCGTAAAGACGAATTTAGAAATGGCACCAGACTTGCTCAAATGGAAAAACTCAAAACTAATGAAAGTTGCGTACATATCTGAGGATCATGCTCGTAAATTGGCAGATTTTTTCGAATTTTCTACAGAGAATTGTGCCCAGATTCGTGACAGACAGCAATGCTGTTTCTGCGCAGCGATCCCAAATATAACATCAACTTTGACATAGAAACTTTACTTGGCACAAAAACATGATAAGGAGAGGTTGCTACAGTAGTAAACAACTTCCAAGACTCAACAAAACAAAAAATTGCTGTAGGTAAAAACATGGGTTGTCTCCCATAAGCGCTTTTCTTTAACGCCTTTCAGCTAGGCGCAGAAAGTGCAAATCAAGTAACATCGAGAGTAGAAGCATCAACATCATAGCTTGTTCTAATAATAGAATCAAAAGGCAACTTCATTCTCTTTCTAGGGAAGTGTTCCATACCTTTCTTGAGAGGAAATTGATATTTAATATTACCTTCCCTCATATCAATAACAGCACCAACAGTTCGAAGAAAAGGTCTTCCCAACACAATTGGACAAGATGCATTGCATTCGATATCCAAGACAACAAAATCAACGGGGACAAGGTTATTGTTAACCGTAATATGCACATTATCAATCCTCCCCAAAGGTTTCTTTTTAACATTATCGGCAAGATTAACATCCAAATAACAATTCTTCAATGGTGGCAAGTCAAGCATATCATAAATCTTTTTAGGCATAACAGAAATACTTGCACCAAGATCACATAAAGCATTACATTCAAAGTCATTGAATTTCATTTTAATGATGGGCTCCCAACCATCTTCTAACTTTCTAGGAATAGAAGTTTCAAGTTTTAGTTTCTCTTCTCTAGCTTTTATGAGAGCATTTGTAATATGTTTTGTAAAGGCTAAATTTATAGCACTAGCATTAGGACTTTTAGCAAGTTTTTGTAAGAACTTTATAACTTCAGAGATGTGGCAATCATCAAAATCTAAATCATTATGAGCTACAGCAATGGGATCATTGTTCCCAAGGTTGGAAAAAATTTCAGCAGTTTTATCACAAGCAGTTTCAGCAGTTTTAGCAATTTCAGGCAGTTTTGTACGCTTTGCACTAGGAGTAGAAACATTGCCAACACCAATTATTTTACCATTGATAGTAGGAGGTGCAGCAACATGTGAAGAATTAGCATTACTAGTGGTGGTAATAGTCCAAACTTTAGCTACATTATTCTCTTTAGCTAGTTTTTCATTTTCTTCTCTATCCCACCTAGCACGCAGTTCAGCCATTAATCTTATATTCTCATTAATTCTAACTTGGATGGCATTTGCTGTGGTAGTAATCTTATTATCAATATCATTATTAGGCATAACTTTCAACTTTAAAAGATTAACATCAGAGGCAAGCCTATCAACTCTAGAAGCGATAGTATCAATTTTATCAAGCTTTTCCTCAACAGATTTGTTAAAAGCAGTTTGTGTACTAATAAATTCTTTAAGCATGGCTTCAAGACCAGAGGGTACATTCCTATTATTGTTGTAAGAATTCCCATAAGAATTACCATAACCATTACCATTAGCAGAAGGATATGGCCTATAGTTATTACCAGAGTTGTTCCTATAAGCATTGTTGTTGAAATTATTATTTTTAATGAAATTCACATCAACATTTTCTTCTTGAGCAACCAATGAAGCTAAAGGAACATTATTTGGATCTACATTAGATCTACCATTCACAAGCATAGACATAATCACATCAATCTTATCACTCAAGGAAGAGGTTTCTTCAACAGAATTTACCTTCTTACCTTGTGGAGCTCTTTCCGTGTGCCATTCAGAGTAATTTATCATCATATCATCAAGAAGTTTTGTAGCCGCCCCCAATGTGATGGACATAAAGGTACCTCCAGCAGCTGAATCCAATAAATTCCGCGAAGAAAAATTTAGTCCTGCATAGAAGGTTTGGATAATCATCCAAGTAGTCAGTCCATGGGTTGGGCAATTCTTTACCAAAGTTTTCATTCTCTCCCATGCTTGAGCAACATGTTCAGTATCTAATTGTTTAAAATTCATTATGCTACTTCTCAAAGATATAATTTTAGCGGGAGGATAATATCTACCAATAAAAGCATCCTTGCATTTAGTCCATGAATCAATACTATTCTTAGGCAAAGATAGCAACCAATCTTTAGCTCTTCCTCTTAATGAGAAAGGAAACACTTTCAATTTAATAATATCACCATCTACATCTTTATACTTTTGCATTTCACAAAGTTCAACAAAATTATTGAGATGGGCAGCAGCATCATCAGAACTAGCACCAGAAAATTGTTCTCTCATGACAAGATTTAGTAAAGCAGGTTTAATTTCAAAGAATTCTGCTGTAGTAGCAGGTGGAGCAATAGGTGTGCATAGGAAATCATTATTATTTGCATTTGTGAAGTCACACAATTTAGTATTTTCATGGTTGGCCATTTTAGCAACAGTAAATAAAACAAACTAGATAAAGTAAATGCAAGTAACTAATTTTTTGTGTTTTTGATATAGAGAGCAAGACAATAAATAAAGTAAAACTAGCAACTAATTTTTTTGTGTTTTGTTTAGGTGCAGCAAACAAAGTAGTAAATAAAATAAAGCAAGACAAAAACAAAGTAAAGAGATTGAGAAGTGGAGACTCCCCTTGCAGCGTGTCTTGATCTCCCCGGCAACGGCGCCAGAAATTTACTTGTGGCGTGTAGTTGACGTGGGAGTTAGAAATCTTTGTGGTGTAGCTTTTCTTCAGTTCCCCGGCAACGGCGCCAGAAATTTAGCTTGATACGCGTAGATGCACACGTCCGTTGGGAACCCCAAGTGGAAGGTATGATGCGTATAGAAGCAAGTTTCCCTCAGTATGAAACCAAGGTTTAATCGAACCAGTAGGAGCCAAGAAGCACGTTGAAGGTTGATGGTCGCGAAATGTGATGCGGCGCAACACCAGGGATTCCGGCGCCAACGCTGCACAACACAACCCAAGTACTTTGTCCCAACGAAACAGTGAGGTTGTCAATCTCACCGGCTTGCTGTAACAAAGGATTAAACGTATCGAGTGGAAGATGTTTGCAAAGAAAACAGTAAAACAAGTAGATTGTATGCTATGTAAAGAATAGGACCGGGGTCCACAGTTCACTAGAGGTGTCTCTCCCATAAGATAAAAGCATGTTGGGTGAACAAATTACAGTCGGGCAATTGACAAATAGAGAAAGGCATAACAATGCATATACATGACATGGTAAATATAGTGAGATTTAATTGGGCATTACGACAAAGTACATAGACCGCCATCCAACTGCATCTATGCCTAAAAAGTCCACCTTCAGGTTATCATCCGAACCCCCTCCAGTATTAAGTTGCAAAGCAACAGACAATTGCATTAAGTATGGTGCGTAATGTAATCAACAACTACATCCTTAGACATAGCATCAATGTTTTATCCCTAGTGGCAACAGCACATCCACAACCTTAGAACTTTCTGTCACTGTCCCAGATTCAATGGAGGCATGAACCCACTATCGAGCATAAATACTCCCTCTTGGAGTTAAGAGTAAAAACTTGGCCAGAGCCTCTACTAGTAACGGAGAGCATGCAAGATCATAAACAACACATGAACAATAGATTGATAATCACCATAATCATAGTACTCTCTATCCATCGGATCCCGACAAACACAACATATAGAATTACATATAGATGATCTTGATCATGTTAGGCAGCTCACAAGATCCAACAATGAAGCACAACAAGGAGAAGACGACCATCTAGCTACTGCTATGGACCCATGGTCCAGGGGTGGACTACTCACTCATCACTCCGGAGGCGACCATGGCGGTGTAGAGTCCTCCGGGAGATGAATCCCCTCTCCGGCAGGGTGCCGGAGGCGATCTCCGAATCCCCCGAGATGGGATTCGCGGCGGCGGCGTCTGAAGGTTTTCCGTATCGTGGCTCTCGGTACTGGGGGTTTCGCGACGGAAGCTTTAAGTAGGCGGAGGGTCAACGCGGGGGGCCACGAGGGGCCCAGGGGGTAGGTCGGCGTGGCCAGGGCCTGGGCCGCGCCGGCCTCCCTCTGGCCGCCTCGTGGCCCCACTTCGTTAGGTCTTCGGTCTTCTGGAAGCTTCGTGCAAAAATAGGACCCTGGGCGAAAGTTTCGTCCAATTCGAGAATATTTCTTTACTAGGATTTCTGAAACCAAAAACAGCAGAAAACAGCAACTGGCTCTTCGGCATCTTGTTAATAGGTTAGTTCCAGAAAATGCATAAATATGACATATAATGTGCATAAAACATGTAGGTATCATCAATAAAGTAGCATGGAACATAAGAAATTATCGATACGTTGGAGACGTATCAATGAGCATATGGTTTCGAGGTTCGGCGGGGATGATCCGGTCCGGTTGATGACGGCGTCGATGAAGCGGCTCCGGCAGGCAGCCGGATGACGAGGATCGCGAGGGCTCGGGTAGGCCAGGGAAGTCCGGCGGGGATGTTCCGGTGCGGTGGTCGTGGAGGTGGTAGAGAGAGGGACTTGAGAAGTTCCGGTGGGTGGTCTCAGATGAGAGACTGAAGGAAATGTATTTTTTTTGGGAGGGTTTCCGGGCTAGGGAGGTGGTGATCGAAAAAATGACGGGCAAACCCCTCACCAACCGACTTTGCTGTCATCTCCACAGGGGTAGAATGGGAATTTGGAAGCGTGTGAAATTTTTGTATTTTGTGGGCGGGAAGTTTTGCCGCTATGAGATTTTGAATTTGGCTACTGTCCAAGTATAATGATAAAAAATTGTGACACCGTACTAGTACCTCTGTTCATGGCCGAGTGCAAAATCAAATCATCATCACGTTGAATATAGGTCACTACCATGATCATGATCTATCTTCTTAATCCCATTCAAAAATGCGTTTGAAATATTTCAGGATTGGTGGGAGATTTTGCCGCCCGACAGAGATTAAATTAAACCACACGTTCGACAATTCAAACTTGAGACCTTGGCTATGATACCATTTAAGTTCGAACTGATTCAAAAAAGGCTAGGCAATTAATTTATATAACATCCACAGGAACAACTACCAAGTTGATCCCAACCGCAGATAAATGCATCCACCAACAAAAGTCTGAACGGTGCCTTAATCTAAGGAAACATTTCACAAGACCAATGTACTCACTATGTTAGTGTTCATCTCCAATTATCTATGGCATTTTCTTAGTCTTTGGGAGATTATAACGAACTTGATTGGCCTCGTGCAGTAGGGCATCACATGCTTCTAATCTCGATCTCAACATGTCAACTTTTGTTCTTAGCATAGCTGTTGCAACTCGTTCTACTTGGAGTTGTTCCTCCAAAACTTGAGCAGAGAAAGACTTGGACTTGGGCTTCAAAACCCAGCATTTCGCAGGAAAGAGTTTTTGGTGATATCTTTATCTTTCCCGGGTTTTGCCATCTCAAATTTCATATTAGCCAGACAAGTTTTGAGTTGTGTAAAAAGAAAAGTTATTACAGAGAAAAATGCAGATGGTAGATTTAATGTGTACGAACTACTTTTAATCATACAAGTTGACATGCCTGACTATAATAAGGACCATCTATCTTGCTAGCAGGCATAATTATTAATGGGCTACCATGTACGGGAACCGTATCCTCTAACGTGAAGGAGCTAAGTCAGGAAAAATAAAGAAGCAAAGTCAGGCTTCTGTAGCATAAGTACAAGGTTATGCACTGTCTTTAACTAATAAAGGTGATTACTGTAGATGTTTAAAAACTAAACTAAATTTTATTACACCATAATTTTCTCTGCATGTAATTACTTCAAATGCAAGACACAAGTTTGTATTGTGCAAATTAATTTAAATTATTTGGATTTTAGACATATGGTTTGGGGGAAGGAAAGTTAGAGTACTGTAGCTTCTCTAACTTTTCACCTTCAAGTTAGAGGATCCCGTTCCCCATGTACGTAGTCCTTCCAAGAAACAGCCGTTATTGCATTACGAGCAGAAAACAGTTCACACGTGCGCTCAGATTCAAATTTTCAGCATGCAGTCGATTTATGGTTTAATTGAAGTACACATCAGGATATTATTTCACACAAAATACAGCAGCCACATGGAACATATCTAATTTTAGTACAACAACAAAATTTGCAATTATTACAGACCACGAAATTTTGAACGAAATTTTGAGCAGTAATTAGTTACAGCATTGGCATCAGCAGTCCACTTGACTGAACAACAGAATCAAAGTTTATTTAGACACCTTCAATTCCCAGACACATCACAACTGGCTTACCATGACAAGTGCATAGGAGATTCTTTAGAACATTTTCTGTCAAAGTTTGCCTATTTTTCAATTCATGTATCTCTTGGCGTGTCTTGGCAATTAATTCATCAGCATCTTTGTTTTCCCGCCCAAATATATCAACTGCCTCTTGGAGTGCATCCCCGAAATCTCTTTGTGCCGGATTAAGTTGACCAATAGATACCATGGGCCTATGCGAGCAATATGCACTCTCACTGCTGCTTTGTGAAACATCAATACTTGAGGCATTGGCCCTTGCTTCTGGCATTGTAGCTTTATTTGAAGCCTGAAATTTAGATAAAACAAGTTACAACATCATATGATGCAATAAAAGACCTCCAATTTCAAGAACATCATTGAGCTGATATAACACAACAAGCAATCAAAAATAGAGCCTCGTACATCTATTTCTTCTGGAATGGTTGGTGTACTGGACTCAGTGGACCAATGAGAGCACGTGCCACTGTCACTGTTGCTCTGTGAAATGACCGCAACACTTGATAAATGGGTTGTCCCTACTGACATTACAGCTTTGTTTGCAGGCTGAAACTAAGACAAAACAAGTTAAAATGCAATACAATACAAGGCAAACAAACAGCATTGTTGACATAATTTTGAAAGAACCATGGGCAGATACAACAAAGAAACCAGTTAAGCCACATGCCTCTTAGAACAAACCAAACTAGATCATGGCGATGATGTATACAATGAACCAAGCAACTAGACATCATGTGCCCAATAACGAAGCCAGGTCACTGCACAGAAGAAATCTAGCAAATAGCCAAATACAGTCAAAAGATGTGCATGTTGGATTTGATACTATTAGGAAAATAATGTATGATTGATTTAAGCATGACTCAGATAGTGCCTTCGACATCGCAGAAGGTCAATGCAACAATTAATTGTATGGCTTGTATGAAGTGCCATAACATTTAAATTAAGCATAACGAGGCATTGCTTAATCTGAGAACTGAGTGCTAGCTCAGTGGCAAGGCTTGCGAGTGCGCAGCCAGCCCACCCGGGTTCGAGTCCCAACAGGACCGAATTAAACGGGGTGTTATCTAGCGCGTATAAATTCGCTGCTAGAGAGGTCTCATCATCTATCTCACAACGTATAGACAAGGGAGGGAATCTTCCTACGTTGGTCAACGTTTAGGCAATGCTTAATCTTGAATTCATGATCAAACTCAAACAAAAAAGGGCATATAACAAGTAGCACCATGTGCATCATGTATAATAGATTACTAGAAACTGAATGAAGCAATTGAACATGGAGCGTATTATATAAACAGCCAGATCATTTGAATATGGATATACCACATCATGTCAATGGGACTCAGAAAAACAAAGCTAGACATTTAAACAAGTAATATAACTATTTTTTCACCATGTTTCAAGTAGAATAGGAAGCTAGGTTAGGAATAAAGCAATCATGTTTCAAGTAGAATAGGAAGCTAGGTTAGGAATAAAGCAATAAAAAAACACAAAGTGCATCATTTCAGCTAGGATCATTTCTATCAAACTTCATGCACTAGCCATGGAACAACAGGCAAACTCAATGAAGCAACAGGCAAAAAATTAACATAATAGAATTTCAGGACTTGTATTAACATAGCCAAATCATGTAACTTATACCCAGGCATGCCGGATGCCAGATGGGTCAAAGGCAGTGTGCAATGTTCCATATGGTCATTGTTTATATTTTATTAGATTCCATTAGGCAACTTAGGTAGTGCAACATACAGAAAATGATGCAATTGAACTATGCACAGGAGGTAAATTAACATTCCAAAAAAAACAGGGAACTTACGTGAGCTTTTTTTTGAGTCACACGGACCTCATCGGGTACTTGGACAGAAGAACCTGGTGCCTCACTGTTTCTCCTCTGCATGAAGGAGAGGCCAATTGTAAACAGAAACAGGTCCAAGATATAGAAGTTTGCATTAAGCAATATACAAAAAACAGCAGGTACTTACATGATTATAGGCGAGCTTTACTCTACGTTTATGAGTGTAAGATGTGCCTGCTGCACGTGTAATAACAACAAACAGTTACGAGTCACGGCTTTGCTATAATTAAATTGACACCAAATAGTAGTAGAAGCATTATGACGTGCATAAACATGTAATACAGGATCGCAGAAAGATATCAAACATGATGTAACTAGAGCAGTAGCCTACGGCCAAATAGTGAGAAATTGTAATCGTGTCAATTGTGGACTTGTATAGCCTACCCCAACTTGTTTGGGAATAAAGGCTTTGTTGTTGTTGTTGTCAATCGTGGACATGTAGAGCATTCAACGGCTCATGATTGGTGGCTCATATTTTGTAGAGTTTCAGCGAATGGGTGGGTTAGGTTACTCAGACCACCACACTGTGTATTTATATCATCTGAGTTAGGGTTACAATACTACTGGACATGGGCCTCTATGGGCCTCACACTGGATACAATATTACTACAGCGCTACTACTAAACTCACTCATGGTCCAACACACCCCCTCAAGATGATCATGGGTAAACAACCATGGCCATCTTGCAACAACAACATGACACATATGACAACTACCAGTAATGAACATTCAGCATAACTCCTAGGATACATGACAGCATTGCACTTTCCATCATCTTGTCATCTCGATTCATCTCTTCATCAGCAGCGAAGATATCCAGCTTCAACCATCTGGGATACGCACAACTCCTAACCATACACGTCCTCAACAACCCCGGCTGCCTCACCACACAAGTTCCGCAGAACCATCCACACTCGCCTCAATGTCCTCAGCCTCTCTTCTCCACTCTGCCCGGCCACCTCTTCCGTCTCTCCCACAAACCCCCAGCCAACTCCTGCCTCAACCATCCACTCCTCAAGCACCCATGCCTATCCCCCGGTCAGGCCTCAACCAGTCTCACCTCAGGCACGCATGCCTTTCCCCTGGACATATCCACAACCATCACCATCACCACTAAACCGCAGCCTCATCAACTCCATCACGACTCAACCGCAGCCTCATCAACTCCATCACCACATATCCTCACAGCCTCACATCTCCATTTTCTCCTCACTTCCACTCGGATGGCGCCTCGTCTGCGCGCCCTGGCCAACCTGGCGGACCGCACCTGGCCACATCGACCGGCTCGCGCTGGTCAACGTCCAGCACCAACCTCCGGCTCCGCCCTGCGCTCAAAGGCTCGCCCCACTCCGCACGCCTCCAACTTCTGCCCCTCACACGGATCCAGATCTCTCTGCCACGGATTCACTTCCTCTTCTCTCCTTTCTAAACCAAAACGATCTTCACCCTCTTCTTTCTCCCCGCGCGAGCAGCCGCCGATCTCACACAGCTCACATCGCTGTGTGTGATAGCCGCAACCCACGCAGAGCACCTGATGCGGCCTCCCGCCGCCTGGATTTCTACATCTCAACGGTGGGTTTTGTGATCAAAGGAAGAACTTGTTTGGTACTGTTTGTGGCGGCTAGCAGGAAGGAAACCTAGGCTCTGATACCATGTAGAGTTTCAGCGAATGGGTGGGTTTGGTCACGGAAAAACATACTTATGCGTCGTGTTTAAACCTAAAGGATGAGGTGGTTATCAACGAAAGCACTTGTAAGTTAGAAATATAGCACGAATTCAGAAATACAGTCAGCTGCAATACTCCTAACAGAACAAAACGCGCAGGGATGTCTGGTTACCTATTTCTGGGCGGCGTTTAGACGTGTTCCGCGTTCTTACGGGTGACGTGGAGGTCGGCGAGGGGACTGCTGTTGCGGTGGGTGCCGGGGAAGCAGATCTTGGGGGGTCGGAGAAGGACATGCTGGGCGGTCGATGAAGTGTTCAGCGCGCCGGCCGAACTAGAAGGTCGGTGAAGCAGATGATGTGCAGTGCACGGGGGCGTCGGTGTCGGCGAAGCTGGTCAGGTGCGGTGGTCGATAGAGTCGGCGAACGAGATACGGTGCGGTGGACGCCGGAGTAGGTGCGGATCAAGCGGATAGGGCAGCCTCGGGGTTTGAAGCCGTGGCAGCTTGAACGGCGAAGTGCGGCGGCCGGGAAGGTCTGGAGGTAGGCAAGAGGGGCGGTTTCTCTGAGGGCTTGCGGGCGAAACTAGGGCGAAGCTGGGCGATAGAGGAGTAGAAGGGAATTTCGCAGTCCTTCTTTTGAGGAAAAAAATATTCGCAGATCTGAAACTTTGCGGCGCGAGATATTTGGGCGTTGGCGGGGAATTTTACCGCTCGATGATATTAAATTTTGGCTGCAGTAGGTTTTTTTTTGAGAGTATGTAATAATAATAAATAGTAGGCCCTACTAGTACTGTACGTCTGTTCAGGAATCCAAGGGGGTAGAGGTAGAGGTATAGATATATAGACAATATAGAGATATAAGAAATGGCGGGGGCTAGCGGAAATGCACTTTGCCTCATAGGAGCATATGCTCCCATTATGTGAATCCATATTTCAAAGTGTCAAAAAATTCTAAACTAAAATTTTACATGTATATCTAGACATTTTATGTTGGTACACAAGTTTTCTCACAAAAAAATTATGTGGCTCCTATAAAAAAGACAAATTTTGATGTTGTAACACGACTACGTACAGTATATTTTTTGCCTTTTTTTACACGCCACACAAAATGTCGTTTTTCCACGAAAACTTGTGAACGAACATATGATGTCACAATGTATACCAAAAAAATTAACATTTATATAATTTTTTTAATCATTTTCTATAATTGGTGCATATGCACGCGTGTGCCAAAACGCCACCTCCGCAGGCTAGGAGTTTCTAAACTTCTTATGGCACATCAAATAAAATGTTGTTCAAACAATAATAATAATGTGCTTATGATTGTTACTCCCTTCCACCATGAATAAAGTCCACATCGGTTTCGTGTCAAACTTTGACTCGAGATTTAGGTACCCACATGATAGTGCTAGTATCATAGCTAGTATCATACACATTGGTCCCACAAAAATGTTGATGTGGCAGCTAATTAAGTAGGAGAGAGGAGATTAGTGTAACATAGGTAGATACTGTATCATAGCGCAAACAACGAGAAAACTTAATGCTAAACAAATCTTGTACACAAATTTGCATTGAGATTCTAAAAAATAATAAATGTAGCATTACTATGATACTACTCCATGATACTACCCACTATAGAAATAGTATGACCAGCCTAATTTTATGACATCCGCAAAATATACCATTGGAAAGTTCATCGAAACAAGCATCCGATGATATAGTTTTGAATGACATGCAACTCATAATTGGCGGGCCCAAGTATTAGTCTAAGTTTGCCTCTGAAAACAAATTGGCATTGTACTCTAGGACAAAGGGAGACTACTCGCAATGGCAATATCATAAGTAGTATCATGCACTACATGCATGCAAAATGTTGATGCGTCATATCAGTTAATGATGAAAGAGACGATAGTGGTATCATAGGTAGATATCGTATCATATCATGTAGAACTAGAAAAATTACTGCCAAACAAATCTTGTACACACTTTTGTATTGAGATTCTACAAATCCCTAAATACATGTAACATATTATACTACTACATGATGATACTATGGACTGTGAAAATAATATCGTACATTAGTATCATATGCATGATACTATTATATGATACTCCCCATTGTGACTAGTCTAATAATAACAATAGTACTCAAATTTGTCTTGTCCCTCGGGTGTTTAGAAGTATATGTTCGGTCCCTCACGTATTTAAGAATTATGTTTGGCCCCTCAACTCTAATGTGGTCAAAATTGAGCACTTGAACACTTAGTTAGGTCTAGCAATGATAAAAACTTGATTGGTCTGTTTATTATTTGTTATGTGGCACGGCGGCAAAGCATTTTGCTAAATCTCAAGCACACATAGTTGGGGTCCATTAGAGGGACTAATTAAATCAAAGTACAATGGATTATAAAAGCAGGTTTTATCATTGATTAGCTTTGCAACGGCCTATCAACTGTAAGTGTTGCATGTGTTCTAAAGAACTATGTTCATCGTCACAGATCAAGAGGAGTACGCAGTGGAGGACGCACAAAACAACCGTAGGCCAGGTGGGCACACCTTACTAATTTTCTTTTTTCCACTTTATATGTGATAATTTTTTACATAATTAATTAACTAAAACATTTTAAAATAGGGTGGGCCATTCAACCCAAACACCATGTTGCGTACGTCGCTGAGGGTAAGGGGTTTCATCTTCGTTCTATGGTATGAGTATGTAATGCGCGTGATACTCATCGAAGACAATATATATAGCAGACATCACATCAGATGAGCCTATGGATAAAAATGGGCCAAATCATATCTACTAGTGCACAAATGAAGTTAAAAATAGGTCAACCTTCATTAAACCGATACTACTTAAAAGACCATTGTTTGACCTAAGTAAGCGTATATATGAGGTCAGTAATACTAGTCACAATGCATAGTATCATATATAAAAGTATGGTGTGTATGATACAATTAATACTACATGTTACTATGTCAACGATGCATGGTATCATGTACTAGTATCATAATCTTCTTATATTAATTGATTTGTAGAATCTCAATGCAGATCTATGTACAAGATTATTTAACATTAAATTTTCTAGTACTACGTGCTATGATACGGTATCTACCTATGATATTATAATCCTCTCTCTCATCTTTAATTGCAGTGCCACATCAGCTTTTTTGCAAGCATGAGATGCATGATAGTGTACTACCTATGATACTCCCATTGTGGGTAGTCTAAGGGGGCAATGTTAGACCTAATTAAGTGTTTGAGGTTAGTTATGGACCGCTGTTATACCTAATTGTGTTTGAGGTCAGTTAGGGACCTTATTATACATAATTAAGTGTTAGAGGTGAGTTCAAATAATAATATATAGTTGGGGTCTAAAGTTCACCAACGTATGCAACACACGAGCTGCCAAATGTGTACTTAATTAACCCTATTAGGAAAACACAAGATTATCTCATTCAACAAAATATTAGGAAAGTGTATCACAATTGTATTTATCCCTTATCTCTCTCATGTTAACCGAGACAAGAGTTCGTTCTAGGTCAGCTCTACGACAATTAGCGTCGCAAGGGTGGTAACATAGGTGTGCAGTTGCGAAAGTTTTTTCCCAAGTTGTCGACTTCCTCAATCCACACTTAATATTTGTGCATGTGGGCCTAAGTATATGGTACTACTTAGTTCTATTCCTAGTATATATGTTGGGTGACTTAGAAAAATCATACTTCGTACATGATTCCTTCGAAAATCCTTTAGGGCTTCTTTGATTCATATTAGGTTGGTATAAGATAATAGGATTTAGATCTTATAGGAATATTTCCTACACTAGTAGTTTGATTCATATGAACATATCCAATAGGAAATAATCCTATAGGAATCATCAAGTAGTGCAAATCCTAGTATAGGATTAAATATTTGGTCCTACCTCATGGAAAAATTCATTTGGCGCAATCAAACGCAACTCATCTTATTATAGGATTTAACTACACATGTCATCCCAAATCCCAATCCTACATTCCTACTCCTATGATTTCCCTATCCTGTGAATGAAAGGAGCCCTTAAAATCAAACTATCCCGCACCTCGTCGATTCGTATAAAACCGACTCTAGCCAACAACTCTTCGCCCGACCTTTCTTCTTCACCATCAGGCCACCACACACTGTCATTTTCCATTGCAACGCATTTAGGGTGTGTTCGGTTCCAGAACCAAGTGGAATGGAATGGAACCGTTCCGCACCTAGAGCCCATTCTTGTGTTCGGTTGTGGAATGGAACGGAACCGAGTGGTTCCTCGAAAGGGAATATTCTCCCCATATGCAGAATGCACCCATTCCACCGAATCGGTGGAATGTGGTGGAACGGCTGTTACTTAGCCGCTATTAATTACAAAGCACTTCACTAATCCAACCAAAAAAATTATTAGTTGTTGTTAATTATGATTTTGAGATTAAAAAGGCCACTATTAATTACGATATTTAGACAAAAGATTAAACTTTAACTTCATTCCGTTCTACTCTCCAAATTCCCCGACCATACAAAAAATAACATTAATTACGATTTTAAGATTAAAAAGGCCATTAGGCGTTGTTAATTACGATTTTAAGATTTAAAAGGCTATTTGCCATTGTTAATTACGATTCTTAGACAAAAGTTTAGTTTAACCACATTCCGTTCTGCTCTCCAATTCCTCCAACCGAACAAAAAACAGTACCATTCTGTACCTCCTTTTTGTCCAAACCGAACGCGGGGATGGAACCATTCCATTCCTCTGGAAAGGAACCATTCCTTACTAAAATCTTCTTGTGCCACCTCCCAGTTTAAAGGCCTACTCGCATAACCCTACAGCTCTGCACTCGCGTGGGCAACCGAACACACCTACATCATCAATGCCCCGCGTACTTATCCGCACCGCCTACAGCTCTGCACTCCTATGACCTATCCATGGCTGGGCAGTCAAAAAAAGCTGCGTCACCTGGGAAATCAACAAGCCACGCAAGCAAGTCGCAAGCATCATAAATTCCGAATCAATGCCTAGCTACAGTCTACCTGGCCTCCTCCCAACTCATTGTCCTTGAGGCCTTAACAAAGCCTTCTAAAAGGGTTTTATCAAAATATTCCATATGGATTAGTAAAAAAACGCACCTGCTAAAGATTCATATATGCCCCTAGGTTAAAAATATGCATCTCAAATTTGTATGGATACATATGTATCTCTGACTAAAATGCATGTATCAAGACATAAGTGAGACACCTATATATTTTCAAACGGGGATGTAGTAGTAGATTTTTTGGGTCATGTGTTGGCAATAAAAAATGGATTCCCCATTTCATCTGTGCACAAGGAGGGCAAAACGAGTGGTCTTTTGTGAAGTGTCTCTACCAATCTACAACCACTTCAATTTTCACATGTACGCTAGACCCTGAAAGATGTCCAAATCAAGTTGCAGTGTTTTATCTCGATCCACATCTACATATGGTTTTATAATTGAGCTTTATCCTAATGAATTCAAAATTAAACTGTATGAGTTTGCTTGTTTTTGTACCCACTTGGGAAGGGTTCATGCAGGATCTGTAGCGAACTTTCTTGTGAAGACATATTTTGGCACATACTGTATGTGAATCTTCTCACGGCCATCAACTTTGAATACTCAAGTTTTTTACTCCTATATATGCAAAATGATATCAGTGTACCATTTTACTTATTCACAATGTTGGCAAAAAATGTATTTTTATGCCCATCTATTTCCATTTTTTGATTTCTTTTTTGAATTTTCATGCCCATTTGTAGATTTGACCAAGATTTAAACAAGTTTAACACATGAAAAATGAAAAGGTAAGCATGGATCCTTCTTAGACACTCTAAAATGAAGCTTTTGGGAGGTTCTTGAAATTTCCAAGTTTGAAACCCAAAACCACTTCTTCTCTTCATGTTTGACTACATAAGATAGAGTTTAGGGTTAGGGGTAGATACATGATTTTTCTTGTTTGAATATGTCTAGACCTTGTTTATCAACTTTAATGCTTACTATATGACATAAGAAGACTATGTGCTTTGGTTTTTCATTTTCTGTTTTTTTTATATTTTATGCCCATTTGAATCTTGGTCAAATCCTAGGTTTGACCAGGATTTAAGCAAGTTTAAAACATGAAAACGACTTCTCTTCGTGCTTGACTTCTTATTCACTCCAAAATGAAGCTTTTGGAAGGGTTTTTGAAATTTCCATGTTTGAAACCCAAAACGACATCTCTTCGTGCTTGACTTCATAAGATAGAGTTTAGGGTTAGGGGGTAGATACATGAATTTTCTGGTTTGAATATGTCTAGACCTAGCTTGTTTATCAACTTGAATGCTTGCTATATGACATCAGAAGACTATGTGTTTGGTTTTTATTTTTTTGAATTTGTTATGCCCATTTGAATCCTGGTCAAATCCTAGGTTTGACCAAGATTTAAACAAGTATAAAACATGAAAATGAAAAGTAAGCCTGGATCCTTCTTATTCACTCCAAAATGAAGCTTTTGGGAGGGTTTTTGAAATTTCCATGTTTGAAACCCAAAACGACTTCTCTTCGTGATTGACTTCATAAGACAGAGTTTAGGGTTAGGGGTAGATACCGGATTTTTCTGGTTTGAATATGTCTAGACCTTGTTTATCAACTTGAATGCTTGCTATATGACATCAGAAGACTATGTGTTTGGTTTTTGTTTTTTGAATTTGTTATGCCCATTTGAATCTTAGTCAAATCCTAGGTTTGAATATATATGTCTAGACCTTGTATATCAACTTGAATGCCTTACTATACATATGACATAAGAATGTTATGTGCTTTGGTTTTTCATTCTTTTCATTTTTTCTGAATTTTTAGGGCCATTTGAATCTTGGTCAAATCCTTGGTTTGACCAAGATTTAAACAAATTTAAAACATGAAAATGAAAAGGGAAGTCTGTATCCTTCTTAGTCACTCTAAAATGAAGCTTTTGGGATGTTCTTTAAATTTCAATGTTTGAAACCCAAAACGACTTCCCTTCATGCTAGACTTCATAAGATCGACAGGGGGTAGATACATGATTTGTCTGGTTTGGATATATCTAGACCTTGTTTATCAACTTGATTGCTTACGATATGACATAAGAAGACTATGTGATTTGGTTTTTCATTTTTCTGATTTTTTTGAATTTTGTGCCCACCCATTTGTATCTTCGTCAAATCCTAGGTTTGACCAAGATAATTTAAACAAGTTTAAAACATGAAAATGTAAAGGGAAGCATGTATCCTTCTTAGTCACTCTAAAATGAAGCTTTTGGGAGGTTTTTGAAATTTCGATGTTTGAAACCCAAAACCACTTCTCTTCACATGCTTGACTTCATAAGACAGAGTTTAGGGGTTAGGGGTATAGATACATGATTTGTCTGGTTTGAATATGTCTAGACCTTGTTTATCAACTTGAATGCTTACTATATGACATAAGAAGACTATGTGATTTGGTTTTTCATTTTTCTGTTTTTTAATTATTTTTCTGCCCATTTGAATCTTGGTCAAATCCTAGGTTTGAACAAGATTTAGACAAGTTTAACACGTGAAATTAAACGAATAAGTAAGCATTGATCCTTCTTAGTCACTCCAAAATGTACCAATTGATAGTGTTAACTTTGCTTCATGGAAAAAATAATGTCATGTAAATGAGTTAACTTGGATTTCCTACCCTTGAATCCATAGGAAACTTTGTTCTAATGCACTATTATAATCAACCGAGTTTTTACACCAACAGGTCTGTCACTTACGTGTGGTGCCCACGCGTGAGGTCCCACACTTCAGTGAGCACAAGTCACGTGCAATAGGTACGCCAACTCCCAGCCATCTTCTTTGTCAAGAGAAGACGCATCAGGATGCGTATTGGAAGTCCGTGGGTCCTTCTGGATCCTTCGGTTGTCCCTCTCAAAAAAAAAACAAATCTATCTCATTCTCGGCCTCGCTCGACTCGCTCGCTCGCTCGCTCGCACGTCCTGCGCACTGACAAACCCTGCACAACAGTCAACATCATCATCATCACCCGAAAAAGGGGAGACACCATAATGCTCTGCCTTTTTTCTCTCCTTCCGAGTGATCCCTCTTCCTCCGAGTTTCACTCGACGGGCAAACGCACATCTGCAGCATAGTAATAATAAAAAGGTAGAAAAATCGATATACGAATCTATAATTAAATAGGTTAAACTAGGGTTTTGCCCAGTACTACAGATCAAGGTTCAAAAAAATCCAACTACGGGGTTCGAACAACACGATTCTAATCCAAGAACTTTTTCGACCTCATCCAAGTGGCCTCAAACTATAGGGTTAGCATCTAGTGCAGTATGTGTGAAAATGTATGCACTATGTGTGCTATAACTTGTATGTCTTTCAAATTTGAACCAACTTTGAATAAGTTTGAAATATTTGAAATGGGGCTTTTGGCTTAAACGTTTGAAACTCAAAACGATTCTCTTCATGCTAGACTTCATAAGACCGAGTTTAGGGTTAGGGGTAGATACATGATTTGTCTGGTTTGAATATGTCTAAACCTTGTTTATCAACTTTAATGCTAACTTCTCAGTCACTCTAAAATGAAGTTTTTGGAGGTTTTTGAAATTTCCATCTTTGAAACCCAAAACCACTTCTCTTCATGCTTGACTTCATAAGAAAAAGTTTAGGGTTAGGGGGTATAGATACATGATTTGTATGGTTTGAATATGTCCAAACCTTGTTTATCAACTTGAATATGCTTACTATATGACATAAGAAGACTATGTACTTTGGTTTTTAATTTTTCTGATTTTTTTAATTTTCTGCACATTTGAATCATATCTTGGTCAAATCCTAGGTTTCACCAAGATTTAGACAAGTTTAACACGTGAAAATGAGTAAGTAAGCATGGATCCTTCTTAGTCACTCTAAAATGAAGCTTTTGGGATGTTCTTGAAATTTCCATGTTTGAAACCCAAAACCACTTCTCTTCATGATTGACTTCCATAAGATCGACAGATCAGTTTAGGGTTAGGGGTAGATATATACATGATTTTTTGGTTTGAATATGTCTAGACCTTGTTTATCAACTTGAATGCTTACTATACATATGACATAAGAATGCTATGTGCTTTGGTTTTTCATTCTCTTTTTGAATTTTTTCTAAATTTTTAGGCCCATTTGAATCTTGGTCAAATCCTTGGTTTGACCAAGATTTAAACAAGTTTAAAACATGAAAATGAAAAGGGAAGTCAGTATCCTTCGTAGTCACTCTAAAATGGAGAAGCTTTTGGGATGTTCTTGTAATTTCTATGTTTGAAACCGAAAACGAGTTCCCTTCATGCTAGTAGACTAGCTTCATAAGATCGACAGGCCGGGGGTAGATACATGATTTGTCTGGTTTGGATATATCTAGACCTTGTTTATCAACTTTAATGCTTACTATATGACATATATAAGAAAACTATTGCTTTGGTTTTTCCTTTTTCTGTTTTTTTTTAATTTTGATGCCCATTTGAATCATGTCGAATCCTAGGTTTGACCAAGATAATTTAAACAAGTTTAAAACATGAAAATGAAAAGGGAAGCATGTATCCTTCTTAGTCACTCTAAAATGAAGCTTTTGGGAGGTTTTTGAAATTTCCATGTTTGAAACCCAAAACCACTTCTCTTCACATGCTTGACTTCATAAGACAGAGTTTAGGGGGTTAGGGGTATAGATACATGATTTGTCTGGTTGAATATGTCTAGACCTTGTTTATCAACTTTAATGCTTACTATATGACATAAGAAAACAATTGCTTTGGTTTTTCTTTTTCTGATTTTTTTGAATTTTGATGCCCATTTGAATCTTGTCAAATTCTAGGTTTGACCAAGATTTAAACAAGTTTAAAACATGAAAATGAAAAGGGAAGCATGTAACCTTCTCAGTCACTCTAAAATGAAGTTTTTGGGAGGTTTTTGATATTTCCATGTTTGAAACCCGAAACCACTTCTCTTCATGCTTGACTTCATAAGACAGAGTTTAGGGTTAGGGGTAGATACATGATTTGTATGGTTTGAATATGTCCAAACCTTGTTTATCAACTTGAATATGCTTATGTGCTTTGGTTTTTTATTTTTCTGATTTTTTTGAATTTTATGCCCATAAATCTTGGTCAAATCCTAGGTTTGACCAGGATTTAAACAAGTTTAAAACATGAAATGAAAAGATAAGCCTGGATCCTTCTTAGTCACTCTAAAATGAAGCTTTTGGGAGGTTCTTGAAATTTCCATATTTGAAACCCAAAACCACTTCTCTACATGATTGACTTCATAAGACATAGTTTAATTAGAGTTTTAGGGGTAGATATATACATGATTTTTCTGGTTTGAATATATATGTCTAGACCTTGTTTATCAACTTGAATGCTTACTATACATATGACATAAGAATGCTATATATGTGCTTTGGTTTTTCATTCTTTTGATTTTTTTCTGAATTTTTAGGGCCATTTGAATCTTGCATGGTTAAACTTGGGTTTTGCCCAGTTCTAAAGATCAAGGGTTCAAAAAAATCCAACTACGGGGTTCGAACAACACGATTCTAATCCAAGAATTTTTTCGACCTCATCCAAATGGCCTCAAACTATAGGGTTAGCATCTAGTGCAGTATGTGTGAAAATGTATGCACTATGTGTGCTATAACTTGTATGTCTTTCAAATTAAGTTGATAAACAAGGTCTAGACATATTCAAACCAGAATATTATACTGCATTAGTACAAAAAGTTTCCTATGGATTCATCAAGGGTAGTAAAGCCAAGTTAACTCATTGTCATGACTAAGAAGGATCCATGCTTACTTTTTCATTTTCATGTTTTAAACTTGTTTAAATCTTGGTCAAACCTAGGATTTGACCAAGATTCAAATGGTCATAAAAAATCAAACAAAATCAAGAAAATCAAAAACCAAACCACATAGTCTTCTTATGTAATATACTAAGCATTCAAGTTGATCAACGAAGTCTAGACATATTCAAACCAGAAAAATCATGTATCTACCCCCTAACCCTAAACGTTGTCTTATGAAGTCAAGCATGAAGAGAAGAAGTGGTTTTGGGTTTCAAACATGGAAATTTCAAAAACCCACCCAAAAGCTTCATTTTGGAGTGACTAAGAAGGATCCAAGCTTACTTTTTCATTTTCATGTTTCAAACTTGTTTAAATCTTTGTCAAACCTAGGATTTGACCAAGATTCAAATGGGCATAAAAATTCAAAAAAGAAATCAAAAAAATGAAACACCAAAGCACATAAACTTCTTATGTCATATAGTAATTAAGCATTCATGTTGATCAACAAAGTCTATATATATTTAAACAATAAAAATCATGTATATATACCCCCAAACCCAAAACCACTTCTCTTCACATGCTTGACTTCATAAGACAGAGTTTAGGGGTTAGGGGTATAGATACATGATTTGTCTGGTTTGAATATGTCTAGACCTTGTTTATCAACTTGAATGCTTACTATGTGATTTGGTTTTTCATTTTTCTGTTTTTTAATTATTTTTCTGCCCATTTGAATCTTGGTCAAATCCTAGGTTTGAACAAGATTTAGACAAGTTTAACACGTGAAATTAAACGAATAAGTAAGCATTGATCCTTCTTAGTCACTCCAAAATGTACCAATTGATAGTGTTAACTTTGCTTCATGGAAAAAATAATGTCATGTAAATGAGTTAACTTGGATTTCCTACCCTTGAATCCATAGGAAACTTTGTTCTAATGCACTATAATAATCAACCGAGTTTTTACACCAACAGGTCTGTCACTTACGTGTGGTGCCCACGCGTGTGGTCCCACACTTGAGTGAGCACAAGTCACGTGCAATAGGTACGCCAACTCCCAGCCATCTTCTTTGTCAAGAGAAGACGCATCAGGATGCGTATTGGAAGTCTGTGGGTCCTTCTGGATCCTTCGGTTGTCCCTCTCACAAAAAAAACAAATCTCTCTCATTCTCGGCCTCGCTCGACTCGCACTGACAAACCCTGCACAACAGTCAACATCACCAGAAAAAGAATATACACCATCAATAAGAGGGGCCCCGTGACTGCTCTCCCTTCTTCTCCTTCCGAGTGATTCCTCTTCCTCCGAGTTTCACTCGACGGGCAAACACACATGTGCTGCATAGTAATAATAAAAAAGTAAAAGAATCGACTACGAATCTATTATTAAATAGGTTATAAACTAGGGTTTTCCCCAGTACTACAGATCAAGTTGAAAAAAAAATCCAACTACGGGGTTTGATTTTGGCCTACAAATAAAAAATTAAATAAGTTGAACTAGTATTCCTCTAAAAAATCATTTTGGTTTGCATTGTTTGATAATTTTCATAGCTAGAGTGCATCACAATTTTTTGATTTCATGCTTTGCTTTGCCAATTTTGATTTTTTCTAACCACCTTCTCTTTGATTTCAAATTTAGGTCAAACTATCGGTGCCTACTATGTGTTCTACTTGAATTGGATGCAGCATGCGCACATGATATGTTTTGCCATTGTTTTGGGCTTCCACACATCTTGGGGCATCCAAGTATTTAAGTTACCTTGTTTTTTAATTGTAATTCATGTACCCTTTCCTCCCAATTAAATTTTGGTTTTACATTTTTAAATTTTTTAAATTTTTATGCCCATTCTGATGTCATATAGTTAGCATTTAAGTTGATAAACAAGGTCTAGACATATTCAAACCGGAAAAATCATGTATCTACCCCTAACCCAAAACTCTGTCTTATCAAGTCAAGCACGAAGAGAAGTCGTTTTGGGTTTCAAACATGGAATTTTCAAAAACCCTCCAAAAAGCTTCATTTTGGAGTGACTAAGAAGGATGGAGGCTTACCTTTTTCATTTTCATGTTTTAAACATGTTTAAATCTTGGTCAAACCTATTATTTGACAAAGAATCAGATGGGCTTAAAATTTCAAAAAAATCAAAAAATGAAAAACCAAAGCATGCAGTCTTCTTATGTCATATATATATTACACATTCAAGTTGATAAACAAGTGATACGCGTAGATGCACACGTCCGTTGGGAACCCCAAGTGGAAGGTATGATGCGTATAGAAGCAAGTTTCCCTCAGTATGAAACCAAGGTTTAATCGAACCAGTAGGAGCCAAGAAGCACGTTGAAGGTTGATGGTCGCGAAATATGATGCGGCGCAACACCAGGGATTCCGGCGCCAACGCGGAACCTGCACAACACAACCCAAGTACTTTGCCCCAACGAAACAGTGAGGTTGTCAATCTCACCGGCTTGCTGTAACAAAGGATTAAACGTATCGAGTGGAAGATGTTTGCAAGAAAATAGTAAAACACAATTGCAGTAGATTGTATGCTATGTAAAGAATAGGACCGGGGTCCACAGTTCACTAGAGGTGTCTCTCCCATAAGATAAAAGCATGTTGGGTGAACAAATTACAGTCGGGCAATTGACAAATAGAGAAAGGCATAACAATGCATATACATGATATGATAAATATAGTGAGATTTAATTGGGCATTACGACAAAGTACATAGACCGCCATCCAACTGCATCTATGCCTAAAAAGTCCACCTTCAGGTTATCATCCGAACCCCATTCAGTATTAAGTTGCTAAGCAACAGACAATTGCATTAAGTATGGTGCGTAATGTAATCAACAACTACATCCTTAGACATAGCATCAATGTTTTATCCCTAGTGGCAACAGCACATCACAACCTTAGAACCTACTGTCACGATCCCAGATTCAATGAAGGCATGAACCCACTATCGAGCATAAATACCCCCTCTTGGAGTTAAGAGCAAAAACTTGGCCAGAGCCTCTACTAATAACGGAGAGCATGCAAGATCATAAACAACACATAAACAATAGATTGATAATCACCATAATCATAGTACTCTCTATCCATCGGATCCCGACAAACACAACATATAGTATTACAGATAGATGATCTTGATCATGTTAGGCAGCTCACAAGATCCAACAATGAAGCACAACAAGGAGAAGACGACCATCTAGCTACTGCTATGGACCCATGGTCCAGGGGTGAACTACTCACTCATCACTCCGGAGGCGACCATGGCGGTGTAGAGTCCTCCGGGAGATGAATCCCCTCTCCGGCAGGGTGCCGGAGGCGATCTCCTGAATCCCCCGAGATGGGATTCGCGGCGGCGTCTCTGGAAGGTTTTCCGTATCGTGGCTCTCGGCTGGGGTTTCGCGACGGAGGCTTTAAGTAGGCGGAAGGTCAACGCGGGGGCCACACGAGGGGCCCAGGGGGCAGGTCGGCGCGGCCAGGGCTTGGGCCGCGCCGCCCTAGCTCCTGGCTGCCTCGTGGCCCCACTTCGTTATCTCTTCGGTCTTCTGGAAGCTTCGTGCAAAAATAGGACCCTGGGCGAAAGTTTCGTCCAATTCCGAGAATATTTCCTTACTAGGATTTCTGAAACCAAAAACAGCAGAAAACAACTGGCTCTTCGGCATCTTGTTAATAGGTTAGTTCCAGAAAATGCATAAATATGACATATAATGTGCATAAAACATGTAGGTATCATCAATAAAGTAGCATGGAACATAAGAAATTATCGATACGTTGGAGACGTATCAGCATCCCCAAGCTTAGTTCTGCTCGTCCCGAGCAGGTAAAACGATAACAAAGATAATTTCTGAAGTGACATGCCATCATAACCTTGATCATACTATTTGTAAACATATGTAATGAATGCAGCGATCAAAACAAAGGTAATGACATGAGTAAACAACTGAATCATATGACAAAGACTTTTCATGAATAGTACTTCAAGACAAGCATCAATAAGTCTTGCATAAGAGTTAACTCATAAAGCAATAAATCAAAGTAAAGGTGTTGAAGCAACACATAGGAAGATTAAGTTTCAGCGGTTGCTTTCAACTTATAACATGTATATCTCATGGATATTGTCAACATAAAGTAATATAACAAGTGCAATATGCAAGTATGTAGGAATCAATGCACAGTTCACACAAGTGTTTGCTTCTTTGAGGTGGAAGGAGATAGGTAAACTGACTCAACAATAAAAGTAAAAGAAAGGTCCTTCAAGAGGAAAGCATCGATTGCTGTATTTGTGCTAGAGCTTTTATTTTGAAAACATGAAACAATTTTGTCAACGGTAGTAATAAAGCATATGAGTTATGTAAATTATATCTTACAAGTTGCAAGCCTCATGCATAGTATACTAGTAGTGCCCGCACCTCGTCCTACTTAGCTTGGACTACCGGATCTTTGCATGCCATGTTTCAACCAAGTGTCACAAAGGGGTACCTCCATGCCGCCTGTACAAAGGTCTAAGGAGAATGCTCGCATTTTGGATTTCTCGCTTTTGATTATTCTCAACTTAGACATCCATACCGGGACAACATGGACAACAGATAATGGACTCCTCTTAAATGCATAAGCATGTAGCAATGATTATTGTTCTCATATGAGATTGAGGATATATGTCCAAAACTGAAACTTCCACCATGATTCATGGCTTTAGTTAGCGGCCCAATGTTCTTCTCTAACAATTTTGCATGCTCCAACCACTAAAATGATAGATCCTTCAGACAAGACGGACATGCATAGCAACTCACATGATATTCAACAATAGTTGATGGCGTTCCCCAGAAGCATGGTTATCGCACAACAAGCAACTTAATAAAATATAAAGTGCATAAGTACATATTCAATACTACGATAGTTTTTAAGGCTATTTTGTCCCATGAGCTATATATTGCAAAGGTGGATGATGGAATTTTAAAGGTAGCACTCAAGCAATTTACTTTGGAATGGCGGAGAAATACCATGTAGTAGGTAGGTATGGTGGACACAAATGGCATAGTGGTTGGCTCAAGGATTTTGGATGCATGAGAAGTATTCCCTCTCGATACAAGGTTTAGGCTAGCAAGGTTATTTGAAGCAAACTCAAGGATGAACCGGTGCAGCAAAACTCACATAAAAGACATATTGTAAACATTATAAGACTCTACACCGTCTTCCTTGTTGTTCAAAACTCAATACTAGATATTATCTAGACCTTAGAGAGACCAAATATGCAAATCAAATTTTAGCAAGCTCTATGTATTTCTTCATTAATGGGTGCAAAGCATATGATGCAAGAGCTTAAACATGAGCACAACAATTGCCAAGTATCACATTATCCAAGACATTTTAGAATTACTACATGTAGCATTTTCCAATTCCAACCATATAACAATTTAACGAAGGAGAAACTTCGCCTTGAACATTATGAGTAAAGCCTAAGGACACATGTGTCCATATGCAACAGCGGAGCGTGTCTCTCTCCCACAAAGTGAATGCTAGGATCCATTTTATTCAAACAAAAACAAAAACAAAAACAAACCGACGCTCCAAGTAAAGAACACAAGATGTGATTGAATAAAAATATAGTTTCAGGGGAGGAACCTGATGATGTTGTCGATGAAGAAGGGGATGCCTTGGGCATCCCCAAGCTTAGACGCTTGAGTCTTCTTAAAATATGCAGGGATGAACCACGGGGGCATCCCCAAGCTTAGAGCTTTCACTCCTCTTGATCATAGTATATCATTCTCCTCTCTTGACCCTTGAAAACTTCCTTCACACCAAACTTCAAGCAAACTCATTAGAGGGTTAGTGCACAATTAATAATTCACACATTCAGAGGTGACACAATCATTATTTTCACTTCTGGACATTGCATAATGCTACTGGACATTAATGGATCAAAGAAATGAATCCAACATAGCAAAAGAGGCAATGCGAAATAAAAGGCAGAATCTGTCAAAAACAGAACAGTCCGTAAAGACGAATTTAAAGCTGGCACCAGACTTGCTCAAATGGAAAAACTCAAAACTAATGAAAGTTGCGTACATATCTGAGGATCACGCTCGTAAATTGGCAGATTTTTTCGAATTTTCTACAGAGAACTGTGCCCAGATTCGTGACAGACAGCAATGCTGTTTCTGCGCAGCGATCCCAAATATAACATCAACTTTGACATAGAAACTTTACTTGGCACAAAAACATGATAAGGAGAGGTTGCTACAGTAGTAAACAACTTCCAAGACTCAACAAAACAAAAAATTGCTGTAGGTAAAAACATGGGTTGTCTCCCATAAGCGCTTTTCTTTAACGCCTTTCAGCTAGGCGCAGAAAGTGCAAATCAAGTAACATCGAGAGTAGAAGCATCAACATCATAGCTTGTTCTAATAATAGAATCAAAAGGCAACTTCATTCTCTTTCTAGGGAAGTGTTCCATACCTTTCTTGAGAGGAAATTGATATTTAATATTACCTTCCCTCATATCAATAACAGCACCAACGGTTCGAAGAAAAGGTCTTCCCAACACAATAGGACAAGATGCATTGCATTCGATATCCAAGACAACAAAATCAACGGGGACAAGGTTATTGTTAACCGTAATATGCACATTATCAATCCTCCCCAAAGGTTTCTTTTTAACATTATCGGCAAGATTAACATCCAAATAACAATTCTTCAATGGTGGCAAGTCAAGCATATCATAAATCTTTTTAGGCATAACAGAAATACTTGCACCAAGATCACATAAAGCATTACATTCAAAGTCATTGAATTTCATTTTAATGATGGGCTCCCAACCATCTTCTAACTTTCTAGGAATAGAAGTTTCAAGTTTTAGTTTCTCTTCTCTAGCTTTTATGAGAGCATTTGTAATATGTTTTGTAAAGGCTAAATTTGTAGCACTAGCATTAGGACTTTTAGCAAGTTTTTGTAAGAACTTTATAACTTCAGAGATGTGACAATCATCAAAATCTAAATCATTATGAGCTACAGCAATGGGATCATTGTTCCCAAGGTTGGAAAAAATTTCAGCAGTTTTATCACAAGCAATTTCAGCAGTTTTAGCAATTTCAGGCAGTTTTGTACGCTTTGCACTAGGAGTAGAAACATTGCCAACACCAATTATTTTACCATTGATAGTAGGAGGTGCAGCAACATGTGAAGAATTAGCATTACTAGTGGTGGTAATAGTCCAAACTTTAGCTACATTATTCTCTTTAGCTAGTTTTTCATTTTCTTCTCTATCCCACCTAGCACGCAATTCAGCCATTAATCTTATATTCTCATTAATTCTAACTTGGATGGCATTTGCTGTAGTAGTAATCTTATTATCAATATCATTATTAGGCATAACTTTCAATTTTAAAAGATTAACATCAGAGGCAAGCCTATCAACTCTAGAAGCAATAGTATCAATTTTATCAAGCTTTTCCTCAACAGATTTGTTAAAAGCAGTTTGTGTACTAATAAATTCTTTAAGCATAGCTTCAAGACCAGAGGGTACATTCCTATTATTGTTGTAAGAATTCCCATAAGAATTACCATAACCATTACCATTAGCAGAAGGATATGGCCTATAGTTATTACCAGAGTTGTTCCTATAAGCATTGTTGTTGAAATTATTGTTTTTAATGAAATTCACATCAACATTTTCTTCTTGAGCAACCAATGAAGCTAAAGGAACATTATTTGGATCTACATTAGATCTACCATTCACAAGCATAGACATAATCACATCAATCTTATCACTCAAGGAAGAGGTTTCTTCAACAGAATTTACCTTCTTACCTTGTGGAGCTCTTTCCGTGTGCCATTCAGAGTAATTTATCATCATATCATCAAGAAGTTTTGTAGCCGCCCCCAATGTGATGGACATAAAGGTACCTCCAGCAGCTGAATCCAATAAATTCCGCGAAGAAAAATTTAGTCCTGCATAGAAGGTTTGGATGATCATCCAAGTAGTCAGTCCATGGGTTGGGCAATTCTTTACCAAAGTTTTCATTCTCTCCCATGCTTGAGCAACATGTTCAGTATCTAATTGTTTAAAATTCATTATGCTACTTCTCAAAGATATAATTTTAGCGGGAGGATAATATCTACCAATAAAAGCATCTTTACACTTAGTCCATGAATCAATACTATTCTTAGGCAAAGATAGCAACCAATCTTTAGCTCTTCCTCTTAATGAGAAAGGAAACACTTTCAATTTAATAATATCACCATCTACATCCTTATACTTTTGCATTTCACAAAGTTCAACAAAATTATTGAGATGGGCAGCAGCATCATCAGAACTAACACCAGAAAATTGATCTCTCATGACAAGATTTAGTAAAGCAGGTTTAATTTCAAAGAATTCTGCTGTAGTAGCAGGTGGAGCAATAGGTGTGCATAGGAAATCATTATTATTTGCATTTGTGAAGTCACACAACTTAGTATTTTCAGGGGTATTCATTTTAGCAACGGTAAATAAAACAAACTAGATAA
The DNA here is from genome assembly GCA_030979885.1 of Lolium multiflorum. Classification (NCBI taxonomy): domain Eukaryota; kingdom Viridiplantae; phylum Streptophyta; class Magnoliopsida; order Poales; family Poaceae; genus Lolium; species Lolium multiflorum. The sequence goes on from CM061750.1 coordinate 161,474,318, forward strand.
AGTAAATGCAAGTAACTAATTTTTTTGTGTTTTTGATATAGAGAGCAAGACAGTAAATAAAGTAAAACTAGCAACTAATTTTTTTGTGTTTTGATTTAGTGCAGCAAACAAAGTAGTAAATAAAATAAAGCAAGACAAAAACAAAGTAAAGAGATTGAGAAGTGGAGACTCCCCTTGCAGCGTGTCTTGATCTCCCCGGCAACGGCGCCAGAAATTTAGCTTGATACGCGTAGATGCACACGTCCGTTGGGAACCCCAAGTGGAAGGTATGATGCGTATAGAAGCAAGTTTCCCTCAGTATGAAACCAAGGTTTAATCGAACCAGTAGGAGCCAAGAAGCACGTTGAAGGTTGATGGTCGCGAAATATGATGCGGCGCAACACCAGGGATTCCGGCGCCAACGCGGAACCTGCACAACACAACCCAAGTACTTTGCCCCAACGAAACAGTGAGGTTGTCAATCTCACCGGCTTGCTGTAACAAAGGATTAAACGTATCGAGTGGAAGATGTTTGCAAGAAAATAGTAAAACACAATTGCAGTAGATTGTATGCTATGTAAAGAATAGGACCGGGGTCCACAGTTCACTAGAGGTGTCTCTCCCATAAGATAAAAGCATGTTGGGTGAACAAATTACAGTCGGGCAATTGACAAATAGAGAAAGGCATAACAATGCATATACATGATATGATAAATATAGTGAGATTTAATTGGGCATTACGACAAAGTACATAGACCGCCATCCAACTGCATCTATGCCTAAAAAGTCCACCTTCAGGTTATCATCCGAACCCCATTCAGTATTAAGTTGCTAAGCAACAGACAATTGCATTAAGTATGGTGCGTAATGTAATCAACAACTACATCCTTAGACATAGCATCAATGTTTTATCCCTAGTGGCAACAGCACATCACAACCTTAGAACCTACTGTCACGATCCCAGATTCAATGAAGGCATGAACCCACTATCGAGCATAAATACCCCCTCTTGGAGTTAAGAGCAAAAACTTGGCCAGAGCCTCTACTAATAACGGAGAGCATGCAAGATCATAAACAACACATAAACAATAGATTGATAATCACCATAATCATAGTACTCTCTATCCATCGGATCCCGACAAACACAACATATAGTATTACAGATAGATGATCTTGATCATGTTAGGCAGCTCACAAGATCCAACAATGAAGCACAACAAGGAGAAGACGACCATCTAGCTACTGCTATGGACCCATGGTCCAGGGGTGAACTACTCACTCATCACTCCGGAGGCGACCATGGCGGTGTAGAGTCCTCCGGGAGATGAATCCCCTCTCCGGCAGGGTGCCGGAGGCGATCTCCTGAATCCCCCGAGATGGGATTCGTGGCGGCGGCGTCTCTGGAAGGTTTTCCGTATCGTGGCTCTCGGTACTGGGGGTTTCGCGACGGAGGCTTTAAGTAGGCGGAAGGTCAACGGGGGCACGAGGGGCCCAGGGGGCGGCGCGGCCAGGGCTTGGGCCGCGCCGCCCTAGCTCCTGGCTGCCTCGTGGCCCCACTTCGTTATCTCTTCGGTCTTCTGGAAGCTTCGTGCAAAAATAGGACCCTGGGCGAAAGTTTCGTCCAATTCCGAGAATATTTCCTTACTAGGATTTCTGAAACCAAAAACAGCAGAAAACATGGCTCTTCGGCATCTTGTTAATAGGTTAGTTCCAGAAAATGCATAAATATGACATATAATGTGCATAAAACATGTAGGTATCATCAATAAAGTAGCATGGAACATAAGAAATTATCGATACGTTGGAGACGTATCAAGGTTTGGACATATTCAAACCAAAAAATCATGTATCTACCCCTAACGCTAAACTCTGTCATATGAAGTCAAGCATATGAAGAGAAGTGGTTTTGGGTTTCAAACATGGAAATTTCCATGCTTGAAACCAAAAACCACTTCTCTTCATGCATGCTTGACTTCATAAGACAGAGTTTAGGGTTAGGTGGTAGATACATGATTTTCCTGGTTTGAATATGTTTAGACCTTGTTTATCAAATTAATTGAATGCTTACTATATAACATAAGAGAAGACCTTGTTTTTTTTGAATTTTTATACCCATTTGAATCTTTGTCAAATCCTTGGTTCCACCAAGATTTGAATAAGTTAAAAACATGAATATGAAAAAGTAAGCATGTATGCTTCTTAGTCACTTCAAAATGAAGCTCTTGGGAGGGTTTTTGAATTTCCATGTTCGAAACCAAAAACCACATATCTTCATGCTTGACTTCATGAAACAAAGTTTAGGGTTATGGGTAGATACATGCATGATTTTTCTTGTTTGAATATGTCTAGAACTTGTTTATCAACTTAATTGAATGCCTACTATATAACATAAGAAGACCTTTTTTGTATTTTTTAAATTTTTATACCCATTTGAATCTTGGTCAAATCCTAGGTTTCACCAAGATTTGAATAAGTTTAAAACATGAATATGAAAAAGTAAGCATGCATGTATGCTTCTTAATTAATCACTTCGAAATGAAGCTCTTGGGAGGGTTTTTGAAATTTCCATGTTTGAAACCAAAAACCACATATCTTCATGCATGCGCTTGACTTCATGAGACAGAGTTTAGTGTTAGGGGGTAGATACATGATTTCTCTCGTTTGAATATGTTTGAAACCAAAAACCACATATCTCTGGTTTGCCCGCACTTAGAAATGATATTTGCATCACTTATCATATGTTTGCCCATTTGAATCTTGTCAAATCCTAGATTTGACCAAGATAATTTAAACAAGTTTAAAACATGAAAATGAAAAGGCAAGCTTGTATCCTTCTTAGTCACTCTAAAATGAAGTTTGGGGAGGTTTTTGAAATTTCCATGCTTGAAACCAAAAAACCACTTCTCTTCATGCTTGACTTCATAAAGACAGAGTTTGGGGATATATAGGGGTAGATACATGATTTTTCTGGTTTGATATGTCTAGACCTTGTTTATCAACTTAATTGAATGCTTACTATATGACATAAGAAGACTATGTGCCTTGATTTTACATTTTTTTAAATTATGCCCATTTGAATCTTGGTCAAATCCTAGGTTTGACCATGATTTAAACAAGTTTAAAACATGAATATGAAAATTAAGCATGTATCCTTCGTAGTCACTCCAAAATGAAGCTCTTGAGAGGGTTTTTGAAATTTCCATGTTTGAAACCAAAAAACCACGTACTTCTCTTCATGCTTGACTTCATAAGACAGAGTTTGGGGTTAGGGGTAGCTTGATACATGATTTTTCTCGTTTGAATATGTCTAGACCTTGTTATCAACTTAATTGAATGCTTACTATATATATGACATAAGAAGACTATGTGCATTGGTTTTTCATTTTATTGTTTTTTTAATTTTATGCCCATTTGAATCTTGGTCAAATCCTAAGTTTGACCATGATTTAAACAAGTTGAAAACATGAATATGAAAAATTAAGCATATATCCTTCTTAGTCACTCCAAAATGAAGCTCTTGGGAGGGTTTTTGAAATTTCCATGTTTTAAACCAAAAACCACATATCTTCATGCTTGACTTCATGAGATAGAGTTTAGGGTTAGGGGGTAGATACATGATTTCTCTGGTTTGAATATATCTAGACCTTGTTTATCAACTTAATTGAATGCTTACTAATGTGACATAAGAAGACTATGTGCCTTGATTTTCCATTTTTTGTTTTTTCTGAATTTTTATGCCCATTTGAATCTTGGTCAAATCCTAGGTTTGACCATGATTTAAACAAGTTTAATAAAACATGAATAGGAAAAATTAAGCATATATCCTTCTTAGTCACTCCAAAATGTAGATCTTGGTAGGGTTTTTAAAATTTCCATGTTTGAAACCAAAAACCACGACTTCTCTTCATGCATGCTTGACTTCATAAGACAGAGTTTAGGGCTAGGGTAGCTAGATACATGATGTTTCTGGTTTGAATATGTCTAGACCTTGTTTATCAACTTAATTGAATGCTTACTATATGACATAAGAAGACTACGTGCCTTGGTTTTTCATTTATTTTCATTTATTTTGAATTTTTATGCCCATTTGAATCTTGGTCAAATCCTAGGTTTGACCATGATTTAAACTAGTTTAAAACATAAATATGAAAAATTAAGTATCTATCCTTCTTAGCCACTCCAAAATGAAGCTCTTGGGAGGGTTTTTGAAATTTCCATGATTGAAACCAAAAACCACTTCTCTTCATGCTTGACTTCATAAGTCAGGGTTTAGGGATATATATATAGGGGGTACATACATGATTTTTCTGGTTGGAATATGTCTAGAACTTGTTTTTCAACTTGAGCTTATCTAGAGCTTGTTTTTAAATTTTTTATACCCATTTGATTCTTCGTCAAATCCTAGGTTTGTTGACCTAGATTTGAACAAGTTTAAAACATGAATATGAAAAGGTAAGCATGTATGCTTCTTAATTAGTCACTCCAAAATGAAGCTCTTGGGAGGGTTTTTGAAATTTCCATGATTTAAACCAAAAACCACTTCTCTTCATGCTTGACTTCATAAGTTAGGGTTTAGGGATATATAGGGGGTAGATACATCATGATTTTTCTGGTTTGAATATGTCTAGAGCTTGTTTATCAACTTAATTGAATGCTTACTATATGACATAAGAAGACTATGTGCCTTGATATTTCATTTTTTTAAAATTATGCCCTTTTGAATATTGGTCAAAACCTAGGTTTGACAAAGATTTAAAAAAGATTAAAACATGAAAATGAAAAAGTAAGCCTTGATCCTTCTTATTAACTCCAAAATGAAGGTTTTTGGGAGGGTTTTTGAAATATCCATGTTTGAAACCCAAAACCACTTCTCTTCGTGCAGAGTTTAGGGTTAGGGGTAGCTAGACTACGTGCATTGGTATTTCATTTTTTTTTGAATTTTCATGCCCATTTCAATCTTGGTGAAATCCTAGGTTTGAGCAAGACTTAAACAAATTTAACACGTGAAAACGAATAAGCATGGATCCTTCTTAGTCACTCCAAAATGTACCAATTGATAGATGTGTTAACTTTGCTTCATGGAAAAAATAATGTCATGTAAATGAGTTAACTTGGATTTCCTACCCTTGAATCCATAGGAAACTTTGTTCTAATGCACTATAATAATCAACCGAGTTTTTACACCAACAGGTCTGTCACTTACGTGTGGTGCCCACGCGTGAGGTCCCACACTTCAGTGAGCACAAGTCACGTGCAATAGGTACGCAAACTCCCAGCCATTTTCTTTGTCAAGAGAAGACGCATCAGGATGCGTATTGGAAGTCTGTGGGTCCTTCTGGATCCTTCGGTTGTCCCTCTCACAAAAAAAACAAATCTCTCTCATTCTCGGCCTCGCTCGACTCGCTCGCTCGCTCGCACCTCCTGCTCACTGACAAACCCTGCACAACAGTCAACATCATCACCCGAAAAAGGGGAGACACCATAATTCTCTCCCTTCTTCTCTCCTTCCGAGTGATCCCTCTTCCTCCGAGTTTCACTCGACGGGCAAACACATATGTGCTGCATAGTAATAATAAAAAAGGTAGAAAAATCAACCTACGAATCTATAATTAAATACGTTAAACTAGGGTTTTTCCCAGTACTACAGATCAAGTTCATAAAAAATCCAACTACGGGGTTCGAACAACCCCATTTCTAATCAAAGAATTTTTTCGACGTCATCCAAATGGCCTCAAACTATAGCATGGGCGGATCCAGACTATAGCCAAGGGGGGCAGCCGCCCCCACTCAATTTTCTGAAACCTTGTACTTAGAAATATGTTAAGCTAAAGGCTGGTTTGCCCGCACTTAGAAATGATATTTGCATCACTTATCATATGTTTGCCCATTTGAATCTTGTCAAATCCTAGATTTGACCAAGATAATTTAAACAAGTTTAAAACATGAAAATGAAAAGGCAAGCTTGTATCCTTCTTAGTCACTCTAAAATGAAGTTTGGGGAGGTTTTTGAAATTTCCATGCTTGAAACCAAAAACCACTTCTCTTCATGCTTGACTTCATAAGACAGAGTTTGGGGATATATAGGGGTAGATACATGATTTTTCTGGTTTGATATGTCTAGACCTTGTTTATCAACTTAATTGAATGCTTACTATATGACATAAGAAGACTATGTGCCTTGATTTTACATTTTTTTTAAATTATGCCCATTTGAATCTTGGTCAAATCCTAGGTTTGACCATGATTTAAACAAGTTTGTTTATCAACTTGAATGCTTGCTATATGACATCAGAAGACTATGTGTTTGGTTTTTGTTTTTTGAATTTGTTATGCCCATTTGAATCTTAGTCAAATCCTAGGTTTGAATATATATGTCTAGACCTTGTATATCAACTTGAATGCTTACTATACATATGACATAAGAATGTTATGTGCTTTGGTTTTTCATTCTTTTCATTTTTTCTGAATTTTTAGGGCCATTTGAATCTTGGTCAAATCCTTGGTTTGACCAAGATTTAAACAAATTTAAAACATGAAAATGAAAAGGGAAGTCTGTATCCTTCTTAGTCACTCTAAAATGAAGCTTTTGGGATGTTCTTTAAATTTCAATGTTTGAAACCCAAAACGACTTCCCTTCATGCTAGACTTCATAAGATCGACAGGGGTAGATACATGATTTGTCTGGTTTGGATATATCTAGACCTTGTTTATCAACTTGATTGCTTACGATATGACATAAGAAGACTATGTGATTTGGTTTTTCATTTTTCTGATTTTTTTGAATTTTGTGCCCACCCATTTGTATCTTCGTCAAATCCTAGGTTTGACCAAGATAATTTAAACAAGTTTAAAACATGAAAATGTAAAGGGAAGCATGTATCCTTCTTAGTCACTCTAAAATGAAGCTTTTGGGAGGTTTTTGAAATTTCGATGTTTGAAACCCAAAACCACTTCTCTTCACATGCTTGACTTCATAAGACAGAGTTTAGGGGTTAGGGGTATAGATACATGATTTGTCTGGTTTGAATATGTCTAGACCTTGTTTATCAACTTGAATGCTTACTATATGACATAAGAAGACTATGTGATTTGGTTTTTCATTTTTCTGTTTTTTATTTATTTTTCTGCCCATTTGAATCTTGGTCAAATCCTAGGTTTGAACAAGATTTAGACAAGTTTAACACGTGAAATTAAACGAATAAGTAAGCATTGATCCTTCTTAGTCACTCCAAAATGTACCAATTGATAGTGTTAACTTTGCTTCATGGAAAAAATAATGTCATGTAAATGAGTTAACTTGGATTTCCTACCCTTGAATCCATAGGAAACTTTGTTCTAATGCACTATTATAATCAACCGAGTTTTTACACCAACAGGTCTGTCACTTACGTGTGGTGCCCACGCGTGAGGTCCCACACTTCAGTGAGCACAAGTCACGTGCAATAGGTACGCCAACTCCCAGCCATCTTCTTTGTCAAGAGAAGACGCATCAGGATGCGTATTGGAAGTCCGTGGGTCCTTCTGGATCCTTCGGTTGTCCCTCTCACACAAAAAAACAAATCTATCTCATTCTCGGCCTCGCTCGACTCGCTCGCTCGCTCGCACGTCCTGCGCACTGACAAACCCTGCACAACAGTCAACATCATCATCATCACCCGAAAAAGGGGAGACACCATAATGCTCTGCCTTTTTTCTCTCCTTCCGAGTGATCCCTCTTCCTCCGAGTTTCACTCGACGGGCAAACGCACATCTGCAGCATAGTAATAATAAAAAGGTAGAAAAATCGATATACGAATCTATAATTAAATAGGTTAAACTAGGGTTTTGCCCTGTACTACAGATCAAGGTTCAAAAAATCCAACTACGGGGTTCGAACAACACGATTCTAATCCAAGAACTTTTTCGACCTCATCCAAGTGGCCTCAAACTATAGGGTTAGCATCTAGTGCAGTATGTGTGAAAATGTATGCACTATGTGTGCTATAACTTGTATGTCTTTCAAATTTGAACCAACTTTGAATAAGTTTGAAATATTTGAAATGGGGCTTTTGGCTTAAACGTTTGAAACTCAAAACGATTCTCTTCATGCTAGACTTCATAAGACCGAGTTTAGGGTTAGGGGTAGATACATGATTTGTCTGGTTTGAATATGTCTAAACCTTGTTTATCAACTTTAATGCTAACTTCTCAGTCACTCTAAAATGAAGTTTTTGGAGGTTTTTGAAATTTCCATCTTTGAAACCCAAAACCACTTCTCTTCATGCTTGACTTCATAAGAAAAAGTTTAGGGTTAGGGGGTATAGATACATGATTTGTATGGTTTGAATATGTCCAAACCTTGTTTATCAACTTGAATATGCTTACTATATGACATAAGAAGACTATGTACTTTGGTTTTTAATTTTTCTGATTTTTTTAATTTTCTGCGCATTTGAATCATATCTTGGTCAAATCCTAGGTTTCACCAAGATTTAGACAAGTTTAACACGTGAAAACGAGTAAGTAAGCATGGATCCTTCTTAGTCACTCTAAAATGAAGCTTTTGGGATGTTCTTGAAATTTCCATGTTTGAAACCCAAAACCACTTCTCTTCATGATTGACTTCCATAAGATCGACAGATCAGTTTAGGGTTAGGGGTAGATATATACATGATTTTTTGGTTTGAATATGTCTAGACCTTGTTTATCAACTTGAATGCTTACTATACATATGACATAAGAATGCTATGTGCTTTGGTTTTTCATTCTCTTTTTGAATTTTTTCTAAATTTTTAGGCCCATTTGAATCTTGGTCAAATCCTTGGTTTGACCAAGATTTAAACAAGTTTAAAACATGAAAATGAAAAGGGAAGTCAGTATCCTTCGTAGTCACTCTAAAATGGAGAAGCTTTTGGGATGTTCTTGTAATTTCTATGTTTGAAACCGAAAACGAGTTCCCTTCATGCTAGTAGACTAGCTTCATAAGATCGACAGGCCGGGGGTAGATACATGATTTGTCTGGTTTGGATATATCTAGACCTTGTTTATCAACTTTAATGCTTACTATATGACATATATAAGAAAACTATTGCTTTGGTTTTTCCTTTTTCTGTTTTTTTTTAATTTTGATGCCCATTTGAATCATGTCGAATCCTAGGTTTGACCAAGATAATTTAAACAAGTTTAAAACATGAAAATGAAAAGGGAAGCATGTATCCTTCTTAGTCACTCTAAAATGAAGCTTTTGGGAGGTTTTTGAAATTTCCATGTTTGAAACCCAAAACCACTTCTCTTCACATGCTTGACTTCATAAGACAGAGTTTAGGGGTTAGGGGTATAGATACATGATTTGTCTGGTTGAATATGTCTAGACCTTGTTTTCAACTTTAACTTACATAAGAAAACAATTGCTTTGGTTTTTCTTTTTCTGATTTTTTTGAATTTTGATGCCCATTTGAATCTTGTCAAATTCTAGGTTTGACCAAGATTTAAACAAGTTTAAAACATGAAAATGAAAAGGGAAGCATGTAACCTTCTCAGTCACTCTAAAATGAAGTTTTTGGGAGGTTTTTGATATTTCCATGTTTGAAACCCGAAACCACTTCTCTTCATGCTTGACTTCATAAGACAGAGTTTAGGGTTAGGGGTAGATACATGATTTGTATGGTTTGAATATGTCCAAACCTTGTTTATCAACTTGAATATGCTTATGTGCTTTGGTTTTTTATTTTTCTGATTTTTTTGAATTTTATGCCCATAAATCTTGGTCAAATCCTAGGTTTGACCAGGATTTAAACAAGTTTAAAACATGAAATGAAAAGATAAGCCTGGATCCTTCTTAGTCACTCTAAAATGAAGCTTTTGGGAGGTTCTTGAAATTTCCATATTTGAAACCCAAAACCACTTCTCTACATGATTGACTTCATAAGACATAGTTTAATTAGAGTTTTAGGGGTAGATATATACATGATTTTTCTGGTTTGAATATATATGTCTAGACCTTGTTTATCAACTTGAATGCTTACTATACATATGACATAAGAATGCTATATATGTGCTTTGGTTTTTCATTCTTTTGATTTTTTTCTGAATTTTTAGGGCCATTTGAATCTTGCATGGTTAAACTTGGGTTTTGCCCAGTTCTAAAGATCAAGGGTTCAAAAAAATCCAACTACGGGGTTCGAACAACACGATTCTAATCCAAGAATTTTTTCGACCTCATCCAAATGGCCTCAAACTATAGGGTTAGCATCTAGTGCAGTATGTGTGAAAATGTATGCACTATGTGTGCTATAACTTGTATGTCTTTCAAATTAAGTTGATAAACAAGGTCTAGACATATTCAAACCAGAATATTATACTGCATTAGTACAAAAAGTTTCCTATGGATTCATCAAGGGTAGTAAAGCCAAGTTAACTCATTGTCATGACTAAGAAGGATCCATGCTTACTTTTTCATTTTCATGTTTTAAACTTGTTTAAATCTTGGTCAAACCTAGGATTTGACCAAGATTCAAATGGTCATAAAAAATCAAACAAAATCAAGAAAATCAAAAACCAAACCACATAGTCTTCTTATGTAATATACTAAGCATTCAAGTTGATCAACGAAGTCTAGACATATTCAAACCAGAAAAATCATGTATCTACCCCCTAACCCTAAACGTTGTCTTATGAAGTCAAGCATGAAGAGAAGAAGTGGTTTTGGGTTTCAAACATGGAAATTTCAAAAACCCACCCAAAAGCTTCATTTTGGAGTGACTAAGAAGGATCCAAGCTTACTTTTTCATTTTCATGTTTCAAACTTGTTTAAATCTTTGTCAAACCTAGGATTTGACCAAGATTCAAATGGGCATAAAAATTCAAAAAAGAAATCAAAAAAATGAAACACCAAAGCACATAAACTTCTTATGTCATATAGTAATTAAGCATTCATGTTGATCAACAAAGTCTATATATATTTAAACAATAAAAATCATGTATATATACCCCCAAACCCAAAACCACTTCTCTTCACATGCTTGACTTCATAAGACAGAGTTTAGGGGTTAGGGGGTAGATACATGATTTGTCTTGTTTGAATATGTCTAGACCTTGTTTATCAACTTGAATGCTTACTATGTGATTTGGTTTTTCATTTTTCTGTTTTTTAATTATTTTTCTGCCCATTTGAATCTTGGTCAAATCCTAGGTTTGAACAAGATTTAGACAAGTTTAACACGTGAAATTAAACGAATAAGTAAGCATTGATCCTTCTTAGTCACTCCAAAATGTACCAATTGATAGTGTTAACTTTGCTTCATGGAAAAAATAATGTCATGTAAATGAGTTAACTTGGATTTCCTACCCTTGAATCCATAGGAAACTTTGTTCTAATGCACTATAATAATCAACCGAGTTTTTACACCAACAGGTCTGTCACTTACGTGTGGTGCCCACGCGTGTGGTCCCACACTTGAGTGAGCACAAGTCACGTGCAATAGGTACGCCAACTCCCAGCCATCTTCTTTGTCAAGAGAAGACGCATCAGGATGCGTATTGGAAGTCTGTGGGTCCTTCTGGTCTTGATGACCCACAAGTATAGGGGATCGCAACAGTCTTCGAGGGAAGTAAAACCCAAATTTATTGATTCGACACAAGGGGAGGTAAAGAATACTTATAAGCCTTAACAACTGAGTTGTCAATTCAGCTGCACCTGGAAAAGCACTAGTAACAGGGGTGATGTGAAAGTAGCAGTAATATGAGAGCAGTAGTAACAGTAACACAGCAGCAGTAATAGCAATATGAGAGCAATGGCACCAGAAAATAGTTGATACTACTTCCAATGACATGTAGAACGAGTATATAATGATGCGAGATGGACCGGGGTTCCCAGCTATCTACACTAGTGGTAACTCTCCAATAACAAGTGACAAGTGTTGGGTGAACAAATTACAGTTGGGCAATTGATAGGATTGATAAGGCATTAAGAAAGAACATCAATTCATTAATCATGTAGGCATGTTTTCCATATTTAGTCGTACGTGCTCGCAATGAGAAACTTGCACAACATCTATTGTCCTACCAGCCGGTGGCAGCCGGGCCTCAAGGGAATCTACTGGATATTAAGGTACTCCTTTTAATAGAGCACCGGAGCAAAGCATTAACACTCCGTGAAAACATGTGTCCCTCACATCACCGCCATCCCCTCCGGTTGTCCCGATTTCTGTCACTTCGGGGCCTTTGGTTCCGGACAGTGACATGTGCATACAACTTGTAGATACAATCTAAGCAATAATTATAAAGCTCAAATCTAAGATCATGCCACTCGGGCCCTAGTGACAAGCATTAAGCATAACAAGATTGCAGCAACAATAACTTCACAAACTTTATAGATAGACTAATCATAATGTATCATCCATCGGATCCCAACAAACACAACACCGATTACATCAGATGAATCTCAATCATGTAAGGCAGCTCATGAGATCATTGTATTGAAGTACATGGGGGAGAGTATACCAACTAGCTACAGCTAGAACCCGTAGTCCATGGGGGAACTACTCACGGAGCATGATGGAGGCGATGGCGTTGATGGAGATGGCTTCCGGGGGCACTTCCCCGTCCCGGCAGGGTGCCGGGACAGAGTTCTGTCCCCCGAATTGGAGTTTCGCGATGGTGGCGGCGCCCCTGGAGTCTTTCTGGAGTTTCGTCAAGTGGTACGGTGTTTTTAGGTCGAAAGGGGTTAAATAGGCGAAGAGGCGGCGTCAGAGGGGCACCAGGGCGCCCTCCTCATAGGCCGGCGCGGCCAGGGGCCTGCCCGCGCGGCCTTGTGGTGTCGGGGCCCTGGGCCTCCTCTCCGTCTCCCCTTCGGTGTTCTGGAGCCTCCCGGGAAAAATAAGATCTTTGGCGTTGATTTCGTCCAATTCCGAGAATATTGCCCGAACAGCCTTTCTGGAACCAAAAACAGCAGAAAACAGGAACTGGCACTGTGGCATCTTGTTAATAGGTTAGTTCCGGAAAACGCATAAAAACATCATAAAGTGCAAGCAAAACATGTAAGTATTGTCATAAAACAAGCATGGAACGACAGAAATTATGGATACGTCGGGGACGTATCAGCATCCCCAAGCTTAGTTCCTGCTCGTCCCGAGCAGGTAAACGATAAAAAGAATAATTTCTGTAGTGACATGCTACTTACATAACCTTGATCATACTATTACAAAGCATATGAAATGAATGAAGTGACTCAAGGCAATGATCTATAGTTGCTAACAAATAGATAACATATAGCAAAACTTTTCATGAAGAGTACTTTCAAGACAAGTATCAAAAGTTTTGCACAAGAGTTAACTCATAAAGCAATAAGTTCAAAGTAAAGGCATCGAAGCAACACAAGGGAAGATATAAGTTTCAGCGGTTGCTTTCAACTTGTAACATGCATATCTCATGGATAATTGTCAACACAAAGTAATATGATGAATGCAAATAAGCAAGTATGTAAGAATCAATGCACAGTTGACACAAGTGTTTGCTTCTAAGATGGAAGGAAGTAGGTAAACTGACTCAACATAAAGTAAAAGAATGGCCCTTCAAAGAGGAAAGCATCGATTGCTATATTTGTGCTAGAGCTTTGGTTTTGAAAACATAAAGAGAGCATAAAAGTAAAGTTTTGAGAGGTGTTTGTTGTTGTCAACGAATGGTAGTGGGTACACTAACTACCTCATCAACCAGACTTTCAAGAGCGGCTCCCATGAAGGACGTTATCTCTACCAGCAAGGTAGATCATCCCTCTTCTCTTTTGTTTACACATGTACTTTAGTTTAGTTTTTCTTTATTTATGGATGACACTCCTCCCAACCTTTTGCTTACACAAGCCATGGCTAACCGAATCCTCGGGTGCCTTCCAACATTCACATACCATGGAGGAGTGTCTATTTGCAAAATTAAGTTGCTTACTGATGAATCAGAGCAAAACATGTGAAGAGAATTATTAATGAAAGTTAATTAATTGGGGCTGGGAACCCCATTGCCAGCTCTTTTTGCAAAATTATTGGATAAGCGGATGTGCCACTAGTCCATTGTGAAAGTCTGTCAAAAGTAAATGACAAGGTTGAAAGCTAAACACCACATACTTCCTCATGAGCTATGAAACATTAACACAAATTGAGAAGCATTTTGAATTATTTAAAGGTAGCACTCAAGCAATTTACTTTGGAATGGCAGGAAATACCACATAGTAGGTAGGTATGGTGGACACAGATGGCATAGGTTTTGGCTCAAGGTTTTGGATGCACGAGAAGTATTCCCTCTCGATACAAGGCTTAGGCTAGCAAGGTTGTTTGAAGCAAACACAAGTATGAACCGGTACAGCAAAACTTACATAAGAACATATCGCAAGCATTATAATACTCTACACTGTCTTCCTTGTTGCTCAAACACTTTTACCAGAAAATATCTAGACCTTAAGAGAGATCAATTATGCAAACCAATTTTAACAAGCTTTACGGTAGTTCTCCACTAATAGGTTTAAACTACATGCAAAAACTTATGATCTACTTGAGAGCTCAAAACAATTGCCAAGTATCAAATTATCCAAGACATATGAGGCATTTTCTTTTCCCAACCAAATAAAGATAAATATTGTAGCTTCCAACTTTTATTCATTGAACATTAAAAGTAAAACGAAGAACAAGTGTTCATATGAAAAAGCGGAGCGTGTCTCTCTCCCAAACAAGGATTGCTAGGATCCATCTTTATTCAAACACAAACAAAAATAAAAACACACAGACGCTCCAAGTAAAGCACATAAGATGTGACCGAATAAAAATATAGTTTCAATAGAAGAAACCTGATAAGTTGATGAAGAAGGGGATGCCTTGGGCATCCCCAAGCTTAGACGCTTGAGTCTCCTTGAAATATGCAGGGATGAACCACGGGGGCATCCCCAAGCTTAGACTTTTCACTCTTCTTGATCATATATCATCCTCCTCTCTTGACCCTTGAAAACTTCCTTCACACCAAACTTCTCATAAACTTCATTAGAGGGGTTAGTACTCAAAAAATTTGAATCCACCTTGGTCCTGTAGTGGCACATTGCAAGAACTCAATAAAACATTAGCTACAGCTCTCCACGTCTAGAAAGCCTCACATAAAGTCCACAAGAGACAATGCAAAAAACAGAGACAGAATCTGCCAAAACAGAACAGCCAGTAAAGACGAATTTTAATAAAATACTTCCGTTGCTCAAATCAGAAAACTCAAAACTAATGAAAGTTGCGTACATATCTGAGGATCACGCTCGTAAATTGGCAGATTTTTTCGAATTTTCTACAGAGGCCTGTGCCCAGATTCGTGACAGACAGCAATGCTGTTTCTGCGCAGCGATCCCAAATATAACATCAACTTTGACATAGAAACTTTACTTGGCACAAAAACACAAAACTAAGATAAGGAGAGGTTGCTACAGTAGTAAACAACTTCCAAGACACAAATATAAAACAAAGTACTGTAGCAAAATAACACATGGGTTATCTCCCAAGAAGTTCTTTTCTTTATAGCCATTAAGATGGGCTCAGCAGTTTTAATGATGCACTCGCAAGAAACAAGAGTAGAGGTAAAAGAGAGCATCAAAAAGCAAATCCAAAACACATTTAAGTCTCACATGCTTCCTATGGAAAGGAATCTTGTACACGAATAAGTTCATGAAGAACAAAGTGACAAGCATAAGTAGATAGAACAAGTGTAACTTCAGCAATTTCAGCATATAGAGAGGTGTATTAGTACCATGAAAATTTCTACAACCATATTTTCCTCTCTCATAATAATTTTCAGTAGCTTCATGAACAAACTCAACAATATAACTATCACATGCAGCATACTTTTCATGATTTCCAAACACATAATTTTTATCAAGTTCAAGAATAGTGGAATTAAAACTTTCAAACTTACTTTTATTAATAATATAACAAGGTAGGTGATCAATCTCAATAGATATGGGACTCATAGAATAAGTCAAGAACTCTCCAATCCCATTTTCATTAGTAGTACAATTAATATTATCAAGTAACATAGGACCATCATCTAGAGCTTTATCATAAACATTTGCCAAGCAAAATTCTTTAGTACCATGCATTTCGACATCAGGCACAAACAAAGCATTATCATAAGATTTATCAAAGTAGCATGGATTATCATAAATAACAGTAGCATAATCATTCTCACAAGTATTACTCATAGGTACTATTTCAAGAGAATCCACAGGAACATAACATTCAACCTCTTCCGGTAAGCATGGAGGACAATCAAATAGTGTAAGAGATAAAGAGTTACTCTCATTAGAAGGTTGACATGGGTAGCTAATCCATTCTTCCTCCTTTTGTTCGTCGCTCTCTTCTTCTTTTTCATCCAATGAGCTTTCAAGTTCATCAATTTCCTCCTCTTTTTCATCCAATGAGCTTTCAGGTTCATCAATTTCTTCTTCCACCGGTTCCTGCAAATTGTGAGTGCATTCTTGTGCATTAATGTGTCTCTCTTTATAATCAAGGATATAAGGATTCCTACTGTAGCATTCTATACAAGAATTAAGGATAGTAGAGACATAATCTTTAAGGTCCTTACAAATAGCACAAGTTTCATAATTCTCAACCATGAAGGATTCTATCTCGGAGGCTCCCATAAATAAGACAAATTGTTCTACCTCTTCGAACCCATAATGAATATAGCAATTCCGATTATAGTTCTTAATTAAAAATTCCTCACTAGAGCCACATTGAAATTTAAGATGTTTAGTATCCTGTTGAGAGCAACAGTTTATATCATGGCGTCTAAGCAAGATTCTAGCCATTGTATTCAATTTTTCTATCATAGCACTCATTATTTTACCAGTTCTTGATTCTCTATAATTATTATAACATTCTATAAGCTCCAAGTAGGTTGTAGGTTCTCCCATAACAGCAGTTTTTAATTTTTAGATTTTTCAAATTTTTATGGATTTTCGGGTATATAGGGAAAATAAAACAAGACAAAAATAAACTAGACAAAAGTAAACTAAGCAAAGTAAAACTAGACAGAAATAAACTAAGCACAAATAAACTAGACAGAAATAAACTAGCAAGACAAAATAAAATAAAAGCAGAGAGAGAGGTAGAGTGTACTCCCCAGGTGAACTTATGAGTAGAGCTATGCCTCCCCGGCAACGGCGCCAGAAAATAGTCTTGATGACCCACAAGTATAGGGGATCGCAACAGTCTTCGAGGGAAGTAAAACCCAAATTTATTGATTCGACACAAGGGGAGGTAAAGAATACTTATAAGCCTTAACAACTGAGTTGTCAATTCAGCTGCACCTGGAAAAGCACTAGTAACAGGGGTGATGTGAAAGTAGCAGTAATATGAGAGCAGTAGTAACAGTAACACAGCAGCAGTAATAGCAATATGAGAGCAATGGCACCAGAAAATAGTTGATACTACTTCCAATGACATGTAGAACGAGTATATAATGATGCGAGATGGACCGGGGTTCCCAGCTATCTACACTAGTGGTAACTCTCCAATAACAAGTGACAAGTGTTGGGTGAACAAATTACAGTTGGGCAATTGATAGGATTGATAAGGCATTAAGAAAGAACATCAATTCATTAATCATGTAGGCATGTTTTCCATATTTAGTCGTACGTGCTCGCAATGAGAAACTTGCACAACATCTATTGTCCTACCAGCCGGTGGCAGCCGGGCCTCAAGGGAATCTACTGGATATTAAGGTACTCCTTTTAATAGAGCACCGGAGCAAAGCATTAACACTCCGTGAAAACATGTGTCCCTCACATCACCGCCATCCCCTCCGGTTGTCCCGATTTCTGTCACTTCGGGGCCTTTGGTTCCGGACAGTGACATGTGCATACAACTTGTAGATACAATCTAAGCAATAATTATAAAGCTCAAATCTAAGATCATGCCACTCGGGCCCTAGTGACAAGCATTAAGCATAACAAGATTGCAGCAACAATAACTTCACAAACTTTATAGATAGACTAATCATAATGTATCATCCATCGGATCCCAACAAACACAACACCGATTACATCAGATGAATCTCAATCATGTAAGGCAGCTCATGAGATCATTGTATTGAAGTACATGGGGGAGAGTATACCAACTAGCTACAGCTAGAACCCGTAGTCCATGGGGGAACTACTCACGGAGCATGATGGAGGCGATGGCGTTGATGGAGATGGCTTCCGGGGGCACTTCCCCGTCCCGGCAGGGCCGGGACAGAGTTCTGTCCCCCGAATTGGAGTTTCGCGACGGTGGCGGCGCCCCTGGAGTCTTTCTGGAGTTTCGTCAAGTGGTACGGTGTGTCGAAAGGGGTTAAATAGGCGAAGAGGCGGCGTCAGAGGGGCACCAGGGCGCCCTCCTCATAGGCCGGCGCGGCCAGGGGCCTGCCCGCGCGGCCTTGTGGTGTCGGGGCCCTGGGCCTCCTCTCCGTCTCCCCTTCGGTGTTCTGGAGCCTCCCGGGAAAAATAAGATCTTTGGCGTTGATTTCGTCCAATTCCGAGAATATTGCCCGAACAGCCTTTCTGGAACCAAAAACAGCAGAAAACAGGAACTGGCACTGTGGCATCTTGTTAATAGGTTAGTTCCGGAAAACGCATAAAAACATCATAAAGTGCAAGCAAAACATGTAAGTATTGTCATAAAACAAGCATGGAACGACAGAAATTATGGATACGTCGGGGACGTATCAGCTCTCCAATCTCTCTTCCTCGCTCGACTCGCTCGCTCGCTCGCTCGCTCGCACCTCCTGCGCACTGACAAACCCTGCACAACAGTCAACATCACCAGAAAAAGAATATACACCATCAATAAGAGGGGCCCCGTGACTGCTCTCCCTTCTTCTCCTTCCGAGTGATTCCTCTTCCTCCGAGTTTCACTCGACGGGCAAACACACATGTGCTGCATAGTAATAATAAAAAAGTAAAAGAATCGACTACGAATCTATTATTAAATAGGTTATAAACTAGGGTTTTCCCCAGTACTACAGATCAAGTTGAAAAAAAAATCCAACTACGGGGTTTGATTTTGGCCTACAAATAAAAAATTAAATAAGTTGAACTAGTATTCCTCTAAAAAATCATTTTGGTTTGCATTGTTTGATAATTTTCATAGCTAGAGTGCATCACAATTTTTTGATTTCATGCTTTGCTTTGCCAATTTTGATTTTTTCTAACCACCTTCTCTTTGATTTCAAATTTAGGTCAAACTATCGGTGCCTACTATGTGTTCTACTTGAATTGGATGCAGCATGCGCACATGATATGTTTTGCCATTGTTTTGGGCTTCCACACATCTTGGGGCATCCAAGTATTTAAGTTACCTTGTTTTTTAATTGTAATTCATGTACCCTTTCCTCCCAATTAAATTTTGGTTTTACATTTTTAAATTTTTTAAATTTTTATGCCCATTCTGATGTCATATAGTTAGCATTTAAGTTGATAAACAAGGTCTAGACATATTCAAACCGGAAAAATCATGTATCTACCCCTAACCCAAAACTCTGTCTTATCAAGTCAAGCACGAAGAGAAGTCGTTTTGGGTTTCAAACATGGAATTTTCAAAAACCCTCCAAAAAGCTTCATTTTGGAGTGACTAAGAAGGATGGAGGCTTACCTTTTTCATTTTCATGTTTTAAACATGTTTAAATCTTGGTCAAACCTATTATTTGACAAAGAATCAGATGGGCTTAAAATTTCAAAAAAATCAAAAAATGAAAAACCAAAGCATGCAGTCTTCTTATGTCATATATATATTACACATTCAAGTTGATAAACAAGGTTTGGACATATTCAAACCAAAAAATCATGTATCTACCCCCTAACGCTAAACTCTGTCATATGAAGTCAAGCATATGAAGAGAAGTGGTTTTGGGTTTCAAACATGGAAATTTCCATGCTTGAAACCAAAAACCACTTCTCTTCATGCATGCTTGACTTCATAAGACAGAGTTTAGGGTTAGGTGGTAGATACATGATTTTCCTGGTTTGAATATGTTTAGACCTTGTTTATCAAATTAATTGAATGCTTACTATATAACATAAGAGAAGACCTTGTTTTTTTTGAATTTTTATACCCATTTGAATCTTTGTCAAATCCTTGGTTCCACCAAGATTTGAATAAGTTAAAAACATGAATATGAAAAAGTAAGCATGTATGCTTCTTAGTCACTTCAAAATGAAGCTCTTGGGAGGGTTTTTGAATTTCCATGTTCGAAACCAAAAACCACATATCTTCATGCTTGACTTCATGAAACAAAGTTTAGGGTTATGGGTAGATACATGCATGATTTTTCTTGTTTGAATATGTCTAGAACTTGTTTATCAACTTAATTGAATGCCTACTATATAACATAAGAAGACCTTTTTTGTATTTTTTAAATTTTTATACCCATTTGAATCTTGGTCAAATCCTAGGTTTCACCAAGATTTGAATAAGTTTAAAACATGAATATGAAAAAGTAAGCATGCATGTATGCTTCTTAATTAATCACTTCGAAATGAAGCTCTTGGGAGGGTTTTTGAAATTTCCATGTTTGAAACCAAAAACCACATATCTTCATGCATGCGCTTGACTTCATGAGACAGAGTTTAGTGTTAGGGGGTAGATACATGATTTCTCTCGTTTGAATATGTTTGAAACCAAAAACCACATATCTCTGGTTTGCCCGCACTTAGAAATGATATTTGCATCACTTATCATATGTTTGCCCATTTGAATCTTGTCAAATCCTAGATTTGACCAAGATAATTTAAACAAGTTTAAAACATGAAAATGAAAAGGCAAGCTTGTATCCTTCTTAGTCACTCTAAAATGAAGTTTGGGGAGGTTTTTGAAATTTCCATGCTTGAAACCAAAAACCACTTCTCTTCATGCTTGACTTCATAAGACAGAGTTTGGGGATATATAGGGGTAGATACATGATTTTTCTGGTTTGATATGTCTAGACCTTGTTTATCAACTTAATTGAATGCTTACTATATGACATAAGAAGACTATATGCCTTGATTTTACATTTTTTTTAAATTATGCCCATTTGAATCTTGGTCAAATCCTAGGTTTGACCATGATTTAAACAAGTTTAAAACATGAATATGAAAATTAAGCATGTATCCTTCGTAGTCACTCCAAAATAAAGCTCTTGAGAGGGTTTTTGAAATTTCCATGTTTGAAACCAAAAAACCACGTACTTCTCTTCATGCTTGACTTCATAAGACAGAGTTTGGGGTTAGGGGTAGCTTGATACATGATTTTTCTCGTTTGAATATGTCTAGACCTTGTTATCAACTTAATTGAATGCTTACTATATATATGACATAAGAAGACTATGTGCCTTGATTTTCCATTTTTTGTTTTTTCTGAATATTTATGCCCATTTGAATCTTGGTCAAATCCTAGGTTTGACCATGATTTAAACAAGTTTAATAAACATGAATATGAAATTTCCATGATTTATACCAAAAACCACTTCTCTTCATGCTTGACTTCATAAGTTAGGGTTTAGGGATATATAGGGGGTAGATTCATCATGATTTTTCTGGTTTGAATATGTCCAGAGCTTGTTTATCAACTTAATTGAATGCTTACTATATGACATAAGAAGACTATGTGCCTTGATTTTTCATTTTTTTAAATTATGCCCATTTGAATCTTGGTCAAATCCTAGGTTTGACCAAGATTTAAACAAGATTAAAACATGAAAATGAAAAATTAAGCCTTGATCCTTCTTATTCACTCCAAAATGAAGCTTTTGGGAGGGTTTTTGAAATATCCAGGTTTGAAACCCAAAACCACTTCTCTTCATGCATAGTTTAGGGTTAGGTGTAGATACATGAATTTTTGGTTTATAGTAAGCATTCAAGTTGATAAACAAGGTTTAGACATATTCAAACTAGAAAAATCATGTATATACCCCCTAAGGCTAAACTCTGTGATATATATGAAGTCAAGCATATAAGAGGAATGGTTTTGGGTTTCAAACATGGAAAATTCAAAAACCCTCCCAAAAGCTTCATTTTTTGAGTGAATAAGAAGGATCCAGGCTTACTTTTTCATTTTCATGTTACTGACTTGTTTAATTCTTGGTCAAACCTAGGATTTGACCAAGATTCAAATAGGCATAAAAATTCAATAAAGAATTCAAAAAATGAAAAACCAAAGCACATAATTAAGCTTCTTAAGTTATAGTAAGCATTCATGTTGATCAACGGAGTCTATACATATTTAAACATTAAAAATCATGTATATACCCCAACCCTAAACTCTGTCTAATGAAGTCAGGACGAAGAGTGGTTTGGTTTTTTTTTTTTTGAATTTTTATGCCCATTTGAATGAAAATGAAAAGTAAGTGTGGATCCTTCTTATTCACTCCAAAATGAAGCTTTTGGGAGGTTTTTTTAAATTTTCCATGTTCGAAACCCAAAATGATATCTCTCCGTGCTTTACTTCATAAGACAAAGTTTAGGGGTAGGGGGTAGATACATGATTTTTCTGGTTTGAATATGTCTAGACCTTGTTTATCAACTTGAATGCTTATTATGTGACATCAAAAGACTATGTGTTTAGTTTTTTTTTGAATTTGTTATGCCCATTTGAATCTTGGTCAAATCCTAGGTTTGACCAAGATTTAAACCAGTTTAAAACATGAAAATGAAAAGTAAGCCTGGATTCTTCTTAGTCACTCCAAAATGAAGCTTTTGGGAGGTTTTTTAAATTTCCATGTTTGAAACCCAAAACCACTCCTCTTAATGCTTGACTTCATAAGACAGAGTTTAGGGTTAGGGGCCAAGTATATACATGATTTTTCTTGTTTAAATATGTCTAGACTTTGTTTATCAACTTGAATGCTTACTATATGACATCAAAAGACTATGTGTTTGGTTTTGATTTTTTTGAATTTGTTATGTCCATTTGAATCTTGGTCAAATCCTAGGTTTGACCAAGATTTAAACCAATTTAAAACATGAAAATGAAAATGAAAGCCTGGATTCTTCTTAGTCACTCCAAAATGAAGCTTTTGGGAGTTTTTTCAATTTCCAATGTTTGAAACCCAAAACCACTTTTCTTCATGCTTGACTTCATAAGACAGAGTTTAGGGTTAGGGGGTATATACAATATTTTTCTGGTTTGAATATGTCTAGACTTCGTTGATCAACTGTAATGCTTACTATATGACATAAGAAGCTTATGTGCTTTGGTTTTTTTTTTGATTTCTTTTTTGAATTTTTATGCCCACTTGAATCCTGGTCAAATCCTTTGTTTGACCAAGATTTAAACAAGTTAAAACATGAAAATGAAAAAGTAAGCCTGGCTCCTTCTTAGTCATGAAAATGAGTTAACTTGGCTTTCCAACCCTTGAATCCATAGGAAACTTTGTACTAATGCAGTATAATAATCACCCGAGTTTTTACACCAACAGGTCTGTCACTTACGTGTGGTGCCCATGCGTGAGGTCCCAAACTTCAGTGAGCACAAGTCACATGCGGTAGGCAGGCAAAATACCCGATCAATCCGGGCGGTGGCTGTTAAGGACCCGATCGCATTTCTTGCTTTCAGACTGGGGTCTACCATGTAAGAAGTTTGTTCCTTTTGGATGCATCACTCGTATTTGCAAGTTTTTTGGGGGTCCCGCAAATTCAGGGTAGCATCATGCCCCCCTTCCCACGCCAACACAAACAGAGTTCAACACAACCTAATTAAGCAAGGTTCAACACAGACATAGTTCAACAACCCCTAATTAAGCTAATAGGTTCACCACAAACGCTGCTGAGCAGCAAACATAAACAGAGTTCAACAAAAGATGCTGCTTTTGAAGCAGTAGGAGAGACAAACATGCACAACAGTTACGGAGTATATTTACCATCTTCTTCCTGTCGCCTCCTCCCGGTCCCGCTTCTTCTGCTTCTTGCTGCCCATACCTTTAATCTTTGGTGGCTTGGGCTTGGGAGGAGGCACACGACCGGTCTCGATAGCTTGGTTCAATTTCTTCCTTAGGAATAGCCCATAGGCCATGTGGTTGGCTATGAAGCCGGATCGGTTAACAGTTTCCCCAACTTTGAGACAGCCGGACCCACCGGCTTCGGCATGCTGCAGGACGCTTCGAAAGTCAACCTTTATGCTCTTTGTGCAGAAGGGGCAGCTGTTCCTGGCACCAGTCCAGGGTTCACTCCAATACTTGTCGAACTTCCCCGCCTTAAGCTTGTTGAGAGTGGCCCTGGCCTTCCTATGACGCGACTCGACATCGCTGTCAACCTCATCAGTAGCAACCTGATACATGCCAAATAAACAGGTGAAGCAAATATGTAGCAGTTGCAACTAATAATGAATATGAATCTAAAAAGATTCTGACGCTAATTCAAAACCCTATAGCGCAAAAAAAAGAGGGAGAGACCATAGAGCAAATCGATACAGGGCTATGTTAAATAAGGGAGAGAGGTGAATCGGATGTGAAGCAAATATGTAGCAGTTGCAACTAATACTGAATATGAATCTAAAAAGATTCTGACGCTAATTCAAAACGCTATAGCGCAAAAAAAAGAGGGAGAGACCATAGCGCAAATCGATACAGGGCTATGTTGAATAAGGGAGAGAGGTGAATCGGAACATACTTCCTCCCCCTCGTCGACGATATTCTCGTCGAAGGTCGGCGGCGGCGGTTCAAAGATGAGTTCAACCTCGTCCTCGTCATCTAGGGGATGCTTCCCAAGAGAGTGGACCCATCTACCAACAGCATCAGATGCCGATGAGCGACCGATGGCCCGACCTTCGGCAATGGCCTCCGCTTCGTCTTTGGCATCCGCTGCGGCAATGATCGCCGCCGTTGCGGCCATGCGTGCTGCGGTCGCGGCTCTGGACGCCTCCTCTGCGGCTAAGGCCAGCCGCGCGGCTTTCGCTTTCGCTGCGTTGACGGCGTCGGTTGGGCTCTCCATCGGTGGAATGGGAAGGGGAAGTGAAGAGAGGGTTTTTTCCTAGTCCGTGGAGAGAGGGAGAAGTGTGGACGTGAAATGGATAACTGACGATATTTCAAGATTTGGGAGACATAGCACGAACCGGCAGATGACAGCGCGTGGGTGCATTACCTCATAGCCTCTGTCCTAGAAAGAGCGTACGTGTTCCCTTAAGTGGATTACCCAAGGTTTATCGAACTCAGGGAGGAAGAGGTCAAAGATATCCCTCTCATGCAACCCTGCAACCACAAAGCAAGAAGTCTCTTGTGTCCCCAACACACCTAATAGGTGTACTAGTTCGGCGAAGAGATAGTGAAATACAAGTGGTATGAATGAATATGAGCAGTAGTACGGCGCCAGAAAATAGCTTGCTGGCGTGCAGTTGATGGTAGTAATATTGTAGGAAGTAAACAAGCAGTAGTAACGCAGCAGTACAGTAAACAAGCAGCGATAGCTAGTGGACACTCTCAACATTGATCACATAACAGAATAGATAAATGCATACTCTACACTCTCTTGTTGGATGATGAACACATTGCGTAGGATTACACGAACCCTCAATGCCGGAGTTAACAAGCTCCACAATTCAATGTTCATATTTAAATAACCTTAGAGTGTAAGATAGATCAATACGACTAAACCAAGTACTAACGTAGCATGCACACTGTCACCTTCATGCTTATGTAGGAGGAATAATACACATCAATACTATCATAGCAATAGTTAACTTCGCAATCTACAAGAGATCATGATCATAGCATAAACCAAGTACTAACACGGATGCACACACTGTCACCATTACATCGTGCAGGAGGAATAAAACTACTTTAATAACATTGCTAGAGTAGCACATAGATAAATTGTGATACAAAACACATTGCAATCATAAAGAGATATAAATAAGCACTTCACTATGCCATTCATAACAGTGAATAAGTATTCTGTGAAATATAGCCTAAGAGACCCACACGGTGCACACACTGTCACCTTTACACACGTGGGACAAGGAGTCTCCGGAGATCACATAAGTAAAACTCACTTGACTAGCATAATGACATCTAGATTACAAGCATCATCATATGAATCTCAATCATGTAAGGCAGCTCATGAGATTATTGTATTGAAGTACATAGGAGAGAGATGAACCACATAGCTACCGGTACAGCCCCGAGCCTCGATGGAGAACTACTCCCTCTTCATGGGAGCAGCAGCGTTGATGAAGATGGCGGTGGAGATGGCAGCGGTGTCGATGGAGAAGCCTTCCGGGGGCACTTCCCCGCTCCGGCAGGGTGCCGGAACAGAGACTCCTGTCCCCAGATCTTGGCTTCGCGATGGCGGCGGCTCTGGAAGGTTTCGCGTACCGCGGCTTCCTCCGTCGGGGTTTTTATCAGGGACCTTTAAATAGGGAAGAGGCGGGTCGGAGGGCGAAGGGGCGACGACACCATAGGGTGGCGCGGGCCCAGCCCTGGCCGCGCCACCCTATCATCTGGGCCCACAGGCCCCCCTCTGGCGGCTCTCGGGTGTTCTGGATGCTTCCGGGCAAAATAGGAACCTGGGCGTTGATTTCGTCCAATTCCGAGAATATTTCGTTACTAGGATTTCTGAAACCAAAAACAGCAGAAAACAGGAACTCGCACTTCGGCATCTTGTTAATAGGTTAGTTCCAGAAAATGCGTAAATACGACATATAATGTGCATAAAACATGTAGATATCATCAATAAAGTAGCATGGAACATAAGAAATTATCGATACGTCGGAGACGTATCAGCATCCCCAAGCTTAGTTCTGCTCGTCCCGAGCAGGTAAAATGATAACAAAGATAATTTCTGAAGTGACATGCCATCATAATCTTGATCATACTATTTGTAAACATATGTAATGAATGCAGCGATCAAAAACAATGGTAATGACATGAGTAAACAAATGAATCATAAAGCAAAGACTTTTCATGAATAGTACTTTCAAGACAAGCATCAATAAGTCTTGCATAAGAGTTAACTCATAAAGCAATAAATCAAAGTAAAGGTGTTGAAGCAACACAAAGGAAGATTAAGTTTCAGCGGTTGCTTTCAACTTATAACATGTATATCTCATGGATATTGTCAACATAAAGTAGTATAACAAGTGCAATATGCAAGTATGTAGGAATCAATGCATAGTTCACACAAGTGTTTGCTTCTTAAGGTGGAAGGAGATAGGTAAACTGACTCAACAATAAAAGTAAAAGAATGGTCCTTCAAAGAGGAAAGCATCGATTGCTGTATTTGTGCTAGAGCTTTTATTTTGAAAACATGAAACAATTTTGTCAACGGTAGTAATAGAGCATATGAGTTATGTAAATTATATCTTACAAGTTGCAAGCCTCATGCATAGTATACTAATAGTGCCCGCACCTTGTCCTACTTAGCTTGGACTACCGGATCTTTGCAATGCCATGTTTCAACCAAGTGTCACAAAGGGGTACCTCCATGCCGCCTGTACAAAGGTCTAAGGAGAAAGCTCGCATTTTGGATTTCTCGCTTTTGATTATTCTCAACTTAGACATCCATACCGGGACAACATGGACAACAGATAATGGACTCCTCTTAAATGCATAAGCATGTAGCAACAATTATTATTCTCATATGAGATTGAGGATATATGTCCAAAACTGAAACTTCAACCATGATTCATGGCTTTAGTTAGCGGCCCAATGTTCTTCTCTAACAATTTTGCATGCTCCAACCACTAAGGTGATAGATCCTTCAGACAAGACGGACATGCATAGCAACTCACATGATATTCAACAATAGTTGATGGCGTTCCCCAGAAGCATGGTTATCGCACAACAAGCAACTTAATAAAAGATAAAGTGCATAAGTACATATTCAATACTACGATAGTTTTTAAGGCTATTTTGTCCCATGAGCTATATATTGCAAAGGTGAATGATGGAATTTTAAAGGTAGCACTCAAGCAATTTACTTTGGAATGGCGGAGAAATACCATGTAGTAGGTAGGTATGGTGGACACAAATGGCATAGTGGTTGGCTCAAGGATTTTGGATGCATGAGAAGTATTCCCTCTCGATACAAGGTTTAGGCTAGCAAGGTTATTTGAAGCAAACTCAAGGATGAACAGGTGCAGCAAAACTTACATAAAAGACATATTGTAAACATTATAAGACTCTACACCGTCTTCCTTGTTGTTCAAAACTCAATACTAGATATTATCTAGACCTTAGAGAGACCAAATATGCAAATCAAATTTTAGCAAGCTCTATGTATTTCTTCATTAATGGGTGCAAAGCATATGATGCAAGAGCTTAAACATGAGCACAAAAATTGCCAAGTATCACATTATCCAAGACATTTTAGAATTACTACATGTAGCATTTTCCAATTCCAACCATATAACAATTTAACGAAGAAGAAACTTCGCCATGAACATTATGAGTAAAGCCTAAGGACATATTTGTCCATATGCAACAGCGGAGCGTGTCTCTCTCCCACAAAGTGAATGCTAGGATCCATTTTATTCAAACAAAAACAAAAACAAAAACAAACCGACGCTCCAAGTAAAGAACACAAGATGTGATTGAATAAAAATATAGTTTCAGGGGAGGAACCTGATGATGTTGTCGATGAAGAAGGGGATGCCTTGGGCATCCCCAAGCTTAGACGCTTGAGTCTTCTTAAAATATGCAGGGGTGAACCACGGGGGCATCCCCAAGCTTAGAGCTTTCACTCCTCTTGATCATAGTATATCATACTCCTCTCTTGACCCTTGAAAACTTCCTTCACACCAAACTTCAAGCAAACTCATTAGAGGGTTAGTGCACAATTAATAATTCACATGTTCAGAGGTGGCACAATCATTCTTTACACTTCTGGACATTGCATAAAGCTACTGGACATTAATGGATCAAATAAATGAATCCAACATAGCAAAAGAGGCAATGCGAAATAAAAGGCAGAATCTGTCAAAAACAGAACAGTCCGTAAAGACGAATTTAAAGCTGGCACCAGACTTGCTCAAATGGAAAAACTCAAAACTAATGAAAGTTGCGTACATATCTGAGGATCACGCTCGTAAATTGGCAGATTTTTTCGAATTTTCTACAGAGGCCTGTGCCCAGATTCGTGACAGACAGCAATGCTGTTTCTGCGCAGCGATCCCAAATATAACATCAACTTTGACATAGAAACTTTACTTGGCACAAAAACATGATAAGGAGAGGTTGCTACAGTAGTAAACAACTTCCAAGACTCAAATATAAAACAAAGTACTGTAGTAAAAAAACACATGGGTTATCTCCCAAGAAGTTCTTTCTTTATAGCCATTAAGATGGGCTCAGCAGTTTTAATGATGCACTCGCAAGAAATAGAAGTTGAAGCAAAAGAGAGCATCAAGAGGCAAATTCAAAACACATTTAAGTCTAACATGCTTCCTATGCATAGGAATCTTGTAAATAAACAAGTTCATGAAGAGCAAAGTAACAAGCATAGGAAGATAAAACAAGTGTAGCTTCAAAAATTTCAGCACATAGAGAGGCATTTTAGTAACATGAAAATTTTTACAACCATATTTTCCTCTCTCATAATAACTTTCAGTAGCAACATGAGCAAACTCAACAATATAACTATCACATAAAGCATTCTTATCATGAGTCTCATGCATAAAATAATTACTACTCCCAACATAAGCATAGTCAATTTTATTAGTTGTAGTGGGAGCAAATTCAACAAAGTAGCTATCAAATATAGGAGGTATATTGTAATCATAATCAAATTTATCCTCCATAACAGGTGGTAACAAAAGACTACTATCATTATAATCATCATAAATGGGAGGCAAAGTATCATCAAAGTAAATTTTCTCCTCAATGCTTGGGGGACTAAAAATATCATGCTCATCAAAACCAGCTTCCCCAAGCTTAGAATTTTCCATAGCATTAGCAACAATAGTGTTCAAAGCATTCATATTAATATGTTCCATGGGTTTTTTAATTTTCGCATCAAACCATCCATGTCTTAAATCAGGAAATAGAATAAAAAGGTCATTGTTGTCCATTATGCCTAACTAGTGTAAACAAGAAACCAAATGTCGCAATTGCAGAGTCTAAAGGAAATAGCTTCGAGCACACACACAATGGCGCCAGAAAAGTACTGTTACCTGGAACCGAAGTGTGAGTACCTTTTACCTTTCCTCCCCGGCAACGGCGCCAGAAAAGTGCTTGATGTCTACGGGTGCTTCTATTCTTGTAGACAGTGTTGGGCCTCCAAGAGCAGAGGTTTGTAGAACAGCAGCAAGTTTCCCTTAAGTGGATTACCCAAGGTTTATCGAACTCAGGGAGGAAGAGGTCAAAGATATCCCTCTCATGCAACCCTGCAACCACAAAGCAAGAAGTCTCTTGTGTCCCCAACACACCTAATAGGTGTACTAGTTCGGCGAAGAGATAGTGAAATACAAGTGGTATGAATGAATATGAGCAGTAGTACGGCGCCAGAAAATAGCTTACTGGCGTGCAGTTGATGGTAGTAATATTGTAGGAAGTAAACAAGCAGTAGTAACGCAGCAGTAGTAACAGTAAAACAGTAAACAAGCAGCGATAGCAGTATTTAGGAACAAGGCCTAGGGAATAGACTTTCACTAGTGGACACTCTCAACATTGATCACATAACAGAATAGATAAATGCATACTCTACACTCTCTTGTTGGATGATGAACACATTGCGTAGGATTACACGAACCCTCAATGCCGGAGTTAACAAGCTCCACAATTCAATGTTCATATTTAAATAACCTTAGAGTGTAAGATAGATCAATACGACTAAACCAAGTACTAACGTAGCATGCACACTGTCACCTTCATGCTTATGTAGGAGGAATAATACACATCAATACTATCATAGCAATAGTTAACTTCGCAATCTACAAGAGATCATGATCATAGCATAAACCAAGTACTAACACGGATGCACACACTGTCACCATTACATCGTGCAGGAGGAATAAAACTACTTTAATAACATTGCTAGAGTAGCACATAGATAAATTGTGATACAAAACACATTGCAATCATAAAGAGATATAAATAAGCACTTCACTATGCCATTCATAACAGTGAATAAGTATTCTGTGAAATATAGCCTAAGAGACCCACACGGTGCACACACTGTCACCTTTACACACGTGGGACAAGGAGTCTCCGGAGATCACATAAGTAAAACTCACTTGACTAGCATAATGACATCTAGATTACAAGCATCATCATATGAATCTCAATCATGTAAGGCAGCTCATGAGATTATTGTATTGAAGTACATAGGAGAGAGATGAACCACATAGCTACCGGTACAGCCCCGAGCCTCGATGGAGAACTACTCCCTCTTCATGGGAGCAGCAGCGTTGATGAAGATGGCGGTGGAGATGGCAGCGGTGTCGATGGAGAAGCCTTCCGGGGGCACTTCCCCGCTCCGGCAGGGTGCCGGAACAGACTCTGTCCCCAGATCTTGGCTTCGCGATGGCGGCGGCTCTGGAAGGTTTCGCGTACCGTGGCTTCCTCCGTCGGGGTTTTAGGTCAGGGACCTTTAAATAGGCGAAGAGGCGGAGTCGGAGGGGCGACGACACCATAGGGTGGCGCGGGCCCAGCCCTGGCCGCGCCACCCTATCATCTGGGGCCCACAGGGCCCCCCTCTGGCGGCTCTCGGGTGTTCTGGATGCTTCCGGGCAAAATAGGAACCTGGGCGTTGATTTCGTCCAATTCCGAGAATATTTCGTTACTAGGATTTCTGAAACCAAAAACAGCAGAAAACAGGAACTGGCACTTCGGCATCTTGTTAATAGGTTAGTTCCAGAAAATGCGTAAATACGACATATAATGTGCATAAAACATGTAGATATCATCAATAAAGTAGCATGGAACATAAGAAATTATCGATACGTCGGAGACGTATCAGCATCCGGGCAGATGACAGCGCGTGGGTGCATTACCTCATACTGCCTCTGTCCTAGAAAGAGCGTACGTGTGGGTTTTCAAGGCATATTAAGGATTTTATTATTACATTGGGAAACTGTCATCGACCATCACTTTCCTCTTCAACTTTTCCACCTCCAATGATCTAAATGCATGTAGTAAATAAGAAAACCATATTATGCTAAATACTACTACCTCCATCCCAAAGCGTAAGGCTTATATTATTTTTAGAAGCTCAAACTATGTCAAGGTAAACTAAGATTTTACCAAAAATCATTATCATGCAAAATACAAAATTAATATCAATACATAGACAACGATTTTTTTTGGTATGGTATCTACAAAATATTATATTAGTTGATAGATTGTTCTAAATTTTCGTCAACCTTTACTTGCTTTGACTCTTAAAAAAAGACTTAAGCTTTGTGATGGAGGTAGTACGTACTAGTCGTGAAGAAACTATATCCCTCGTGATGAGAAAGAAATATTTTTTACTACCACTCTTTTGTGGACAAATTTTGAAGTGCATTGCAAAACGAGAAGTACACTCTTTTATGGACAAATTTTAACTCTACACCCATTATTTCAGGATGGAGGGAGTATAACCCAACTTGTTTTTTTCTTCTGGGCACTACACTGCTTTTTCCCTGTGCAATGCTTGGTTCTACCCTTTTTCTCAATGTAATGGTCACTTTAAGTCATTTTTTCCCACACACATTTATTTTGTACTTCTCTACAGTGTTGACCGTGCTACTACTATTTGTGTTAGTGCGCCAAAAACAAAATGTTATTTTTTAAGTGCCAAATTAATCTAGGGCGTTGGTTGTGAATCGGTGAACAAAAAAGAGATAGCCCAAAAGAGGAACACACCAAGGTACAAAAACTAGCATATATGCATGTTTCTATGTACATATATATGACCCTGGGTTTGTAGATAAAAAAACATTCATATATGCGCTTACTATTAATATACATAAGTTTATGCTGATTCTCTTGGTTTAGGTATATATATGGTTAGGCATCACTACTAATTCAGAAAAAAACAAAAATGTAACTCTTCAAGTGAAGTCATTTTAAGTGACCTAACAACTAAAATTCATATATAGGATTTGTATAGGAATTATGTAGGATTTAGATCACATGTGAATTTTCCCCACACTAGTTGTTTGATTCATAGGAACATATCCTATAGGAATCTTGCAGTGCAAATCCTATAAGAATAAAACATTAGGTCATACCTCATGGAAAATTTCCTTTGGCACAATCAAACACAACTCATCTTCCTATATGATTCAACTAGCCATTAAATCTCAATCCTATGTTTTCCATATTTCTATGGTTTTCCCATCCTATGAATCAAAGGAGCCTTAGGGCTTATATCTTTTTTTAGAAAGGCAAACTATGTTAAGATTGGCCAAGTTTTACGAAAAACCTTTAACATGCAAAATACAAAGTTGAGTCATTTCGTTTGAATCGGAGGGAGTACATTTGACGTTATGGTACTATTTGACAGCTGCTTGGCACTGTATTTTTTTTCGAACCAAACTTCCCCCTTCATGAAGCTTTTATTTTAGCTTCAGTGACTTGATACATCCATATATCTAGACAAAGTTGAGTCAATTCATTTGAATCAGAGGGAGTACATTTGACTATATGGGTATTGTTTGACAACTGCTTGGCACTGTCTTCTTTTTTGAACCAAACTGCCCCCTTCACGAAGCTTTTATTTTGGGATAGAGCTTCACTGACTTGATACTTCCAAGTTTCACAGTGACTTGGTGCCACCATCCACCATCCATCTCAGATCCAATGTATGCGATCGACTTAGAATTTAAACTAAATAATTATTATAATTGCTCAGAAATATTTCAAGAACTTCCAGTTAATCGTGCATATTTCGATTTATATTTTGGTGAAGTTTCATTCGATTTGAATCAAAGGTTTGTGAGCAAATATATACTCCCTCCGGTTCATATTAATTGACTCTAATATGGATGTACTAGACACATTTTAGTTCTAGATACATCCATATTGAAGTCAATTAATATGAATCAGAGGGAGTATTTAGTTTAAACTAGTGCTCGTATACGTAAAAAGCTCTTTAATCACAAGCTAATCGTCCGAGTGGGATGAAATATTCACAGATTTTAGAACAAGGCATCTACATTTTACTGGATTTTTTTCATAATTTTTGTTTTTAGGTTCGAAATAAGAGATTAGTTTGGAACGTTGGATCTCAAATGGTTGGTAGATGGTGGCACCAAGTCACAATGAGATTTGGAGACTTCAAGTCACTGCAGCTCTGTCCTTTTATTTTGACAAACTGCAGAGCCGCTGGTGCATCTATGCTTGCGTACGGCCGACGCCGATTCTTAGCAAGGAAGTTCTTCCTATAAGTAGTAGTATCCATACTCCACTCCAAGGCATGTATAAAAAAAAGAACCCATCCCGTTCTCGTTTTCCCGATCACTCTTCTCTGAAGATGGAGGAGGCCCTCTTCTTGTGCCCCCTCTGCCTGCTGCCCTTCAAACCCCCCATATCCAAGGTCGCTCCCTTCCGATTTCATTCTTAGGTTCACCTGTGAGAAATGTCAATGACAACTGATGCCACGTACGTTGTTCCGTGCAGTGCAAGGGCGGTCATATGGGCTGTCGGCGCTGCGTCGGCGAGCTTGCGCCGAACCCGTGCAAGAAGTGCGAGCAGCCGGCGTGGTTGCCGCCGTCGAATCGATCTGGGCCAAGATTGCCGCCGTCGAATCGATCTGGGGCAATGGTCAAGTGCGTCGGCTGCCAGAGCTTGGTCGCCTCCACGGAGTCCTACAAGCACTATATCGCGTGCCCGCATGGTCCGTGCGGCTGCACAGAGGCCATCAATACCGGCTGCAGCTTCACCGGCCCGCCGCGGGAGCTCCTGGTACACCTCCAAGCATCCCACTCCATCCCAGTGTTTACGTTCCAGTATGGCATACCCGCCTGGTGCATAGTTCGTGTTCCGGTACAACCGCGGGGACACCTGTTCATCGGCAGTGGGGAAGAAGACGGTAGCGTGTTCGCCATCACCGTTGGAGCGCTCGGCCCGACCACCATTGTGTCCTGTGTGTGCATCAGGTCGGCCGCGTGCTTGTTTCCGATGTACAAGGCGCAGCTGTTGGTGATTGGTCCGCCGGCGCCGGCGACGGCTGGGACCAGTGACCTCTCGACGGACACCTTGATGGCGGTAATCGAGCCGACGAGCTCCCCGACGCCTAGCTCGATCATGTTGCAGCAGCTCACTTCTTTCCTGGCGGTGCCGCCCCGTTACGCGAAGCAGAATGGAGGGCAGCGTGTGTTGCCTATCTGCGTTTGCATCAACAAGAAGGTTATACAATAATCTTCGTTTAGTCATACTGCAATGTAGTTACTCGAAGATCGGAGGGAGTAGTTTAGTTCGAAGTAGGGTTCGTTCGGATGTATTTTGGACTTGTATAGTAGTACTACTACTCCAGAACTATTAGCTAGCTAGTTGGAGTGCTAGAATGCAGCTCGGAGTATTATAGTATTTTGGCAGTACTACTAGTTATGTATGTGACTGCAAATTCAAACTAAAATGGAGTATTTCTTGCTAATGTTGTTCTTTTGGAGTCATCATTTTTTTCTGAACGTGTTAACTATGCTATTGTCTAAGGATTCGTTTAGATTTCTTTGGTTGAATTCATATTTCGTCTCTTCCTAATTTGGCAAAACTGCACTGTCATGGGCATTCTTACAAGGTCGCTGAAGTTTCAAAGTTTCTTAATGTATATTGCGTAGGGTGTACCCCCTTAACATGGATCTGTTGCATTTTTGGGTTGTATTTTTTTTGGCAATTTTCAGGACCATAAAATAGCACGCCTTCAGTTGAAATTTGAATTAGTGGCCGATACTAGCATGGAGTAGTGAAGTTTTTTTGTACTCCCTCGGTCCCACCAAAAGTGTCTCACCTTTGTTAAAATTTAGATGGATAGATGTATTTTTTTTACAAAGTTGAGACAACTTTGGTGGGACGGAGCCACGGAGTCGTAGTTGATGGCGAGAAGGTTGATGCCTTGCTAGGTTGGTGTACGTTGCAAAAAGAACAAGGTTGGTGTGTATTTGTTTTATTTGTTCACCATAATACTGACATGGCCATCGATTTGATTAGACAACACAAGCCTGGGATGTTTCACTTATTTATTGTAGGAAGCACGATTAATGTTCTGTAATGATGGGGCTACTCCTATAGTCCGTCTGCTCGGCTCCTACTCGGGTGTCGGGTCACAGTCACACTCTCCTCTTTTTTTGAACACATTCACACTCTCCTCTTTTTTTGAACACATTCACACTCTCCTCTTTTTTTGAACACATTCACACTCTCCTCGAAACTGCAGTAGGCAGTATATGCATAAGAGGAGGAGCGTCTCGGTTCACCTCCGTCGTCTATCCCCACTCCGCCCATCTTCCATAGCACGCGCCTGCGTCTCCGCCATGGCGCTTTCGCATCCTATCCAGCAGTGCCCAGTTTGAGAGCCTCTGTTCTCCAACTCAAACCCCCACCTGCCGCCATTGATCGCCATCTCTCTCCCAAAGTTCGAATCAGTAGATCTCCCAAGAAAATACCAACCCCATTGTACCACCTGCCTCATTGCGATGGCGAAATCGAGCAGGGTCTGTGGATCTGGGCTGTTTCACAAGGTGTTTACGGAAGGCCCCCTTGAAGTGCTCATCAGCCAGTGCGACGCCATCACCGCCGCGTCCCTAGTCGGTTCCTCCAAAAGTATTCTTCAGTCAGCCAAATACAGTGCCACTCTGCCTGCTTCTCAGCCGTTTGGCCTTCCGTGTGTTCTCTGTTGTGACCCGGCGGATAAACCATGGGCGGTGTTCAAGGAGGATTTGCCGGTGCACAGCAAGTGCAAACTACTGCCGCTGGACAGGTTCTCCTATGATGGCCTAATGCCACACGGTAAGGATGAGGAGCGGGCAGGCGCCAATGGAGATTGGATCGCCATGGTTGGCCCCGAAGGCAAGTGGAACCTCCTCAATGTCTACACTCATCGCAAGATTAAGCTTCCATCTTTGAGGAACAAGTTGGAAACCACACACAATCCACTTATATTCGAGTATCAGCGTTCTGCTATTCAACTGCAGAAGATAGCTATTTGCCAAGTTCCTACAGCTGCTAGGGGGTATCAAGATTTCTCCCTTGTCGCAATCTTCGACTTTGCAATTGCCTACCTCCATGGCGAATATCCTCGTACATGGATATTTCTTGAAAACCAGTTTCAGTACGGCGCCATATACTGCGATGCAATTATACATAACGGACTTGTGTTCGCCGTTACTGAGCTTGGAAATGTTTATGCATGGGATCCTAATCAATTTGGTAACATTTCCTCCCTATCTTTTTTATATACGTAACTTATATAGTATTTCACCTCTTATTTGTTGAACTGTCTTGGCATCTTTTGGCTTAAAGGAATTCCATAGGCGCACACCATAACCCTCTTGTGGTATGGACATATATAGAATTTAACATCTATAGGAATTTTAGTATGGTCTAATGTGCATGTTGTTCCTTAGGAAAAAGGCCCCCTAGTAATTAAGTTTCTTTATTATTACTCCCTAGAAAATTTAAGGTAGAGTAGAAATAGAATCAATAAAGGTGCCATGCAATATTGATAAAGACTTTCATTTGTTTATATTCCCCCGGTTCTAGAGAATAAGGAGTACTATATTCAAACCATCTAAAATTTGGACCAATATTTTCGGGAACATGTTTTAAATCCATATGAAGTTTTACCAAGATGTTCGAAATATATTTCAAACCATCTTATGTTCGACCATGATTTTATAAAGTACTAGTATTGGCATCCCAATATCAAATCAATATCACTAGTAGATAAATCATGAAATATATTTTCATGTGACGTGTTCTTTCCTTTTTCAAGGTCCTATAGTGCTCCCTGCTCCATTCATTCCGTGGACGGCTGGATTTGATGGCGATGATGATTTTGACTCTAATAGTCGTACGTGGTGGCTGGCAAGATCTCAAGATCGTTCTAGACTTCTCCTGGTCTATGCACGTGGCGTAATGGATTTTGACGCTGACGGTGCTCCAACTCATTATGATAGTACCCCTTCTGTCCATTGCGGTCGCGCTGTTCACAGCTATTCGGGGTATACCTGCATTGTATTCTCGAATGACACTAGTCGGTTACTTCCAGCCAACCCGTGGGAAAGGGTTACTAATCTTGGAGACTATTCTATGTTCCTTGGGTTGAACTATCCGATTTTCATGCCAGTGGGTGGTGCAACATTTCCCCCAGGATATTTGACAAGAAGAAACTGCATCTACACCACGCCTCAGGCCATTGGCTCTCACTTTGACACATCACATCAAGAAATTTTCCGCTTCAGTCTAAATGGCGAAGACCACCAAAGCATATCTTTCTCAAGCAGCGGTCCAGGGGCCAACTGGCATACGGGGTTTTGGTTCATCCCAAGCTACACCAACGCGCTGGACTGGAACAAAGACAATCAGAGTTAGGGATATTTATGTAATAGTAGGATCATACTACTAGCTAGCTCAGTTGGTCTTGACTCCTATTTAACTATTTATAGCTAATGTACTTAGGTGATAAATTTATGCTATTTGCATGAACCCAGGCGCTTCTTTTAATTTGATCAAATACGGTCTATACACATGCATGGTTGTTTGGCTGTTTCAGTGTCCCTAGAGGCATACATATATACTGTTA
Source organism: Lolium multiflorum (assembly GCA_030979885.1). NCBI lineage: Eukaryota > Viridiplantae > Streptophyta > Magnoliopsida > Poales > Poaceae > Lolium > Lolium multiflorum. The sequence goes on from CM061750.1 coordinate 161,512,962, forward strand.
TTTAGCAATCTTTATTACAGTACAAAGGTCTTAACCTCATGGTTCACAGAAAGTATAAACGTAGATCAACCATCTAAACATAGAAGACATTCTAGTGTATGATTCTTACATATACACATCAACATCCTATCAGAAAATCTTAATGTGAATTGTACTGGCTGTACAAACCCGTGCATCATTCTCTAGCCGGTTGCACCCAAAAACCAAATCGTGGTACTTCATAGTTGACTGTATGTAGGACAACATACAGATCCAATGCGAAGCCATGGGTATCACCTGCATGACAGAACCATATTTCACATGGTTGGAGGTACTCCATATGGCATTTAAAATCATTCCTTGTCCTTCATATGGCCCTAAAAATAGTACAGTTGGATTTGTGGGTTTTAATTTTTTATTAACACACTCAATTGATTGCCCAAACATTGATTAATAATATTATTAAGGGGTGTGATGTTGAAAGCCATAAGAACAATGTGCCAAACAATCTTTGCTAGCGGACGGTAAATGTATACCCATCAGAAATAATCAGCAGACGTGCATGTTTCTTTGGTCAGAATAACTGCTGCACCATCTTAAAAGTAAATGGCATGACCATTTATTTGATTTGATAGCGTGCAGCTAGATGGCGTACATTACTATCTCTACTTCCTTGGGTCGCCCAAATCTGGAGTACTAAAAGCAAATCCTGGTGATTCATTTGACAAGACAACACAGATGCGTCCAAATTTCTCCGTCCATATTATTATAGTAATATACGAAATCTGGAGTGCGTTGCCTCGTTGCCTTCCAAGAGAAGCTGCATTCCTTGCCAAAAAAGAGAGAGAGGCTGTATTTATAACTACCTCACCGGCCGCCACTAGTACAAACCATCACTCCCTCTCCACCTCCACCTCCATCTCTTCCCTAGTAGCTCCACCTCCATATCGGCGACGGACCACAATCGCGCGGCTTCGACTTCCTCTTCGACGGCGGCGGCGACAGAGGCGTGAGGCACCTTCTCCGCGGCGCATCACTCATCCTCGTCCCGCGGCAACAATGGCTGTATGTGAAATCACCATACCCTTTTGTATGGTAGAGATGATGATGTGCGGATAAAATTTTATTGGCGGTTGCTCATCCTTGTTTGAATATTTGGTGTAGATTCACATCTAGGGCAGGGTGTCAAGCGGGGTGGGTAGCGGGCTAGCTAGTTTCAGTGCGAGTGCTTTAAATCTGCTCTAATCTCAACCACTATTTGCTCTAATTTTCTGCTTTGCGGGACGATTCGCGGACGCCGCTTGCAACCCTAATCTAGGGTATTGATCCTAGTTTAGTAGACTACTAGGATTTACATGCCAATTTGTTTTTAGACTAATCCGGATATTTGTCAATACTACTAGAGTACGTACTTCTTCCGTTCGTATTTAATTGACTCTAGTTGAAAGCATCGGCAGTTCATTTTCTTCTCTCCCTCGCGTCGACTAATTAAAACCGAACAGAGGGAGTATTAGGAATCCTTGTGCATCCGTACTACCAGTAAGGTATTGCGTTGTTGCAGAGGCTCAGTGTAATCAATATCTTTCGATATTAATATACGGAGTACTCACTTTATCAGAAAATAAATTAGTAATCCATGTTCAAACTTGCTAGTTTGATCGACGTTTGATGATGATTTGTGAGGCCATGTATGGGCCTAGTTTGTTTCCTTTGCTTGGTGGTCAGTAGGCTGATGATTTTTTTTTGCTTGGTCGATCTGTGGTCGTTCCATGGCCACTGCTGATTAATCATTACTAGAATCAACAATTTTTTGCTTGTCTGGTGATTGGAATTGTATGCGCTCTTCTGAAGAGCACCATCGCACGATGATTAGTCTTAATGGAGATGCAGATGTCGATCAAGAGGGAGAAACATATCTTGATCATGCATTTCTCACGAGATTACTTGGTGATTGGAAGTAGAATCCACAATTTGTTGTGCAAACTTCTCAACATATGCATATATTCGTTGAATTGGCTTTATGTGATCAATATTACTTCTTATTGCAGATGGATGGAGGGGAAAGAGCGAAAAAACCGATACTTAGTGAAATGACTTCTCATTCTGTGACTTCTGATATCCTAGATGACAAGGTAAATATATAGAACGATGATTCGTAGGTGATGAAAGCAGAATCCACAATTTGCCGTGCAAACTTCTCAACATATGCATTTATTTGATTAATTAGTTTTATGTGATCAATAGTATTACTTATTCCAGATGGACGTAGGGGAAGGAACGAAAAAGCGGATGCTATGTGAAATGACTTCTAAATCTGTGTGTTCTGATATCCCAGATGACAAGGTAAACATATGGACCGACGCTTGTTTTGCTGCTGCCCCCGTTAGATGGCTAGATGCTCTGGTCTAATTTCTGTTCATGTGCTTATTATTGCAGAAACATAGAGTTGAAGAAAACTCTATATTGTCTGATGACAAAGGTGAAATGGCATGCCAGTCTTTTAAACCTCCGACGCCACCTTGTTTACTGTCTATGGAGACTGATGCAGCTGGACCTGGTACTGATGAGCCTATACGTGGCATCATCGTGCCACATGAAGAAGGTTGTGGATTGGGTTTACCCCCTGCTGAAGAAACTGGTGGTGCAGCTGGAGCTGCTAGTGTAGAGCCTCTAGTGAACGGTGTCGTGCCACGGGAATTCTCTGAACTAGAGCAAGACGGTTTACCTATTGTCAAGACCGATGTAACTGGTGCTGATGCTGGAGTTGCTACTGATGATCCTGCACCCGAAGTTGCCACGCCACCCGAAGGAGGTTTTGTATTGGTAGAACCCGTCATGACTATGCCCACAGTACTGACTGGTGGTGGACCTGGAGCTGGTAGGGTAGAGCCTCTAGCGAAAGGTGTCGTGCCACGAGAATCCTCTGAAGTGGATATTGGTGGTTTACCCTCTGTAGATACTGGTGGTCTACCTGGAGCTGGTATTGTAGAGATTTCAGCAAACAGTGCTGTCCCACCCAACTCCTATGAACTGGAGCATGTACCTGATGTGCCTTCTGTAGAACCTGATGCACCTGTAAGTAGTGGTGATGATTCCGCTGAATCTGATCAAGAAGGATCTGCATCTCGAGGACAAGATGTCAGCTGTCATTCACCTGAACCCGAGCTGAAGTCAGCAACGGTAGCTTATATGGCACGGACTGTCCTTCAAGCTCTAAAGATCCAGTTGGGTGGTTCACAGGACCAGCTACTCCAAGCCATTGTCACTACAAAAGACCAGCCAGCATGCTTCGTTATCTCCTGCATACTGTTTGACAAGCTGAAGCACTGCAACTGGCGCATTGTTCAATCCCATCAGCATGGAGAGAGGAGCTATGTTTATGTCAAGATGATTCATGCTGATTTGGTAAGGTTCCATGATAAGATGTATGGGTGGGGTGAGGCAAGAGCCACATTTTGCAGCATTCACACAGTCTTCGCTCTTGAGCCAGACCCCATGGATGCTTACCCAGTGGTGCAGCTGTCCTGACTTGATATATGTTTTATGATCAGTATGCTGCTGTCGTGGAACTGTGATGTGGAGCTACCTTTCTTATGGTTTCTAGGCTTTTGGTTTCAACATGTATTATGGAGCTTACCTTAGGACTTTCGCATGCGTTTGGCTGTTGACCTGTAATGTTTGTGGTTGGTTGTCTAATCTACTTGGCACAATCACATTGCAAAGGCAAATGTTCCTTTTCTCTTTAATTGTTATTATGACTTATGTGTTATAACCAGGCAAGAATATGCAATCTTGGTTCTCTGACCGATATATATGTACATACAACTTTTGTTCACATAATAACACTTACACGGGAAAAGAGTAGCTTTCTCTGTTGGACAAACACCAAACCACAAAAGGGTAACAACACAATATCCAAACTAGGTACGGCACCTGTTGAGCATACATGACTTTTGTCGTAAAATCACGTTAACCAACACTAGCAGCATCTTGTTCTTTGCAAGGTGCTATGCTTATCAGTCTAATCCCAATACACAACCTACTTCAGGTGGCACGATGATGTCAGGTGCAGGTTCACCAGTACCAACTCTCTTGCATCAGTCTCCATTGAAGGTACGCCACTGCTGCAGTAGACACCATTAGCAATGCAACCTGAAGGTGTTCTTATCCTCATATCAGGATCACATAATACAGGTGTCAAGCTTCATGCACTAGCCAACACAATCAAAAGTCCGAACTAGGATCGCTAGGAAAAAAAACATGAAGATCCTTTTATCGAATCCCACGCTGAACATCTTTTTCACTAATTAGGTAAGCTCCTGCTGACAAACATATTACAGCAACTCCAGCAGTGGCTCTATATTTTGGCGCTGTGGGCTGATGCTGCGCATGGAGCCGGCAATAGCTTCACCGGAAGCTGCAAACTGTGGCGGCCAAATGCAGGGCTGAAACAGCGTATTTTCAGAGGCGCTATAATGCAGCGCCAAAAACAGAATATAATGAAAAATAGAGTGCAGTAAAACAGAAGATCAAATAAAGACTAGAAATAGACATAAAATAGGAGAAAATTAGCTTGATAGATACTCCGTAGTTCATATTTGTACAAAGTAGTGCGATAAAACTAAACTAAAACTCGACATCTGACGAGTCCGGTGTCGTGCCCGACACCGGATCCGACGAGAAGAGGTCAATCCAACGGGGGTCGTCCTCGCCAATGGTGGTCGGCCCGGCGAGCTGCGCTTCGATGAAGGCCCGCTTCGTCGCCTTCTCCGCCCTCCGTTGTGCGCGGTCCTCCTTCTTCGCAGCCCGCCTCGTAGCCTTCTCCGCCCTCCGTCTGCGGAAGTGCTCGTTCTCGGCGGCTACGTCCTCGGGGAAGCGGGCCGCCCACTCGCGCGCCGCGCGCTCGTCCCGCTCGGCAATGCGCAAACGGCGCTCCGTCTCGCGGCGGCGGCGCTGTTCCTCCTGTCTAACGATGTACGGCGGCGGCGCGAGATCCTCGGCCTGCTGGCGCGTCCACACGTCATGGAAATTCATCGACGATCGCGGGCGCCCGAGCCGCCACGCCACGGCGTCGTACGCGCGCGCGGCCTCGTGCGCGGTCTCGTAGGTGCCGAGGCCGATGCGCTCGCCGCCGTCACGTATCTCCGCGTAATACGTACCTTTGGGGCGCGCGCGGACGCCGCGGTACCCCGTGCCCGAGACGCGGCAGTACCGCGAGCTCGACGCGAGACGAGGCATGGCGGCGGCGGCGGAAGCGGAGCCGCGGCGGCGATATTAGGCGCAGATGGGCAAATTTCAGCAACCCGTGTCCATCTTTTTTTTTGGCAGGATTACGCCATGTACCACCTTCCAATTAGAAAATAGTACTGTTCAGCCTTCCCCTGTTGGGCCCAATATTTCACTTTGGGTTGCCAACGGCCATCTACATGGTAATTGCTCTCGGCCTACTTGCTCCGGCCGTCGAAGCCCAATAACTACAAATGGGCCTTTCTGCTCATGCAATTTCGGCCCTTTTCTAATGAAACACAGATCCTATGAATGGCAAAAGAAAAAAACGCGGAGATTCTACATAAAAGTTGTTTTTAGTTATTTTGAATTATTGGGTTCCAATTTTTGAAACTGCTCATGCCCAATATGAAAATCCTTGTTCGCTCCATACCCACATGGATAACGGTATTTTTAATAATTCATAAAGTGGATTTGAAATTTAAAACATATCCTAATAATTCCATGATTTAATCTATCAACTTGCAAGATCTTGGAGAGAAAAAGCTTGTATTAGTCTGCAGAATCCGCACCGTTTCAAAGGCGGCAGTGGATCAAAAGAAAAAAGGAAGTAGCCAGAAATTAGGGGTCAAAAATAACTCCAAGAAATGAAACTTTTATTGTTCGTAGAGGATGACATGCGGGACCCATGAGCCAGCAGCTTACTCAACGTTTCAAAGGCGGCATGAGATCGGAAGAAAAAGGCAAGTGACCAAATATCAGGTGCCAAAAATAATCCAAGAAATGAAACTTATTGTACATAGAGGATGACATGCGGGTCCCATTTTGCAGCAGCGGTTTCAGCGTTTCAAATGCGGTTTGAGATCAAAAGAAAAAGAAAGTAGCCAGAAATTAGGGGGTAAAAAACTCCAAAAAAAGAAAGTTGATTGTACATAGAGGATGACATGCGGGTCCCATGAGTCAGCAGCTTACTCAACGTTTCCAAGGCGGCAGGGGATCAAAAGAAAAAGGAAATAGCCAAAAATCAGAGGTGAAAAAAAAACCAAGAAAAGAAATTTTATAGTACATAGAGGATGACATGCGGGTCCCATGAGCCAGCAGGTTCCTCAACGTTTTCAAAGGCCGGTGGGGATCAAAAGAAAAAGGCAAATAGCCAGAAATTAGGGGTAAACAATAAATCCAACAAAGGAAAGGTTTATTGTTCATAGATGCTGACATGTGGGACCCATGAGCCAGCAGCGTCAAGGCAAGTGACCAAAAATCAGGGGTAAAAAAAATCCAAGAAAAGAAACTTTATTGTACATAGAGGATGACATGTGGGTCCCATGAGCCAGCACCTTACTCAACGTTTCAGAGGCGGCTTGAGATCGAAAGAAAAAGGAAAGTGACCGAATATCAGGAGCTAAAAATAATCCAAGAAAGGAAACTTTTATTGTACATAGAGATTGACATATGGGTCCCACTAATACAAGCTCTTTCGCTCGAAGATCTTGCAAGTTGATTGTACATAGAGGATGACATGCGGGCCCCATGTGTCAGCAGCTTACTCAATGTTTCCAAGGCGGCAGTGGATCAAAAGAAAAAGGAAATAGCCAAAATCAGAGGGTGAAAAATAAATCCAACAAAGGAGAGGTTTATTGTCCATGGAGGCTGACATCTGGGACCCACGAGCCAGCAGCGTCCTCTACGTTTAGAAGGCGACTGGGGATCGAAAGAAAAAAGGCAAATAGCCAGAAATTAGGGGTACAAAATAACTCCAAGAAAGGAAGTGTTTATTGTTCATAGAGGCTGACATGTGGGACCCATGAGCCAGCAAAGTCTTCAACGTTTCAAAGGCGGCAGGGGATCAAAAGAAAAAGGAAGTAGCCAGAAATTAGGGGTAAAAAATAACTCCAAGAAAGGAAACTTTTATTGTTCATAGAGGATGACATGCGGGACCCATGCTCCAGCAGCTTCCTCAACGTTTCAAAGGCGGCATGAGATCGAAAGAAAAAGGCAAGTGACCAAATATCAGGACCCGAAAATAATCGAAGAAAGAAATTTTATTGTACATAGATGATGACATGCGGGACCCATTTAGCAGCAGCGGTCTCAACGTTTCCAAGGCGGCACGGGATCAAAAGAAAAAGGAAGTAGCCAGAAATTAGGGTTCAAAAATAACTCCAAGAAAGGAAACTTTTATTGTTCGTAGAGGATGACATGCGGGACCCATGAGCCAGCAGCTTACTCAACGTTTCAAAGGCGGCATGAGATCGAAAGAAAAAGGCAAGTGACAAAATATCAGGAGACAAAGATAATCCAAGAAAAGAAAACTTTATTGTACATAGAGGATGACATGCGGGTCCCATTTAGCAGCAGCGGTCTCAACGTTTCAAATGCGGCTTGAGATCAAAAGAAAAAGAAAGTAGCCAGAAATTAGGGGGTAAAAAAACTCCAATAAAGGAAAGTTTTATCGATGAGCCAGCAGAGTCCTCAACGTTTCAAAGGCGGCAGGGGATCAAAAGAAAAAGGAAATAGCCGAAAATCAGAGGGTGAAAAAAAACCAAGAAAATGAACTTTTATAGTACATAGAGGATGACATGCGGGTCCCATGAGCCAGCAGGTTTTTCAACGTTTCAAACGTGGCATGAGATCGAAAGAAAAAGGCAAATGACCAAATATCAGGATCCAAAAATAATTCAAGAAAAGAAACTTGATTGTACATAGAGTATGACATGCGGGTCCCATTTAGCAGCAGCGGTATCACCGTTTGAGAGGCGGCAGGGGATCGAAAGAAAAAGGCAAGTGACCAAATATGAGGTGCCAAAAAAATCGAAGAAAAGAAAGTTTTATTGTACATAGAGGATGACATGCGGGTCCCATGAGCCAGCAGGTTTTTCAACGTTTCAAACGTGGCATGAGATCGAAAGAAAAAGGCAAGTGACCAAATATCAGGAGCCAAAAATAATTCAAGAAAAGAAACTTGATTGTACATAGAGGATGGCATGCGGGTCCCATTTAGCAGCAGCGGTATCACCGTTTGAGAGGCTGCACGGGATCAAAAGAAAAAGCCAAGTGACCAAATATCAGGAGCCAAAAATAATCTAAGAAAAGAAATTTTACTGTACATAGAGGATGACATGCGGGTCCCATTTTGCAGCAGCGGTCTCAACGTTTCCAAGGCGGCACAGGACCAAAAGAAAAATGAAGTAGCCAGAAATCAGGGGGTGAAAAAAATCCAAAAAAAGAACGATTTCAATTGGGCTGCATGTGGACATCTGGGCATTCGAACTATCCTGCTGGCCCTTTTGACTCGTACAATTTCAGCCCACTCCAAAACAGGATAGTTCGGATTTTTCTAAAAAAACAGGAAAGTCCTATGCTTCGCAAAAACAAAAAACAAGGAGATTCAGCATATAAATTTGTTTATGTAAAAATAAAGATTTAATTTATCCGTTGAAATAGCTCAGAGCGCAATACACTGTTTATTGTCTGCAAAATAATCAAGATATCACATGTTTCTTGTACGGGGAGGCTGACATCGTGGACCCATGAGCCAGCAGCGTCGTTTTAAAGGCGGCAGGGGATGGAAAGAAAAAATAAACCAAAAATCTGTTGGTAAAAAATCCAAGAAAAGAAACATTTTCGTTCTGAGAGGATGACATGCGGGACCCATGAGGCAGCAGCGTCCTCAGCGCTTATTGTTCATAGAGGCTGACATGTGGGACCCGTGAGCCAGCAGCGTCCTCAACGTTTTAAAGGCGGCAGGATATCGAAAGAAAAAATAAGCCAAAAATCATTTGGTAAACAATATCCAAGAAAAGAAACATTTACCGTTCTGAGAGGATGACATGCGGGACCCATGAGGCAGCAGCATCCTCAACGATTCCAAGGCGGCAGGGGATCAAAGAAAAAAAGGAAATATCCAGAAATTAATTAGGGGTTCAAAAAAATCCATCAAAGGAAACTTTTATTGTTCATAGAGGATGACTTGTGGGACCGACCTGCCAACAGCGTCCTCATCGTTTCAAAGGGGCAGGAGATCCAAAGAAAAAGGCAAATAGCCAGAAATTAGGGGTCAAAAATAACTCCAAGAAAGGAAACTTTTATTGTTCGTAGAGGATGACATGCGGGACCCATGAGCCAGCAGCTTACTCAACGTTTCAAAGGCGGCATGAGATCGAAAGAAAAAGGCAAGTGACAAAATATCAGGAGCAAAAGATAATCCAAGAAAAGAAACTTTATTGTACATAGAGGATGACATGTGGGTCCCATTTTGCAGCAGCGGTCTCAATGTTTGTAATGCGGCTTGAGATCAAAAGAAAAAGAAAGTAGCTAGTAATTAGGGGGTGAAAAAAATCCAAGAAAGGAAAGTTGATGGACATAGAGGATGACATGCGGGTCCCTTGAGCCAACAGCTTACTCAACGTTTCAAAGGGGGCAGGGGATCAAAAGAAAAAGGCAAGCCAAAAATCAGAGGGTGAAAAAAATCCAACAAAGGAAACTTTTATAGCACATAGAGGATGACATGCGGGTCCCATGAGCCAGCAGGTTCCTCAACGTTTCAAACGTGGCATGAGATCGAAAGAAAAAGGCAAGTGCCCAAATATGAGGTGCCAAAAAAACTCCAAGAAAAGAAAGTTGATTGCTCATAGAGGATGACATGCGGGTCCCATGAGCCAGCAGGTTCCTCAACGTTTCAAACGTGGCATGAGATCGAAAGAAAAAGGCAAGTGACCAAATATGAGGAGCCAAAAATAATTCAAGAAAAGAAAGTTTTATAGTACATAGAGGATGACATGCGGGTCCCATTTAGCAGCAGCGGTATCACCGTTTGAGAGGCGGCAGGGGATCAAAAGAAAAAAGAAATTGCCAAAAATCAGAGGGTGAAAAAAACCAGAAAATGAACTTTTATAGTACATAGAGGATGACATGCGGGTCCCAGTTAGCAGCAGCGGTATCACCGTTTGAGAGGCGGCAGGGGATCGAAAGAAAAAGTCAAGTGACCAAATATGAGGTGCCAAAAATAATCCAAAAAGAAAGTTTTATAGTACATAGAGGATGACATGCGGGTCCCATTTAGCAGCAGCGGTATCACCGTTTGAGAGGCAGCAGGGGATCGAAAGAAAAAGTCAAGTTACCAAATATGAGGTGCCAAAAATAATCCAAGAAAAGAAAGTTTTATAGTACATAGAGGATGACATGCGGGTCCCATTTAGCAGCAGCGGTATCACTGTTTGAGAGGCAGCAGGTGATCGAAAGAAAAAGTCAAGTGACCAAATATGAGGTGCCAAAAAAATCCAAGAAAAGAAAGTTTTATAGTACATAGAGGATGACATGCGGGTCCCATTTAGCAGCAGCGGTATCACCGTTTGAGAGGCGGCAGGGGATCGAAAGAAAAAGGTAAGTGACCAAATATGAGGTGCCAAAAATAATTCAAGAAAAGAAAGTTTTATAGTACATAGAGGATGACATGCGGGTCCCAGTTAGCAGCAGCGGTATCACGTTTGAGAGGCGGCAGGGGATCGAAAGAAAAAGGCAAGTGACCAAATTTGAGGTGCCAAAAAAAACTCCAAGAAAAGAAAGTTGATTGCACATAGAGGATGACATGCGGGTCCCATTTAGCAGCAGCGGTCTCAACGTTTCCAAGGTGGCAAGGGATCAAAAGAAAAAGGAAGTAGCCAGAAATCAGGGGGTCAAAAAATCCAAGAATAGAAAGAATTTTGGTTCATAGAGGATGACATGCGGGACCCATGATCCTGCATCGTAAACGGCTCGATCGGAGAACGTTGAACGAGATGGCGCGATCTAGAAAAAAACAATGCCAGAGAGGCTGCCATCTGGGCCCTACATCCCTCGGCGGTGCGGATTTGCGTTGACTCGGCCGGCGAACCCGAGATTTCGAGATGCACCACGTCCCGGGCCACCATACGCGACGTTTTGGCCGCTTTCGTCGGGCTAGGTGGCCTCAAAAACGAGAAAAAAAAGTTTTGACATGCACCACGGAGGGACCAAAAATCGTCGGCCATGGTACACCAGCAACCACGGCGCGACTTCAACTTCGTCGGCCATGGCAACTTTTCTTGTAGTGTATTATTTTTAGAAGCTCAAACTATGTCAAGGTAAACTAAGATTTTACCAAAAATCATTATCATGCAAAATACAAAATTAATATCAATACATAGACAACGATTTTTTTTGGTATGGTATCTACAAAATATTATATTAGTTGATAGATTGTTCTAAATTTTCGTCAACCTTTACTTGCTTTGACTCTTAAAAAAAGACTTAAGCTTTGTGATGGAGGTAGTACGTACTAGTCGTGAAGAAACTATATCCCTCGTGATGAGAAAGAAATATTTTTTACTACCACTCTTTTGTGGACAAATTTTGAAGTGCATTGCAAAACGAGAAGTACACTCTTTTATGGACAAATTTTAACTCTACACCCATTATTTCAGGATGGAGGGAGTATAACCCAACTTGTTTTTTTCTTCTGGGCACTACACTGCTTTTTCCCTGTGCAATGCTTGGTTCTACCCTTTTTCTCAATGTAATGGTCACTTTAAGTCATTTTTTCCCACACACATTTATTTTGTACTTCTCTACAGTGTTGACCGTGCTACTACTATTTGTGTTAGTGCGCCAAAAACAAAATGTTATTTTTTAAGTGCCAAATTAATCTAGGGCGTTGGTTGTGAATCGGTGAACAAAAAAGAGATAGCCCAAAAGAGGAACACACCAAGGTACAAAAACTAGCATATATGCATGTTTCTATGTACATATATATGACCCTGGGTTTGTAGATAAAAAACATTCATATATGCGCTTACTATTAATATACATAAGTTTATGCTGATTCTCTTGGTTTAGGTATATATATGGTTAGGCATCACTACTAATTCAGAAAAAAACAAAAATGTAACTCTTCAAGTGAAGTCATTTTAAGTGACCTAACAACTAAAATTCATATATAGGATTTGTATAGGAATTATGTAGGATTTAGATCACATGTGAATTTTCCCCACACTAGTTGTTTGATTCATAGGAACATATCCTATAGGAATCTTGCAGTGCAAATCCTATAAGAATAAAACATTAGGTCATACCTCATGGAAAATTTCCTTTGGCACAATCAAACACAACTCATCTTCCTATATGATTCAACTAGCCATTAAATCTCAATCCTATGTTTTCCATATTTCTATGGTTTTCCCATCCTATGAATCAAAGGAGCCTTAGGGCTTATATCTTTTTTTAGAAAGGCAAACTATGTTAAGATTGGCCAAGTTTTACGAAAAACCTTTAACATGCAAAATACAAAGTTGAGTCATTTCGTTTGAATCGGAGGGAGTACATTTGACGTTATGGTACTATTTGACAGCTGCTTGGCACTGTATTTTTTTCGAACCAAACTTCCCCCTTCATGAAGCTTTTATTTTAGCTTCAGTGACTTGATACATCCATATATCTAGACAAAGTTGAGTCAATTCATTTGAATCAGAGGGAGTACATTTGACTATATGGGTATTGTTTGACAACTGCTTGGCACTGTCTTCTTTTTTGAACCAAACTGCCCCCTTCACGAAGCTTTTATTTTGGGATAGAGCTTCACTGACTTGATACTTCCAAGTTTCACAGTGACTTGGTGCCACCATCCACCATCCATCTCAGATCCAATGTATGCGATCGACTTAGAATTTAAACTAAATAATTATTATAATTGCTCAGAAATATTTCAAGAACTTCCAGTTAATCGTGCATATTTCGATTTATATTTTGGTGAAGTTTCATTCGATTTGAATCAAAGGTTTGTGAGCAAATATATACTCCCTCCGGTTCATATTAATTGACTCTAATATGGATGTACTAGACACATTTTAGTTCTAGATACATCCATATTGAAGTCAATTAATATGAATCAGAGGGAGTATTTAGTTTAAACTAGTGCTCGTATACGTAAAAAGCTCTTTAATCACAAGCTAATCGTCCGAGTGGGATGAAATATTCACAGATTTTAGAACAAGGCATCTACATTTTACTGGATTTTTTTCATAATTTTTGTTTTTAGGTTCGAAATAAGAGATAGTTTGGAACGTTGGATCTCAAATGGTTGGTAGATGGTGGCACCAAGTCACAATGAGATTTGGAGACTTCAAGTCACTGCAGCTCTGTCCTTTTATTTTGACAAACTGCAGAGCCGCTGGTGCATCTATGCTTGCGTACGGCCGACGCCGATTCTTAGCAAGGAAGTTCTTCCTATAAGTAGTAGTATCCATACTCCACTCCAAGGCATGTATAAAAAAAAGAACCCATCCCGTTCTCGTTTTCCCGATCACTCTTCTCTGAAGATGGAGGAGGCCCTCTTCTTGTGCCCCCTCTGCCTGCTGCCCTTCAAACCCCCCATATCCAAGGTCGCTCCCTTCCGATTTCATTCTTAGGTTCACCTGTGAGAAATGTCAATGACAACTGATGCCACGTACGTTGTTCCGTGCAGTGCAAGGGCGGTCATATGGGCTGTCGGCGCTGCGTCGGCGAGCTTGCGCCGAACCCGTGCAAGAAGTGCGAGCAGCCGGCGTGGTTGCCGCCGTCGAATCGATCTGGGCCAAGATTGCCGCCGTCGAATCGATCTGGGGCAATGGTCAAGTGCGTCGGCTGCCAGAGCTTGGTCGCCTCCACGGAGTCCTACAAGCACTATATCGCGTGCCCGCATGGTCCGTGCGGCTGCACAGAGGCCGCGATCAAGATGGGTTTGAAGATATGTACATCAAGAAGTAGGTGAATCGGCCTTTATGCGCAGAGTTTGGGCTAGTTAGCCCGTGTATCTTAATATAGTAGGCTACGTAGAAGTTAGAGTTTATCTCGTGCACGGTTTGGTGCACGCCCACATTAGAAAGTCCGCTGGACTATAAATATGTACCTAGGGTTTATGGAATAAACAACAACCAACGTTCAACACAAACCAATCTCGGCGCATCGCCAACCCCTTCGTCTCGAGGGTTTCTCCGGTAAGCACCATGCTGCCTAGATCGCATCTTGCGATCTAGGCAGCACGAGCCTGCCTACGTTGTTCATGCGTTGCTCGTACTGAAGCCTTTTTGATGGCGAGCAACGTAGTTATCATAGATGTGTTAGGGTTAGCATTGTTCTTAGTATCATATGCTGTCGTAGTGCAACCCTTGCGCATCTAGCCGTCCTTGTACCTCATCATGGGTGCAGGGGCGGCACAAGTATAGGGGATCGCAACAGTCTTCGAGGGAAGTATTACCCAATTTATTGATTCGACACAAGGGAGACAAAGAATACTTGTAAGCCTTAACAGCGGAGTTGTCAATTCAGCTGCACCTGGAAACAGACTTGCTCGCAAGAGTTTATCAGTAGTAACAGTTTTATGGCAGTGGAAATAGTGAAATAACAGCAGCGGTGAAATAAAGACAGCAGTAGTGATTATAGTAAACAGCAGGATTAAAATACTGTAGGCACAGGGACGGATTTAACGGGCGTTGCATGGATGAGAGAAACTCATGTAACAATCAAAGCATGGGCATTTGCAGATAATAATAAAACGGTATCCAAGTACTAATCAATCAATAGGCATGTGTTCCATATTTAGTCGTACGTGCTCGCAATGAGAAACTTGCACAACATCTTTTGTCCTACCAGCCGGTGGCAGCCGGGCCTCTAGGGAAACTACTGGATATTAAGGTACTCCTTTTAATAGAGTACCGGAGCAAAGCATTAACACTCCGTGAACACATGTGATCCTCACATCACTACCATCCCCTCCGGTTGTCCCGATTTCTGTCACTTCGGGGCCATTGGTTCCGGACAGCGACATGTGTATACAACTTGCAGGTAAGATCATAAACAACGAATATCTTCATGAATCAATAACATGTTCAGATCTGAGATCATGGCACTCGGGCCCTAGTGACAAGCATTAAGCATAACAAGTTGCAACAATATCATAAAAGTGACATCTACGGATACTAGGCACTATGCCCTAACAATCTTATGACTATTACATGACCAATCTCATCCAATCCCTACCATCCCCTTCAGCCTACAGCGGGGGAATTACTCACACATGGATGGGGGAAACATTGCTGGTTGATGGAGAGGCGTTGGCGGTGATGGCGGTGAAGATCTCCTCCAATTCCCCGTCCCGGCGGAGTGCCAGAACGGAGACTTCTGGCTCCCGCGACGGAGTTTCGCGATGTGGCGGCTCTCTGGAGGGTTTCTGGCGATGTCGACTTCTCTCCGTGCGTTTTCAGGTCGAAACCAATAAGTAGTCCGAAGGGGGGCGTCGGAGGCCGGCCGAGGGGGCCACACCACATGGCCGCGCGGGCCCCCCCTGGGCCGCGCCGCCATGTGGTGTGGGGCCCTCGGGCCTCCACCTCCTTTGCCCTTCTGGCTCCGTCAATATTTTGGTAAAATAGGGCCATCTGAAGAAATTCCGAGGATTTTCCCGAAAGTTGGATTTCTGCACAAAAACGAGACACCAGAGCAGTTCTGCTGAAAACAGCGTTAGTCCGTGTTAGTTGTATCCAAAATACACAAATTAGAGGCAAAACAATAGCAAAAGTGTTCGGGAAAGTAGATACGTTTTGGACGTATCAACTCCCCCAAGCTTAGCTTATTGCTTGTCCTCAAGCAATTCAGTTAACAACTGAGCGATAAAAGAACTTTCACGAACACATTTGCTCATATGATGTATATATTCTCATGCTATGGCTAATACTTAAGCAGTTCATAATGAGATACATGCAAATAAGATCATCCAACAGCTATGTCAATCATGGAGAGGTACCAACAATTAATAATAAGCATCATGAATCATGTATATAAGCAGGATTGCAATGTTCATAAGAGAATATGATAAAGTGGTATCTCGCTTGCCTGTATTTGATCGGCAAAACATAAATGCCGAGGCACCTCTTGAGTTCATAGAAGGACTAGAAGTAGTGATTGTCAAAGATAAAAGCATCAAAGTTATACCACAATCAATCATATTTTGAGACAAGCATATTATACTAAGAATGACAGTCGTGCTCTCAAGATAGTGCTCAAAGAAAGAATGGAGACACAACATAAAAGTAAAAGATTGACCCTTCGCAGAGGGAAGCAGGGATTAACATGCGCTAGAGCTTTTCATTTGTAAAGCAGGAGTAAAATTATTTTGAGAGGTGTTTGTTGTTGTCAACGAATGGTAATGGGTACACTAACTACCTCATCAACCGGACTCACAAGAGCGGCTCCCATTTATTTATTTTTGGTTGGCACTCCTTCCAACCTTTCTTTCACAAACCATGGCTAACCGAATCCTCGGGTGCCTGCCAACAATCACATACCATGAAGGAGTGCCTTTTTATTTAAGTTTTATTATGATGATGACACTCCCCCAACCTTTGCTTACACAAGCCATGGCTAACCGAATCCTTCGGGTGCCGTCCAACAATCACAAACCATGGAGGAGTGTCTATTTAAGTTAATTAATTTGGGACTGGGAATCCCATTGCCAGCTCTTTTTGCAAAATTATTGGATAAGCGGATGTGCCACTAGTCCATATGAGAGTCCGTCAAAAGTAAATGACAAGGTTGAAAGCTAAACACCACATACTTCCTCATGAGCTATGAAACATTAACACAAATTGAGAAGCATTTTGAAAGTTTTAAAGGTAGCGCATGAGAATTTACTTGGAATGGTTTGAAATGCCATGCATAGGTATTTATGGTGGACACTTTTGGAACAACTTGGTTTTCAGGTGTTTGGAAGCACGAGCGGCGTCACCGCTCAGTACAAGTGAAGGCTAGCAAAAGACTAGGGAGCGACAAATCAAGAGAGCAATAACTGTCATAATCATGCTTGCGGCAAAATAAATTAACGGAGGCATAAAAGTGATACAATAACTCTGAAGCAATATAAATCATCGAGGCTTAATTGACTTTTTGTTCAGTCATATGCATGCGTGAGCATGTGCCAAGTCGATATAAATGAATTATTCAGAGGAGGATACCACAATGCCATACTTACTTATGAATAAAACAATGCAAGCAAACATCCATGACATGCTACTCATATTAATAAATTGGAACTAAACATGAGAGATCATGAGCTACTAGACTTTCTCAAATAACATATACCTCACATGAACCAACTAAGCATGCTCATATGGATGAGTATATGTACAAAAATGAAAGCAAATAGAGTTCATACCAGCCTCTCACCACAATCAGATTGTCGTAGATCGTCATTATTGCCCTTTTCACTTGTGTAGCTTGGATAATATGAAATGAAAACCACGCTCCAGCCACCGAAGACCATTGAACTCATGATGAACTTTACAAACCAAAGAAGAACAGCAAATATTTTTGGTGTTTTCGAATTAGAAACAAGCACGAAAGAAAACAAGCAAACAAAGCAAAATCTTTTTGGGTTTTCTTATAGCAAACTAATGATAGCAAATAAAGCAAACTAAGAGCAAGGTACCAAATAAACAAATGGTGAAGAGAAACAACAGAAATATTTTTGGTCTTTTTGTGTTTTAGGAAAGAAACAAAGCGAAAACAAAAGAATGCAAACTAACAGAAACACAGAAAAGCAGGATGACAGAAATCTGCCAAATCCTGACAGCAGTACAGAAATCGAATTTAACAAAAATCTTCCATTGCTCAGACCAAAAAGTGTTCAACTAATGAAAGTTAGATAACAACCTGGGGAACATGCTCAAAAATTGGCAACTCAAAATAACGTTCTGGCTGTGCGTACGAATTTTTTTGGTAACAGCACAGAATCTGTTTTTGGACAGCACTTCCCCAAATATCATCTCCCTCTCATTAGAAAACCACTCTAGAGACTAAACAAATATGTACAAGTATCCAGCAACCATAATATGCAAAGAATGAGTGATGCCGGTATACCTCCCCCCAAGCTTAGGCTTTTGGCCTAAGTGGAGTTCATTCCCAACGAGGGTCGGAGTTCCACGCCGGTGGATCATACATGGAGTGGTAATAGGGCCCCTGCGCAGAAGAATATCGTGGAGGTTCCACATGCCCATGATGTTGATATGAGGAGCTCGCTGCATCGGATGAAGAGTCGGGATGCTCCTCGGTCTCCTCCACATTTTCCCTCGCACGACGGCTTTCTCTTTCTATGTATGCATTTAGCTCATTTTCTGTGATCGACCACCCGTTCCTGGCATCAAGGTTAAACAAAGCAGGTGCAGGCAATCGTACTAATTTTTCAATTTTCTTAGTTATACTCCAACTTTTCTTATACAAAGTTATCCTATAATGCAGGTTGTTCAAACTAGATGCATCTGAAATAAACTCATGTCTAATCATGGAAACCACATCAAGCTTCTCTATAGAAAGCGGAATATCTAAATGGTGAGGTTCTACACCATGCATAGCTAATAAGCGAGAGGCGATAAGACCTCCACAAATTCCTCCTTTCTCACGGTTAGTAGCAAGTCTACAAGCTATTAAAGCACCCAAATTATAAGTCCTATCCTGTTGCAAAGCAGCAGCTAAGAAAGCCAAGTCTGGGACAGATAATTTACCTCCAGTCCTTCTTGCAAGAACGCACTTTGTAATGAAATAGGCAAAGTAGCGGATGGCTGGATGTTGAATGCTACTAATCTTACCACCATCATTGGAGAGGCTCCTCCCATTACAAATCCTTGTATAAAGATCTGAGAGCTCCCGCGGTGTTCCCCTGATCTTCTCGCAGGATCCCCATTGCGGTACTCCAATTGCTGCACAAAAAACACTAAATGGCAAGTTGACAGCTTTATTGTAAATTTTATACTGGACCATGGGGTCAGATCGCGACCAATTGAACTTGAAGTCCTGCACAAAAGACATAGTTAATTTTGCATATTGTCTTGGCTCTCCTTCAACAAAACCACTCAGCCCTGCACGAGAGATTAGAGTTTGCACATCTTGTAAAATCCCCGCACTTCTCATAAAGTCCACGCATGGGTAGTAAGAGGGGTATACTCCCTCCTCACGATTGACTCTCGTAACTTGCTGGACTTCCAATTCTTCTTGGTTCAATTGGGGCACACCTCCTTCCATTTTCTGAAATTTTCAACAATCATTATAAAATTTGATTTCAAGGTGTGTAATTGAAGGGAACTACTATAGGAACTTGCTAGAGTACTTCACATGCATCAAAACTAATTTCTACCACTTAGAACAAGCATGCAAGCTCACTAAACATGTTATCTACAGCAGCAAAATATTCAAGATATACTCAACCAAATGAAATTCTAATTGGACAATCAAAGGAGTCACATACCAAGGAGTAAATGTGCCAAATTTCAGACAGAAATCTGGGCTGAGCAAGGAGATCGAAAAATCGCGAGTTCTTGAGCAGAAACACGAGTGAGAGAAACTTGGTACGAGTTTTTTCGGGAGAGAGAAGGTGCTGGGAGGAAGAGATGGTGTAGTGGGGCAAGGGGTGGCCCACACCACATGGTGGCGCGGCCCCCTTGCTGGCCGCGCCGCCCTATGGTGTGGCACCCCCTGGTGCCCCACAGGTCATCCTCTGGTGCTCCCAGGTGCCTCGTCGAAAAATAGGACCAACGGTGTAATTTTTGTAATTTTTAGAGAACTTTGAAAAATGCACATTTCTGGGTATTAAATTAATGATTACTGCGCAGGAAAATGATTTCTAAAATCTTAAATGACTAAAGCATATTGCAAAACAAAAGTGCTACAGCAAGTAAAATAGGTGGAAGGGAGAGAGAAAGAAAGAAGTGTTGTTTAGCTCTTTTATGCAATAAAATATACTTGTTAACAAGGTTGATCAAGTCTTGCTACCAAATAAATTTTATATGACATAAGAAGAAATAAACCTCAAATCAATCATGTTACCTTATATTGAATTGATATGGATCCAATCACAAGAGTTTGATATTCTTCTTTAGGCTCATATATAGGACAATCAATGGATCCCACTTTGATAGTTTTCACATTAAAAATTGTATTGACTCCACATACTTTATCAATCCTCTTGGGAAAATAGACAGTGTGTTCCTTATTATCAACATTAAAAGTAACCATGCCTTTATTGCAATCAATAACAGCCCCTGCAGTATTAAGAAAGGGTCTTCCAAGAATAATGGACATATTATCATCTTCAGGCATTTCCAACACAACGAAATCAGTTAATATCAAGCAATGCTGAGTAACTTGAACAGGAACATTTTCACATAAACCAACAGGAATAGCAGTAGATTTATCAGCCATTTGCAAAGATATATCAGTTGGTATCAATTTATCTAAATCAAGTCTCTTATAAAGAGAAAAAGGCATTACACTAACACCTGCTCCCAAATCACATAGAGCAGTTCTAACATAATTATTCTTGATGGAACAAGGAATAGTCGGTATACCTGGGTCGCCCAACTTCTTTGGAATCTTACCATTGAAGGAGTAATTAGCAAGCATAGTTGAAATTTCCTCATTGGGGACTTTCCTTTTGTTAGTAACAATATCTTTCATATACTTTGAATAAGGAGGCAATTTAATAGCATCAGTCAAAGGGATTTGCAAAAATAAAGGTTTCATCCAATCACAAAATTTATTATAATGTTCCTCCTCCTTTGATTTTAGTTTCTTAGCAGGAAAAGGCATTTGCTTTTGAACCCAAGGTTCTCTTTCATTACCATGTTTCTTTGTAATAAAATCTTCTTTAGTATACTTTTTATTTTTAGCATGCTTTTCAGGTTCTTTTTCAATTTCTTCTTTATCAGGAGTATCATTCTTATCATTATCTTCCTCATGTTCATTACCACTTTCAGTTTCAGCATCAGAAATAGAAATACTATTAGGATCATTAACAGGTTCAGAGGATTCTACAACATTCTTATGTTTCTTTTTCTTTTTCTTAGATGGAGCACTAGTTTTAATTAGTTGAGAATCTTGTTCAACTCTTTTGGGATGCCCTTCAGGATATAGAGGATCCTGGGTAGAAACACCACCTCTAGTTGTTACTTCATAAGCATGTTTTTCTTTAGAATTATTTCCCAACAAGTCATTTTGCACTTTAGTAAGTTGATCAATTTGAGTTTGAACCATTTGAAAATGTTTAACAAGTATCTTAACATCATTGGAGGTTCTCTCCACAATACCATGCAATTCACTAATAGCTCGGGAATTTTCCATTAAATGATTCTCTACTCTCATATTAAAGTTTTCTTGCTTAACAATATAATTATCAAATTCATCTAAGCATTGAGCAGGAGATTTTGAATACGGAATATCTTCCCTAGTAAAGTGTTGAAGCGAGTGTACCTCAATCATGGATGAAGGGGGAATTGTCTCACATATATCTTCAATAGGAGGTAAATTCTTCACATCTTCAGGTTTAATACCCTTCTCTTTAAGAGACTTCTTGGCTTCCCTCATATCTTCATCATTCAATTTAATCATACCCCTCTTCTTCACTATTGGTGTCGGGGTTGGTTCAGGTGTAGACCAATCATCATGATTCCGGCCTATTTTAGCCAATAATTCTTCAGCGTCGTCTGGAGTTCTTTTCCTGAAAACACAACCAGCACAACTATCCAGGTATGCCCTAGACTCAATAGTTAGTCCACTATAAAATATATCAAGTAAATCATGCTTTTCCAAATCATGGTCAGGCTGAGCTCTAATAAGAGAGCAAAATCTCGCCCAAGCCTCAGGCAATTTCTCTCCATCTTCCTGGTCAAAATTATAAATTCTCTGCAAAGCAGCATGTTGAGCACTAGCAGGAAAGTATTTTCGAAAGAAAACATCACGCAAGTCAGTTGGACTTTTAATAGAACCAGGAGGCAAATTATTATACCAAGTTTTAGCATCATCCTTTAATGAGAAAGGAAAAATTTTAGCGACAAAATAAGTACGCATCTTGACATCATCAGAAAACACGCCACTAAGAGTAGATAACTCAGTCAAGTGTTCAACAGCACTTTCTTTTTCAGTACCACAAAAGGGTGTTTTCTCAACAATAGCTATATGAGATAGATCAAGAGAAAAATCATAATCTTTATCCCTAATGTTTATAGGAGATGTGGCAAATTTAGGATCAGGAGATGGTTTATATCTAACAGCATGTTCTGCAAGCAACTTTTTAATTTTTCTTGCATCAGTAGTAGCCTTGCATTTTTCAATAAAATCATTATCAAGCTCTACATAATCTTCATCAAGATCATCACTAGAATATTCAACAGACTCAGGTGAATTAACAGGTGTAGCAGCATTAGGAGTTTCAGTATTTTCAATTTGTCTAGACTTAGCAATTGTAGCATCTAGAAAAGATCCCAATGAACCACTATCATCAAGCACAGCAGAAACATTATCAATATTATGAGAATTTTCAGATTCAGCAGAAGTACCAGCACGTGAAGCATGTGGCGGTGAAACAAGTTTATCAATCACAGAGGGTGAATCAAGAGCAGCAGAGGTACTCAGAGTTGTACCTTTTCTTGTAGTGGATGGTAATATGGCGATCTTAGTATCGCGAGGTTTACCCATAATGGAGAATTTGCAGCGAACAATATCAATCCAAGTGAACTTCCAAATAAAGCTATGCTCCCCGGCAACGGCGCCAGAAAATAGTCTTGATGACCCACAAGTATAGGGGATCGCAACAGTCTTCGAGGGAAGTATTACCCAATTTATTGATTCGACACAAGGGAGACAAAGAATACTTGTAAGCCTTAACAGCGGAGTTGTCAATTCAGCTGCACCTGGAAACAGACTTGCTCGCAAGAGTTTATCAGTAGTAACAGTTTTATGGCAGTGGAAATAGTGAAATAACAGCAGCGGTGAAATAAAGACAGCAGTAGTGATTATAGTAAACAGCAGGATTAAAATACTGTAGGCACAGGGACGGATTTAACGGGCGTTGCATGGATGAGAGAAACTCATGTAACAATCAAAGCATGGGCATTTGCAGATAATAATAAAACGGTATCCAAGTACTAATCAATCAATAGGCATGTGTTCCATATTTAGTCGTACGTGCTCGCAATGAGAAACTTGCACAACATCTTCTGTCCTACCAGCCGGTGGCAGCCGGGCCTCTAGGGAAACTACTGGATATTAAGGTACTCCTTTTAATAGAGTACCGGAGCAAAGCATTAACACTCCGTGAACACATGTGATCCTCACATCACTACCATCCCCTCCGGTTGTCCCGATTTCTGTCACTTCGGGGCCATTGGTTCCGGACAGCGACATGTGTATACAACTTGCAGGTAAGATCATAAACAACGAATATCTTCATGAATCAATAACATGTTCAGATCTGAGATCATGGCACTCGGGCCCTAGTGACAAGCATTAAGCATAACAAGTTGCAACAATATCATAAAAGTGACATCTACGGATACTAGGCACTATGCCCTAACAATCTTATGACTATTACATGACCAATCTCATCCAATCCCTACCATCCCCTTCAGCCTACAGCGGGGGAATTACTCACACATGGATGGGGGAAACATTGCTGGTTGATGGAGAGGCGTTGGCGGTGATGGCGGTGAAGATCTCCTCCAATTCCCCGTCCCGGCGGAGTGCCAGAACGGAGACTTCTGGCTCCCGCGACGGAGTTTCGCGATGTGGCGGCTCTCTGGAGGGTTTCTGGCGATGTCGACTTCTCTCCGTGCGTTTTCAGGTCGAAACCAATAAGTAGTCCGAAGGGGGGCGTCGGAGGCCGGCCGAGGGGGCCAGACCACATGGCCGCGCGGGCCCCCCCTGGGCCGCGCCGCCATGTGGTGTGGGGCCCTCGGGCCTCCACCTCCTTTGCCCTTCTGGCTCCGTCAATATTTTGGTAAAATAGGGCCATCTGAAGAAATTCCGAGGATTTTCCCGAAAGTTGGATTTCTGCACAAAAACGAGACACCAGAGCAGTTCTGCTGAAAACAGCGTTAGTCCGTGTTAGTTGTATCCAAAATACACAAATTAGAGGCAAAACAATAGCAAAAGTGTTCGGGAAAGTAGATACGTTTTGGACGTATCACCCCCGCTTGATCGTTATTTAGTAGATCTGATCCGTTACGGTTGCTCCTTGATTCATCAAGGATTAGTTTAACATCCGCAATAGTTAGGCCTTACAAAGGGTTGGAGGATCCAGCGGCGCGTAGGGTGTAGTTTGCTGGCCCTAGACAGGATGTTCCGAGGATCAACCTCGTGTTGGTTTTTAGGCCTTGTCTAGGATTGGCTTACGATCACCGTGCGCGAGCGCGAGGCCCAATCGTGAGTAGGATGATCCGATTATGCGGTGAAAACCCCAAATCGTCGTGGATCTCATATGCTTTATCTTGATCAAGCAGGACCACCATATATTCGGCCACCTTGGACGAATCATGGGTGGATCGGCTCCATGAGCCGATTCACAGGATAACCTGAGAGCCGATCGAGGCTCGTATTTAACGTGTACGTGTGTGCCCTGCAGGAAACTAAGCGAGGCATCATCCACACCTTCCTGACCAGGTATAGGTCAGGTGGCACGCCCTTGCAATTTGCATCGGCGCGCGACCAGGAGGCTTTGCGGGCCGTCGCTCTGAGGGACTGGGGCCAGCCGCAGCCCTAGTTGTTCCCGGCTCTACGGTGTTGACCAGTCGCTGCCCGCCGGTGGGTTTCTGACGTCAACACATTCTGGCACGCCCGGTGGGACCATCCTCGACATCCACCACATCGCCATCTACATCGGAGATGGCGGAAGAAACTCCGGTCACTTACGAGGATCTGAATGACGAGGTCAAGGACCTCATCGACTCCTTCCACGACACCCGCTCCCATGGCATCAGCACCAACGTGGTGGAGCTGGGGTACCGCCCGGGTGAGGGTAGTAATGAGGGTGGCTGCTCTCATAGCAAGGATGACGGTCCACGCGATCGGCCCCGACACTGCCACAAGATCCTAGTGATGATCAAGATAGAAGCCGATCCCAGCGATCGGACCGTATTACACGCACCACCAGCTCTCCCAGTATTCAGCGTCGACCTCACAGGTGACGGAAAGCTAGGGTATGGGTTCACCTCGGCTGATGAGCTAGAGGAAGTCGACATCGGCCCCGGGGATAAGCCTCGGCCAACTTTTATCAGCAGGAAGTTAGACCCACAGCTCAGGAGTCAGATGATTGCTCTATTGAAAGAATACCCAGATTGCTTTGCGTGGGACTACACAGAGATGCCTGGGCTAGACAGGAGCATCATCGAACATCGGCTCCCCCTGAAGAAAGGATTTCGGCCCTTCCAGCAACGAGCACGACAGATGAAGGCCGAAATCCTAGAGGAGGTCAAGAAAGAGATCGAGAAGATGTTGGCCGCCGGATTCATCAGACCATGCAGGTATGCGGAATGGATATCCAGTATCGTTCCGGTGGAAAAGAAGGACGGCCGGTGGCGTGTGGCTATCGATTTCCGAGATCTTAACAGAGCCACTCCAAAAGATGAATATCCGATGCCTGTGGCAGAAACTTTGATCAATGCAGCTGCTGGCCACAAGGTTTTAAGCTTCATGGATGGCAACGCCGGCTATAACCAGATCTTCATGGCCCCAGAAGATATACACAAGACCGCATTCAGAGTACCAGGGGCAGTAGGCTTGTTTGAATATGTGGTCATGACCTTTGGGTTGAAGAATGCCGGCGCGACGTATCAAAGAGCCATGAATTATATATTCCACGATCTGATCGGCAAGTTGGTGGAAATCTACATCGATGATGTGGTAGTCAAGTCTGTCTCCATGGAGGGACACTTGGAAGATTTGCGACACGTACTAGACCGAACTCGAAAGTTCGGACTGAGAATGAACCCAAAGAAGTGTGCCTTTGGTGTGACGGCCGGTCAGTTCCTAGGATTTTTGGTCCATGAGCGAGGAATTGAGATCGGCCTGAAGAGTCAGGAGGCAGTGCGTACCATGCAGCCGCCCACCACGAAGAAGGAACTCCAGCGTCTTATCGGCAAGATCAACTTCGTTCGCCGATTCATCTCTAACCTGTCAGGACGGATCGAGCCGTTCATGGGTTTGGTGAAGACTAAATCCGATGACGAATTTCACTGGGGGGCAGAACAGCAGCAGGCGTTCGATGACATTAAACGGTATCTGACGACACCACCCGTGCTAGTGCCGCCCCAACAAGACAGGCCGTTCTACATTTACTTGTCAGTAGCTGACACATCCATCGCCTCGGTGGTGGTACAACTCTACGAGGGCGTTGAAAAGGTCGTTTTCTACCTCAGCAGAAGGATGTTGGATGCGGAGACAAGGTACCCTGAGGTCGAGAAACTGTGCCTCTGTTTTTACCTGCACCAAGCTGCATCACATCCTTTTGACGGCAGAGATCTTCGTCATATGCAAGTCCGACGTTGTCAAGCACATGCTGTCGGCCCCCGTGTTGAAAGGCCGATTGGGTAAATGGATGCTTGCGTTGTCAGAGTTCGACCTTCGGTATCAGCCTGCGAAAGCAGTCAAAGGGCAAGCATTGGCCGATCTCATAGCTGAGCGAATCAGTACCAATATAGCAGCACTATCCATACGTGCATGGGCTATGTTCTTCGATGGATCGGCTTGCGACGATGGTTGTGGCATCGGCATTCTGCTCGTATCGCCTAGGGGGACGGAATACTCCTTCTCCATCAGATTGTCTACCCCTTGCACCAACAACGTGGCGGAGTATGAGGCGGTACGTAAGGGGATGGAGTTGCTACTAGAAGCTGGAGCAGAAGCAGTAGAACTTTTTGGAGACTCCAAGTTGGTAATCAACCAGCTCACGGATGAATATAAGTGCGAGAGTGAATCGCTTTTCCCATATTGGATGGAATGCCGTGAGTTAATGACACAGTTTCGGTACATCAACTTTAATTGGGTTCCAAGATCCCAGAATACCGAGGCCAACAATCTCGCGCAAATGGCGTCAGGCTACATAGATACACCTGAAGGGTCAGAAGTTCAGGTCCAATTCCTGGAACAAGATGATTGGAGAGCCGAAATCTTCAATTACTTAAAAGATTCGGCTCGGGGGGCACCTAAGCGGGTAAGATACAAAGCCATGAAGTATGTCCTCATAGGAGACGACATGTTCTACAGGACGTTGGAAGGGTTACTACTCAAGTGCCTGGGACCAACTGAGTCTAATCGGCTCTTACATGAGGTGCATGAAGGCGCCTGTGGAACTCATCAGTCGGCTCACAAGATGAAGTGGCTAATTAGGCGCTCAGGGTTCTATTGGCCCACCATGCTTGAAGATTGCTTCAATTACTACAAGGGGTGCCAGGCATGCCAGATGTTTGGGAAGATTCAGATGGTACCAGCATCAGCGATGAACCCGATCATCAAACCTTGGCCATTCCGAGGGTGGGGCATGGACATGATCGGAAAAATCCATCCGGCTTCGAGTAAGAAACACGAATGGATTTTGGCCATCACAGATTACTTCACCAAGTGGGTGGAGGCCGTCCCTATGAAGAAGGTAAAATCAGAAGATGTGATTAAGTTCGTGAAGGAACACGTGATTCATAGGTTCGGGATTCCCCAAACCATCACGACCGATGGAGGTTCGGTCTTTGTGTCTAAAGAGTTCAGGGGATTCTGCGATGACATGGGGATTAAGCTGATCCGATCATCTCCGTACTATGCTCAGGCGAACGGGCAAGCTGAGGCGTCCAATCAGAGTTTAATCAAGCTGATCAAGAGAAAGATTGAAGAAAACCCAAGGGATTGGCATGAGAAGTTATCAGAGGCATTATGGGCCTACCGCATGTCATGCCATGGAGCTATAAAGACTTCGCCGTACCAGCTTGTTTATGGGCAAGAAGCCGTATTACCTTGGGAGATTACGGCTGGATCAAGACGTGTCACGTTTCAGGATGACCTGACGGCAGAAGAATATGCAGCTTTGATGAGTGACACTATTGAGGACGCAACAGAGCTTAGGCTTTGGTCGTTGGAGAAGATTAAGGAAAACAAAGCCCGGGTAGCTCGGGCCTACAATAAGAAGGTTAGACCAAAGGAGTTTCAGGTTGGTGACCTGGTATGGGAAGCTGTGTTGCCGTTAGGAACCAGGGACAAGGCATATGGCAAGTGGTCTCCTAATTGGCACGGTCCGTACAAAGTCGTCCAGGCCTTGAAAGGTAATGCATACATGTTGGAAGAGTTGGACGGACAGAAGTTCCCAGTGGCCGTAAATGGTCAACACCTCAAGAAGTATTTCCCAAGCATGTGGGATGATGGGCACTAAGGTAGGGAGGCCGATTAGAATCGGCCAGCAAAAGAAATGATCCAATCATGGGTACCAAAGTATGGGGGCCTGCAATCGCGTAAAAAAAAAAAAAAAAAAAGCCGATGTCGCCACCATCGACTCTAGAACAATTATACGAGACCCACGAAGCTCAGATTTGCGCCAAGATGGTGTTCAGTTTAGCTTCATGGGTTCCTTGGAGCACGTCCTTGCTGATGTCCTCGCCTTGACTAAGGCTCGGGGGGCAGCTAATCTAGTGGATGCTCTATATTTTCAGGGCCGATTGGGGTTGCTGCAAGAAAGGGAAAGAGACTGGTTGCTCAAATTAGCCGATGAACAATCATCGGCTGTGGGATTGCAAAATACCACGGTCGAGAGAAAATAATAATCCGATTCGTTGCTATCGGTCTTGGTGTGACAAACGGGAGGATGGAGATTGGATTAATGAAAAGAGAGATTGAAAGAACAATTCTCGTTAATTCAAAGAAGCGGCTTTACAAGAAGAGCCGATGGCTCCCAAAAGAAGGATCTGGTGCCTAGTGCACTGCAACTACTAGTCCTACCCCACTAGTCGTCGCCGTCTTCATCATCGCCGTCGTCGAGGTCGTCGGCGCTGCTCCCAGGAAGCTCCTCGCCGTTGCTGCCCCAGCCGTCGGCTGGAGCTTCCTCCTCCTCCTCGTCATCGTCATCATCCTCGCTATCCGCCCAGCTGCGGAAGCGCTTCGTTGGAGGATATCCCGCGGAGGAGGAGGAATCATCTTCCTCCTCCTTATCCTCTTCTTCCTCGTCATCATCGTCGTCCTCGCTGTCCGCCCACATGCGGGAGCGCTTCTTCGGCGGGAGCTTGGTGGAGGGGGAGGCCTCAGTCCTTTCCGCTCCTTTTTCTTTCTTCTCCTTGTCGAGAGGAGATGGGATTCGCCCCGGAGCGGGAATCGTCTTCTTCCTTGTTCTTCGGCGACGATTGGAGGGAGAAGCCTGGAAGCGGAGGAGGAAGAGGAAGACATTGCTACAGAAGGAGAGGGTTTTTTGGTGTCGACCGCTAGAACAGAGGAAGGGGATGAAGAGGACTGGTCAATTGGCATGGTTAAATAATGAGGAGCCTAGTGGAAATTCAATGCCATTGCAGTTTCCGAGGAAGTGATGCTCAAGCTGTCAAATTCACAGAGAAGTGGGGAAGACAAAGTGTCATGATGACGGATGCTGCGACAGTTCTGCTGCCCACGACATGACCCGACGAAAGAAAGCATAATGATTTTGGAAATGTCATTTCCAAAACCAGGGGGGCATGTGTTATCACCAGAATTTGACCAAGCCAGAGGTGGGCCGCGATCAAGATGGGTTTGAAGATATGTACATCAAGAAGTAGGTGAATCGGCCTTTATGCGCAGAGTTTGGGCTAGTTAGCCCGTGTATCTTAATATAGTAGGCTACGTAGAAGTTAGAGTTTATCACGTGCACGGTGTGGTGCACGCCCACGTTAGAAAGTCCGCTGGACTATAAATATGTACCTAGGGTTTATGGAATAAACAACAACCAACGTTCAACACAAACCAATCTCGGCGCATCGCCAACCCCTTCGTCTCGAGGGTTTCTCCGGTAAGCACCATGCTGCCTAGATCGCATCTTGCGATCTAGGCAGCACGAGCCTGCCTACGTTGTTCATGCGTTGCTCGTACTGAAGCCTTTTTGATGGCGAGCAACGTAGTTATCATAGATGTGTTAGGGTTAGCATTGTTCTTAGTATCATATGTTGTCGTAGTGCAACCCTTGCGCATCTAGCCGTCCTTGTACCTCATCATGGGTGCAGGGGCGGCACCCCGCTTGATCGTTATTTAGTAGATCTGATCCGTTACGGTTGCTCCTTGATTCATCAAGGATTAGTTTAACATCCGCAATAGTTAGGCCTTACAAAGGGTTGGAGGATCCAGCGGCGCGTAGGGTGTAGTTTGCTGGCCCTAGACAGGATGTTCCGAGGATCAACCTCGTGTTGGTTTTTAGGCCTTGTCTAGGATTGGCTTACGATCACCGTGCGCGAGCGCGAGGCCCAATCGTGAGTAGGATGATCCGATTATGCGGTGAAAACCCCAAATCGTCGTGGATCTCATATGCTTTATCTTGATCAAGCAGGACCACCATATATTCGGCCACCTTGGACGAATCATGGGTGGATCGGCTCCATGAGCCGATTCACAGGATAACCTGAGAGCCGATCGAGGCTCGTATTTAACGTGTACGTGTGTGCCCTGCAGGAAACTAAGCGAGGCATCATCCACACCTTCCTGACCAGGTATAGGTCAGGTGGCACGCCCTTGCAATTTGCATCGGCGCGCGACCAGGAGGCTTTGCGGGCCGTCGCTCTGAGGGACTGGGGCCAGCCGCAGCCCTAGTTGTTCCCCTCTACGGTGTTGAGTCCTGCAAGCACTATATCGCGTGCCCGCATGGTCCGTGCGGCTGCACAGAGGCCATCAATACCGGCTGCAGCTTCACCGGCCCGCCGCGGGAGCTCCTGGTACACCTCCAAGCATCCCACTCCATCCCAGTGTTTACGTTCCAGTATGGCATACCCGCCTGGTGCATAGTTCGTGTTCCGGTACAACCGCGGGGACACCTGTTCATCGGCAGTGGGGAAGAAGACGGTAGCGTGTTCGCCATCACCGTTGGAGCGCTCGGCCCGACCACCATTGTGTCCTGTGTGTGCATCAGGTCGGCCGCGTGCTTGTTTCCGATGTACAAGGCGCAGCTGTTGGTGATTGGTCCGCCGGCGCCGGCGACGGCTGGGACCAGTGACCTCTCGACGGACACCTTGATGGCGGTAATCGAGCCGACGAGCTCCCCGACGCCTAGCTCGATCATGTTGCAGCAGCTCACTTCTTTCCTGGCGGTGCCGCCCCGTTACGCGAAGCAGAATGGAGGGCAGCGTGTGTTGCCTATCTGCGTTTGCATCAACAAGAAGGTTATACAATAATCTTCGTTTAGTCATACTGCAATGTAGTTACTCGAAGATCGGAGGGAGTAGTTTAGTTCGAAGTAGGGTTCGTTCGGATGTATTTTGGACTTGTATAGTAGTACTACTACTCCAGAACTATTAGCTAGCTAGTTGGAGTGCTAGAATGCAGCTCGGAGTATTATAGTATTTTGGCAGTACTACTAGTTATGTATGTGACTGCAAATTCAAACTAAAATGGAGTATTTCTTGCTAATGTTGTTCTTTTGGAGTCATCATTTTTTTCTGAACGTGTTAACTATGCTATTGTCTAAGGATTCGTTTAGATTTCTTTGGTTGAATTCATATTTCGTCTCTTCCTAATTTGGCAAAACTGCACTGTCATGGGCATTCTTACAAGGTCGCTGAAGTTTCAAAGTTTCTTAATGTATATTGCGTAGGGTGTACCCCCTTAACATGGATCTGTTGCATTTTTGGGTTGTATTTTTTTTTGGCAATTTTCAGGACCATAAAATAGCACGCCTTCAGTTGAAATTTGAATTAGTGGCCGATACTAGCATGGAGTAGTGAAGTTTTTTTGTACTCCCTGTTATCACCAGAATTTGACCGAGTCAGAGGTGGGCCGCGATCAAGATGGACGTGAAGATTGTACATGGAAGAAATACGTGAATCGGCCTTTTATACCAAGTTGGGCTAAACTGCCCATGTATCTGTAACATATTAGATCGCATCTTAGTTTAGAAGTTAGAGTTTTACCCGTGCACGGTTTGGTGCACGCCCACATTAGAAAGTCCCCTGGACTATAAATATGTATCTAGGGTTTATGAAATAAACAACAACCAACGTTCACCACAAACCAATCTCGGCGCATCGCCAACCCCTTCGTCTCAAGGGTTTCTCCGGTAAGCACCATGCTGCCTAGATCGCATCTCGCGATCTAGGCAGCACGAGCCTGCCTAGTTGTTCATGCGTTGCTCGTACTGAAGCCTTTTTGATGGCGAGCAACGTAGTTATCATAGATGTGTTAGGGTTAGCATTGTTCTTAGTATCATATGCTGTCGTAGTGCAACCCTTGCGCATCTAGCCGTCCTTGTACCTCATCATGGGTGCAGGGGCGGCACCCCGCTTGATCATTATTTAGTAGATCTGATCCGTTACGATTGCTCCTTGATTCATCAAGGATTAGTTTAATATCTGCAATAGTTAGGCCTTACAAAGGGTTGGAGGATCCAGCGGCACGTAGGGTGTAGTTTGCTGCCCCTAGACAGGATGTTCCGAGGATCAACCTAGTGTTGGTTTTTAGGCCTTGTCTAGGGCTGGCTTACGGTCACCGTGCGTGAGCGCGAGGCCCAATCGTGAGTAGGATGATCCGATTATGCGGTGAAAACCCCAAATCGTCGTGGATCTCATATGCTTTATCTTGATCAAGCAGGACCACCATATATTCGGCCACCTTGGACGAATCATGGGTGGATCGGCTCCATGAGCCGATTCACAGGATAACCTGAGAGCCGATCGAGGCTCGTATTTAACGTGTACGTGTGTGCCCTGCAGGAAACTAAGCGAGGCATCATCCACACCTTCCTGACCAGGTATAGGTCAGGTGGCACGCCCTTGCAATTTGCATCGGCGCGCGACCAGGAGGCTTTGCGGGCCGTCGCTCTGAGGGACTGGGGCCAGCCGCAGCCCTAGTTGTTCCCGGCTCTACGGTGTTGACCAGTCACTGCCCGCCGGTGGGTTTCTGACGTCAACACATTCTGGCACGCCCGGTGGGACAATCCTCAACATCAACCACATCGCCGTCTACATCGGAGATGGCGGAAGAAACTCCGGTCACTTACGAGGAGCTCAATGGCGAGCTCAAGAAGAAGTATGACGAGGTCAAAGCCTTCCTCGAAGCCGACCTCATCGGCTCTTTCCACAGGACCCGTTCCCATGGCATCAGATGGAAGGGGTTCTCACCTGAAGGCGCGCTTGATGGAGTGGACCTATCCACCCCGTCAGAAGAACGCACCAGGTCGCTGCGTCAGGAGATCAACTTCATGGTGGCTCATTCTCTGCACCGCCATTCTGAGAGCCTGGTGAATACGTTGGAGCGCGTCGCTCTGCGCGTGATCCAGGAGATCATGAGCCATCAGTACTCTCCGTCAGGACCAGCTCTAGGGACTCACCAAGGAGAAGTGCCACTCCAGTCCCGTCCACCGCTGCCGTTCGCGTTGGCAGCGCCCGAAGCGCCGAACTCATCGGCCTACGTCGTCTACAAGATTGGTGGTGACCCCAGTGACTACCAATTCCTACATGACGCGCCCAAGGAGATCCCGCACGGATACGCATGCGCATACGTGCCAGACTGCAGCACCTGGGCACCCTCGAACCAGGTTGCAACAGCGGGGACTTCTGGAACAACAGGAGGAACGTCGGAGGCAGACCCCGAGAAGCAGACGTGGCTAGCTAAATACGCCACCCCGACAAAACTCCAGAGCCCAGCTCCTGCAGTTGGCTCAGAACCGGAAAAACAAGCATGGCTGGTTAAGTACGCCACTCCGGCGAATCTTCAAGGTTCGGCACCTTCAGCCATCACCGCGGATCAGATTTGTACGATTCTGAAAGATCAGTTCGGCATGATGCCGAAAAGGAAGACGGTCGGCTATACCAAGCCGTACCCCAACGAGTACGAATTGATCCCGCTACCACCCAAGTATCGGCTCCCGGACTTCACAAAGTTCAGCGGATCAGATGGTTCCAGCTCCATCGAGCATGTGAGCCGATATTTGGCACAGCTGGGCATGATCTCAGCGTCAGACGAGCTGCGTGTGAGGTACTTCTCACAGTCCCTCACAGGATCGGCTTTCGGTTGGTACACATCGCTGCCACCGAACTCAGTCCAGACTTGGAAGCAGTTGGAAGAACGGTTCCATGAGCAATATCACTCAGAGGCTTCCGAGGCTGGCATTGCCGATTTGGCACAGAAGCGCGGGGAAACAGTGTCGGAATACATCCAGCGCTTCAGGACCGTTAGGAACCGATGCTATTCGGTTCACGTGAGCGAAAAAGAAGCAGTCGAGTTGGCGGTGGTGGGTCTATCATCATCGATCAAGGACGTGGCCTCCCAAGCGGACTACCCTTCATTAGCACACATGGTGCAGAAGCTGTCAGCGTATGAACAGCGCCACCCAGATGTCTACCAGGACAAATTCAAGCGCGTGGTTACCATGGTTGACACATGCGAAGATGAAGGTGCTACGGGAGAACAAGAGGTCGCGGTGGCTGAGTGGACTCGAGCTGCAGGCCCAGTAACCTGCAAATGGGTGAAGCCACCAGGGCCTCCAAGAGGGTTCGACTTCGACGTGACGAAAACCGAGCAGATTTTCGATCTCTTACTCGCGGAGAAGCATATAAAGATACCCGAAGGCCACAAAGTTCCCACGGTGCAAGAGCTGAACGGAAAGCCATACTGCAAGTGGCATAACACGTTCACCCACACCACTAACGACTGCAGGGTGTGGCGTCAGCAGATCCAAATGGCGATAGAAAATGGGCGACTAATTTTTAACCAGTACGCCATGAAGGTCGACACACACCCCTTCCCCGCCGTCAACATGGTGGAGTTTACTCACCTCGGAGGGTGCCAGCCAGATTTCTCAGCCAACATCAACATGGTAGAGCTTGGACACCCCTCTGAGAAGGGCGGGGATGAGGGCAGCTGCTCTCATAGCAAAGACACAGAGGAGGCCGCTCCATGCGATCGGCTCCGTCAAGATGGCAAGCGCTACGTCACAGAGGGAGAAGTGAAGAACATAAGATATCAACGACCCCTCTCTGATCACCTCCTCAACAAGTATGTGAGTCGGTATGACCAACGCCGGCGACACGGCGACGATGATGAAAGAGATCGTCTGGCCAGAAACGACAGAAGGCATCGTCGGCATAATCACGATGAGGAGCGACAGGAGCGCCACGCAAGGGAGCAAGACGACACGGGCAGACATTGGGACTGCCCCTTCTTCAGACACTGCTGGGATTCAGGAATGAGCCGATTACCAACAATCGGCAACTGCCCAGAATGCAACCAGAAAAAGAAGGAGGCAGCCAACGTGTCTGTGTTCGAGCGCTTAGGGCCTCTCCCACCACAAAACAGACGTGCTGAGACCCCTCGGTTGGAAGATCTCGAGGATTCGGAAGACGAGGGGGAAGACGAAGAAGACAGGTACCACCGTCCAAGGTGGTGCCCTGATGGTCTCAGCCATTCACAAAAGCGCAGGGTTCAGCGATTGCGCGGTCTGGAGGAAGCCGAAAGGTTATACTTGCATACGCTGAGGAAGGCACGACCTGATCTGGCTGCGAAAGTCCAGAGGACCCTGGATGAGGAGGGACTGCCGCAAAGAAAAGAGTGGCGCCCCAAGCAAAGGAAAGCCGATGATGAAACATCGGCTGGCACAAACATGGTGCTCGTTCGTCCGGCGAAGTGTAGAGCTCCACGATCACACGTTGCACCCGAGGTGGACACCAGCAAGCGCTCCAACGTGATAAAGTCAGAGATTGGGCTGGTTTTATCCACCGACATGGACGAGTAGCAAGACTACGTCAATAAGCAAAGGTGGCGAGGCTGATCCTTGCGATCGGCCCTCCAAAAATTTATGAAGGGACATTACAAGACCTTCACCGAGCAAGCAACGTGGAGGCCGATTCCAGCAATCGGCCGAAATTATCCTCACCATCTATTTTGCCTGGGATCAACGTTTGACCCAACAGGGACTACCTGAAGAGCCGATACCATCAATTCTCTTGACAGAATCGGCTCGGGGGGCACCTAGGTGGATAAAACATGAGGATATGAGATAGTACTATCAAATATGGGGGCCGACACACAAATCGGCCTAAAAAATTCAAAAAAATTTGAGCGCAGCCGATGCAGCGACATCGACTTGAGAAGTAGCCGATGCGCAGCCATCGACTCAAGAGGAATAGCTGTTACGATCAGAGGGTCAATCTGCATGATCAGGTCAAGGATGGATCGCATTAGATCCGCCAAAGGAAAGGAGCCGATCTGACCAGCAGGGCGCTAAGAGCGGACTGAAGAAACTCGGGGGGCAGCTCACCTTGAAGGCTCTCTGCTCTGGGAAGCCGATTTATGTGCAAATCGGCTGGCTCTGCATGATCAAGCCTAGGCTCATTCCGCTAATTTGCGCGTCCTCGTTTCTGTTTTTGCCTTGGCTAAAGACTCGGGGGGCGACAGGCCTGGTAGATGTTCTATGGAGGAGCCGATTGGGGCACCATCGGCTGATCTTTCGTCGCAACCTTCTTCGCAATATGATGAGCGCTCGCTGAAAAGGATCGCTGAAAACGGTAGCGGGAATTTTAAGGGCTCTCCTGGAGATCCCACAGTATCTACCGGAAAGAAAATCATCAGTTGAAGAAGGGAAGGGCGAATTTTGAAGGACCGATGCGGTGCTATCGGCTCATCACACATTGGCAAAGGAAACGAATCGGCAAGGTCAGTAGAAGAGGGAATCGGCTCAATTGAACTCAGAAGAAATCGGCAAATCAAATTGGGGAAAAGTTCTTCATTAATAGGAGAGATTTCTTACATAGTAGAGCTGATTGCCCTCAAAAGGGAGTACTAAGGGGGTACATTGCCCCGTCTACTTCTACGGATCCTATGCTAAGGGCCCTATCTACGGGCCGTTGCTGCCCTCGTCGTCGCCGTCATCGCCGCTGTCGGCGCTGCTCCCGGCCGGCTCGTCGTCGCTGCTCCAGCGGCCGCCGGCAGGACCTTCATTGTCCTCATCTTCCTCGTCGTCGTCGTCGTCGTCTGTCGAAGTCACTCAGATTCCCCGGCCAGGGGCAATGGCGCTTGGCCGGCGGCTCGTCGGGGGAGCTGTCGTCGTCGTCGTCCTCCTCTTCCTCCTCCTTCACCTCCTCGGAGGTGGCCCCATCCCAGGGGAAGCGATCATCCTCGCTTTCTTCCACCGCTTCCTTGTCGGCGAGGAAGCGGAGATCGCTCTCCCCATCAGTCAGGGACTTGTCGTCCTCTGACCAGATGGAAAAATCATGGCTGGGCTCATTCCCGGCCTCGATGGCGCGGCGAGTGTTGGCCGCGTGGACCTCCGCTGGGTTCCACTCCGGCGTCGGCTCGCGGGAAGAGGAGGACTCGATGGGAAAGCCCGATGAGGCGGAGGAAGAAGAGGACATGGTGGCGCAGGAGGGCTTTTGGGGTGCTAATGCGAAGGAGATGCAGGAATAAACTGTGCGGAGTGGTTAAATAAAAGGGGATATAGTGGAAGTTTAATGCCCAAGCAGTTTCCGAGGACGTGGTGCCAGAACCGTCAAATCGTGCAGAGAAGGCGAGGAGGCAGGGCATCATGATGAAGGATACTACAACGGTTCTGCTCTGCCACGACATGACCCGACGAAGGAAAAGCGTAATGATTTTGGAAATGTCATTTCCAAAACCAGGGGGGCATGTGTTATCACCAGAATTTGACCGAGTCAGAGGTGGGCCGCGATCAAGATGGACGTGAAGATTGTACATGGAAGAAATACGTGAATCGGCCTTTTATACCAAGTTGGGCTAAACTGCCCATGTATCTGTAACATATTAGATCGCATCTTAGTTTAGAAGTTAGAGTTTTACCCGTGCACGGTTTGGTGCACGCCCACATTAGAAAGTCCCCTGGACTATAAATATGTATCTAGGGTTTATGAAATAAACAACAACCAACGTTCACCACAAACCAATCTCGGCGCATCGCCAACCCCTTCGTCTCAAGGGTTTCTCCGGTAAGCACCATGCTGCCTAGATCGCATCTCGCGATCTAGGCAGCACGAGCCTGCCTAGTTGTTCATGCGTTGCTCGTACTGAAGCCTTTTTGATGGCGAGCAACGTAGTTATCATAGATGTGTTAGGGTTAGCATTGTTCTTAGTATCATATGCTGTCGTAGTGCAACCCTTGCGCATCTAGCCGTCCTTGTACCTCATCATGGGTGCAGGGGCGGCACCCCGCTTGATCATTATTTAGTAGATCTGATCCGTTACGATTGCTCCTTGATTCATCAAGGATTAGTTTAATATCTGCAATAGTTAGGCCTTACAAAGGGTTGGAGGATCCAGCGGCACGTAGGGTGTAGTTTGCTGCCCCTAGACAGGATGTTCCGAGGATCAACCTAGTGTTGGTTTTTAGGCCTTGTCTAGGGCTGGCTTACGGTCACCGTGCGTGAGCGCGAGGCCCAATCGTGAGTAGGATGATCCGATTATGCGGTGAAAACCCCAAATCGTCGTGGATCTCATATGCTTTATCTTGATCAAGCAGGACCACCATATATTCGGCCACCTTGGACGAATCATGGGTGGATCGGCTCCATGAGCCGATTCACAGGATAACCTGAGAGCCGATCGAGGCTCGTATTTAACGTGTACGTGTGTGCCCTGCAGGAAACTAAGCGAGGCATCATCCACACCTTCCTGACCAGGTATAGGTCAGGTGGCACGCCCTTGCAATTTGCATCGGCGCGCGACCAGGAGGCTTTGCGGGCCGTCGCTCGAGGGACTGGGGCCAGCCGCAGCCCTAGTTGTTCCCGGCTCTACGGTGTTGACCAGTCACTGCCCGCCGGTGTTTTTCTGTACTCCCTCGGTCCCACCAAAAGTGTCTCACCTTTGTTAAAATTTAGATGGATAGATGTATTTTTTTTACAAAGTTGAGACAACTTTGGTGGGACGGAGCCACGGAGTCGTAGTTGATGGCGAGAAGGTTGATGCCTTGCTAGGTTGGTGTACGTTGCAAAAAGAACAAGGTTGGTGTGTATTTGTTTTATTTGTTCACCATAATACTGACATGGCCATCGATTTGATTAGACAACACAAGCCTGGGATGTTTCACTTATTTATTGTAGGAAGCACGATTAATGTTCTGTAATGATGGGGCTACTCCTATAGTCCGTCTGCTCGGCTCCTACTCGGGTGTCGGGTCACAGTCACACTCTCCTCTTTTTTTGAACACATTCACACTCTCCTCTTTTTTTGAACACATTCACACTCTCCTCGAAACTGCAGTAGGCAGTATATGCATAAGAGGAGGAGCGTCTCGGTTCACCTCCGTCGTCTATCCCCACTCCGCCCATCTTCCATAGCACGCGCCTGCGTCTCCGCCATGGCGCTTTCGCATCCTATCCAGCAGTGCCCAGTTTGAGAGCCTCTGTTCTCCAACTCAAACCCCCACCTGCCGCCATTGATCGCCATCTCTCTCCCAAAGTTCGAATCAGTAGATCTCCCAAGAAAATACCAACCCCATTGTACCACCTGCCTCATTGCGATGGCGAAATCGAGCAGGGTCTGTGGATCTGGGCTGTTTCACAAGGTGTTTACGGAAGGCCCCCTTGAAGTGCTCATCAGCCAGTGCGACGCCATCACCGCCGCGTCCCTAGTCGGTTCCTCCAAAAGTATTCTTCAGTCAGCCAAATACAGTGCCACTCTGCCTGCTTCTCAGCCGTTTGGCCTTCCGTGTGTTCTCTGTTGTGACCCGGCGGATAAACCATGGGCGGTGTTCAAGGAGGATTTGCCGGTGCACAGCAAGTGCAAACTACTGCCGCTGGACAGGTTCTCCTATGATGGCCTAATGCCACACGGTAAGGATGAGGAGCGGGCAGGCGCCAATGGAGATTGGATCGCCATGGTTGGCCCCGAAGGCAAGTGGAACCTCCTCAATGTCTACACTCATCGCAAGATTAAGCTTCCATCTTTGAGGAACAAGTTGGAAACCACACGCAATCCACTTATATTCGAGTATCAGCGTTCTGCTATTCAACTGCAGAAGATAGCTATTTGCCAAGTTCCTACAGCTGCTAGGGGGTATCAAGATTTCTCCCTTGTCGCAATCTTCGACTTTGCAATTGCCTACCTCCATGGCGAATATCCTCGTACATGGATATTTCTTGAAAACCAGTTTCAGTACGGCGCCATATACTGCGATGCAATTATACATAACGGACTTGTGTTCGCCGTTACTGAGCTTGGAAATGTTTATGCATGGGATCCTAATCAATTTGGTAACATTTCCTCCCTATCTTTTTTATATACGTAACTTATATAGTATTTCACCTCTTATTTGTTGAACTGTCTTGGCATCTTTTGGCTTAAAGGAATTCCATAGGCGCACACCATAACCCTCTTGTGGTATGGACATATATAGAATTTAACATCTATAGGAATTTTAGTATGGTCTAATGTGCATGTTGTTCCTTAGGAAAAAGGCCCCCTAGTAATTAAGTTTCTTTATTATTACTCCCTAGAAAATTTAAGGTAGAGTAGAAATAGAATCAATAAAGGTGCCATGCAATATTGATAAAGACTTTCATTTGTTTATATTCCCCCGGTTCTAGAGAATAAGGAGTACTATATTCAAACCATCTAAAATTTGGACCAATATTTTCGGGAACATGTTTTAAATCCATATGAAGTTTTACCAAGATGTTCGAAATATATTTCAAACCATCTTATGTTCGACCATGATTTTATAAAGTACTAGTATTGGCATCCCAATATCAAATCAATATCACTAGTAGATAAATCATGAAATATATTTTCATGTGACGTGTTCTTTCCTTTTTCAAGGTCCTATAGTGCTCCCTGCTCCATTCATTCCGTGGACGGCTGGATTTGATGGCGATGATGATTTTGACTCTAATAGTCGTACGTGGTGGCTGGCAAGATCTCAAGATCGTTCTAGACTTCTCCTGGTCTATGCACGTGGCGTAATGGATTTTGACGCTGACGGTGCTCCAACTCATTATGATAGTACCCCTTCTGTCCATTGCGGTCGCGCTGTTCACAGCTATTCGGGGTATACCTGCATTGTATTCTCGAATGACACTAGTCGGTTACTTCCAGCCAACCCGTGGGAAAGGGTTACTAATCTTGGAGACTATTCTATGTTCCTTGGGTTGAACTATCCGATTTTCATGCCAGTGGGTGGTGCAACATTTCCCCCAGGATATTTGACAAGAAGAAACTGCATCTACACCACGCCTCAGGCCATTGGCTCTCACTTTGACACATCACATCAAGAAATTTTCCGCTTCAGTCTAAATGGCGAAGACCACCAAAGCATATCTTTCTCAAGCAGCGGTCCAGGGGCCAACTGGCATACGGGGTTTTGGTTCATCCCAAGCTACACCAACGCGCTGGACTGGAACAAAGACAATCAGAGTTAGGGATATTTATGTAATAGTAGGATCATACTACTAGCTAGCTCAGTTGGTCTTGACTCCTATTTAACTATTTATAGCTAATGTACTTAGGTGATAAATTTATGCTATTTGCATGAACCCAGGTGCTTCTTTTAATTTGATCAAATACGGTCTATACACATGCATGGTTGTTTGGCTGTTTCAGTGTCCCTAGAGGCATACATATATACTGTTATTTAGCAATCTTTATTACAGTACAAAGGTCTTAACCTCATGGTTCACAGAAAGTATAAACGTAGATCAACCATCTAAACATAGAAGACATTCTAGTGTATGATTCTTACATATACACATCAACATCCTATCAGAAAATCTTAATGTGAATTGTACTGGCTGTACAAACCCGTGCATCATTCTCTAGCCGGTTGCACCCAAAAACCAAATCGTGGTACTTCATAGTTGACTGTATGTAGGACAACATACAGATCCAATGCGAAGCCATGGGTATCACCTGCATGACAGAACCATATTTCACATGGTTGGAGGTACTCCATATGGCATTTAAAATCATTCCTTGTCCTTCATATGGCCCTAAAAATAGTACAGTTGGATTTGTGGGTTTTAATTTTTTATTAACACACTCAATTGATTGCCCAAACATTGATTAATAATATTATTAAGGGGTGTGATGTTGAAAGCCATAAGAACAATGTGCCAAACAATCTTTGCTAGCGGACGGTAAATGTATACCCATCAGAAATAATCAGCAGACGTGCAACACCTTTGGTCGGAACAACTAGCTGCGGCGGCATCCCTCAGAGCGACGGCCCGCAAAGCCTCCTGGTCGCGCGCCGATGCAAATTGCAAGGGCGTGCCACCTGACCTATACCTGGTCAGGAAGGTGTGGATGATGCCTCGCTTAGTTTCCTGCAGGGCACACACGTACACGTTAAATACGAGCCTCGATCGGCTCTCAGGTTGTCCTGTGAATCGGCTCATGGAGCCGATCCACCCATGATTCGTCCAAGGTGGCCGAATATATGGTGGTCCTGCTTGATCAAGATAAAGCGTATGAGATCCACGACGATCTAGGGTTTCCACCGCATAATCGGATCATCCTACTCACGATTGGGCCTCGCGCTCACGCACGGTAATCGTAAGCCAGCCCTAGACAAGGCCTAAAAACCAACACTAGGTTGATCCTCGGAACATCCTGTCTAGGGGCAGCAAACTACACCCTGCATGCCGCTGGATCCTCCAACCCTTTGTAAGGCCTAACTATTGCAGATATTAAACTAATCCTTGATGAATCAAGGAGCGATCGTAACGGATCAGATCTACTAAATAACGATCAAGCGGGGTGCCGCCCCTGCACCCATGATGAGGTACAGGGACGGCTAGATGCGCAAGGGTTGCACTACGAAAGCATATGATACTAGGAACAATGCTAACCCTAACACATCTATGATAACTACGTTGCTCGCCATCAAAAAGGCTTCAGTACGAGCAACGCATGAACAACTAGGCAGGCTCGTGCTGCCTAGATCGCGAGATGCGATCTAGGCAGCATGGTGCTTACCGGAGGAACCCTCGAGACGAAGGAGTTGGCGATGCGCCGAGATTGGTTTGTGTTGAATGTTGGTTGTTGTTTATTCCATAAACCCTAGATACATATTTATAGTCCAGGGGACTTCCTAATGTGGGCGTGCACCAAACCGTGCACGAGATAAACTCTAACTTCTACATAGCCTACTATAAAGATACATGGGCTAACTAGCCCAAACCTGGTACACAAGGCCGATTCACGTATTTCTTCCATGTACATATCTTCAAGTCCATCTTGATCGCGGCCCACCTCTAGCTTGGTCAAATTCCGGTGATAACACATGCCCCCCTGGTTTTGATAATGATAATTGCAAAACCATGCATTCTTCAAAGGGTCATGTCGTGGCGAGCGAAGCGTTGCAGATCTTCTACTTGACAACTCCGGCACTTTGAGCAATCGGCTCTTTTCTTCCACGTGATCGGCTTCTAGTTAACTTAGCCGATAGTCAAAGTCAAACAAACCACAAAAGAGCCGATGGCGTCGCACCGGTCCCTACCATATAACAAACAAGGGCAAACCTGGTTACCCCTCCAAACGGTCACCTGCAACCTCCGTCTGAGAAAGCAAACTCAGATCCCCAAAATCCGCCACCTACGCGATCTCGCGAGCTTCAGATCTCAACCGCACCGCCCCAACTCCGCAGCGCATCAAATGGCGGAATCATCCAACGCCGACACCATGGTCTCCGGCTTGAAGGTAATACTCCACCGCTTCTCCGCCATTAGGGCCAATATCAGGATTGAACAGAAGAACACCTGACTTAATGTTCTATTCCGTCATTGATTTTAGGTCTCCGACATCCTATTGCCGCATCCTTCTCTCCCCAATTCCATGTGTCTTGGCCCCCGCTCTTCCGAGAGTCCTGCTCATTTAATCTCCTGTGAAGCTAACAGAATCCCCTTCGTGAATCAGCACTTAGATCTGACCTCCTGGGCCGACTGCCTACGAGCCTGGCCTAATCCCCCTGAAGGTTGGGTGCCATGGTACAATAGAGTATCCAAAACCCATTACGCCACCTGGGAATCTATAGGGATAGCCGATGCCTTATCATTATCACTGTCTCCTCTTGAGAAGAATGAAAACATTCTGAAAACCATCGGCTACTTCTGGTCT
The DNA here is from genome assembly GCA_030979885.1 of Lolium multiflorum. Lineage (NCBI taxonomy): Eukaryota > Viridiplantae > Streptophyta > Magnoliopsida > Poales > Poaceae > Lolium > Lolium multiflorum. The sequence goes on from CM061750.1 coordinate 161,557,230, forward strand.
GACGCGCTGAACTGCTTCATTTTCGGCCATGGCCCGATGACACCAACCCTGCTGGACGTGGTCATGATCACAGGCCTGGACATTGTGTCTCCAAGCCCTTCTGCTTTCAAACTGCCGAAAGTCCCTTTCACCCTTTCTTCTAAAAAAGAGTGCACCAGCTGGGGCGCCTATCTCGATCGTTATATGAAAACCAAAGGCCCCGTGACAGAGCGAGAACACACAGCCTTCCTAAACTTTTGGTTGGAACACTTCATATTCTGCGGCCCATCACTTGCCCCTACCAAGAACTACCTTTCTCTAGCCTATGAACTGGCCAAAGGTACCCATCTTGGCATCGGCAAACTGTTCCTTGGAGAGGTATATCGATCTCTTCAACTGATGACTGTCAAGCTGTTCTCTCAGAAGACAGTCAAAACTGGCGGCCCCTGGTGGTTTATTCAGCTATGGGCGCAGTTATACTTTCGGGATCAGATCCCAGACTTCCCACCTTTGACCTCCTGCACCTTCCCAGATGTTAACGGGAAGGATATTCGATGCACCAGTTATGGTCAAGCCCTGTATGGTCTCCCAGGCAGCAGGCTGATCCCTAAGGAAGCAGCAGGGTGGTTCAAGATCTTCTTCCAAGGTTTGGACAACCCCCTGTTCTTTCCTTATACTGGAAGATTTTGAAAATCCAGTCTCCTTCCGATTGGGTAGCTTTGCCGATGACGATAGCACTCGGCATCTGTATTCCATCATGATCCGTCCTTGCTTTCTCCCTGTTGGAATGAGCACCTCAAACCGGATCATCAAACCTGGTTATGAGTGTTATCAACCGGTAATGGTAGCCCGCCAACTCGGTCTCGGGCAAGTGCCTCCGCATTTGTCCTTACACCACCTGACCGCAAGCAGAGCCGAACTTCCTGACATCCTTACTAGTCATAGGTGCTACACCTTCTTTGATGCTTTGGCCCTTCCAATTCCTCACAACCTCCGTTTCTCCTCCACTACCGATGGCTTCGAGACTTGGTGGTCCATGTGGAAGACCCATGTTTTTAGGAGGGCGTTAGGACCGCAATTGAAACAACTTGACGCCGCGCATGACATCTCCGCTGACCAGGTACTATTCCTTAAAATATTTCCCGTAACCACTTAATGGTGATCTGCCCGCGAACTGACTTCACCTTTTGGCAGGAACAAGACGGCCCAGCTCCCATGCAAGCTGATGGTTCTCCCTTTGAATTCCTTCCTCCGGCCCCAGTGGTCCTCTTCTGTCGAGTTCGCCACCTCTGAAGAAAGTTATAATGGACGGCCAACCGATCTCATCGAAATTGGCTCCTAAAAACAAAGCATCCTTGGGGCCAGTTGCCCACCGAGCCTCGACCCGGGCGAGGAAGGCGGTGAGGAAGGTGGCTGTCAGAAAAACCCTGACACGCAGAACTCCTGCCCAAGCGAGCCTGCAGGTAAGTTGTACCATACTCCGATCGATCGCACTTGCCTTCCCAACCTTTGTAAGATGGTCGTACCCCTTCTTTCAGACTTCCACCGAAGAGAACTCCAGTGAGGGAGAACAGTCCAGTCCCAGGGCTCCTACCCGCGCGGTGCAGACAGATCCACACAGAGCCAGACGGACTCGCCAACCCCGGCTCCTAGAAAAAGGTCGACTCCCGAGCCTGCCGCTCCTCAGTCTTCAGTTCAGACGAGGTCGCGCATAAAGCGCCGATGTGTCCAAAGGGCCCGCACGGGCCCACAAACCTCTTCTCCTAGCCAGGAAGTTTCAAAGGTAACCCTCTTGACAGCTCGTGCTCCCTGGTCTTGTCACTAACTGGACCACTTTACCATTCCCCTTGCAGATTAATGAGACCTCCAGCGGGGTCGTCGAAGAGGTGCCGATGCCATCTACTGCCCCTGGTCCCTCCAACTCGCCACGCGTGACGGACCACCCGTCTGACCAGCATACTGCAAAGCCGATTGCTACTACTTCGGCTTCCTTCCTTTCTTGGGAGAGGTACGCTCTCTTTCCTCTCTCGAGCCTACTTCCTTTATATCTGCTGCATGCCCATACCGTTCTTGTTCTTTTGCCAGGGGTGCGATCCTTCGAGCTTGCTGACATTCGACCCCGATTCCATCGAGCCAGCCGCCCCTAAAATAGGTGAAGAGCCAAATCTTGGTGCAGTCGACGGTCCGCTCCAGCGTCTCAAAGTCCTGCTCTCCTCCCCAGTTGACACTCTGGTTGAGGACCCTGAGACGATCAGGGGCATCCTCGTGGACATCCAGCCTCGTCTCCCAGTGGTGCTGGTAGCTAAACTCTGGCCGACAGTGACTTTGTCAGTTTTCAAGTCAAGGGTGCAGTCGGCTCGTCAAAGGATTACTCTCCGCCGCGCCCAACTCCCGCTGAGAGCCGATATTGCAGAAAAATGCCAGCGGCTCAACGAGAAGAAGGCTGCTTTAGACGCAAAGACCGCCACTTCCACTCACAGTGCCAGACTTGAGACCCTACGCAAGGAGCTGGAGGACCTCGAAAGGAGGGCCAGGGAGACCAAACAACTCATCCAAGACGAGGAATCCCTCATTGCTCGCTCCCAAGAGGAAGCACAAGGTCTCACCGCTGATCTGAAGACCGACCTAGCTGAAATCCGTGCCCTAAGCAGCCAGCTGGTGATGGGGAGAGACGAGGACGACGAGGTCGAGATCGCTGAAGTTGATCGAATCCGTGCCGATGCTCTTCACGCTCTTAATGCATTTCTTCAGTAGGGCCTCTTTGCTTCTGTATGTGAACTGCCACTTGTAAACTTGTTTTCTGTTCTTTGTCAAGTCAACTGTCATGCATCGGCTCCGGTTGCATCCGAAATTTTTTTTTTTTTTATATTCGGCTACCAAATTTTCTCCGCATATGTTCAACGGCGTCGCGCGCTCCCTGATTAGGTGCCCCCGAGCCGATCTGCCAGGTGACTGCTGAAATCGGCTCTATGTTTAGCCAAGGTATTGTGGTGCGAACGTCGGCTTCATTAGGATCAACGTGGATTCCCTCCAGCGCCATAGACGACGCATCCCATTGTTCATTAGATCGACGTTGAGCACGGACCGGAAACACGATTTTAGCTGACTCCTAGAACCGGCTCCTACGTTCGTAGGCCCACGAGAATCTGGTGATGCTATGTCTTAGTACGCCACCTTTTCGAGCTCGTCGGGTAGATTTTGCTCTTGTATTGGTCACGGCGGCATGTGAGCCCCGCCGAGCTGGCCAAAGGAGAATTCTAGCTTCCCTCCGCAGTGGTTAAGATCCACCATGTTGACACCAGGACGCGGGTGCATGTCTCCGCTGCTTGATACCGCGCAGACGGGTCTCTCCACAGGAGCCGACGAGTTTAGCTCCGTAGATCTCCGTAGTCCCATGCGAAGCAATCCGGGTATTCTTTTAATAGAGCAATCATCTGACTCCTGAGCTGTGGGTCTAACTTCCTGCTGATAAAAGTTGGCCGCGGCTTATCCCCGGGGCCGATGTCAACTTCCTCCAGCTCGTCAGCCGAGGTGAACCCGAACCCAGCTTTCCGTCACCTGTGAGGTCGACGCCGAATACTGGGAGAGCTGGTGGTGCGTGTGACGTGGTCCGACCGCTGGGATCGGCTTCTTCCTCATCCTTGCTGCGAGAGCAGCCGCCCTCATCACCACTATCACCAGGGTGGTACCCCAGCTCCACCACATTGGTGCTGACGCCAAGGGAGCGGGCGTCGTGGGAAGAGCCGATGAGGTCGGCTTCGCGGAGGATCTTGACTTCGCCATTCAGATCCTCGTACTCGACCGGAGTGCTTTCCGCCATCTCGGATGTAGATGGCGATATGGTTGATGTTGAAGATTGTCCCACCGGGCGTGCCAGAATGTGTTGACGTCAGAAACCCAGGCGGGCGTGGTAGTCAACACCAGAGGCGGGAACAACTAGGGCTGCGGCTGGCCCGTCCCTCAGAGCGACGGCCCGCAAAGCCTCCTGGTCGCGCGCCGATGCAAATTGCAGGGCGTGCCACCTGACCTATACCTGGTCAGGAAGGTGTGGATGATGCCTCGCTTAGTTTCCTGCAGGGCACACACGTACACGTTAAATACGAGCCTCGATCGGCTCTCAGGTTGTCCTGTGAATCGGCTCATGGAGCCGATCCACCCATGATTCGTCCAAGGTGGCCGAATATATGGTGGTCCTGCTTGATCAAGATAAAGCGTATGAGATCCACGACGATCTGGGGTTTTCACCGCATAATCGGATCATCCTACTCACGATTGGGCCTCGCGCTCACGCACGGTAATCGTAAGCCAGCCCTAGACAAGGCCTAAAAACCAACACTAGGTTGATCCTCGGAACATCCTGTCTAGGGGCAGCAAACTACACCCTGCATGCCGCTGGATCCTCCAACCCTTTGTAAGGCCTAACTATTGCAGATATTAAACTAATCCTTGATGAATCAAGGAGCGATCGTAACGGATCAGATCTACTAAATAACGATCAAGCGGGGTGCCGCCCCTGCACCCATGATGAGGTACAGGGACGGCTAGATGCGCAAGGGTTGCACTACGAAAGCATATGATACTAGGAACAATGCTAACCCTAACACATCTATGATAACTACGTTGCTCGCCATCAAAAAGGCTTCAGTACGAGCAACGCATGAACAACTAGGCAGGCTCGTGCTGCCTAGATCGCGAGATGCGATCTAGGCAGCATGGTGCTTACCGGAGGAACCCTCGAGACGAAGGAGTTGGCGATGCGCCGAGATTGGTTTGTGTTGAACGTTGGTTGTTGTTTATTCCATAAACCCTAGATACATATTTATAGTCCAGGGGACTTTCTAATGTGGGCGTGCACCAAACCGTGCACGAGATAAACTCTAACTTCTACATAGCCTACTATAAAGATACATGGGCTAACTAGCCCAAACTTGGTACACAAGGCCGATTCACGTATTTCTTCCATGTACATATCTTCAAGTCCATCTTGATCGCGGCCCACCTCTAGCTTGGTCAAATTCCGGTATACCCATCAGAAATAATCAGCAGACGTGCATGTTTCTTTGGTCAGAATAACTGCTGCACCATCTTAAAAGTAAATGGCATGACCATTTATTTGATTTGATAGCGTGCAGCTAGATGGCGTACATTACTATCTCTACTTCCTTGGGTCGCCCAAATCTGGAGTACTAAAAGCAAATCCTGGTGATTCATTTGACAAGACAACACAGATGCGTCCAAATTTCTCCGTCCATATTATTATAGTAATATACGAAATCTGGAGTGCGTTGCCTCGTTGCCTTCCAAGAGAAGCTGCATTCCTTGCCAAAAAAGAGAGAGAGGCTGTATTTATAACTACCTCACCGGCCGCCACTAGTACAAACCATCACTCCCTCTCCACCTCCACCTCCATCTCTTCCCTAGTAGCTCCACCTCCATATCGGCGACGGACCACAATCGCGCGGCTTCGACTTCCTCTTCGACGGCGGCGGCGACAGAGGCGTGAGGCACCTTCTCCGCGGCGCATCACTCATCCTCGTCCCGCGGCAACAATGGCTGTATGTGAAATCACCATACCCTTTTGTATGGTAGAGATGATGATGTGCGGATAAAATTTTATTGGCGGTTGCTCATCCTTGTTTGAATATTTGGTGTAGATTCACATCTAGGGCAGGGTGTCAAGCGGGGTGGGTAGCGGGCTAGCTAGTTTCAGTGCGAGTGCTTTAAATCTGCTCTAATCTCAACCACTATTTGCTCTAATTTTCTGCTTTGCGGGACGATTCGCGGACGCCGCTTGCAACCCTAATCTAGGGTATTGATCCTAGTTTAGTAGACTACTAGGATTTACATGCCAATTTGTTTTTAGACTAATCCGGATATTTGTCAATACTACTAGAGTACGTACTTCTTCCGTTCGTATTTAATTGACTCTAGTTGAAAGCATCGACAGTTCATTTTCTTCTCTCCCTCGCGTCGACTAATTAAAACCGAACAGAGGGAGTATTAGGAATCCTTGTGCATCCGTACTACCAGTAAGGTATTGCGTTGTTGCAGAGGCTCAGTGTAATCAATATCTTTCGATATTAATATACGGAGTACTCACTTTATCAGAAAATAAATTAGTAATCCATGTTCAAACTTGCTAGTTTGATCGACGTTTGATGATGATTTGTGAGGCCATGTATGGGCCTAGTTTGTTTCCTTTGCTTGGTGGTCAGTAGGCTGATGATTTTTTTTTGCTTGGTCGATCTGTGGTCGTTCCATGGCCACTGCTGATTAATCATTACTAGAATCAACAATTTTTTGCTTGTCTGGTGATTGGAATTGTATGCGCTCTTCTGAAGAGCACCATCGCACGATGATTAGTCTTAATGGAGATGCAGATGTCGATCAAGAGGGAGAAACATATCTTGATCATGCATTTCTCACGAGATTACTTGGTGATTGGAAGTAGAATCCACAATTTGTTGTGCAAACTTCTCAACATATGCATATATTCGTTGAATTGGCTTTATGTGATCAATATTACTTCTTATTGCAGATGGATGGAGGGGAAAGAGCGAAAAAACCGATACTTAGTGAAATGACTTCTCATTCTGTGACTTCTGATATCCTAGATGACAAGGTAAATATATAGAACGATGATTCGTAGGTGATGAAAGCAGAATCCACAATTTGCCGTGCAAACTTCTCAACATATGCATTTATTTGATTAATTAGTTTTATGTGATCAATAGTATTACTTATTCCAGATGGACGTAGGGGAAGGAACGAAAAAGCGGATGCTATGTGAAATGACTTCTAAATCTGTGTGTTCTGATATCCCAGATGACAAGGTAAACATATGGACCGACGCTTGTTTTGCTGCTGCCCCCGTTAGATGGCTAGATGCTCTGGTCTAATTTCTGTTCATGTGCTTATTATTGCAGAAACATAGAGTTGAAGAAAACTCTATATTGTCTGATGACAAAGGTGAAATGGCATGCCAGTCTTTTAAACCTCCGACGCCACCTTGTTTACTGTCTATGGAGACTGATGCAGCTGGACCTGGTACTGATGAGCCTATACGTGGCATCATCGTGCCACATGAAGAAGGTTGTGGATTGGGTTTACCCCCTGCTGAAGAAACTGGTGGTGCAGCTGGAGCTGCTAGTGTAGAGCCTCTAGTGAACGGTGTCGTGCCACGGGAATTCTCTGAACTAGAGCAAGACGGTTTACCTATTGTCAAGACCGATGTAACTGGTGCTGATGCTGGAGTTGCTACTGATGATCCTGCACCCGAAGTTGCCACGCCACCCGAAGGAGGTTTTGTATTGGTAGAACCCGTCATGACTATGCCCACAGTACTGACTGGTGGTGGACCTGGAGCTGGTAGGGTAGAGCCTCTAGCGAAAGGTGTCGTGCCACGAGAATCCTCTGAAGTGGATATTGGTGGTTTACCCTCTGTAGATACTGGTGGTCTACCTGGAGCTGGTATTGTAGAGATTTCAGCAAACAGTGCTGTCCCACCCAACTCCTATGAACTGGAGCATGTACCTGATGTGCCTTCTGTAGAACCTGATGCACCTGTAAGTAGTGGTGATGATTCCGCTGAATCTGATCAAGAAGGATCTGCATCTCGAGGACAAGATGTCAGCTGTCATTCACCTGAACCCGAGCTGAAGTCAGCAACGGTAGCTTATATGGCACGGACTGTCCTTCAAGCTCTAAAGATCCAGTTGGGTGGTTCACAGGACCAGCTACTCCAAGCCATTGTCACTACAAAAGACCAGCCAGCATGCTTCGTTATCTCCTGCATACTGTTTGACAAGCTGAAGCACTGCAACTGGCGCATTGTTCAATCCCATCAGCATGGAGAGAGGAGCTATGTTTATGTCAAGATGATTCATGCTGATTTGGTAAGGTTCCATGATAAGATGTATGGGTGGGGTGAGGCAAGAGCCACATTTTGCAGCATTCACACAGTCTTCGCTCTTGAGCCAGACCCCATGGATGCTTACCCAGTGGTGCAGCTGTCCTGACTTGATATATGTTTTATGATCAGTATGCTGCTGTCGTGGAACTGTGATGTGGAGCTACCTTTCTTATGGTTTCTAGGCTTTTGGTTTCAACATGTATTATGGAGCTTACCTTAGGACTTTCGCATGCGTTTGGCTGTTGACCTGTAATGTTTGTGGTTGGTTGTCTAATCTACTTGGCACAATCACATTGCAAAGGCAAATGTTCCTTTTCTCTTTAATTGTTATTATGACTTATGTGTTATAACCAGGCAAGAATATGCAATCTTGGTTCTCTGACCGATATATATGTACATACAACTTTTGTTCACATAATAACACTTACACGGGAAAAGAGTAGCTTTCTCTGTTGGACAAACACCAAACCACAAAAGGGTAACAACACAATATCCAAACTAGGTACGGCACCTGTTGAGCATACATGACTTTTGTCGTAAAATCACGTTAACCAACACTAGCAGCATCTTGTTCTTTGCAAGGTGCTATGCTTATCAGTCTAATCCCAATACACAACCTACTTCAGGTGGCACGATGATGTCAGGTGCAGGTTCACCAGTACCAACTCTCTTGCATCAGTCTCCATTGAAGGTACGCCACTGCTGCAGTAGACACCATTAGCAATGCAACCTGAAGGTGTTCTTATCCTCATATCAGGATCACATAATACAGGTGTCAAGCTTCATGCACTAGCCAACACAATCAAAAGTCCGAACTAGGATCGCTAGGAAAAAAACATGAAGATCCTTTTATCGAATCCCACGCTGAACATCTTTTTCACTAATTAGGTAAGCTCCTGCTGACAAACATATTACAGCAACTCCAGCAGTGGCTCTATATTTTGGCGCTGTGGGCTGATGCTGCGCATGGAGCCGGCAATAGCTTCACCGGAAGCTGCAAACTGTGGCGGCCAAATGCAGGGCTGAAACAGCGTATTTTCAGAGGCGCTATAATGCAGCGCCAAAAACAGAATATAATGAAAAATAGAGTGCAGTAAAACAGAAGATCAAATAAAGACTAGAAATAGACATAAAATAGGAGAAAATTAGCTTGATAGATACTCCGTAGTTCATATTTGTACAAAGTAGTGCGATAAAACTAAACTAAAACTCGACATCTGACGAGTCCGGTGTCGTGCCCGACACCGGATCCGACGAGAAGAGGTCAATCCAACGGGGGTCGTCCTCGCCAATGGTGGTCGGCCCGGCGAGCTGCGCTTCGATGAAGGCCCGCTTCGTCGCCTTCTCCGCCCTCCGTTGTGCGCGGTCCTCCTTCTTCGCAGCCCGCCTCGTAGCCTTCTCCGCCCTCCGTCTGCGGAAGTGCTCGTTCTCGGCGGCTACGTCCTCGGGGAAGCGGGCCGCCCACTCGCGCGCCGCGCGCTCGTCCCGCTCGGCAATGCGCAAACGGCGCTCCGTCTCGCGGCGGCGGCGCTGTTCCTCCTGTCTAACGATGTACGGCGGCGGCGCGAGATCCTCGGCCTGCTGGCGCGTCCACACGTCATGGAAATTCATCGACGATCGCGGGCGCCCGAGCCGCCACGCCACGGCGTCGTACGCGCGCGCGGCCTCGTGCGCGGTCTCGTAGGTGCCGAGGCCGATGCGCTCGCCGCCGTCACGTATCTCCGCGTAATACGTACCTTTGGGGCGCGCGCGGACGCCGCGGTACCCCGTGCCCGAGACGCGGCAGTACCGCGAGCTCGACGCGAGACGAGGCATGGCGGCGGCGGCGGAAGCGGAGCCGCGGCGGCGATATTAGGCGCAGATGGGCAAATTTCAGCAACCCGTGTCCATCTTTTTTTTTGGCAGGATTACGCCATGTACCACCTTCCAATTAGAAAATAGTACTGTTCAGCCTTCCCCTGTTGGGCCCAATATTTCACTTTGGGTTGCCAACGGCCATCTACATGGTAATTGCTCTCGGCCTACTTGCTCCGGCCGTCGAAGCCCAATAACTACAAATGGGCCTTTCTGCTCATGCAATTTCGGCCCTTTTCTAATGAAACACAGATCCTATGAATGGCAAAAGAAAAAAACGCGGAGATTCTACATAAAAGTTGTTTTTAGTTATTTTGAATTATTGGGTTCCAATTTTTGAAACTGCTCATGCCCAATATGAAAATCCTTGTTCGCTCCATACCCACATGGATAACGGTATTTTTAATAATTCATAAAGTGGATTTGAAATTTAAAACATATCCTAATAATTCCATGATTTAATCTATCAACTTGCAAGATCTTGGAGAGAAAAAGCTTGTATTAGTCTGCAGAATCCGCACCGTTTCAAAGGCGGCAGTGGATCAAAAGAAAAAAGGAAGTAGCCAGAAATTAGGGGTCAAAAATAACTCCAAGAAATGAAACTTTTATTGTTCGTAGAGGATGACATGCGGGACCCATGAGCCAGCAGCTTACTCAACGTTTCAAAGGCGGCATGAGATCGGAAGAAAAAGGCAAGTGACCAAATATCAGGTGCCAAAAATAATCCAAGAAATGAAACTTATTGTACATAGAGGATGACATGCGGGTCCCATTTTGCAGCAGCGGTTTCAGCGTTTCAAATGCGGTTTGAGATCAAAAGAAAAAGAAAGTAGCCAGAAATTAGGGGGTAAAAAACTCCAAAAAAAGAAAGTTGATTGTACATAGAGGATGACATGCGGGTCCCATGAGTCAGCAGCTTACTCAACGTTTCCAAGGCGGCAGGGATCAAAAGAAAAAGGAAATAGCCAAAAATCAGAGGTGAAAAAAAACCAAGAAAAGAAATTTTATAGTACATAGAGGATGACATGCGGGTCCCATGAGCCAGCAGGTTCCTCAACGTTTTCAAAGGCCGGTGGGGATCAAAAGAAAAAGGCAAATAGCCAGAAATTAGGGGTAAACAATAAATCCAACAAAGGAAAGGTTTATTGTTCATAGATGCTGACATGTGGGACCCATGAGCCAGCAGCGTCAAGGCAAGTGACCAAAAATCAGGGGTAAAAAAATCCAAGAAAAGAAACTTTATTGTACATAGAGGATGACATGTGGGTCCCATGAGCCAGCACCTTACTCAACGTTTCAGAGGCGGCTTGAGATCGAAAGAAAAAGGAAAGTGACCGAATATCAGGAGCTAAAAATAATCCAAGAAAGGAAACTTTTATTGTACATAGAGGTTGACATATGGGTCCCACTAATACAAGCTCTTTCGCTCGAAGATCTTGCAAGTTGATTGTACATAGAGGATGACATGCGGGCCCCATGTGTCAGCAGCTTACTCAATGTTTCCAAGGCGGCAGTGGATCAAAAGAAAAAGGAAATAGCCAAAATCAGAGGGTGAAAAATAAATCCAACAAAGGAGAGGTTTATTGTCCATGGAGGCTGACATCTGGGACCCACGAGCCAGCCGCGTCCTCTACGTTTAGAAGGCGACTGGGGATCGAAAGAAAAAAGGCAAATAGCCAGAAATTAGGGGTACAAAATAACTCCAAGAAAGGAAGTGTTTATTGTTCATAGAGGCTGACATGTGGGACCCATGAGCCAGCAAAGTCTTCAACGTTTCAAAGGCGGCAGGGGATCAAAAGAAAAAGGAAGTAGCCAGAAATTAGGGGTAAAAAATAACTCCAAGAAAGGAAACTTTTATTGTTCATAGAGGATGACATGCGGGACCCATGCTCCAGCAGCTTCCTCAACGTTTCAAAGGCGGCATGAGATCGAAAGAAAAAGGCAAGTGACCAAATATCAGGACCCGAAAATAATCGAAGAAAGAAATTTTATTGTACATAGATGATGACATGCGGGACCCATTTAGCAGCAGCGGTCTCAACGTTTCCAAGGCGGCACGGGATCAAAAGAAAAAGGAAGTAGCCAGAAATTAGGGTTCAAAAATAACTCCAAGAAAGAAAACTTTTATTGTTCGTAGAGGATGACATGAGGGACCCATGAGCCAGCAGCTTACTCAACGTTTCAAAGGCGGCATGAGATCGAAAGAAAAAGGCAAGTGACAAAATATCAGGAGACAAAGATAATCCAAGAAAAGAAAACTTTATTGTACATAGAGGATGACATGCGGGTCCCATTTAGCAGCAGCGGTCTCAACGTTTCAAATGCGGCTTGAGATCAAAAGAAAAAGAAAGTAGCCAGAAATTAGGGGGTAAAAAAACTCCAATAAAGGAAAGTTTTATCGATGAGCCAGCAGAGTCCTCAACGTTTCAAAGGCGGCAGGGGATCAAAAGAAAAAGGAAATAGCCGAAAATCAGAGGGTGAAAAAAAAACCAAGAAAATGAACTTTTATAGTACATAGAGGATGACATGCGAGTCCCATGAGCCAGCAGGTTTTTCAACGTTTCAAACGTGGCATGAGATCGAAAGAAAAGGCAAATGACCAAATATCAGGATCCAAAAATAATTCAAGAAAAGAAACTTGATTGTACATAGAGTATGACATGCGGGTCCCATTTAGCAGCAGCGGTATCACCGTTTGAGAGGCGGCAGGGGATCGAAAGAAAAAGGCAAGTGACCAAATATGAGGTGCCAAAAAAAATCGAAGAAAAGAAAGTTTTATTGTACATAGAGGATGACATGCGGGTCCCATGAGCCAGCAGGTTCAACGTTTCAAACGTGGCATGAGATCGAAAGAAAAAGGCAAGTGACCAAATATCGGGAGCCAAAAATAATTCAAGAAAAGAAACTTGATTGTACATAGAGGATGGCATGCGGGTCCCATTTAGCAGCAGCGGTATCACCGTTTGAGAGGCTGCACGGGATCGAAAGAAAAAGCCAAGTGACCAAATATCAGGAGCCAAAAATAATCTAAGAAAAGAAATTTTACTGTACATAGAGGATGACATGCGGGTCCCATTTTGCAGCAGCGGTCTCAACGTTTCCAAGGCGGCACAGGACCAAAAGAAAAATGAAGTAGCCAGAAATCAGGGGGTGAAAAAAATCCAAAAAAGAACGATTTCAATTGGGCTGCATGTGGACATCTGGGCATTCGAACTATCCTGCTGGCCCTTTTGACTCGTACAATTTCAGCCCACTCCAAAACAGGATAGTTCGGATTTTTCTAAAAAAAACAGGAAAGTCCTATGCTTCGCAAAAACAAAAAACAAGGAGATTCAGCATATAAATTTGTTTATGTAAAAATAAAGATTTAATTTATCCGTTGAAATAGCTCAGAGCGCAATACACTGTTTATTGTCTGCAAAATAATCAAGATATCACATGTTTCTTGTACGGGGAGGCTGACATCGTGGACCCATGAGCCAGCAGCGTCGTTTTAAAGGCGGCAGGGGATGGAAAGAAAAAATAAACCAAAAATCTGTTGGCAAAAAATCCAAGAAAAGAAACATTTTCGTTCTGAGAGGATGACATGCGGGACCCATGAGGCAGCAGCGTCCTCAGCGCTTATTGTTCATAGAGGCTGACATGTGGGACCCGTGAGCCAGCAGCGTCCTCAACGTTTTAAAGGCGGCATGATATCGAAAGAAAAAATAAGCCAAAAATCATTTGGTAAACAATATCCAAGAAAAGAAACATTTACCGTTCTGAGAGGATGACATGCGGGACCCATGAGGCAGCAGCATCCTCAACGATTCCAAGGCGGCAGGGGATCAAAGAAAAAAAGGAAATATCCAGAAATTAATTAGGGGTTCAAAAAAATCCATCAAAGGAAACTTTTATTGTTCATAGAGGATGACTTGTGGGACCGACCTGCCAACAGCGTCCTCATCGTTTCAAAGGGGCAGGAGATCCAAAGAAAAAGGCAAATAGCCAGAAATTAGGGGTCAAAAATAACTCCAAGAAAGGAAACTTTTATTGTTCGTAGAGGATGACATGCGGGACCCATGAGCCAGCAGCTTACTCAACGTTTCAAAGGCGGCATGAGATCGAAAGAAAAAGGCAAGTGACAAAATATCAGGAGCAAAAGATAATCCAAGAAAAGAAACTTTATTGTACATAGAGGATGACATGTGGGTCCCATTTTGCAGCAGCGGTCTCAATGTTTGTAATGCGGCTTGAGATCAAAAGAAAAAGAAAGTAGCTAGTAATTAGGGGGTGAAAAAAATCCAAGAAAGGAAAGTTGATGGACATAGAGGATGACATGCGGGTCCCTTGAGCCAACAGCTTACTCAACGTTTCAAAGGGGGCAGGGGATCAAAAGAAAAAGGCAAGCCAAAAATCAGAGGGTGAAAAAAAATCCAACAAAGGAAACTTTTATAGCACATAGAGGATGACATGCGGGTCCCATGAGCCAGCAGGTTCCTCAACGTTTCAAACGTGGCACGAGATCGAAAGAAAAAGGCAAGTGCCCAAATATGAGGTGCCAAAAAAACTCCAAGAAAAGAAAGTTGATTGCTCATAGAGGATGACATGCGGGTCCCATGAGCCAGCAGGTTCCTCAACGTTTCAAACGTGGCATGAGATCGAAAGAAAAAGGCAAGTGACCAAATATGAGGAGCCAAAAATAATTCAAGAAAAGAAAGTTTTATAGTACATAGAGGATGACATGCGGGTCCCATTTAGCAGCAGCGGTATCACCGTTTGAGAGGCGGCGGGGGATCAAAAGAAAAAAGAAATTGCCAAAAATCAGAGGGTGAAAAAAAACCAAGAAAATGAACTTTTATAGTACATAGAGGATGACATGCGGGTCCCGTTAGCAGCAGGGGTATCACCGTTTGAGAGGCGGCAGGGATCGAAAGAAAAAGTCAAGTGACCAAATATGAGGTGCCAAAAATAATCCAAAAAAAGAAAGTTTTATAGTACATAGAGGATGACATGCGGGTCCCATTTAGCAGCAGCGGTATCACCGTTTGAGAGGCGGCAGGGGATCGAAAGAAAAAGTCAAGTTACCAAATATGAGGTGCCAAAAAATCCAAGAAAAGAAAGTTTTATAGTACATAGAGGATGACATGCGGGTCCCATTTAGCAGCAGCGGTATCACTGTTTGAGAGGCGGCAGGTGATCGAAAGAAAAAGTCAAGTGACCAAATATGAGGTGCCAAAAAAATCCAAGAAAAGAAAGTTTTATAGTACATAGAGGATGACATGCGGGTCCCATTTAGCAGCAGCGGTATCACCGTTTGAGAGGCGGCAGGGGATCGAAAGAAAAAGGTAAGTGACAAAATATGAGGTGCCAAAAATAATTCAAGAAAAGAAAGTTTTATAGTACATAGAGGATGACATGCGGGTCTCAGTTAGCAGGCGGTATCACCGTTTGAGAGGCGGGGGGATCGAAAGAAAAAGCAAGTGACCAAATTTGAGGTGCCAAAAAAACTCCAAGAAAAGAAAGTTGATTGCACATAGAGGATGACATGCGGGTCCCATTTAGCGGCAGCGGTCTCAACGTTTCCAAGGCGGCAAGGGATCAAAAGAAAAAGAAGTAGCCGAAATCAGGGGGTCAAAAAATCCAAGAATAGAAAGAATTTTGGTTCATAGAGGATGATATGCGGGACCCATGATCCTGCATCGTAAACGGCTCGATCGGAGAACGTTGAACGAGATGGCGCGATCTAGAAAAAAACAATGCCAGAGAGGCTGCCATCTGGGCCCTACATCCCTCGGCGGTGCGGATTTGCGTTGACTCGGCCGGCGAACCCGAGATTTCGAGATGCACCACGTCCGGGCCACCATACGCGACGTTTTGGCCGCTTTCGTCGGGCTAGGTGGCCTCAAAAACGAGAAAAAAAGTTTTGACATGCACCACGGAGGGACCAAAAATCGTCGGCCATGGTACACCAGCAACCACGGCGCGACTTCAACTTCGTCGGCCATGGCAACTTTTCTTGTAGTGTAACGCTCGTGGACAATATGGACATAGACATGCCGGTGTTTGTGGTTAGAGAAGCGCCATCTTGGGTTAAACCTATTAAGGAATTCCTGATCAACGGCACCTTGCCGGTTGACGAAAATGAGTCCAGAAGGATACAGAGGAGGTCCAAAGCTTACACTATCATCAATGGTGAGGTATACAAAAGAAGTGTTACCGGTGTCCTCCAAAGATGTGTGGAGCCGGAAGAGGGAAGAGAAATGCTTGAGGAAATTCACCGAGGAGAATGCGGGCACCACGCCTCGTCAAGGGCACTGGTGGCAAAAGTGTTCCGGCATGGATTCTATTGGCCAACGGCTTTGGAATGCGGAGGATATGGTAAGAAAATGCAATGGGTGCCAGAGGTACGCCAAGCAAAACCATACCCCAGCATCCGGTTTAAAAACCATACCGCTAACTTGGCCATTCGCTGTCTGGTGCCTGGACATGGTTGGACCATTTAAAACCGCAAGGGGAAACATGACTCACATCTTGGTAATGGTGGATAAATTCACCAAGTGGCTGGAAGTGAAGCCTATCGCAAAATGTGATGGCCACACAGCGGTAAAGTTCCTAAAAGATGTAATTCTGCGGTATGGATACCCGCACAGTATCATAACTGACAATGGCTCAAACTTTGCTCAAGGAGAGTTCAAGCGATTTTGTGAAGACAAAAACATCCGGTTGGATTTGTGCTCAGTGGCGCACCCACAAGGCAATGGCCAAGTTGAAAGAACGAATGCTTTGGTACTTTCCGGTATCAAACCAAGACTCATTGATGCAATGGAAAAATCGCCGGGATGTTGGATCGATGAGCTACCATCAGTGCTGTGGAGTCTAAGAACAACTCCGAACCGGTCTACCGGATACACGCCATTCTTCATGGTTTATGGGGCAGAAGCGGTCATACCAACCGACATTCTCCATGATTCCCCAAGGGTGCAGCTCTATACCGAAGAAGAGGTAAAGGAGGCCCGAGAAAATGATGTGGACTTGCTAGAAGAAGCAAGAGAACTAGCTCTGGCAAGAACAGCCATTTATCAGCAAAACCTCAGACGCTATCACAGCCGGAAGGTTAACCCGAGGGTATTCCGAGAAGGAAACCTAGTGCTACGCCTAGTGCAGCGCACTGAAGGCCGGCACAAGCTTTCCCCTCCGTGGGAAGGACCTTTCATTGTGAGCAAGGCTCTCCACAATGATGCCTATTACCTGATTGATGCACATGAATGGAAGAAAGGAAAGGCGGACAAGTCAGGAGAGGAGACCAAACGCCCATGGAATGTAGCTTTGTTGCGTCCTTTCTACTCTTGAAGTGGTGTTGTAAGAGTTCCTTTTTGTACCTTACTTGCTATGAATAAAAGATGTCGGAACCTCGAATGAATCTCGGGGACTACCCTTACTAAGTTGCATGAAACATGTCTATTTTTTCTGTTGCCGGTTGCCTATTGAATGTTTTTTCTTTCCGGTTTAGTAGTGTGCTAGACCATACCGGAGTCTTCGACTCTGCTGTTGTCCATAACTTGGCTTCATGGCAAGCAAGATAAACCGGTAGGGGATAAGCACATGAACTGCGGAAAGAGAGAGCAGGAGAGAACAATCCGGAAAAGTTTAACTAACCCCGGTTATACCGGTTTTTTGCAAAAATTTCGAGTTATTTCTAAGTTCAAGAAAATGCTTGCTTGGTAAAAGAACTTTGTGCTCATACGCCAAAAATGCCCAGAGAAGGTAGGCAGAGCCAAGGCAAAAGAGCCAAGTATGCATCAATTGGATGCGGAAACAATTTCGAAATCATTGCAGTGCAAGAAAAAGCAACTCAACAAGCAAATATGTTAAGACAAACATAACTTAATAAGTTACCGGTATAAGCCTACCGGCATAAAATGTTGTACCACAGACCAAAAGGATAAGTTTTATCTTACATCATAAACCCCGGCATACCGGGGTAGAATTTAACGAGTTTTGTTACAAAGCAACCAGAACAGGTAATATCTTTTCACAACACAAAGTCAGGCAGCAGGGGCTTCCGGCCGGCATCAGGAGCTTCCGGTGGCACATCCTCGCCTTCATCTTCCTCCTCCTCGCTCAGATAATCCTTGACATCTTCAGGAGGGGGGATGAAGGTGCGCATTTCAGCGTACTCCGCGATGTGGTACGCGCGGTCCTGCCGCTTAGCGGTAAGGACCGGGTCCAGATCGGTGGGAGCGCCTTCACGCACGCCGACGAGGGCGTCCAGATCCAGCTCCGGATACCAGGAGCAGGCAGCGCGAAGGTGCTCGGCACGGGCAGCAGAGCACTGCCACTCCCGGATCCGTCGGCAGGCGCCTTTCAGCGGTCGCGATGAGGGAGAAGGTGTCGGGCACCACTTCGCCGGGCCAGAGGGTCTTGAAGAGCTGGGAGGCCACCTCAGGGATGTCGGAAAGGTTCCGGTCCACCGAGCGCATGTGCGAGACCCGCGCGTTTAGAGCAACCAAGTGATCATAGGGATCCCAAGGTGCACCCAAGTTATCGCCAGCCTGCTGCGCCCGGTGCTCCGCAACCTTCTTTATAGCGTGTGCCTGGGAATCCGGAAAGAGCCCTACAAGACAAACGAAAGCTAAGTATATGATACCGGCATGAATATAAGCAGAAACCGGAAAAGAGAAAAGAAAAACGTACGAAGGGCAAGCGCATCAGTCCGCGTAACCAGAAGGTCGTACTCCTGTTCCGCCTTCAACCGCGCAACCTCGCCCTCGGCTGCTTTCTGGGCCCTGGTGGCCTCCTCCACGGCAGCTTTGTGCGCTTTTGCGGCTTTGCCCTCGGCTGTCTTCAGCGCTTTGGCGGCCTCTTCCAGCTCGGCCTGCAACACCACATTGGCGTTGCCGGCATCCTCCAGCACCTCGTTGAGCCTGGCCTCCGCAGCAGATTCAGCGGCCTTCAGCTCTTCAGCGTGCCGGACTCCGGCCTGGATAGCCTGATCCTTGAGCTCCCTAGAGATCTCCTTCTGGGCCTCCAAGGCCTTCGGTGATCCCGGATGAGCTGCTTCTTTTCAGCTAAAAGCCGAAAAAGAAGATGTTAGCGAAAACACAAAAACAGATGAGACACAAAGAAGCAAGTTAATCGGGAAAACAGAACTTGTACCTTGGAGTGCGGCAACCTGGGCCTTGAGGGCCTCAATGGAGGCATCCGGGATAGCTGTTATGCAAAAAACTTGTAAGTAACAAAGAAAAGAAAACCTTCCGGTAAAAAGATGCCGGAGGCGCAAGAAGTTACCTTGGCACTTGCTGTGCGCCTCAGCAAGATTCCGGTGCTCCCAAAGAAGCTCCTCGAAGAGAGCCTTCCGGGCGTCGGCCGTGCTCTGTTTAAGGAAGTGATGTTAGCAAAGAACAAAGGATTTTAACCCAAAACTCGGGGACTGGCTATGCCGATTTCGTGCGTTTCTAGTAAGTTTCGCGCTAAGAGCAAGATCTCAACCCGAAACTCGGGGACTGGGAGTTCGCGGTGTCTTTAAAAGAAAGTTTTGCGCTAAGACCTACGCTCTCAACCCAAAACTCGGGGACTGGGAGTTTGCGGTATGCTATGAGAAAGATGCCGGTTTCGGAGATTCTTTAAAAGAAAGTTTTGCGCTAAGAGTTGCACTCTAAACCCAAAACTCGGGGACTGGGAGAATAGACAAGATCCGGAAAGACCGGCATCAAGAAAATTTACAAGAAGATTGGTGGAACTTACCACCACGTTGCTGGTGGCGTCGTACCACGCGCTGTCGAACTCCTTCACGGCATGCTTGAGCCGCGTGAAGTGTTCTTCAGTGGACCGAGGGCCGGCAGGATCTGGCGCCGGGAGGCGGTCCTTCCCCAAGCCACGGGTAGCTGCGGAGATGTCCGCATCATTCCATCTTTGGGCATAGGGGAGAAGAGGCCCCAAGTCTTTGCCCTCGCGCTTCAGCTCAACGATCCGGCCCAAGAGGCCGGAAGGTTTATCCTGGACCACAACGGCGGCAGGCCCGACACACTAGAGGCTGCGAGCCGCTTGAGGCGCTGCCATCCACGGCCTTTCCGCGGGATGCCCCCGGCTTGAGGAAGTCGGTGATCTTGAGGGTCGCAGGCGGCGGCTTAGGCGCAGTCGCGGGAGGTCCTTGGGTCGGTGGAGGCGTTGGTGTGGCCCCGGCTGCCTCAGGAACAGAGGTTTCCGGCGGCGGCGTTGGTGTAGAGGTTGCCGGCACGGAAGTTTCCGGCGCGGTCTTGGAGGAAGTCTTCTTCTTTTTCTTCTTTCGAGGACGGGAGGAACGAGGTTCCGCCGCGGCGATTTCTTTTCCGGCGCCCATGTTGCTGGCGCCGGTGTCTTGGGTCTCGGGAGGGGAGGCAAGGTCCTCCTCCGCGCGGAGATCGGCGGTGTAGGGGCCGCGCGCCCCGACTTGTTGTGCCTCCCGAGAGGGGAGGCGGTGGTGGCACCGGACGGTGCCGGGCTTGAGTGAGGAGGAGGAGTTGAGGTCCTGGAACCGGCAGAGCCCTCAGGCCTAGAGCCGAGCTTGAGCGCGGGGCTGAAAAAGAGAAAAGGAAAAGGTTGGAAAAAAGCAACCGGAAAGGAACTTGGTGAAAACGAAACAAGCAGAAAAGTGGAGCCTTACCCGGTAGCGGTCGGCATCTGTTTGCCCTTGTGGCGCCTCACAGCAACGACCTTACCCGCGAGAGGTTCGGTCCGGAAGCGCTTGGCAGGAGGAGGTTGGCTTGAGCCGGCATCAGAGGCCGGGGTCTTGTTCTTCTTGCCCTGGGCCATGAGTTTGTCCACAAACTCTTGGCCTGCCTCGGCCTGCAGCGGGGCGACATGCTCATGGACCTGTGGTTTGATGTTGGCTGAGGGAACATCTACAGAAGAACAATAGCAAAGGAATATGAGAAGTATAAAAGAAGAGCTACCTCAAGGATGGTCAGTTCATCAGACGAACCGGCGGGTTCCGGCGGTGACTTGCCGAGGCGCGCGCTGGAGTCCGGCCCATCTTCAGGTCACGCCAAAAAATGACGGGGTCGGGGTCAAACTTGTCGAGACCGCGCTTCCGGCAACGGCCTCGTCGGTCAGATTCGATGCCGGGGAAACGGTC
Source organism: Lolium multiflorum (assembly GCA_030979885.1). Lineage (NCBI taxonomy): Eukaryota > Viridiplantae > Streptophyta > Magnoliopsida > Poales > Poaceae > Lolium > Lolium multiflorum. The sequence continues at coordinate 161,578,070 of CM061750.1, forward strand.
CTTGGCCTGAAAGAACAAAAGAGAAAAAAGGGGTTAACCGCAATGAAAGCTTCCGGTGAACCGACCCGAGTTGTGTAATTTCTTACTTCTTGGGTCGGAGGGTTAGTAGAGCTAAGAGGCCGGAGGCCCCATTCCCAATCTTCCGGCATGGAGGTCTGGCAGATCTGCCTGGCCTTAAGGACAACATCCTTCTTGCTGAGAGGAAGTCCGGTGATCTTGGTAGGATCGCCGGGGCCATACATCTCGCACATCTTGTGGGCGCGGCGCTTAAGAGGAAGCACCCGGCGCGAGATGAAGGTGCGGATGATATCATCGGAGCAGATGTTGGTGTCCTTCATCTGCTGTTTCATGAAGCGTATAATCCGGTTTGTCTCATTGTGAGACTCCTTCGGATTGTAGCTCCAATTAGTCTTTGTGGGCGGCGCCGGATCAAAAGGAGGCAGATCAATAAGATCTGCGGCGCCGTTGTTCCTAACATAAAAGAAGGTCCCTTGCCATAACCGGCATGACTCGAGACCGGAAAACTTGAAGAAGGGGCTCGCTTGACGAGAGCCAATGATGCAAGACCCGCATTGTACGGGGGGTTTGGGTTTAGGAATGTCTAAGCCCTGAACGGAATTAATCCGAAGGGCGAAGAATCGAGCAAACGTCTCGCGAGTGGGACGAATGCCGATGTAAGCCTCCATAAAGGTGACATAGCAGGAGAGGTAGAAAATGGCGTTGCCGGGAAGGTGGTGAGGTTGGAGTTTGTAAAAATCGAGGAAACTCCGGAAAAAAGAGGAGACAGGGAGGCCGAAGCCGCGCTTGAAATGAGCAAGGAAGACGACGCGTTCACCGGGGTTAGGCACCGGTTCGATCTCGTCGCCAGGAATCCGGCAGGATACTCCTTCCGGAATCCTCCGGGACCGGTATAGCCAGTCAATCTCGTATTCACTAACGCTGGAGCCCATCCAGGCTCCGCGAGTGATCTCGGAAGAGTCAGCGCCGGAAGCTTGGCTAGAGCTACCGGCATCTTGCTCTTGGCCGCCGTCGGTTTCCATCTGGGCTAGATCTGCGCTAACCCCGTCGGAGGCGCGACTTTCCGGATTACTGGAGGAGGAAGTGGAAAGGTACTGCTCGGAAGACATGCGGATTTGAGGAGCCCCGGTATCTACTCGAAAAAACAGATTTCCCAAGAACTACCCCCGCGCGAAGATCTACGAAAGAGAGAAAAAGCAACAGAAAAGAAGAAATAAATACGCAAGCAACTCAAGATCCGAAGAGCAAGAAAAAGAGGGGTAAATCCAGATTAAGCCTAACCTGGGGCGGCGGAGTCGCGGAGGAGGAAGTTCGCCGGAGGTTTGGTGAGCTTGCCGTGGGCGAGGAAGTCCGTCGACGGCGAGGAGGAAAGGATCTCGAGGAAGCGAGAATGTCGCGGCCGCGAAAGCAGCACCGCAGAAGCTCTTCGCGCGACGAAGTCCGGCGACGTCCAGCGGAGCGCTAGCGCGGGTTAGCCGGGCGGCGGAGCTCGAGTGGCGGAAGGAGCGGCGAAGACGCAAGGAGCAAGGAGCACTGGAGAGCGATGAACTGGGGATGCGAGAAAAGGAAGGAGAAGGGGCGGTTTTGCCTTATAAAGGAAGAGAGAGAAGTGGGCCAAAACTGCTGAACCGCGGCGGTTCGGGCCGTGGGCCGCGACGGTTCACTCCACGAGCTGCCACGTGGTGCAGCGATACACGCGAAACCGCGAGAAGCCACAGGGAGGGACACACGGATCCGGAGAAGTGGTTGGGATCCGCTGTGGAGCAGTTAATGCGCGCGCGGAAGCCGAACGGAAGTGACCCCTGACACTGGTGCGTCAGTCACAGTGCGCATGTCACTGACAGGTGCGGGACCCGATATATTCTCGACTTCGCCGAGGAAGTATTAAATGAACGAGATGCCGGAAGATAAGCAGCCGCAGAATGCCTTGCAAAGAAAAAGGGCATGAGTCCGGGCAAAGATGCCGAAGTCAAGCAGAGCGCCGGATAAATTAAACCGGTATACAAGAACATGGGAACCTGGCATGGTCTGTTGGATAGAATCCGCCTATACCAGCTTCGGGGACTAATGTTGGGGGGATGACCCCTGGTATGCCAAAGGCATGCCAAACCGGATGGTCTTATCCATCAAGATACCGGTTTAATATTTATACCGGAACTCAAAGATAGGAATTTGGCTAAGTAAGCTAAGCCGGTATCCCCAAGAGGGGTATACCGGGACCGGATAGAAAGGATGCCGGAGACCGGAAGAAGAGCATGTCGGCAGGACCAGTCAAAGATTCTCTTCAGAGCTAGAAGACAAGGATGACCTAAGCAAAGTGGCTTTAAACGAAAGCCTGAAGATAAAGAGGAGGATGACGGCCAAAGAAGCCGGAGGACGTCAGCCTCCCTGTTTAAAGAAGACCCCGACGTCATCTATGATTAAAGTAGCTTTGTAAAGTAGTTTGTCTAGTCAAAGATGCCATTAGGGTTTCTTGCCCTGTAAGCCACCCTCTCCCCTATATAAGGAGAGGGGGCAGCCTCCTTCACGGGCGCGGAATAGAGGAAGGAAGAGAGAGAGAAACCCTGTAAGCTCGAACCTGTAACATGTGGAGATCAATGAAGATAGTGATCTAGAGCGAGTTCTTCCTTGTGTCTTTCTTCTTCAACCTCTGGCCTTGGCCAAGTTCTTGAGGAAACCATCCGGAAGTTCATCCCATCTAGTCATAAACCCTCCCCCGAATCCTCTAGCGTCCATTCGGCCCCAAGATAAGCCATCCTATGGCATCTGTTTGTTCACCACGACGACAGAAATTATCATATCATTTGTGTGGAAAACTAACCATTTTGTACGCATTGGAGAATCATAGAGATGAGAATATTTATTTGTTTGAGATGTGAGACATGATATGATGAGAAAGGCGAAGAGGTCAAGAACTACCAAAATCACAGGCATCTCCCTCTTCTTTTAACTAATTTCAAGTAAATCAGCTCAAACTCATGTTCTAGTTTTATCTTCATAATCCCTTCATAATCCCTTCCGAATATTTGTGGAGACCATGTTTTTATTTTCCTTTAATTTTATTTGGTATTTTTTGTACTATTCTTGTTGAAATAAAGTTTCTTTTTGGTTTCTCTCTGAATTTTCAAATAAAGTGCCAAGTTTTATCCATTTGGATGTTTAAAGTTGTGAAACAAAATGGGAGTTGCTGATTTCCGTGTGCTACTTTTTAGTGCATGATTTTTTTATTTTTTTGGCAACCCCTAAAATCTTGAAAAAATCACTGAAGTTGAAACTTTTCATCCTCTATATGCACAAAAAATATATTAAATTTTTTACATGTCTAGGTTGTCGAAAAAAATTCGTTTTTCTGTTGTTTGAACCATTCTTTTGGGTCTCAAAATGATTTTTGTTGAATCTTTTGATTTGCTAGGAATGTGTCGGACATTATGTGATCTCTAGTTTATAAAGGAATAATTTTATATTTGAAGAATATGGCAAAAAAGAAATAGGAGAAAGTTTTGTGTTGAAGTTTTTTCACAGGGAATAGAGGAACATCACCAAGAGCTATCCAAGAATGGTTAAGACCGTAAGCTTGGGGATGCCTAAGGCACCCCACTGGATCTACCTTAAACTCTCGGTTTGCACACCCCTAAACTTTGTTTTTTGAGCAACATAGAATGATTATAAAAACTTGGAGCGTCCTTTATTAGTGTTATATGTCTAGTTTTGCTTTGAAATAAGTAAGACCATCATAATAAATAATTTGCATGTTTATGTGAGAATGGATAAAAGAGGTATGACACACATTTGTTATAGTTATGTGTGCACTTTAACAATAGCAAGTGCTTATGTATAGTTTCATCAATATTTAGGGAAGTGATACTAGATGTTTACCATGTTTGTGTTCTTCTCGCTATATAATGAGGCAAATGAGATACTATTGACTCAGTTGGTCAACCAAAAACGAGGTGGGCGATCAGTCACCCACCTATTTTTTATGAACAGTGGGACTTACTAGTCAACGATTGGGCATATTTTTATCTTGCTTGGTCGGTGGCGCCGATGTTGCGCGATTCATTACATATGTGATATTATATAACGCTCATTTTGTGATAATATAGTGAAAAAAAGTCATAAAATCATTAAAATTTCCCAAAATGTGACGTGTTTTCACTATGTCATCATGGAATAAGCGTCATATAATGTATTATTTGTTGTAGTTTCGACCATGTGTGTTAGACAAAGAGATAGCCGATACAGGATGCGGCTAAGCAACGAGCGGTCCGCTAGCAAGCGAGGCTCATGCTTGGCTCTTGGTGAGCCTGCACCAAGGCGATGGTTGGTCGGCGACCAAGGTGTGCAGGGCAGTAGGCTCAACGGCTGCAGGACGCTGCATGGGGATTGTCTCCATCCTATTAGATGAGGATGAGAGCGATTGAAGTGAAGAACATCTGCAGATCGTCATCACAAAGGCAGCAGGGTATAAAGGTCCCACCCTAAGATTCAGCCAGACGCCCAGACCCATATATCAGCTACAAAAATGAAGAATAGGAAGAAAAAAAGCCAACCTAGTCGAACCCATTCTTGGGTTTGGAATCTCGATCGTAAATTTAAATGTAAGTAAAGGCTTGCAACCATGATCCGATGGGCTAGCCACTTTAGGCACTCAAGTTTGTTGAATCCTTAGGTTGTAGGTTGGAACGGTTGTATCCTTTGAGATTGCCGGTTACATGTTTATATATACGAGAAGTGCCTCCGTGGTGGTGTATACAAAGAGCATACATATTGGGGTAGAGTACTACTCTATACCCAATACGTATTGGGGTAGAGTACTACTCTATACCCAATACGTATGATACAAGTAACTCTAATAAAGTTTATAGATTCAGGCTCCAGGATTATCCCTGATAAAAGCTTTATTCCCGTTAGAATTATCTTTAATCAAGCGTGTATGATGGATGGGAAGTTGGCTTCTGCTACGTTACCCTTTGCTAAAGGGATGTAGAAGATGTAATGTGGTGTGTGGAAATGGTGAAATGTTAGGTCTTTTCCTTGTAGATGGAATGCAAGATGCCTTTGCTTGCCTTGCTCGCGCCGGATGGCGTGGTCATACACCTTAAAGTGCCGCGCACTAGCCTAGTCATCCCGCATTGACTTCGGTGTCTTCAGATACACTAATTAAGTTAGCTGACGTTATTCTTACAGTTCAGCAGTTTTTCAGTTTAGCCCCTCTGATCCCTCCTCTCGAACGGTGATGGGCTTGTGCTGGCTGTCGAGACCGGGACAGAGCGGAGAAATAAGAGGAGGAAAAGGCATTGGAGTTGGAGACGGTCCTCGTCGACCGGTCGCAGTCATCGAGGTGGAGGCGCAGCTAGGAGAACCTGTAATCCCTCCGCTATCGTTATCATAGCCCTTTTTTCTCGCTGGTGAGAGGGGAACAAACTGTATTCATTGGGCGAGATTGGCCGCCTAGGAGAAGGGGAAAGGAGGGCGGAGGGCCGGCACTGCTGGAGCTGGGAGGACATATCGCACCACCAGGGAGAGGAAGCAGAGGGGATGCCGCCATTGCCCCGCTAAATTTTCGACCGCGTTTGGGATACAGAGGAGCTAACGGTGGTAAGGAGCGACCTCGCCTGAAAAGAGAGGTCGTGCGAGTGGAGACAAAGAGAAATTCAAAGAGGGAGATGAATCGACTGAGAACGACAACATGTAGGTACATTTCATATATATTATGATGAACAATTAATAGTTTCAGTAATATAGCATTCAACTTTATCCATTCATAACATTAGTCAAGTTCCATCGTTTACATACAGATTATCCACAACTAAATCCAGTCAATTTGTAACTACATAATTTCTCAACTGTTGCAATTCTACAAGCAGGCAATAAAGGTATATTACAACACAGATCTATGCTTGCCACTACATATTTTCTGAACTGTTGCAATTCTACAAGCAGGCAATAAAGCTACATCTTCAATGACCTTCCTCGACAACAGCCACATCTATGCTTTCCACTATATGCACTCACTCAGTTTTCTTCTCTTTTTAGTTTGGAACCTGCAGCACAAATGTGGTTAAGGGGAAAATACAGATTTAGGACCAAGGGCACATATATGTTTATTAGCAGCTACCCTCCCAGTACACCAAACATTTGAAATTGTGAATCTATGTGAGATGAATCTCTGCGGAAGGTAACAAGGTCAACAGAGATGAGTTTACTTGCGAAAAGAGAAGTGCAGCAGGGACAACATAGGAAACAGAACAAACACTGGAAAAATTCGAATATGCAGATTTGGGAAGTTTACTCCCAAGAAATATTCAGATTTCATAATCCTGGACCAATTCGAATATGCAAGAATTCAAGCTCTCCCAGGTCCACGAGGAAAACATAGGGCATGCAAACTGACGCTATGCTGCACAATAAACTGCCCAGTAATTAAGACAGCAAAGACTAGAAACGCCCAATCAAATCATCAACTTTTATCAGTTCATTCCCATTTCATACAGCAACACAACAGTCAAGAAACCCAAGCAATTCAGTAGTTCAATCCGCTTTAACCCAGCTAGCTGGGCAACAAGGTAAGTAGTCTCTGTCAAAGGCTTCTCCACATTTTAAACCGTATCTAAACTATAACAAAGACCTGAAACATCACATGGCTGAACTTACTGATGCTTTTATGCCAAAATACTTGATGTTCAAGCTTACATACCTGAGATAACGTATACTTCTACAGCTTGTGAATTAGCCTTTACCTCCTCTATCATCATGGCATCAGTATCATAAGCCGCCGCTGACGGGCAGCATTGTCGACAGTGCAAGCTCCAGTTCACCTACAATGCACAGATGCAAATGCACAAGGAACATATCTCAGTTCTCTGTCTTTTCAGATATCCTACTTAATTTTATCAGGATGTATGGATATTTCCTGTAACTGTACCTAGAACGGCGAAGAAAAAACGGACCAAAAATGCAAGAAAAGCAGTCCAGAGTCCATATTCACTCCTAACACTACGAATTGATACCATAATATGAGTAGAACAAAAGAGAGTAATGAATATCCATTATATATTGTAAATAAATAAATAAAGGAGGAAAAGGTATCAGACATTTCTTTGCACAAGTAGCAGCATTTTATTTGATCCATGAGATTTTTGTATCTGAAAACAGTAAAAAAAGGTTAATATTAAACAGTGGCATAAATTTCTCGTGATTTTAGAGGTAGGATATGAAAACGTTACTATCGGCTATAAATCTCTAGTATAAGTAAGCTAGAGACAGAACATACATATGGAAAAAAGGCGATCAGTTCCATGGAAATGCAGGAGCTAGTTATGGAACCAATTCTGGCACCAAATGTCTAATATCTACTGCAACAATGCAAGAGGGGCTGCATTAGGGAAGTTAGACGCTGCCACATTCCACCCAACGCAGGTTAAATCATTTGGAATGCAGTTAGCACCATACAAAAATAGATAGAACTGTTAAGCCAAAATTACCAGTAATTAGCATCACCCACCTAGACAATATCACAAACACCTCGAGGGCGAGCAATCAACACAGTGCAATCGATTGATCCAAATCGGCGAATCACAATAATCACATAAAACCTACTTGCTGCAAGCGCTCAAATCTGCACAACCCAGCAACCTAATTCATGACTAAACGCATCAGAACACAATGGATTTGTCGGGAGGGGGGTAGAGCCCGTGTAGTGTCATGTGGGGGAGAGGAGGTGGAGATCGCGTCACCTTCGGAGCAGACGACCTTGGGAATGGAGGAGGGCACGACGAGGCAGTTGTTGTCGCCTCGAGCAACCGCCGATCCCCTGGACGTGGAGGAGGGCACGACGAGGCAGTTGTGGTCGCCTCGAGCAACCGCCGGTTCCCTGGACGTGGAGGAGGGCACGACGAGGCGGTTGTGGTCGCCTCGAGCAACCGCCGGTCCCCTGGACATGGAGGGTGACACGGTCGCGGCCGAGGCGACGGCCTTGTCAAGGTGCTCCTCCATCAGCCGCGGCGACCGCCTTGTTCAAGCGGGGAAGCGCCATTGGAGAGGCGCGCGCAGGTTAGGGCTCGAGCGGGGGATCGAATAGGGCAGAGGCGAGGCAAGGTGAGGACGAGGTGCACGGGAGGAACAGCCGGATCTGCGCCGGCAAGCGGGGAGACCGGGTGGCCGGCGAGGGACATCACCAAGCGGCGACGCAAGCGGCGGGGTCACGGGAAAGAGCTCGGAGCAAGAGAGAAACAGGGCAGGGGTGTTACTGTGTTAGAATATATGTTTTAGGTCTCTTTATTTTATGTTTTGCACCCAATACGTATGTGTATTGGTGTCTCCCATTGTACAAACTCTTGGTCATGTTCTGGCCCTATATTAACACGTAACCGATGGGAGACGACCCCATCGTTCAACCCTAAAACTTCAATATGGTATCAGAGCATTGCTCTTCCCCGACATCCTAGCTGCCGCCGCCGCCGCTGACTCCCAGCCGCCGCCGCCGCCAAAACCTGCCGTCGCCGCTGCCTACTCTCAGCCGCCGCCGCTTACAAAACCCGCGAGCCACAGATTAACTGTCGCCGCCTCCTTCTCTACAACCAAAACAACAAGCCGCCGCCGCCGCTGACCTAGCTGCCGCCGCCGGCCATACATCCAAGAAAACAAGCCTGCCGCCGCCACTGTTTATCAGTCGCCGTCGCCGGCCTTACAACCAATCTCAAAAACTCCAGACATCACAAAACCCCAAACCTAGATCGATCTGATCATGGGATCTTCCTCCACCAACACGCTCGCTGGCCTGTCCGCCGCCCTCGGTGCCCCACCCGCGCAGCAGCTCACGCGCGGCAACTTCTTGCTATGGAAAGCTCTTGTGTTCCCGGCGTTCAGAGGAGCCAACGTCATGGCGCTACTGGAGGGCACGGATACTGCTCCGGCCAAGATGATTGAAGCCGAAGATGCAGACCACAAGAAGATTCAAGTTGAAAATCCAGCATATGTTACATGGCTTGCTCGAGATCAGCAGGTGCTGCGGTTTCTCCTCAACACCGTGTCTCCAGATATCCTGTCACATCTCCTTGACGTGAGCTCCACTGCTGACGCCTGGTCAGCCATCAACGCTATGTTCAAGACGGCGTCCCGCACCAAAGCTCAACACCTCCGCGAAAAACTCAATGACACCAAGAAGCTCTCCTTGACCGCTGATGCTTACTACACCAAGATGAAAAGCTTTGCCTCGGAACTCTCAGCACTTGGCAAGCCGGTGGAAGATGATGAGATGCTCGGTTATTTGCTTCATGGCCTGGACAAGGGAGAGTATAATGCGTTGATTACATCGGTCAATGCAAATGCTGGCACCATTCTTGATGACTTTTTTGAGCAGCTGAGTTCATATGACATGCGCAACGGAGTTGAAGAAAACAGCGAGTTCATCTCATCCGCCAACCTTGCTCGCCGTGGCGCCACACGTAAGCAGCGCCCACGCGGACGTACTCCGCCGCCCCGTGGACACACACCACCTCCTCGTGGTCGTAGCCCTGAGCACGGCTCCTATCGTGGTGGTGGCTACCGTGACAGAGATGATGACCGTGGACACTGGCGCCGTGATGAGCGCCAAGGAGACCGCCGTGATGACCGTCGTGATCGACGTCGAGATGATGGTGGGGGTGACCGTCGCCGTTTTGACAACGGCCGTGATGGTAACCGCAACCGCTTTGACCGCACTCCCACTCCATATGTGGACACGGACTGCCAGATATGTACCAAGCATGGTCATCCAGCTAGCAAATGCTGGTGGCGCTACTCAGATGATAAGAAGAACAGAGATGATGGTGAGAAAGGTGCAAATCTGGCTTCATATGGTGTGGATACAAATTGGTACACTGATACAGGAGCAACTGACCACATCACTGGCGAGCTGAACAAACTTCTTGTTGCAAACAAGTATCATGGTCAAGACAGTGTTCGCACTACTGAAGGTACAGGTATGAACATTAGTCACATTGGAAATTCAATTTTGCGCACTCCTCATGGTTCCTTTGATCTTAAAAATATTCTTCATGTCCCTAGTGCTTCCAAAAATCTGTTGTCTGTTCATCGTTTTACACTTGATAATCATGTCTTTATTGAGTTCCATCCTTTCTTCTTCTTAATCAAGGACCAAGCAACCCGAAGAGTTATGTTTAGAGGCCCCTGCTGGGGTGGTCTCTATCCTCTGGTGCCTATGTTTCATGAGACTGCCAAGCATCCTTATATCACAATAAAGCCATCATCCTCTACATGGCATCGTCGCTTAGGACATCCATCTTCATTCGTGGTTCAGCAAGTTCTTAGAAGAAATAAAATAGCTTACACCCCAGAGAGTACTCCATATGTATGTGATTCTTGTCAGTTGGCCAAGAGTCATCAGTTGCCATATCCCATATCTTCTAGTGTCTCTACTGCTCCCTTGGAGCAAGTATTCTCAGATGTATGGGGTCCTGCCCCTCTCTCTGTGGGAAAACATGCATACTATGTAAGCTTTATTGATGATTTTAGTAAATTCACCTGGATTTATTTGCTCAAAAAGCGTTCTGATGTTTATCAAGCTTTTCTTAATTATCAGCAATATGTTGAACGCAAGTTTGATAGGAAAATTGTTACTATGCAAACTGATTGGGGAGGTGAGTATGAAAAATTAAATGGATTCTTCCAGAAAGTTGGCATCACACATCATGTCTCATGTCCTCATGCTCATCAACAAAATGGTTCAGCTGAAAGAAAACACCGTCATATAGTTGAAGTTGGTCTTGCTTTACTTGCCAATGCTTCTATGCCTCTTAAATTTTGGGATGAAGCTTTCATCATTGCCACTTTTCTCATTAATCTCCTTCCTAGTAAAGTTCTTGATTTTGAAACACCCACTGAACGTCTTCTTCATGTAACACCAAATTATGATGCTCTTCGCACGTTTGGTTGTGCGTGTTGGCCTAATCTCCGTCCATACAACAAAAGAAAGCTTGCTTTTCAATCTAAACGGTGTGTGTTTCTTGGGTATAGTCCCCTACACAAAGGTGTGAAATGTCTAGACATATCTACTGGTAGGATTTACATCTCTCGTGATGTTGTTTTTGACGAGAATGTGTTTCCGTTTGCCTCCCTACATCCCAACGCCGGTGCTCTTCTTAAAAAGGAAATCTTACTTCTTCCAACTTCCTCCATACCCCATGAGAGTGTACATAATTCGAATGACCATATTGTGCCTATTGTCTCTGTTACTAATATGCAACAGGTAAATGAAGCTGCTTGTGAAAATCCTGCTAAAAACGGTGAAGAAAATGCACCAGAATCTGATGCTGAAGTTAACTCAGAAACAGACAACAGCACTGAACACGAGGAGGATTTGGAGGAATATTCCTCTGACCATGCTGGTCCCGAGACGCAGCGATCCGAGGCGGATCCGCGCGCCAGTTCTCCGCGCCCAGATTCTCCTGGCGCTCCTGGCGCTGTCGGCCGCACTCACGCCGGGGCCTCCACTGCGTCGTCGACACCTGGCGGAGCGGGACGAAGCGGGACCGCGTCTGTCCCCGCGTCCCCGTCCTCATCCACTGCCTCGCTGCCATCTGGCGCCTCGTCCCCATCGCTGTCCCCGTCGCTGTCCCCTGAGCTTTCTGGTGGATCCTCTGTGGCGGAGAGTGGTGGAGGTGAACATGATGCAGAAAATTCAAATTCAGAAAACTCAAATGATGGTGAAGTTGCTCCGCCACCACCTTCACCACCTAGGGTCCGTACTCGATTACAAAAACGTATCCGTCATCCAAAGCAGTACACTGATGGTACAATTCGATATGGCTTGCTTTCCTCTACAGGTGAACCACATACTCTCACAGAAGCTCTGGATGATTCAAGCTGGCATCAAGCTATGAAGGAAGAATATAATGCTCTTATTGAGAACAAGACTTGGCACCTTGTTTCTCCGAGCAGAAACAAAAATTTAATTGACTGTAAGTGGGTTTATCGTATAAAGAAAAGGGCAGATGGCACCATTGATAGATACAAGGCAAGGTTAGTTGCGAAAGGTTTTAAGCAAAGGTATGGAATTGACTATGAAGATACCTTCAGTCCTGTGGTGAAAATTGCTACTATCAGAATTGTGTTATCAATCTCTGTCTCTCGTGGATGGAGTCTACGGCAGCTAGATGTCAAGAACGCGTTTTTGCATGGTGTTCTGGAAGAGGAAGTCTACATGAAACAGCCTCCTGGTTTTGAAAATCCTCACGCTCCGCACTACATATGTAAACTTGACAAAGCTCTCTATGGACTGAAGCAAGCTCCTCGAGCCTGGTACTCTAGGCTGAGTTCCAAGCTGTGTGAATTTGGTTTCACACCATCAAAAGCTGATACTTCATTATTTCTTCTCAAGAAGTCAGGTATTACTATGTTGTTCTGATTTATGTAGATGACATCATAGTTACTGGTTCTTCTGATCATGCCATCACTGCTCTCCTTCGAGATTTGAACAAAGATTTTGCTATCAAGGATCTGGGTGATTTACATTATTTTCTTGGCATTGAGGTTAAGAAGGTACACAATGGATTACTTCTCACACAGGAGAAATATGCTACAGATTTACTTGACAAAGTTGGAATGCGCAGTTGCAAGTCTGCTCCCACACCTTTGTCTTCGTCTGAACAGTTGTCTTTGACAGATGGTACACCTCTTGGCTCTGAAGATAGTTCTCAGTATAGGAGTATTGTTGGAGCTCTTCAGTATTTAACCTTGACTCGACCTGATCTAGCATTTTCAGTAAACAAGGTCTGTCAGTATTTACATGCTCCAACTACAGAACATTGGACAGCTGCAAAACGTATCCTTAGATATGTGAAAGATGTTGGAGATATGCCCAAGAGGCAATAATAAATGGTTATTATATATCTTTGTGTTTATGATAAATGTTTATATACCATGCTATAATTGTATTAACCGAAACATTAGTACATGTGTGATATGTAGACAACAAAGAAGTCCCTAGTATGCCTCTTAACTAGCTTGTTGATTAATAGATGATTAGTTTCATAATCATGAACATTGGATGTTATTAATAACAAGGTTATATCATTGTATGAATGATGTAATGGACACACCCAATTAAGCGTAGCATAAGATCTCGTCATTAAGTTATTTGCTATAAGCTTTCGATACATAGTTACCTAGTCCTTATGACCATGAGATCGTGTAAATCACTTATACCGGAAAGGTACTTTGATTACATCAAACACCACTGCGTAAATGGGTGGTTATAAAGGTGGGATTAAGTATCCGGAAAGTATGAGTTGAGGCATATGGATCAACAGTGGGATTTGTCCATCCCGATGACGGATAGATATACTCTGGGCCCTCTCGGTGGAATGTCGTCTAATGTCTTGCAAGCATATGAATAAGTTCATAAGAGACCACATACCACGGTACGAGTAAAGAGTACTTGTCAGGAGACGAGGTTGAACAAGGTATAGAGTGATACCGAAGATCAAACCTCGGACAAGTAAAATATCGCGAGACAAAGGGAATTGGTATTGTATGTGAATGGTTCATTCGATCACTAAAGTCATCGTTGAATATGTGGGAGCCATTATGGATCTCCAGATCCCGCTATTGGTTATTGGTCGGAGTGAGTACTCAACCATGTCCGCATAGTTCACGAACCGTAGGGTGACACACTTAAAGTTGGATGTTGAAATGGTAGTACTTGAATATGGAATGGAGTTCGAATATTTGTTCGGAGTCCCGGATGAGATCCCGGACATCACGAGGAGTTCCGGAATGGTCCGGAGAATAAGATTCATATATAGGATGTCATTTTATGTGAATAAAATGATGCGGAAGGTTCTATGGAAGGTTCTAGAAGGTTCTAGAAAAGTCCGGAAGAAACCACCAAGGAAGGTGGAGTCCACATGGGACTCCACCTCCATGGCCGGCCAACCCTAGTGGGGGAGGAGTCCCAAGTGGACTCCCCCTTAGGGGGCCGGCCACCCCCCCATGGAAGGTGGAATTCCCACCTCTAGTGGGAGGGAAAGTTTCCCACCATATGGAAGGTTTTGGTTTCGGGTCTTATTCGAAGACTTGGACACCAACACTTGGGATCCACCTATATAATGAAGGGCCAAGGGAGGGGGCCGGCCACCCCAAGACCACAAGCTGGCCGCCCCCCATAGAGTGGCCGGCCACCCCCTCCCAAACCCTAGCTTTGCTCCTCCACTTCATATTGCCCGCATAGCTTAGCGAAGCTCCGCCGGACTTCTACACCGCCACCGACACCACGCCGTCGTGCTGTCGGATTCAAGAGGAGCTACTACTTCCGCTGCCCGCTGGAACGGGAGGTGGACGTCGTCTTCATCAACAACCGAACGTGTGACCGAGTACGGAGGTGCTGCCCGTTCGTGGCGCCGGAACCGATCGTGATCAAGATCTTCTACGCGCTTTTGCAAGCGGCAAGTGAACGTCTACCGCAGCAACAAGAGCCTCCTCTTGTAGGCTTTGGAATCTCTTCAAGGGTGAGTCTCGACAATCCCCTCGTTGCTACCGTCTTCTAGATTGCATCTTGGCTTGGATTGCGTGTTCGCCGTAGGAAAATTTTTGTTTTCTATGCTACGTTATCCTACAGTGGTATCAGAGCCGTGTCTATGCATAGATGGTTGCACGAGTAGAACACAATGGTTTGTGGGCGTTGATGCTCTTGTTATCTTTAGTTGAGTACTTTGCATCTTTGTGGCATAGTGGGATGAAGCGGCTCGGGCTAACTTTACATGACCGCGTTCATGAGATTTGCTCCACGCTTGACATGCAACTTGTATTGCATAAGTGGCTTTGCGGGTGTCTGTCTCTCCTACTATAGTGAAGATTCAACTTACTCTTCTATTGACAACACTAGTATCACCGTTGTGGTTGATGTTCGTAGGTAGATTGGATCTTGCTCGAAAACCCTAAACCACGTAAAATATGCAAACCAAATTAGAGAACGTCTAACTTGTTTTTGCAGGGTTTGGTGATGTGATATGGCCATAATGTGATGATGACTATGTATGAGATGATCATTATTGTATTGTGGCAACCGGCAGGAGCCTTATGGTTGTCTTTAAATTTCATGTTGAGTAGTATTTCAAAGTAGTTGTAATAGTTGCTACATGGAGGACGATCATGAAGACGGCGCCATTGACCTTGGTGCTTCGCCGACGATGATGGAGATCATGCCCGTTGATGATGGAGATCATGTCCGTGCTTTGGAGATGAAGATCGAAGGCGCAAAGACTAAAGGGCCATATCATATCACATATGAATTGCATGTGATGTTAATCCTTTATGCATCTTATTTTGCTTAGATCGCGACGGTAGCATTATAAGATGATCCCTCACATTAATATCAAGATAATAAAGTGTTCTTCCCTCGTATGCACCGTTGCATTGTTCGACGTTTTGAAGCATCTCGTGATGATCGGGTGTGATAAACTCGACATACAACGGGTGTAAGCCATGTTGCACACGCGGAATACTTGGGTTTGCTTGACGAGCCTAGCATGTACAGACATGGCCTCGGGACAACGGAAACCGAAAGGTTGAACACGAGTCATATGGATGATATGATCAACATGTTGATGTTCACCATTGAAGCTACATCATCTCACGTGATGATCGGTTTTGATGTAGTGGATTTGGATCGTGTACCACTTAACAACTATGAGGGATGTTGTATTAAGTGGGAGTTCATTAGTAATTAGATTAAAACATGAACTAATTATCATAAACATAGTCTGAGTAGTATTTTGAATTAATTTTGTAGTATTGGCATCCGTTTACTACTATGCGCTAGTCTTGTTATTGAGATAGAAATACTGTTAAAATCTGATAAGAAACTTTACGGATTAGTACCGTATTGTTAAAGAATCAAGAATTGATTAAGTCCTATTGCAAACTTTTAGTGAAACTCACTTTGTTGATTCAGAGAGCTATGGTTTCAATTAGTACCTAAAGTTATCTTGTCTCCGTGAAACTTGAAGTTCAAATCTGTTTGAAAAGTAAGGAGCTGAAAATTTAGTTTTCAGAAATAATCAAGGTATGAGATATATGTGATATCTAAGACCTTATTGCAAGATGATAGAATATAATTTGGTGAGACTACATAAACTCATAAGTTTTATGGGAATGTATGAAGGTTGAAGACGCCAGGCGTCACAATCCTCCAACTATTGGAGCACTAACGATATTCGCATATCCATGAAGTTATCATCCTTAGTATGCACCGTTGCTAAGACTCGTCGTATCGAAGCATCACGTGATGATCGGGTGTTATAGATTCTACGTGTGCTTACAATGGGTGCAAGCCAGATTTGCACATACAAATACTAAGGTTAAACTTTATGAGCCTAGCATGTACAGACATGGTCTCAAAAAGTTGTCATGAATTGATGGATAAAATTATGAGTGAAATTGTTCATCATAGTTACTAATAAGTGAAATCTAGAACACTTGTCATATGATGAACAACTTCAAAGTAAAAACCTCAAGGTTATTGGTATTTGACCAACAAACCTAGAAGTTATTGATGTTGAAGTGTTTTTCTGAATAATGAGGAAAGCTAAAAGAGAAACTGCAAAAGATATTCTGGCAGAAATAAAGAAAAGACTAGAAAGTCTAGCTCAGGTGTATATAAATGATATACATGTTATGGATGTATTCCTAGTTTAGTCACACAATGAAATTCTTGGGTATTAGTGCTATATTGGTTGGTATGAAGTGTCATACAAAACAACACAATACAAGAATACAATGGCCTAAGTGACTGACAAGGAATATGATAGGTATGCACGTCTGGAACAAAAATAAAGTGTTATTATGTTCATCGTTGGCATTCTATCTAGCCCTTAGAATTTATAATAAAGAACTTAATAATTGTTATTTTGCTCTGGTCAAATAAAAACAATGAGTTGTTCAAATTATGACATTACTCCATGTATGATGGATAAGTTATTATAAATCTTAATGGTGAAACACACATACATAACACTGACGCTAAAATGCCATAAGGCAAATGATTTGAATTCCACTTATTTGTGGAACCGCCATTTAGGTCATGTTAGAAAGGAACGCATGAAGGAACTCCATGCAAATGGATTTTTGGAGTCATTTGATTTTTGAATCGTTTGGCGCTTGCAAATCTTTTCTAAAGAGAATGACTAAAATACCGTTCATAGGCCAAGAGTTGAAACGGGCAACTAACTTAGTGGAAATATACATGATGATGTATGTAGTTCACTGGGCATAGTTGTGTGCGGGAGATTCTTCTACTTCATGAAAACTTCCAACAATGAATTGAGTATATATGTGGATATATTCAATAAGAAAGAAGTTTGAAACATTTGAATAGATTCAAATAAATTTCAGCATGAAGTGGAAATCATCGTAATAGAAAAGTCAAATATCTATGATTGGATCATGGTAGAAATATTTGAATTACGAGTTTTAGCGAACATCTAAGAGAGTTATGAAATTGTTCTACAACTCACATTTCTTGGAGTATCATAATGATGATATAGTATCCAAGATATGTATCCAAACCTTGTTGGATTAATGATGAGATAAAATATTATGACGCCATTATATTTTTGTGGATTATGCTTTAGTGACTACCGCTTTTACACTGAATAGAGCATCATCATGATCCGTTGAAATGACACCATACGAGTTATGGTATGGGTATAAACCCTAATAGTCTTTCTTTAAATTTTGGTCTAAGAGTTTACAACCAAAATCGGATGAATGTCTTTGTTGGTTATCCCAGAGTTTAATTGGGAATTGTTCCCTCCAAGACAAAGACAAAAGAAGTTTTCCCTTAAGTGGATCACCCAAGGTTTATCGAACTCGGGGAGGAAGAGGTCACCCTGCAACCACCACAAGCAAGAAGTCTCTTGTGTCCCCAACACACCAAATAGGTGCACTAGTTCGGCGAAGAGATAGTGAAATACAGGTGGTATGAATATATATGAGCAGTAGCAACGGTGCCAGAAAATAGCTTGCTGGCGTGTAGTTGATGGTGGTAGTATTGCAGCAGTAGTAACACAGTAAAACAGTAAACAAGCAGTAGTAACTCAGCAGTATTTAGGAACAAGGCCTAGGGATTAGACTTTCACTAGTGGACACTCTCAACATTGATCACATAACAGAATAGATAAATGCATACTCTACACTTTTGTTGGATGATGAACACATTGCGTAGGATTACACGAACCCTCAATGCCGGAGTTAACAAGCTCCACAATAATGCTCATGTTTAAGTAACCTTAAGTGTAAGATAGATCAAAGGACTAAACCAAGTACTAGCATAGCATGCACACTGTCACCTTCATGCATATGTAGGAGGAATAGATCACATCAATATTATCATAGCAATAGTTAACTTCGCAATCTACAAGAGATCATGATCATAGCATAAACCAAGTACTAACACGGTGCACGCACTGTCACCTTTACACACGTGCAGGAGGAATAAAACTACTTTAATAACACATCACTAGAGTAGCACATAGATAGTAGTGATACAAACTCATATGAATCTCAATCATGTAAAGTAGCTCATGAGATCATTGTATTGAATTACATAGGAGAGAGATTAACCACATAGCTACCGGTACAGCCCCGAGCCTCGATGGAGAACTACTCCTCCTCATGGGAGCAGCAGTGGTGAAGATGGCGGTGGAGATGGCATGTCGATGGAGGAGCCTTCCGGGGGCACTTCCCCGCTCCGGCGGTGCCGGAACAGAGACTCCTGTCCCCCAGATCTTGGCGTCGCGATGACGGCGGCTCGGAACTTTTCTCGTATCGTGGCTTTTTCCGTAAGGGTTTTCGATGCGGGGGCTTTATATAGGCGAAGAGGCGGCGCAGGAGGGTCGAAGGGGTGGCGACACCATAAGGCGGCGCGGCCAGGGCCGGGCCGCCGGCCTATGGTCCTGGGGCCTGCCCCCTCCGGTCCTTCCCGGGTGTTCGGAAGCTTCGTGGAAAATAGGAACCTGGGAGGTGATTTCGTCCAATTCCGAGAATATTTCGTTACTAGGATTTCTGAAACCAAAAAGCAACAGGCACTTCGGCATCTTGTTAATAGGTTAGTTCCAAAATGCGTAAATACGACATATAATGTGTATAAAACATGTAGATATCATCAATAATGTAGCATGGAACATAAGAAATTATCGATACGTTGGAGACGTATCAGCATCCCCAAGCTTAGTTCTGCTCGTCCCGAGCAGGTAAAACGATAACAAATATAATTTCTTAAGTGACATGCGATCATAACCTTGATCATATTGTAAACATATGTAATGAATGCAGCGATCAAAACAATGGTAATGACATGAGTAAACAACTGAATCATAAAGCAAAGACTTTTCATGAATAGTACTTCAAGACAAGCATCAATAAGTCTTGCATAAGAGTTAACTCATAAAGCAATAAATCAAAGTAAAGGCGTTGAAGCAACACATAGGAAGATTAAGTTTCAGCGGTTGCTTTCAACTTATAACATGTATATCGCATGGATATTGTCAACATAAAGTAATATAACAAGTGCAATATGCAAGTATGTAGGAATCAATGCACAGTTCACACAAGTGTTTGCTTCTTAAGGTGGAGGGAGATAGGTAAACTGACTCAACAATAAAAGTAAAAGAATGGTCCTTCAAAGAGGAAAGCATCGATTGCTATATTTGTGCTAGAGCTTTTATTTTGAAAACATAAAGAGAGCATAAAAATAAAGTTTTGAGAGGTGTTTGTTGTTGTCAACGAATGGTAGTGGGCACTCTAACTACCTCATCAACCAGACTTTCAAGAGCGGCTCCCATGAAGGACGTTATCTCTACCAGCAAGGTAGATCATCCCTCTTCTCTTTTGTTTACACATGTACTTTAGTTTAGTTTTTCTTTATTTATGGATGACACTCCTCCCAACCTTTTGCTTACACAAGCCATGGCTAACCGAATCCTCGGGTGCCTTCCAACATTCACATACCATGGAGGAGTGTCTATTTGCAAAATTAAGTTGCTTACTGATGAATCAGAGCAAAACATGTGAAGAGAATTATTAATGAAAGTTAATTAATTGAGGCTGGGAACCTCATTGCCAGCTCTTTTTGCAAAATTATTGGATAAGCGGATGAAGCCACTAGTCCATTGTGAAAGTCTGTCAAAAGTAAATGACAAGATCGAAAGATAAAACACCACATACTTCCTCATGAGCTATAAAACATTGACACAAATAAGAGGTAATAACTTTTGAATTGTTTAAAGGTAGCACTCAAGCAATTTACTTTGGAATGGCGGAGAAATACCATGTAGTAGGTAGGTATGGTGGACACAAATGGCATGAATATTGGCTCAAGTATTTTGGATGCATGAGAAGTATTCCCTCTCGATACAAGGTTTAGGCTAGCAAGGTTATTTGAAGCAAACTCAAGGATGAACCGGTGCAGCAAAACTCACATAAAAGACATATTGTAAACATTATAAGACTCTACACCGTCTTCCTTGTTGTTCAAACTCTTTACTAGAAATTATCTAGACCTTAGAGAGACCAATTATGCAAACCAAATTTTAGCAAGCTCTATGTATTTCTTCATTAATGGGTGCAAAGCATATGATGCAAGAGCTTAAACATGAGCACAACAATTGCCAAGTATCACATTATCCAAGACATTTTACCAATTACTACATGTAGCATTTTTCCAATTCCAACCATATAACAATTTAACGAAGAGGAAACTTCGCCATGAATATTATGAGCTAAGAACACATGTGTTCATCAGAACCAGCGGAGCGTGTATCTCTCCCACACAAGGATGAACTTATTCAGAGAACTAAGATAACAAAACAAAAACAAAAATAAAAGCACACAGACGCTCCAAGTAAAATACATAGGATGTGACGGAATAAAAATATAGTTTCACTAGAAGAAACCTGATAAGTTGTCGATGAAGAAGGGGATGCCTTGGGCATCCCCAAGCTTAGATGCTTGAGTCTTCTTGAAATATGCAGGGATGAACCACGGGGCATCCCCAAGCTTAGACCTTTCACTCTTCTCGATCACATTATATCACCCTCTTCTATTGACCCTTGAAAACTTCCTTCACACAAACTTCAAGCAAACTCATTAGAGGGTTAGTGCATAATCAAAATTCACATGTTCAGAGGTGACACAAACATTCTTTTCACTTCTGGACATTGCATAAAGCTACTGGACATTAATGGATCAAAGAAATTCATCCAACATAGCAAAAGAGGCAATGCGAAATAAAAGGCAGAATCTGTCAAAAACAGAACAGTCCGTAAAGACGAATTTTAAGATGGCACCAGACTTGCTCAAATGGAAAAACTCAAAACTAATGAAAGTTGCGTACATATCTGAGGATCACGCTCGTAAATTGGCAGATTTTTTCGAATTTTCTACAGAGAAATAGGCCCAGATTCGTGACAGACAGCAATGCTGTTTCTGCGCAGCAATCCCAAATATAACATCAACTTTGACATAGAAACTTTACTTGGCACAACAAAACACAAAACTAAGATAAGGAGAGGTTGCTACAGTAGTAAACAACTTCCAAAACACAAATATAAAACAAAGTACTGTAGCAAAATAACACATGGGTTATCTCCCAAGAAGTTCTTTCTTTATAGCCATTAAGATGGGCTCAGCAGTTTTAATGATGCACTCGCAAGAAATAGAAGTTGAAGCAAAAGAGAGCATCAAGAGGCAAATTCAAAACACATTTAAGTCTAACATGCTTCCTATGCATAGGAATCTTGTAAATAAACAAGTTCATGAAGAGCAAAGTAACAAGCATAGGAAGATAAAACAAGTGTAGCTTCAAAAATTTCAGCACATAGAGAGGTGTTTTAGTAACATGAAAATTTTTACAACCATATTTTCCTCTCTCATAATAACTTTCAGTAGCATCATGAGCAAACTCAACAATATAACTATCACATAAAGCATTCTTATCATGATTCTCATGCATAAAATAATTACTACTCCCAACATAAGCATAATCAATTTTATTAGTTGTAGTGGGAGCAAATTCAACAAAGTAGCTATCAAATATAGGAGGTATATTGTAATCATAATCAAATTTATCCTCCATAACAGGTGGTAACAAAAGACTACTATCATTATAATCATCATAAATGGGAGGCAAAGTATCATCAAAGTAAATTTTCTCCTCAATGCTTGGGGGACTAAAAATATCATGCTCATCAAAGCCAGCTTCCCCAAGCTTAGAATTTTCCATAGCATTAGCAACAATGGTGTTCAAAGCATTCATACTAATAACATTCCCATTATCATGCATATAAAGTTCCATGGGTTTTTTAATTCTCTCTTCAAACACATCATGTCCTAATTCAAGATAAAGTTCATAAAGATCTCTCATATTTTTGTTGTTTTCCATTATGCCTAACTAGTGTAAACAAGAAACCAAATGTCGCAATTGCAGAGTCTAAAGGAAATAGCTTCGAGTACTTACAATGGCGCCGGAAAATAGCTTAGTAGCCGAGATCCGGAGTGTGAGTACCTTTTACCTTTCCTCCCCGGCAACGGCGCCAGAAAAGTGCTTGATGTCTACGCTCCCCCTCCTTTCCTGTAGACAGTGTTGGGCCTCCAAGTGCAGAGGTTTGTAGAACAGCAGCAAGTTTTCCCTTAAGTGGATCACCCAAGGTTTATCGAACTCGGGGAGGAAGAGGTCAAAGATATCCCTCTCATGCAACCACAACCACAAAGCAAGAAGTCTCTTGTGTCCCCAACACACCAAATAGGTGCACTAGTTCGGCGAAGAGATAGTGAAATACAGGTGGTATGAATATATATGAGCAGTAGCAACGGTGCCAGAAAATAGCTTGCTGGCGTGTAGTTGATGGTGGTAGTATTGCAGCAGTAGTAACACAAAAAACAAACAAGCGGTAGTAACTCAGCGTATTTAGGAACAAGGCCTAGGGATTAGACTTTCACTAGTGGACACTCTCAACATTGATCACATAACAGAATAGATAAATGCATACTCTACACTTTTGTTGGATGATGAACACATTGCGTAGGATTACACGAACCCTCAATGCCGGAGTTAACAAGCTCCACAATAATGCTCATGTTTAAGTAACCTTAAGTGTAAGATAGATCAAAGGACTAAACCAAGTACTAGCATAGCATGCACACTGTCACCTTCATGCATATGTAGGAGGAATAGATCACATCAATATTATCATAGCAATAGTTAACTTCGCAATCTACAAGAGATCATGATCATAGCATAAACCAAGTACTAACACGGTGCACACACTGTCACCTTTACACACGTGCAGGAGGAATAAAACTACTTTAATAACACATCACTAGAGTAGCACATAGATAGTAGTGATACAAACTCATATGAATCTCAATCATGTAAAGTAGCTCATGAGATCATTGTATTGAATTACATAGGAGAGAGATTAACCACATAGCTACCGGTACAGCCCCGAGCCTCGATGGAGAACTACTCCTCCTCATGGGAGCAGCAGCGGTGATGAAGATGGCGGTGGAGATGGCAGCGGTGTCGATGGAGGAGCCTTCCGGGGCACTTCCCTCCGGCAGGGTGCGGAACAGACTCCGTCCCCGATCTTGGCGTCGCGATGACGGCGGCTCGGAACTTTTCTCGTATCGTGGCTTTTTCCGTAAGGGTTTCGATGCGGGGCTTTATATAGGCGAAGAGGCGGCGCAGAGGGTCGAAGGGTGGCGACACCATAAGGCGGCGCGGCCAGGGCCTGGCCGCCGGCCTATGGTCCTGGGGCCCGGTGCCCCTCTCCCTCCCGGTGTTCGGAAGCTTCGTGGAAAAATAGGAACCTGGGAGGTGATTTCGTCCAATTCGAGAATATTTCGTTACTAGGATTTCTGAAACCAAAAACAGGAACCGGCACTTCGGCATCTTGTTAATAGGTTAGTTCCGTAAAATGCGTAAATACGACATATAATGTGTATAAAACATGTAGATATCATCAATAATGTAGCATGGAACATAAGAAATTATCGATACGTTGGAGACGTATCATATCCCAGAGAATTAATTGGGAATTCTTCCCACGAGACAAAGACAAAAGTGTTTGTCAATGTTTCTTATTTCCGAGAAATTGTTTCTAGTGAAGTATTTGAGTGGGAGGACAATATAATTTGATAAGGTTTATGAACCTGAGTATAATGATCAGAGTAGCGCAGCATCGGAATTTGTTTCGGAAGCGGCCACGACGATCATGGCTCCCATGACTACAAAGTGTTTTAGCCATGGAGATCGAAGTACATATTGAACCTTGTAGGTATGGTTTACTTTGTGATCAAATAAATGATTTGTGAACAAAGGATTGATTTTGAATAATGATAAACCAACTACAAACAAAGAAGTTATGATGGGCCCTGACTCCGTTAAAATGGCTATACGCCATGAAATCCAAGATAGATAAATACTTTTTGAAAGTAAATGGATTTATAAAATTGATGGAATTGGATGGAATATCCTTAAAGAAGCTCGACTTGTCGAAAAATTGTTTACGACAAAGTTCAAAGAGTTGACTACGATAAGATTAGATCTTCCGTAGCAATGCTTATAGTCTATGTGGATTATTCTAGTAATCACTACATATTTCTTTTATGAGATATGCTAGTAGGATGGCAAAATACACTACTTAACAGAAGTGTATATTAAAGGTGTATACAAGATACAACCAAGAGTTTTGCTGGTCCATGGAATACTAGATAGGTATACGAACTTCAATTGGATGAAGTAAGTATCACGGAGTTAGAATCTTCACCAGATGAAATAGTCAAAGAGTTTTTGATTTCATCAGAGACGATGAAGAGGCTTGCATTTGCAAGAAATTAAGTGGGAGCGCTAAGACACATTTATAATACTTTATGTAGGTGACATATAGTTGGTTATAAATGATGTAATTATATACTTGATTAAAAGGTTTCATTGAGAATTAACTTCAATGAAAGGATATGGACTGAAACAAATTTAGTGTCAAGATCTATGAAGATAGATTGAAACACATAAATAAGTTTAAGTCAAAGTACATATGATGGATATTGAAGTAGTTCAATATAGAAATATTAAGAAAATGTTCTTGTCATGTGAAGGTTTAACAAGACTTGAGTGTATCTGACACTCAATGAATAAAAACACATGAGTGATTATAGATCACGAATAACATGTACACAATCAGATATCATGTGCTATAAAATGTTATGAGCATATACCAGAATGATTCATATGATGATCATTGAACGACAGTAAGAATATCCTTGAGTACTTTAGAAGAACTAAGGATATATATATATATTTTTGTATGAAGAAATGACAAACAAATCGCTGTAAGGTGTTACACCGATATTGGTTTTGTCACATATAAAATATAATTTCAAATCTCAAATTAGACTAAGTGTTGTTTAAAAGGTAGCACAATGAGCTAGAAGTTGTCTATGCTAGATTTAGAAGAGTTCTAAATATTGTGATGGATTCTACAAAAGAAGGCAGAATATGTCATTGTTTTGACAATGACAAAGGATGTTAAGTCAGGAGGTTCTTTGAGAACTTGGTGTAGTTCCGACAAAGTCAGAACTTTGAAGCTATATTGTGTGTGACAATATTAGTGACATATTTCAGACCGCGGAATTAAGGTTCCACCAGAGGACTAAGCATATATGCCAACTCATTTGGAAAATTAGTGATGCGCTAAGACGCATATGAATTGCAAAATACATACGTTTCTGAGCATGTCAGAACCGTTGACTAAAACCTCTCCCGTGAGCAAAACATGATAAAGCACCAGAAGGCCAAGGTGTTATATCTTTACATATGTAAACTAGATTATTGACTCTAGTGCAAGTGGGAGACTGTTGGAGATATGCCCAAGAGGCAATAATAAATGGTTATTATATATCTTTGTGTTTATGATAAATGTTTATATATCATGCTATAATTGTATTAACCGAAACATTAGTACATGTGTGATATGTAGACAACAAAGAAGTCCCTAGTATGCCTCTTAACTAGCTTGTTGATTAATAGATGATTAGTTTCATAATCATGAACATTGGATGTTATTAATAACAAGGTTATATCATTGTATGAATGATGTAATGGACACACCCAATTAAGCGTAGCATAAGATCTCGTCATTAAGTTATTTGCTATAAGCTTTCGATACATAGTTACCTAGTCCTTATGACCATGAGATCGTGTAAATCACTTATACCGAAAGGTACTTTGATTACATCAAACACCACTGCGTAAATGGGTGGTTATAAAGGTGGGATTAAGTATCCGGAAAGTATGAGTTGAGGCATATGGATCAACAGTGGGATTTGTCCATCCCGATGACGGATAGATATACTGGCCCTCTCGGTGGAATGTCGTCTAATGTCTTGCAAGCATATGAATAAGTTCATAAGAGACCACATACCACGGTACGAGTAAAGAGTACTTGTCAGGAGACGAGGTTGAACAAGGTATAGAGTGATACCGAAGATCAAACCTCGACAAGTAAAATATCGCGTGACAAAGGGAATTGGTATTGTATGTGAATGGTTCATTCGATCACTAAAGTCATCGTTGAATATGTGGGAGCCATTATGGATCTCCAGATCCCGCTATTGGTTATTGGTCGGAGTGAGTACTCAACCATGTCCGCATAGTTCACGAACCGTAGGGTGACACACTTAAAGTTGGATGTTGAAATGGTAGTACTTGAATATGGAATGGAGTTCGAATATTTGTTCGGAGTCCCGGATGAGATCCCGGACATCACGAGGAGTTCCGGAATGGTCCGGAGAATAAGATTCATATATAGGATGTCATTTTATGTGAATAAAATGATGCGGAAGGTTCTATGGAAGGTTCTAGAAGGTTCTAGAAAAGTCCGGAAGAAACCACCAAGGAAGGTGGAGTCCACATGGGACTCCACCTCCATGGCCGGCCAACCCTAGTGGGGGAGGAGTCCCAAGTGGACTCCCCTTAGGGGGCCACCCCCCCATGGAAGGTGGAATTCCCACCTCTAGTGGGAGGGAAAGTTTCCCACCATATGGAAGGTTTTGGTTTCGGGTCTTATTCGAAGACTTGGACACCAACACTTGGGATCCACCTATATAATGAAGGGCCAAGGGAGGGGGCCGGCCACCCCAAGACCACAAGCTGGCCGCCCCATAGAGTGGCCGGCCACCCCCTCCCAAACCCTAGCTTTGCTCCTCCACTTCATATTGCCCGCATAGCTTAGCGAAGCTCCGCCGGACTTCTACACCGCCACCGACACCACGCCGTCGTGCTGTCGGATTCAAGAGGAGCTACTACTTCCGCTGCCGGAACGGGGAGGTGGACGTCGTCTTCATCAACAACCGAACGTGTGACCGAGTACGGAGGTGCTGCCCGTTCGTGGCGCCGGAACCGATCGTGATCAAGATCTTCTACGCGCTTTTGCAAGCGGCAAGTGAACGTCTACCGCAGCAACAAGAGCCTCCTCTTGTAGGCTTTGGAATCTCTTCAAGGGTGAGTCTCGACAATCCCCTCGTTGCTACCGTCTTCTAGATTTCATCTTGGCTTGGATTGCGTGTTCGCCGTAGGAAAATTTTTGTTTTCTATGCTACGTTATCATACAAAAGATACATCAAAACTTGGTATTACTTTTACCAAATCTTCATCCACATTCTTGAGTGCTTTTTCAGATGCAGATTGGGCTGGTTCCTTGGATGACAGACGTTTTACAGGAGGTTTCTGTATATTTGTTGGACCAAATCTAGTGTCTTGGAGTGCCAGAAAACAAGCCACAGTGTCAAGATCCAGTACTGAAGCAGAGTACAAGGCCTTAGCAAATGCCACAGCTGAATTAATTTGGGTTGAAGCTCTTCTTGCTGAGCTTGGAGTTAAACTGAGAGAAAAACCAAGTCTCTGGTGTGACAATCTAGGTGCAACATATTTGTCTGCAAATCCAGTGTTTCATGCTCGTACCAAGCATATTGAGATTGATTTTCACTTTGTGAGAGAGAGAGTTGCTAGACAACAGCTGGCTATTCGGTTTATCTCAAGCAAGGATCAAGTTGCAGACGGCTTCACAAAAGCTCTTCCAGTTATAAAGCTAAATGAGTTCAAGCGTAATCTCAACCTTTCACAAGGTTTCGATTAAGGGAGGGTGTTAGAATATATGTTTTAGGTCTCTTTATTTTATGTTTTGCACCCAATACGTATGTGTATTGGTGTCTCCCATTGTACAAACTCTTGGTCATGTTCTGGCCCTATATTAACACGTAACCGATGGGAGACGACCCCATCGTTCAACCCTAAAACTTCAATAAGGGGAAGAGGACCGGGACTTTTCTTTTCCGGTGTGAAAGTAATAGCTTCCTTAGCAAGTTAGCATTAATATAAAGGGGTTTCTTGTAAAAATGGGTACGCATTTTATCAGGCACTTCGAAAAGTGCCTCAAAAAATCATATTATTCCAGGCACTTTATAAAACGCCTGAAATAATCAGTTTTTTAAGGCATTCAAGAAAAAATGCCTAGAAAGATCATATCTTTTCAGGCAATAATTTGAAAGTGCCACTAAATATATTTTTCTAGGCATTTTTAAAAAATGCCTCTAAAAATAGTGCCCCTAAAAATCTACTGTGACATAGTGACAGATGGTGAGCAGCTGCCTGCGTGGGAACAGGCCGATAACGCCTCTGCTGTTTTTTTGCAGACGCCTACGCTGCTGTGTGGGCGCTTTGCTCCGACTGAATTTGCGTGTCCTGTTCTACCTACACTGCTTTGTGTCCATGTTTTGGTAGGTGCGGGGCTACATGCCGCTAGCTTTGTGAGAGCCTATTCTGCTGATGGGTACCTTATGTGATTGTAAGGATTGAGTTAATGTTTATTTTCATATCACAGCTAAACAGATGTTTGCTATTACTCATCTTGTAAAAAAGTTAACAGTATCATTCCGATCAATTTGACATGATCAGACGAAAACCTTGATCTTGTTAATTTCGGTGGAGATAATCATCCGCAAAAAAAGAAAATTATCGATGGGGGACTGTTGAGTTGTCAACACGGCCCTAGAGCTGGATCAATCACGCTACCGGCATCGACGGCTACGGGCAGATCGTTCCCAGAAGAGCTCCTCCTCGCACAGCCCCTGCACCACCTCATCTTCGTCTTCGTGCACCCGCCACACCTCGTCGTAGGCTTCTCTCGCCGCCGCGGCTTCCCAGGCCGTGTTCTTGGCTACACTTTTGGCCCAGGCCGCTTCTCTGGCCAGCACCTTGGCTAGCCAGGCGGCTTGAGCAGCCTCCTTCTCGGCCGTCCTCGCGGCCTCGTAGGCGTCGGCCCTAGCGTTCTTGGCGGCCTCCAGGGCGTTCGCCTTGGCGCTCCTTCGCGTCGCCATGGACGCCTGCGATACAAAATCTCTGCAATCTGAGTAGTGCCTCTGTCGGGCCGGGGTCTGTTGGTTGGTCGGTATAAATAGTAGATCAGGTACGACACCAGCGATGACTCGGAGTCGATTTCCTAACCGACTATGATCCTTCTCCTGGCGCTTGTATACATACGTGCTGGGTACAAAGTGGAATTTCCTCTACAAATTTTATACGGTAGACTCCCCGGACGTTCGGAATTTTTGATGCTCCTGGTCCATAGCGCGGCACGTGTCACTACACAATTTTAGATATCAATTTTGCTTCCATATAATGTACACCTTCTTGCCATATGGTAATGCGCATTGGTTTCAGCGAAAGTCAAACTTTAACTAAATTTATTAAGAAAATTATCTATTTTCACAAAAAATCCACTTGCTTCCATGAAAACACGAATGAAACAAAATCAACCACAATTGTAGCAAATACGATTCACCCATGAAATCCACATATCTCGCCGAATACCTCACCGGGAGGCCTATATGTGACACTTCTTACGACCATGCCTCTTCGTCTACTAGATGAGAAACTGCGCAACGCCTCTGCCCTTTGTCAATTTGCCGCCGTTGTCGATCGGCTCGATCGCCAAATATTCAAGTCGTTGAAAGACAAAACAAGGCTACCACAACAAGACCTCTAATCCGATGAGCCACCATTTCTAATTCTGATTCTCAAAATGTAGGGCGTTAGTGCCTAGGGTTTCTAATTGGTTGGGAATTAGAATATTTCGATTAATTATTCAGGGAGTGGTGATCAAGGGTTTTTTTCTCGGGCAACTTTTTTTACCTGGTGGTGATTAATTTAGAATATTGGCGAGGGATTCATAGACTTTGGATTATTCCTGTACGGCTAGGTCTACAGGCAATCAAGCACAATGTGTCAACGTCCAGTAGGTAGAACTACCATGCAATCCAGCAGCTCATAGGATCTCATATTTCTTGCGAAGATTTATATTATCCTAATTAAGTCACTTATAACAATGGAAAACTTGCAGGAGAAGCTGCATTTATGGAAAGATTTTAAAGGAACCTAGGACCTCAATTCAAAATGAAAATATTGGTCCGTCCAATGAACAGAATAATGCCCCATCTACTGAAGCTAGTACTTGTCTTGTCGGTTGCCACTCCTACAGTTAAGAGATGTTTTTCAACCATAAGAGTAGTCAAAACATATTCGCGCAACTAACGACGCTTTGAAATAAAAGCTCATTTGTTATGTGGAAAAGTGTGAAATGAGGAAGGTTATTGATATGGTCATTGATCACTTTGAGACCATAAAACAACGTAGGAAACCATCTTGAAGGTAATGGTCTTAACTTACTAATTCAGTATACAGTTTTATTCAATATGTTTCTAAGTGTGATATTTCTTTCCTTTGTAAGCAATTGATATGTACTGAGGCATCTTGTGGCTTACATTGTCCTTTTCGACTGTGTAATCTTTCGTACTTTACTATTTATTTTTCGAATGATCAACTATTATTTCAAGTGGGCATCCTAAATTTGAATTTTTGGTAAGCATTTTCATCATTACGTTTCATTATATTTGTATTGAGAAGTTGTTGTTATAGAATCATACTCCCTCTGTTTCTAGATATAAGGTAGATATAAGGTGTATAGTTTTTGGCACGGAAATTAAGAAACACACGTGGAAAGAAAACTACACAAGGTTTTGGCGGGACTGATCCTGGACAATTAACTTGATAAAATAGAGGAGTTTTCAAAAGACTGGGAAACACAAGCAAATCCCTAAAAAAAATCCACACAGGTTGTCCAAAATAATATACTTATATTTTGGAGACTTTTCAAAAAAAACGCTATACACCTTCTATCTAGTAACAGAGGGAGTAATATTTTTTATATATTATTAGACATGGAACACTCGGACATTTTTGTCCTGGGCCGGTCCCTATGTGCTATGTTAAAGGTAGGGGGCGCTGCCCCCCCCCCCCCCCACCCAAGCATTAGTAACATGTTAGTTAGGTATGATTGGGTCAGCACCTTCGTGCTAGCCACCCTCAGTCTACCTATCGGGGCCAACGCAAACAGGGCGGCCGGACGGCGACGCGAACAGGGCGGCCGGACGGCGGTGGTAGCATCAGCCGTTGGAGTAGCCATCGCCGTGTGTTACTACTATGTTTTATACTCAATCAAGGACAAATACTTACTTTCTTTCAGCGACATTTTTGTGTATTAGAATCTTTCCTACAGAAATTTGGGCAAAGTTATCCAAACTAGTTTATGTTGTTAGTGAAGAGAGTTAATCTCGGCAATGTCTATTGTAATGGACTTGGGTTTTTTGGGAATAGGGTGGCACTGGTGGTTTCATCAATTGGTCAGACAAATAAGGTATCTGACATATATTGATGGTGGGCAAAGTCGCACGAACAACTAAGGTTACACTGATTGTGGTAAGAAACGAGTATTGGATGCCCTCTCTGGCGGGTCCTCCTATTCTTTATATAGTAGGCTAGGTCCCGAAGGCCAACTCGGGTCGGTTACAAATTACAAAATTGTTTTTACTTTACAGACTATTACTCGCCTATTTTATCTAGTTCTTGGGCTTCAGGTGTTTTGGGGCTTCATGAGCTTCGCATACTCCTTCCTGGATCCGTACCAGGGATAGCCAATCTTGAGGACTCAATATGATATCCCCATGTCAGCTAGTGATTGTAGTTCAGAGATTTCAGTAATCAACCGACAATATCCACATGCATCTTCTCTTTTGTTTGTAGTGCCCAATATCATCAACAGACCTATCTGGTTTTATCTTAGAATGAAAGTAAATACCAAAGTATGTGGCATTTCATTTGTTTGTGAGCGCTTATTTGTTGTATTGCACACCTCGGGATGTAGCCGCTCTAGTGTCATATTCTTCTAATTGATTGCAATTAAAGTTAGATACATTTTTTCTCTAAAATAGATTGTGTTGACAAAAAAATATACCACGATACATTTATGAGACTCTAGAAAGATTTGTCAATTCGATGTTGTCTGAGACAAACGATTGAATGTGGGTGATGAGTTTGGCTCAATTTTTCTCTATTCTTTTAATTGATTGCAATTGAACTTTTATATATCTTTTTTCAATTATGCATTCATATTTTCTTACATTATGCAATGAGAAATATATAATGTACTAAGGTATATATAATGCAATGAACACATTCAGAATTTTCTATATCTGATTTCGTGGTTTCCGCTCCCGCTCCCGCTCCACCAAGCCGAAAGGGGTGAGCTGAGTGCATCCAATTTAGAATGTATGCTAGGTTCTTTGTCGTTCCTAGATTGAAAAAGAAGTTTATTTTTCTCCTTTTTTTCCTATAGGAATATTTAGAACATCTAAACAAAGAGATATATGTTTATTTTTTACCACGGTGCTTAACCAGGCCACTCTCACATGCCTATCCAATAAGTTTCATGTATTTGGAATGTTGTTTTTTTGTTGGCATGTGTTTTTTCTATCATAGCGAATAGAGCTTTTCCTTGGGCGAAAACCACTAGTTCACCTGCTGACACAATCTGCATTTGATGGTATATCTGGGTTGTTTTGCCACTTTTTCCCGTTAAGTTGGTGTTTCTTTTCGTGTGCATTGAACTTGTTGTTGGTGTTCCTTTTCTCCTCTAGTGTGTGCACATTGAGCTTCACCTGGGCTTTCCGATGGGAGGGATGGTATGTACTTTGCTTTTACTGAATGATTTGAGGAGTTGGCGAGGTTGTCGTCTTGCCATTTTAGACATGCATGCAAAAGTTCGGTTTTAAAGTAAAATTATCTCAAGAAAGCTCATGAACCTTATCCATAATAAGTGCATCTAATTTAGAATGTATGCTAGGCCCCTTCTTTGATTGCAATTAAATCACCATATTTTTCGTAGGTTTTCATCTAAAAAACTAAACTCGCTCTAAGTATGAATTAATAGAAATTCTGGCCATTCGAGCCCATATGCAAGGCTGACGTGGCACAACAAAGACGGTGAGGAAACATCATATATAGTGGTTTTTGCCCAACCACTTATCCTCCGAAATTGAATAACAAAATTAGAAGCCGCATTTCTAAATATGCAAAATAGAAGGGAAAATGGTATTCTAGTATGATATTCCATCCGATCCATAATAATAAGTATCGGGATTTTAGTTCAAATTTATACTAAAATAAACTAAAACACTAACACTTATTATGAATCAGAGGGAGTATCAATTAATATTATAATGTTTTTCCAGTGCAAGATCCATCATCCTATTCTAAAAATTGAAATACAGGAAGACAACCCATAAAGCAGAACAATCTAATCTTTGGCATGCATAATACCATTCAGATGTTTAAGATAGTAGTCCAAGACGCTTGCAGCCACCAAACGCTGGTTAGCAGTCACCATGAGTTATCTTCCATAACTAGTTAGTCACTAGACGCTTTACTTCTTGCCAGTCACAACACCTAGCTAAGGAGCCCTAAGGGCTCATTTGGACGCATGGGTAGACAAAACCAGGGAACCACACCCCCGATGGGAATTTTCCTAGGCACGAGGGAACCCCCAATTCCCCTCCCACTACGGTAAATTAGAGATTGCCATTTGGACAACAAAGGAAGGGAACGGACGGGAAAACAAGCAAAATTCAAAAGGAAAGCCAGAACTGTGCGTTTTTTCACAATAGATTATAAAATTCGGGCACACAAACTAATACAGAAATTTCAAGGAACATATTCAACCATGCCAACATAAGCATAAATTAATCTTTACATCTCCAGGCAAATAATGACTCCAATTCTCAACCGAAAATCAGAACAAGAAATTCTCAACCGAAACTGATTTTTGACACTGATGACATTCACTATGAAGTCTCAAGATTCAAATATTGGTACTGCAAAAGAGAAGTATGAGTTAGTTACAAAGTTATGTAGATCAATATAGCAGTTTTCACCTAAGTGAAATGAAGTGTAAGATAAAAGGAGACACTTGTTGGTCACTTCTATGACAATGAAAACAGCTAGTCCCTGTCAAGAACTACTATAAGCAACAGATATGTGAGCATCAACAACTCAACAACCAAGCAACATATGAATTTCATGAGAGAATAGTATTCAGCAAGCAAGCAAGATATAAAAATTTGCAGAAGGCACCAACAAACTGGCCACTAGTTTGTGCAGAAAATGCTAGTCACAATACTGAACTAGGACTGCAAATGCATATTATAATGACACTCTAGATGCATTGTTGTAGATGGAATAGGACTTACACACATATGCAAGGCAAAAAAAAGCGCTAGGCGTAAGCGAGGCGATTGCCATTCGCCTAGTGCCTAGGCGATGCTTAAGCGGCCTAGGCGCAACCTAGGCGGGCATCATTTATCCCATCAATTGTGTATATAGATTATTATATGTGAATAAACATTAATTTAGAGCATGCAAATGTGTAAATTTCTAATAAATACCTTGAAAATAATGCCCATCTAACAAGATCGTGAAGTATTGCATGATTTCTTATTGTGGAAGACAATTTTTTGGTTACACTGCCTAGACTTCCGCTTATGCCCTAGGCGAGGCATTTGTCCATCGCCTAGTGCCTAAGCATCGCCTTGTCCAACAGAGCACATATGTAAGAAACAAGTCATCTATATCAACTGACCGAGCATGGTAGATTTAATGATGCAGTTCATGCCATCAAAGTTTGATTAACATTGATCTACCATAAGATCAACATACAAATGTAGAAAAACAACTTCAGATTGAAATTATAATATGCTACCAACTTCAGCTAATTAAGCAAGTCACTAGCAGTAGTGGTTATCAAGTTAATTCTAAACCAGTATGCTAGTGTAGAACAAATTCAATGTAACCGCTACTATTGTACACAATGATATTGCATAATCACTTCAGATACAAGAGCACAAAAAACATGACAAATACAAAAGTGCAATGCAAATAAGTTCTAAAATTCGCACCTTATGCTTTCTCCATCGCAGAGATTTCTTCTTTCAACCAGAAAGTCTGAAGGATTGTTCCTTTGTGTTGAGGAAAATATCTCAATTCATCTTGCATTTGAAAATTCGTAGCAACTTTGACTTCTGGAAAGGCCCTCCATGGTTTCTAGTGCCGCCACACAACTGGCAATGGTGAACTGGTCTTTTTTTTTTTTGCTTCGATTCCTTCATTTTTTTGACAAATGTCTGACTTTGTTGCTTTTTGAAGTCCACGTAGTCTTCAAGTACTTGAGCTATATGTCTTTGTTTCCTTTTCTTCACATGCTCATATACTTTCTGTCTAGAGCTAGCACTTGTTGTTGGTTCAGCCTCTTGACCATGCATACTTGAGGAATGACCAGCATCATGAGTGGTAGAGAAGGGATTCAACATTTCATGTTGATTTGTAGACGAGTCAGTGGGCGAAACAACATCACTTGTTTGTGACATTATGCTCTACTAGTATCTCAGCTAAACCCCTCTCATATGAATGGCTCTAAGATGATGCTTGTGATGTTTCTCTTACCATAGCTACAATATTCAACCAACAAATGGTACAACACAATCAAATAACACACAACTAATAACAATGAATTGTCGTGTATGACACAATCAAGTATACACAACTAATTTCCAAATGTTCAACAAGATAAAGTATAAAAATGATATTTTCCAACTAGTTGTTATAATCGGCCCACATCTGCAGCGCAATCTGATCTCTAAGATCATTTGCACTGTTGAACTCAACTTGGTGTTGGTGGTGGGCATCATCTCCCTCCGGAACGTCAACATAGGTTGTTGGTGGAATAAGTGATGGTTGGTGATACAACCAGTCCTCATCTCCATTCTGGCCTCTAATGATGTTGTGGAATATAACACATGCACCATGGATCCTAATTTGAGATTCGATAGGATAATGATTGCCCACTTTCAAAAGAGGAAAACGCTTTCATTACACTAATGGCCCTTTCAATGTAGTTTCGAAGAAGTGCAGTCTGTGGTTGAAGAGTTCTTCTTTGTTAGCATAACGAGTGTGATAACGTAGACGCCTCGTAAATTCGCCGAGATGGTACCGGGCTCCTGGATACGGGGCAAGAAAATAGGATGTGTTTCCATAACCACCATCTACAAGATAGAACTTCCCAGCGGGCACCTGAAACCCCTTGCTGATAGCAGAACGAAGAACTCCCGCATCTGATGCAGACCCTTCCCACCCACATGAAATAAATGTGAAGTTCAGATTGAAGTCGCATGCTACCATCATGTTTTGAGAAAGAGTTCCTTGCCTATTCCTATAGGGAGCAACTTTTTCATCTCCAATGGTGATGGGGATATGTGTTCCATCAATTGCCCCAATGCAACTCTGCATATTAAAGAACAAAAAACGTGGTATGTTTAGAAATAGATATGGACAAGTTTGGAAAAGTGACGGGGATATACGTATAGTGGTTCACCTGAAAATAATTTAGGCCAAAAGCGAGGGTTCGACATGATCTTTGGGTGGGGCTGGAGAGAACTTGGAACCTTCACAAATCTATGGACTAGAGTTGGAATCAAGTTAAAAATCTCATTCATCTTGCTATGTTGGATTTTTTTGTAAATATTAATTGGTAGCATTGTGTGAGATCATTTACATGAACATTCCCAACTGCTCATCAACATCTACCCTTGTTGTGCCTTCCACTAGATGCTCTCTTTTAAGATAATTTGAGACAGTTCTGAAAATCTCAGGCTCCATCCGGAATTCAAGCTTAGACCAACTCTCCTGTCCTTCTAATATCTCCTTAACCAGCTGAGCACCGGATAAAGAAGATGTGTGGACTGGACGTTTTTCCTCATAAAGAGAAGAGTATATAGCAGGAAGCAAAACTAAAAAGAATTCATCGTCATCTTCCTCTTCTTGCAACATAAACTTCCTATTTCTATCCATTCTAGAATCCATCACTAGCAAGTCGACTGTAATGTATAAAAGCATGTAATAAAGCATTACACAGTGTGTTAATTCGATCATATACCCATACTAATGTAGGTACCAGTAGTGGTTGTCAAGTTAATTCTAAACCAGTGGCTTGCGCAGAAAAGGCTAATCATGTATGTGAACTAGTAAAAGGAACAATGCATGTCCTGAATCTATTTTGCAAGTTTAAGTCCTCGAAAGTCACATCAGTGTGTACAGTAGGAGTAGGTAGTTTCTTAGTACTGACAAACAATGCTAAAACCACGTGTAGAGTAGGAGATGAAATATTCACTAGAGCCTACTGCCACATGACAGAGAACCAACGAACACCTGTGGCCTCGCTCCCCTCGCCGGCGCCACCTGTGGCCTGCTGCCGACGGCCCCGACGATGTGCTCTCAGCCCCGGCCGGCTGCATCGACGTCCACCTTGGTCCTTCCTGAAGAAGTTCCCGCACCTCCTCCATGCCCGCCTCGTCCTTATCACCGCAATAGGACCGTGACGGTGGCTGTGACTCCTACTGGTCCTCGCTCTTCCGACGGGCTGCTCTACGACCCTGCCGTGTTGGTCGAGGGGCTTGGGTCCTTGTCGCTGCCGCCGGTTGCCTCGGATGGCCATGCCGAGGTTGCCTCTGATGACGACGACGACATTGGAGAGTTGGCTCCACAGTCGCTGTTGACCTCCACCACCGGCACCGTTTCCAGCGAGGTTTGTGGCACAGCTGATTTGTGCCATGTTGAGGGGGCGCCAACAGAGCCCTGTGGCGGCCTCTCTGCTGTTCCTACTGCTCTTGGATATGGAGAAGGCTGGGTAAAGGTGGGTCGGGGCGGTCGCCCCAGCCGCGAGCCATCATCGTTGCTTCGGGAGGAAGGCCTCGAGCGTAGTATCGCCTTTAAGCGTTGGGCTCGTGGGAGATGCTTTCGGTGCCTCGAGCGTGGCCACCAGGTCAACAATTGTCGTGAGCCATTCAGATGCATCCGTTGTCGTCGTCCTGGTCATCGGGAGCGTTTTTGCCGTGCGCATTTTCCCGCTGCTCGTTCTCGCTCTCCAGACACTCGTGCTCGTTCTCCGAACGCACATGCTCCTTGTAGGCGGAGCGCCTCTCCATCTGCTCAGCCTCGTCGTCCCTCGGTGTCCCAGAGTTGGGTTGAAGTCGTGTGCTTGTCGCCTGCAACATTGCCGCCAAGGCCCTCTCCAAAGTGTTGCGAGGAGGTCAATGTCAACGCCAATTTGGACTCTCGCCTTCAGTGTCAGTTTGCCTTGTTCCGCATGGAGGTCGATCAGTTGGTTGCTAACCGGGTTGAGGAGGCGGCTCGCCCCCTTCGTGATGAGGTGGCAAGTCTCAAGCTGTTGTTGGCACGCGTTGGTGCTTCTTTGGAGCCGACAGAGGCATGCTCTTCTGGTGGGCAGGAGCTCGGCACCGTGCAGGCCTCGTTTCCACTTGGCTCCGCTGACCAGAAGTCGTCGGTGGTGGAGGAAGAACATATCTATAGTTGTTTCTCTCCTCATGATAGTCCTTACCAGTCGCTGCAGCCTGTTGTGTTGGCTGCCTCTGAGGGCGAAGGCATAGATGGTACCTTGACTCCTGTGTCGACTGCGTCTTCTCCGCTGAGTCAGGCTCTTGGATTTGAGTTGTGTGAGGACCCTTCCCCTCCTCTTTCGATGGTTCACCTTCATGTGGACTCGCTTGTGACCTCAAAGGTGGCTTCCGCACCACCGCCGGTGGAGGCAAGCCGTTGTGGCGACAAAGTTATCGAGGTAGGTGCTTTGGCACCTAACTCTGATGCGTTGTTTGCTAGTGAGCTTTGCGACCTCCTCGCTAGGTTGGAGGCAACTAGCCCTGGATCTAGCAAGGAGATTGCTCGCCTCCTAGAGGAGAAGTCTTCGAGGAAAATCCAGAAGGTGAAAGACTACCTTAGGAGCAGAAGCAAGAAAAGTGGCGCCACAAGAAAGGAGATCGCAGTTGGTTGTTGGATGATTCTCCACTCTTATATGAAAGTTTGTCGTTGTAGGAGTTATTTGTAGGTGTTGCTGCCGTTCGTGGTTGGTGGTGTTGTGGGTGTTGGTGGCATCTGTGGTTGGTGGTGTTGTTGTAACGGTTTTTTCGTTCGGTTTCCCATTAATTAACTGGGCATTCCTCTACTTAATTAATAGATTGGGGCAAAGCTTTTGCCTCCCTTTCAAAAAAAAAGAACCAACGAACACATGTTCCAGGCTGAACATTACATGACAAAGATTGATGTATAAGAAATACAAGAGCTGTATGGTTCGGCCAGCTATCAGTCAGAGTCGTGACCTTGTTTCAAAATGTATGGAACGAGGAGATTAGCTAAGCCTGGAAGCAATCTCGAACACACAGCGTTGGTAACCTTCTCCTTAATTTTGCTTTACCTTGCTCCACTTCTGCAGCAACCAAACAAATCCACCATCAGAATCATCCGAGATCATAATTATGATCAGAAGTATGACCAAAATAAATAAATTCAAATATCATTCTTTACAACATGTTGTAAAAAATAGCTAGTAGAAGCATACTGCTGTACACAGGACAGAGAATCAACGAACACATGTTCCTGGGAAATACAAGAGGTACAGAAATACAAGAGCTAACCATGAATCGGAGCATGGTACACACGATGACACGAAACGATCGATCCTCTTTTTTTTTCTCCCTTCTCTCGTTGCGCGCGTGCAGCAACGGCTGGCAGGCCGGCCAGGCACTCGTCGGTGCTTCACCTAGTGGCGCGTGAATAGCTGATGCTGCTTTGTGCACTGCAGTGGACCATCATTCTCACGATTACAAGATCTTTCTGATTTTCCTAGAGCAATTCGTTCTGTTCTTGACATTTGATTTTATTGCTTTTCCCTGAGTTTACATTGGTTGCAGTTTGTACTAGCTAGCTTTGGTCAGAAGGTAAGTACATGGCGTTTTTTTTTTCCTGATTGGCTAACTGGCCGGCCCTAGTTAGGGTTAGTGCCAACTTCTCTGTCCTTTCGCCGTGACAGATTTCACATGCACGCGCGTGAAGGTGAGGCCTCGGCCTCGCACGTACGCAAAGATAGGATCATCATCGTCATGTCCTTCTCCTTGGTGGTGCACGTACTCACTCTCCAAACCTAAACCTAAGGGTCAACTAGGCATCCATCATTGTTTGTCCTCTGATTATTCTTCTTCTTGGATTTGTTTTCTCGCTCGTGTTTTCCTCTCAGGACTTGTCTTGTTCTCTCACAGGGGGAGCACTAGGTTCTTTTATATCCTACTAGAGCGCTAGGCATGCAGGGAGATAGATGGGATGCGATGGGATGAGATGGAAGAAACAAGGCAGCAACCCGTCCTGCTTTTCATGCCCTTTTCTGTTGACGTGGCCGATGAAGAAGTGATGTGGTCAAGGAAAAAAGTAAATGCTCCTCACTCGCATGCTCCTCCTTGATCGTCGACAGACATCAGCCTAGCGCCATCATCACCCTTGTGCTACAGTAGCGTGGCCTGCTCAGAAAAATTAACACTTCAGAGATGTACTTACGGGCGTGCATGCCACTATAGCAGCAGCAATGCGCCAAAATGTACGATGCAATGCTACAGCCCTAGCGCATTAACGCTGTAGCAGTGAAAATAAGTGAGCAGAGGTCTCGAAAGCAAAGAAGCTGTCGTTCTACAAGGAGGAGGGTGGTATTCAAGCTTTCTTTCCAAATTTCCTACGGCGTCACTCGGCCCATCTCCAACGGAGGGCTCGCACGCGGGGTGTTGCTTTACACCGACCTGGTCGGGGGTGTTGCTTTACACCGACCTGGTCGGTGGCAAAGCGAGGAGCCGCACACCCCTCCGGCCGTTGTTGGGCCCGGCCCACGAACCCGGCTGGCTGTTTTCATTTCAGGTGGTTCAATGTGGCTTGCTGGGCCGGCCCAACAGCATCAGGTAAACGTTTTCTTTTTTTGTTTCTTTTGTTTCTGTTCATTTTTTATAATTTGAATATTTTAAAAAATGAAAATTTTAAAATCTGAACTTTAAATTTTAAAATCGAGAATTTCTGATTTGACAATTTTATTAAATTTTTCTTTTTTTTAAATTTGAACAAAATTTAATTTTGAACAATTTTAAGTTTGAACAATTTTAAGTTTGAACAAATTTTAAGTTTGAACAATTTTAATTTTGAACAATTTTAATTTTGAACAATTTTAATTTTGAACAATTTTAAGTTTGAACAAATTTTCTAATATGAACATTTTATATTTTTTAACAATTTTCAAATTTGAACAATTTTCAAATTTGAACAAATTATAAATTTGAACATTTTTAAAAAATTTAAGAAAATTAATTTATTTTTTCGGAATTTTTAAAAAGAAAGAAAATAAAAAGAAACAGAAACAGAAATGAAAAGAAAACAGAAAAACAAACAAAAAAGAAAAGAAAACGAATAAACAGAAAACGAAAATGAAATGAAAAAACGCAAATGGGCCGGGCCCTATACCCGACCAGGGTGTGCGGTGCTGGGTAAGCACCGACCTGGTCGGTGTATAGGATTCGCCCCTGGTCGGTGGCAAAGCGAGGAGCCGCACACCCCTCCGGCCGTTGTTGGGCCCGGCCCACGAACCCGGCTGGCTGTTTTCATTTCAGGTGGTTCAATGTGGCTTGCTGGGCCGGCCCAACAGATCAGGTAAACGTTTTCTTTTTGTTTCTTTTCTTTCTGTTCATTTTTTATAATTTGAATATTTTAAAAAATGAAAATTTTAAAATCTGAACTTTAAATTTTAAAATCGAGAATTTCTGATTTGACAATTTTATTAAATTTTTCTTTTTTTTTAAATTTGAACAAAATTTAATTTTGAACAATTTTAAGTTTGAACAATTTTAAGTTTGAACAAATTTTAAGTTTGAACAATTTTAATTTTGAACAATTTTAATTTTGAACAATTTTAATTTTGAACAATTTTAAGTTTGAACAAATTTTCTAATATGAACATTTTATATTTTTTAACAATTTTCAAATTTGAACAATTTTCAAATTTGAACAAATTATAAATTTGAACATTTTTAAAAAATTTAAGAAAATTAATTTATTTTTTCGGAATTTTTAAAAAGAAAGAAAATAAAAAGAAACAGAAACAGAAAAGAAAAGAAAACAGAAAAACAAACAAAAAAGAAAAGAAAACGAATAAACAGAAAACGAAAATGAAATGAAAAAACGCAAATGGGCCGGGCCCTATACCCGACCAGGGTGTGCGGTGCTGGGTAAGCACCGACCTGGTCGGTGTATAGGATTCGCCCGCACGCGGCCTGAAGGCGAGGTCCAATGACGACATGCAAACGGGTCGGGCTCCACGGATCGGTTCGTTCCGGTGCATGCTTTGCGGTCGAACGGACAAACCACGTGTTCGTATCGCGTGGCCATTTGCCCTTCAGCAAGCTACACTCCCCCTTTACTCTCATCCAGCTGTCACCCGCGCATCCTCCTTGCCCTAGTTCAATCCATAGAGGCCACGACGCTTCCCGCCTTGCCCG
Source organism: Lolium multiflorum (assembly GCA_030979885.1). Lineage (NCBI taxonomy): Eukaryota > Viridiplantae > Streptophyta > Magnoliopsida > Poales > Poaceae > Lolium > Lolium multiflorum. The sequence continues at coordinate 161,620,958 of CM061750.1, forward strand.
AGTTGTGCCGCCGTGGCCACTGCTCCGGCTGGCGCCCACGTCTGCCAAGAAAAGACCATCGTGTCAGGTTTGTCAAGCCAAAGAAGGAGTTCAAGCCATAGGAGTGGCAGTCGGAGTCGAGGAAGCGAGTTGGCCGTAGAGACAACGTCAAGAACAAGCTTACCATTGTCGCTGCAGCCCAAGACAGGATCGACGCACTGGCAGACGCCGCCCATGTTCATGCCCGCGCTACGCTGACGACATGGCCGCCCAAGCTGCACTCATGATCAATGGTCAAACGCTGACCAACGCCCTGCGACAAGCTCACACTTGTCCGCAACAAGCCCCCACGATCATCACGTCACGCACTGGCGACATCCCAATTGTCGAGGGACACATTGCCAAAAGTCGGCGAATCTTTCCCAGCCATGCTGGCATGTACAAGCATCGGCCTCAACATCCCATCGAGCGGCTCATCGGGGGTGTGCGAAGGAATCCCGTGAAGCGCTCGTCTCCCCTATTTCCCGCAACATGTTTGAAGGAATGTCGGCATGGCCCGGTTCGCCCTCCGACTAGGTATGTTTCTCTTTTCTTTCCATCTTTGCATCCCTGGATTTAGCATGCTTGCTTCCCGACCCTAGACATCGCCATGGATGCCATGATCAATGAAGGAGGTGTCACCGAGACCCAACATGCGACCCAAGTTGCCTCCCAAGTCGATCGACACAGAAACATCACCGGTGGATATCAAAGAAGAGCCATTATACAAGGACGAGTTCGCTCGCCAAACCGCAGGACTGACCATTCCAAAAGAATCGGAGGATACATGGAACTTGTGGACATGTGTATTTGTGACACTTGGATGAAAATTGGACAAGGTCCAATTTGCGATGTCTAGCAAAAGGGAGGCCCATTTTTAGAGAAGGATACACAACTACTTCCACTATCACAAGCACTTGGATAATCACTCGTTTCAGAGTAATCGAGGTGAGGCCTCCCTCACAAAAAGATGGGCGTTGACCCAAGAGCAATGCACCAAATTTAACGCTTCATATCACACAATGAATAAGCAGAAAATTAGAGGCATTAACGTTGGAGACTTGGTGTTTGAAGCTTTGGGCCGGTTGCCAACCAATTGAAGAGCTTCACCTTGGTCTATTGTTGGACAGCAATCAAGGATAGCCCCAAGTGGCAAGAACTCTATGCCCCTTGTCCGTCAACGGAGGGGCGCAATCCAATGTCATCGATCTTGATGCCGCCTCAAGTGCACCCAATGCATCAAAGAGGCGAGGGAAGGACCATTTTCAAGCCGTACGCTGCGGGCGTGTAGTCGACACGTCCGTTGGGAACCCCAAGAGGAAGGTGTGATGCGCACAGCAGTAAGTTTTTCCTCAGTAAGAAACCAAAGTTATCGAACCAGTAGGAGCCAAGAAGCACGTGAAGGTTGTTGGTGGAGGAGTGTAGTGCGGCGCAACAAAACCGGCGCCAACGTGGAACATGCACAACACAATCAAAATACTTTGCCCCAACGTAATGGTGAGGTTGTCAATCTCACCGGCTTGCTGAAAACAAAGGATTAAACGTATGGTGTGGAGAATGATGTTTGTTTGCGAAGAACAACAGAGAACAGAGATTGCAGTAGAATGTATTTCAGATGTAAAAGAATGGACCGGGGTCCACAGTTCACTAGTGGTGTGTCTCTCCAATAAGATAAATAACATGGGTGAACAAATTACAGGTGGGCAATTGACAAATAAAGATTCAATACATATCAACGATGATTACTATGTGATTTAATCAGGGCATTACAACAAAGTACATAGACCGCTATCCAGCATGCATCTATGCCTAAATAATCCACCTTCAGGTTATCATCCGAACCCCCTCCAGTATTAAGTTGTAAATAATAGATAATTGCATTAAGTATGGTGCATAATGTAATCAACACAAATATCCTTAGACAAAGCATCAATGTTTTATCCCTAGTAGCAACAGCACATCCACAAGCTTAGAACCTACTGTCACGATCCCAGATTCAATGGAGGCATGAACCCACTATCGAGCATAATTACTCCCTCTTGGAGTTACAAGTATCAACTTGGCCAGAGCCTCTACTAGCAACGGAGAGCATGCAAGAACATAAACAACACATATATGATAGATTGATAATCAACTTAACATAGTATTCTAGATTCATCGGATCCCACCAAACACAACATGTAGCATTACAAATAGATGACCTTGATCATGTTAGGCAGCTCACAAGATCTAAACAATGATAGCACAAGCGGAGAAGACAACCATCTAGCTACCGCTATGGACCCATAGTCCAAGGATGAACTACTCACGCATCAATCCGGAGGCGGGCATGATGATGTAGAGCCCTCCGGTGATGATTCCCCTCTCCGGGGTGGTGGAGGCGATCTCCTGAATCCCCCGAGATGGGATTAGCGGCGGCGGCGTCTCTCGAAGGTTTTCCGTATCGTGGCTCTCGGTACAGGGGTATTCGTGACGAAGGCTTTAAGTAGGCGGAAGGGCAACGCGGGGGGCACACGAGGGCCCCACACGCTAGGGCCGCGCGCCGGGCCGGGCCGCGCCGCCTGTTGTGTCGCCCTCGTGGCCCCACTTCCTTTCCCCTCGGTCTTGGAAGCTTCGTGTAAAATAGGACCCTGGGCGTTAATTTCGTCCAATTCCGAGAATATTTCCTTACTAGGATTTCTGAAACCAAAAACAGCAACTAGCGCTTCGGCATCTTGTTAATAGGTTAGTGCCGGAAAATGTATAATAATGATGTAAAGTATGTATAAAAAATGCAAGTATTGTCATAAAAGTAGCATGGAACATAAGAAATTATAGATACGTTCGAGACGTATCAAGCATCCCCAAGCTTAGTTCCTACTCGTCCTCGAGTAGGTAAACGATAACACAAATAATTTATGAAGTGACATGCTACCAACATAATCTTGATCAACATTATTGTAAAGCATATGAGATGAATGGAGTGATCTGAACAAAAGATTGCTAACAAAGATAATGACTAAACAAATGAATCATATAGCAAAACTTTTCATGAATAGTACTTTCAAGACAAGTATCAACAAGACTTGCATAAGAGCTAACTCATAAGCAATAAATTCAAAGTAAAGGCATCAAAGCAACACAAAGGAAGATATAAGTTTCAGCTTTTTCAACTTTCAACATGCATATCTCATGGATAATTGTCAACATAGAGTAATATGATGAATGCAAATAAGCAAGTATGTAAGAATCAATGCACAGTTGACATAAGTGTTTGCTTCTAAGATGGAAGGAAATGGGTAAACTGACTCAACAATAAAGTAAAAGATAGACCCTTCGCAGAGGGAAGCATGGATTACTATTTTTGTGCTAGAGCTTTTATTTTGAAAACATAGAAACAATTTTGTCAACGGTAGTAATAATTCATATGTGCTATGCATAATACTTCCTACAAGTTGCAAGTCTCATGCATAGAGTACTAATAGTGCTCGCATCTTGTCCTAATCAGCTCGGATAACACGGATTATCATTGCATGACATATGTTTCAACCAAGTGTCACAAAGGGGTACCTCTATGCCACCTGTACAAAGGTCTAAGGAGAAAGCACGCATTGGATTTCTCGCTTTTGATTATTCTCAACTTAGACATCCATACCGGGACAACATAGACAACAGATAATGGACTCATCTTTTAATGCTCAAGCATTCGACAACAAATAATATTCTCATAAGAGATTGAGGTTGTATGTCCAATCTGAAACTTCCACCATGATACATGGCTTTAGTTGGCTGCCCAATGTTCTTCTCTAACATATGCATACTCAAACCATTTGATCATGAAATCGCACTTACTTCAGACAAGACGAACATGCATAGCATCTCACATGATATCCAACAAAGGTAAAAAGTTGATGGCGTCCCCAGAAACATGGTTACCGCTCAACAAGCAACTTATAAGAATTAAGACACATAACTACATATTCATCACCACAATAGTTTTTAAGCTATTTGTCCCATGAGCTATATATTGCAAAGATAAAGGAATGAAATTTTAAAGGTAGCACTTAAGTAATTTACTTTGGAATGGCAGAAAAATACCACATAGTAGGTAGATATGGTGGACACAAATGGCATGTGGTTTGGCTCAAGGTGTTTGGATGCACGAGAAGCATTTCCTCTCAGTACAAGGTTTGGGCTAGCAAGGTTGTTCGAAGCAAACACAAGTATGAACAGTACAGCAAAACTTACACAAGAACATATTGCAAGCATTATAAGACTCTACACCGTCATCCTTGTTGTTCAAACACTTCACCGTAAAATATCTAGACTTAGAGAGACCAATCATGCAAACCAAATTAAACAAGCTCTACGGTAGTTCTCCATTAATAAATTAAACTACATGATGCAAGAGCTTAAACATGATCTATGAGAGCTCAAACAATTGCCAAGTATCAAGTATTTCAAACCATATGAAGCATTTTCTGATTCCAACCAAATAGCAACAAGTGATGCGATCAACTTTCGCCCTTGAACATTAAAAGCAAGAATGAAGAACACTAGTGTTCATATGAAAAAGCGGAGCGTGTCTCTCTCCCACATGAGCATGAATTTATTCAGAGAATGAAAATAACAAAACAAAAATAAAAGCACACAGACGCTCCAAGTAAAGTACATAAGATGTGACGGAATAAAAATATAGTTTCACTAGAAGTGACGATAAGTTGTCGATGAAGAAGGGGATGCCTTGGGCATCCCCAAGCTTAGATGCTTGAGTCTTCTTAAAATATGCAGGGATGAACCACCGGGGCATCCCCAAGCTTAGACCTTTCACTCTTCTTGATCATAGTATATCATCCTCTTCTATTGATCCTTGAAAACTTCCTCCACACCAAACTTCAAGCAAACTCATTAGAGGGTTAGTGCATAACAAAAATTCACATGTTCAGAGGTGACACAATCACTTCTGGACATTGCACAAAGCTTCGAAAGTTAATGGAACAAAGAAACTCATTCAACATAGCAAAAGCGGCAATGCGAAATAAAAGGCAGAATCTGTCAAAACAGAACAGTCCGTAAAGACGAATTTTGCAGGGCACTTAACTTGCTCAAATGGAAACACTCAAAACTAATGAAAGTTGCGTACATATCCGAGGATCACGCACGTAAATTTGCAGATTTTTCGAGTTACCTACAGAGACTTCTCGCAAATTCGTGACAGAAATTTGTTTCTGCAAGAATCCAAATCTAGCATCAACTTTACCATAGAGACTTTACTTGGCACAAAAAACATGATAAGAAGAGGTTGCTACAGTAGTAAACAACTTCCAAGACTCAAATATAAAACAAAAGTCTGTAGTAAAATAAACACATGTGTTATCTCCCAACAAGGTTTTCTTTATAGCCATTAAGATGGGCTCAGTAATTTCAAAGATACTCTCGCAAGAATTAAGAGTTGAAGCAAAAGAGAACATAAAGAAGCAAATTCAAAACACATTTAAGCCTAACCCACTTCCTATGAAAAGGAATCTTGTACACAAATAAATTCATGAATAACAAAGTGGTAAGCATAGAAAAGCAACACAAGCGCAATTTCAAGATTCTCAACATGAAGAGGGGAAACTTAATATTATTAAAGTGCATATAAGCATGTTTCCCTCTCTCATAATAACTTTCAGTAGCATCATGAACAAACTCAACAATATAACTATCACATACAACATTCTTGTCATGAGCCATATGCATAAAATTATTACTCTCCACATAAGCATAATCAATTTTATTAGTTGTAGTGGGAGCAAATTCAACAAAGTAGCTATCATTATTATTCTCATCAAGTGTAGGAGGCATAGTATAATCATAATAAAATTTACTCTCCATAGTAGGCGGCACCAAGAGACCACTATCATTATAATCATCATAAATAGGAGGCAAAGTATCATCAAAGAAAAATTTCTCCTCAATGCTTGGGGGACTAAAAATGTCATGCTCATCAAAACCAGCTTCCCCAAGCTTAGAATTTTCCATATCATTAACAACAATGGTGTTCAAAGCGTTCATACTAATATCATTGCTACTAGCATGCAAATAAGATTCCATAGGTTTTTTAATTTTCGCAGCAAACAATCCATGACTTAACTCAGGAAATAGAATAAGAAGCTCACGGTTGCTTTCCATTATGCCTAACTAGTGTAAACAAGAAACCAAAAGATGCAATTGCAGGATCTAAAGGAAATAGCGAGCACTTACAACGGCAAAAAATAACTTAGTTACCTGGGACCGGAGTATGAGTGCCTTTTACCTTTCCTCCCCGGCAACGGCGCCAGAAAAGTCTTGCTGGCGTGTAGTCGACACGTCCGTTGGGAACCCCAAGAGGAAGGTGTGATGCTCACAGCAGTAAGTTTTCCCTCAGTAAGAAACCAAGGTTATGTAGGATAACGTAGCATAGAAAACAAAAATTTTCCTACGGCGAACACGCAATCCAAGCCAAGATGCAATCTAGAAGACGGTAGCAACGAGGGGATTGTCGAGACTCACCCTTGAAGAGATTCCAAAGCCTACAAGAGGAGGCTCTTGTTGCTGCGGTAGACGTTCACTTGCCGCTTGCAAAAGCGCGTAGAAGATCTTGATCACGATCGGTTCCGGCGCCACGAACGGCAGCACCTCCGTACTCGGTCACACGTTCGGTTGTTGATGAAGACGACGTCCACCTCCCCGTTCCAGCGGCAGCGGAAGTAGTAGCTCCTCTTGAATCCGACAGCACGACGGCGTGGTGTCGGTGGCGGTAGAAGTCCGGCGGAGCTTCGCTAAGCGGGCAATATGAAGTGGAGGAGCAAAGCTAGGGTTTGGGAGGTGGCCGGCCACTCTATGGGGGCGGCCGCTTGTGGTCTTGGGGCCGGCCCCCTCCCTTGGCCCTTGTTTATATAGGTGGATCCCAAGTGTTGGTGTCCAAGTCTTCGAATAAGACCCGAAACCAAAACCTTCCATATGGTGGGAAACTTTCCCTCCCACTAGAGGTGGGAATTCCACCTTCCATGGGGTGGGGTGGCCGGCCCCTAAGGGGAGTCCACTTGGGACTCCTCCCCCACTAGGGTTGGCGGCCATGGAGGTGGAGTCCCATGTGGACTCCACCTTCCTTGGTGGTTTCTTCCGGACTTTTCTAGAACCTTCTAGAACCTTCCATAGAACCTTCCGCATCAATTTATTCACATAAAATGACATCCTATATATGAATCTTATTCTCCGGACCATTCCGGAACTCCTCGTGATGTCCGGGATCCCATCCGGGACTCCGAACAAATATTCCAACTTCATTCCTTATTCAAGTACTACCATTTCAACATCCAACTTTAAGTGTGTCACCCTACGGTTCGTGAACTATGCGGACATGGTTGAGTACTCACTCCGACCAATAACCAATAGCGGGATCTGGAGATCCATAATGGCTCCCACATATTCAACGATGACTTTAGTGATCGAATGAACCATTCACATACGATACCAATTCCCTTTGTCACACGATATTTTACTTGTCCGAGGTTTGATCATCGGTATCACACTATACCTTGTTCAACCTCGTCTCCGACAAGTACTCTTTACTCGTACCGTGGTATGTGGTCTCTTATGAACTTATTCATATGCTTGCAAGACATTAGACGACATTCCACCGAGAGGGCCCAGTATATCTATCCGTCATTGGGATGGACAAATCCCACCGTTGATCCATATGCCTCAACTCATACTTTCCGGATACTTAATCCCACCTTTATAACCACCCATTTACGCAAAGGCGTTTGATGTAATCAAAGTACCTTTCGGGTATAAGTGATTTACATGATCTCATGGTCATAAGGACTAGGTAACTATGTATTGAAAGCTTATAGCAAATAACTTAATGACGTGATCTTATGCTACGCTTAATTGGGTGTGTCCATTACATCATTCATACAATGATATAACCTTGTTATTAATAACATCCAATGTTCATGATTATGAAACTAATCATCTATTAATCAACAAGCTAGTTAAGAGGCTTACTAGGGACTCTTTGTTTGTTTACATATCACACATGTATCAATGTTTCAGTTAATACAATTATAGCATGGTATATAAACTTTTATCATAAACATAAAGATATATAATAACCACTTTTATTATTGCCTCTTGGGCATATCTCCAACAGTCTCCCACTTGCACTAGAGTCAATAATCTAGATTACATTGTAAGGTACCTAACACCCATGGCATTCTGGTGTTGGTCATGCTTTGCCCTAGGGAGAGCTTTAGTCAACGGATCTGCTACATTCATGTGTACTTTGCAAATCTTTACTTCTCCATCTTCGATGTACTCTGAATCGAGTGGTAACGCAGCTTGAACCTTTGACCTGACTTGTGCATTGCATATGGCACCCATGTTATCACAGTGATGACAAATCCAATGCACTAGGAAACACACCGAGCTCTACAATGAACCTCTTCATCCATACCGCTTCCGGAAGCCTCTAAGCCGCTATGTCCGAGAGTTTTTCGCCACCGTGCCGCTTCGAGCTTGCCCAGCTTACTGCAGCACCATTCAATATAAACACGTACCCAGATTGTGACTTAGAGTCATCAGGATCGTGTTCCAACTTGCATCGGTGTAACTTGTTACAACGAGCTCTTGGTCACCTCCATAACAAAGAAACATATCCTTAGTTCTTTTCAAGTACTTCAGATATTCTTGACCGCCCAGTGTTCCATTCGGATCACTTTGATATCTGCTAGTTAAACTAACAATGTGCTATATCCGGTCTTGTACATAGCATGGCATACATGATAGAGCCACTGCCGAGGCATAGGGGATCCGACTCATCCTTTCTCTTTCTTCTGTGTAGCCGGTCCTGAGTCTTACTCAAGACCTTGCCCGTAACATAGGTAAGAATCCTTTCTTACTTTCGTCCATTCTAAACTTCTTCAATCTTGTCCAGGTATGTACTCTGTGATAGCCCTATTAGACGTCTTGATCTATCTCTATAAATCTTGATGCCTAATATGTATGATGCTTCACCAAGGTCTTTCATTGAAAAACTATTATTCAAATAACCCTTTACACTGCTTAATAGTTCTATATCATTCCCAATCAATAATATGTCATCTACATATAATATCAGGAATGCTACAGAGCTCCCACTCACTTTCTTGTAAATACAGCCTCTCCATGACACGTATAAACCCGAAGTCTTTGATCACCTTATCAAAACGTCGGTTCCAACTTCTCGATGCTTGCTTCAGTCCATAGATTGAACGCTGAAGTTTGCATACTTTGTCGCATTTTTAGGATCGACAAAACCTTTGGGTTGTACCATATACAACTCTTCCTCAATGTCTCCATTAAGGAACGCTGTTTTGACATCCATCTGCCAAATCTCATAATCGAAAAATGCAGCTATTGCTAACAAAATCCTCACAGATTTTAGCTTCGCAGGTGAGAAAGTCTCATCGTAGTCAACACCTTGAATTTGTCGGAAACCCTTTGCACAAGTCGAGCTTTATAGACAGAATATTACCATCAGCATCTGCTTTTGAAGATCCATTTATTCTCGACAGCCTTGCGGCTATCAGGTAAGTCTACCAAAGTCCATACTTTGTTATCATACATGGATCCCATTTCGGATTTCATGGCTTCTTGCCATTTGTTGGAATCTGGGCTCATCATCGCTTCTTCATATGTCGCAGGGTCTTCATCATTGTTATCCACAATCATGACATTTAGACAAGGATCATACCAATCAGAGTGGCACGATCCCTTGTCGATCTGCGAGGTTCAGTAGCTGTCTCATTTGAAGTTTCATGATCATTATCATTAGCTTCCTCTGTCGGTGTAGGTGGTACAGAACATTTTCCAGATCGCTACTCGATCAATGAGTAGAGATTCTTCAATCTCATCGAGTTCTACTTTTCTTTCAGTCACTTCTTTAGTGAGAAATTCTTTCTCAAGAAAGGTTCCGTTCTTAGCAACAAAGATCTTGCCTTGGATCTGTGATAGAAAGTGTACCCTATAGTTTCCTTAGGGTATCCTATGAAGACGCATTTCTCCGGGTTCTAGCTTGTCCGGTTGTAACTTTTTTACATAGGCTACGCAACCCCAAACTTTTAGGAACGATGCTTAGGTTTCTTATTAAACCATAATTCATACGGCGTTTCAACGGATTTTGATGGTGCTCTATTTAAAGTGAATGCGGCTGTCTCTAATGCATAACTCCAAAATGATAACGGCAAATCAGTAAGAGACATCATAGAACGAACCATATCTAAGAGAGTTCGATTACGACGTTCGACACACCGCTTTCGTTGTGGTGTTCCCGGTGTCAATTGTGAAAGTATTCCGCATTTCTTTAAATGCATGCTAAACTCATAACTCAGATATTCACCTCCGCGATCAGATCGTAGAAATTTAATCTTCTTGTTACGTTGATTTTCTACTTCACTTTGGAATTCCTTAAACTTCTCGAAAGTTTCGGATTTATGTTTCATTAAATAGATATACCCATATCTACTCAAATCATCTAGAAGGTTAGAACATAACGATAACCACCGCGATGCTACACTCATTGGTCCACATACATCTGTGTGTATGATTTCCAATAAGTCGTAGCTCGCTCCATCATACCCGAGAATGGAGTCTTAGTCATTTTTCCCATCAGACATGCTTCATCTATCAAGTGACTCAAAGTCAAGTGATTCAAGTAATCCATCAATATGGAGTTTCTTCATGCGTTTCACTCCAATATGACCAAGACGATACACATATAAGTAGAATTATCATTCAATTTAATTCGCTTAGCATCAATGTTATGTATATGCGTATTACTACTATCGAGATCTAACAGAAATAAGCCATTCTTTTGTGGTGCTCGATCATAAAAGATATTATTCATAAAAATAGAACAACCATTATTCTCGACTTGAATGAATAACCGTCTTGCATTAAACAAGATCCTATAATGTTCATGCTCAACGCGGGTACATAATAACAATTATTTAGGCTTAAAACTAATCCCGAAGGTAGATGTAGAGGAAGTGTCCCGACATCACATTGACCTTGGATCCGTTTCCAACGCGCATCGTCACTTCATCTTTCAGCTTGTCGTTTATTCTTTAGTTCCCTGCTTTCGAGTTACAAATATGAGCAACCGAACCAATATCAAATACCCAGGTACTAGAACGAGAACTAGTGAGATAAACATCTATAACATGTATATCGATATACCTTCTTTCTTCTTCTTGACAAGGCCGCTCTTCAGATCCGCCAAATACTTGGAGCAATTACGCTTCCAGTGTCCTTCTCCTTGGAATAGCACTCAAGATCGGCTTAGGGCCGACTTAGGTTTCACAGGAGGCGTGGCAGCTTTCTTGCCACTCTTCTTGTTCTTGCCTTTAGACTTGCCCTGTTTCTTGAAGCTGGTGGTCTTGTTGACCATCAACACTTGGTGCTCTTTCTTGATCTCAATCTCAGCAGCTTTTAGCATGCCAAAGAGTTCAGAAACTCCTTGTTCATGTTCCATATTGTAGTTCATCACAAAGTTCTTATAACTTGGTGGCGTGATTGAAGGACACGATTAATCCCCGTTAGGAATCACTATTCCCAAGTCACGAGTTTCTTCGCATGCCCGTCATAACGAGCATGTGCTCACCGATGGAGCTGCCTTCTTCCATCATACAAAAAAAAGTGTTTCGATGCTTCATAGCATTCCACGGCCGCATGAGTCTCAAAAATAGTCTTCAACTCTTTTATCAACTCATGAGGATCGTGGTGCTCAAAACGTTTTTGAAGATCGGATTCCAGACTGCATAAGATGGCACACCGAACTTGAGAGTACCGAGTTTTCCGAGTCATGTAAACATTCTTTACTTCATCGGTTTCAGTTTAGGAGGGTCACCTAGCGGTGCATCAAGCACATATTGCAGATTTCCGCCATTGAGGAAGATCCTCACATGACGGAACCAGTCGGTGAAGTTGCTACCGTTGCTCTTAAGCTTTTCTTTCTCTAGGAACCTGGTTAAAATTGATTGAGGACGCCATATCTACAACATATTTGCAATAGTTTAGACTAAGTTTATGACAAATTGAGTTCAAATTTTAATTCTACATAATTAAAAATCTAGGTGAACTCCCACTCAAAACAATATCCCTCGCATTGTCTTAGTGATCACACGAACCAAATCCATCACACCTATGCCCGATCATCACGAGACAAGATGTAATTTCAATGGCGAACACTCAAAGTGTTCATCATATCAATCATATGATTCATGCTCTACCTTTCGGTATCACGTGTTCCGAGACCATGTCTTTACATGCCAGGCTCGTCAAGGCCACCTTAGTATCCGCATGTGCAAAACTGTCTTGCACCCGTTATATGTACTTATCGAATCTATCACACCCGATCATCACGAGATGCTTCGAACGATAAGACTTGATAACGGTGCTACTAAGGATGAACACTTTATTATCTTGAGATTTTAGTGAGAGGGATCATCTTATAATGCTACCGTCGATCTAAGCAAAATAAGATGCATAAAAGGATTAACATCACATGCGTTCATATGTGATATGATATGGCCCTTTTGTCTTTGCGCCTTTGATCTTGATCTCTAAAGCGTGGACATGATCTCCATCATCAACGGCATGATCTCCATCATCGTCGCGCACCAAGGTCAATGGCGCCGTCTTCATGATCGTCCTCCATGTAGCAACTATTACAACTACTTTGAAATACTACTCAACATGAAATTTAAAGACAACCATAAGGCTCCTGCCGGTTGCCACAATACAATAATGATCATCTCATACATATTCATCATCACATTATGGCCATATCACATCACCAAACCCTGCAAAAACAAGTTAGACGTTCTCTAATTTGGTTTGCATATTTTACGTGGTTTAGGGTTTTCGAGCAAGATCCAATCTACCTACGAACATGAACCACAACGGTGATACTAGTGTTGTCAATAGAAGAGTAAATTGAATCTTCACTATAGTAGGAGAGACAGACACCCGCAAAGCCACTTATGCAATACAAGTTGCATGTCAAGCGTGCAGCAAATCTCATGAACGCGGTCATGTAAAGTTAGCCCGAGCCGCTTCATCCCACTATGCCACAAAGATGCAAAGTACTCAACTAAAGATAACAAGAGCATCAACGCCCACAAACCATTGTGTTCTACTCGTGCAACCATCTATGCATAGACACGGCTCTACTGTAGGATAACGTAGCATAGAAAACAAAAATTTTCCTACGGCGAACACGCAATCCAAGCCAAGATGCAATCTAGAAGACGGTAGCAACGAGGGATTGTCGAGACTCACCCTTGAAGAGATTCCAAAGCCTACAAGAGGAGGCTCTTGTTGCTGCGGTAGACGTTCACTTGCCGCTTGCAAAAGCGCGTAGAAGATCTTGATCACGATCGGTTCCGGCGCCACGAACGGGCAGCACCTCCGTACTCGGTCACACGTTCGGTTGTTGATGAAGACGACGTCCACCTCCCGTTCCAGCGGGCAGCGGAAGTAGTAGCTCCTGAATCCGACAGCACGACGGCGTGGTGTCGGTGGCGGTGTAGAAGTCCGGCGGAGCTTCGCTAAGCTATGCGGGCAATATGAAGTGGAGGAGCAAAGCTAGGGTTTGGGAGGGGGGGCCGGCCACTCTATGGGGGCGGCCAGCTTGTGGTCTTGGGGTTGGCCGGCCCCCTCCTTGGCCCTTGTTTATATAGGTGGATCCCAAGTGTTGGTGTCCAAGTCTTCGAATAAGACCCGAAACCAAAACCTTCCATATGGTGGGAAACTTTCCTCCCACTAGAGGTGGGAATTCCACCTTCCATGGGGTGGCCCCCTGGGAGTCCACTTGGGACTCCTCCCCCACTAGGGTTGGCCATGGAGGTGGAGTCCCATGTGGACTCCACCTTCCTTGGTGGTTTCTTCCGGACTTTTCTAGAACCTTCTAGAACCTTCCATAGAACCTTCCGCATCAATTTATTCACATAAAATGACATCCTATATATGAATCTTATTCTCCGGACCATTCCGGAACTCCTCGTGATGTCCGGGATCCCATCCGGGACTCCGAACAAATATTCCAACTTCATTCCTTATTCAAGTACTACCATTTCAACATCCAACTTTAAGTGTGTCACCCTACGGTTCGTGAACTATGCGGACATGGTTGAGTACTCACTCCGACCAATAACCAATAGCGGGATCTGGAGATCCATAATGGCTCCCACATATTCAACGATGACTTTAGTGATCGAATGAACCATTCACATACGATACCAATTCCCTTTGTCACACGATATTTTACTTGTCCGAGGTTTGATCATCGGTATCACACTATACCTTGTTCAACCTCGTCTCCTGACAAGTACTCTTTACTCGTACCGTGGTATGTGGTCTCTTGAACTTATTCATATGCTTGCAAGACATTAGACGACATTCCACCGAGAGGGCCCAGTATATCTATCCGTCATTGGGATGGACAAATCCCACTGATCCATATGCCTCAACTCATACTTTCCGGATACTTAATCCCACCTTTATAACCACCCATTTACGCAGTGGCGTTTGATGTAATCAAAGTACCTTTCCGGTATAAGTGATTTACATGATCTCATGGTCATAAGGACTAGGTAACTATGTATTGAAAGCTTATAGCAAATAACTTAATGACGTGATCTTATGCTACGCTTAATTGGGTGTGTCCATTACATCATTCATACAATGATATAACCTTGTTATTAATAACATCCAATGTTCATGATTATGAAACTAATCATCTATTAATCAACAAGCTAGTTAAGAGGCTTACTAGGGACTCTTTGTTTGTTTACATATCACACATGTATCAATGTTTCAGTTAATACAATTATAGCATGGTATATAAACTTTTATCATAAACATAAAGATATATAATAACCACTTTTATTATTGCCTCTTGGGCATATCTCCAACAGTTATCGAACCAGTAGGAGCCAAGAAGCACGTGAAGGTTGTTGGTGGAGGAGTGTAGTGCGGCGCAACACCAGTGAAACCAGCGCCAACGTGGAACCAGCACAACACAATCAAAATACTTTGCCCCAACGTAATATGAGGTTGTCAATCTCACCGGCTGAAAACAAAGGATTAAGCATATCGAGTGGAAGATGGTGTTTGTTTGCAAAGAACAAGAAAGAACAATGATTGCGGTAGAATGTATTCAGATGTAAAAGAATGGACCGGGGTCCACAGTTCACTAGTGGTGTCTCTCCAATAAGATAACTAACATGTTGGGTGAACAAATTTGGGCAATTGACAAATCAAGATTCAATACATATCAACGATGATTACTATGTGATTTAATCAGGGCATTACGACAAAGTACATAGACCGCTATCCAGCATGCATCTAAGCCTAAATAATCCACCTTCAGGTTATCATCCGAACCCCCTCCAGTATTAAGTTGTAAACAACAGATAATTGCATTAAGTATGGTGCGTAATGTAATCAACACAAATATCCTTAGACAAAGCATCAATGTTTTATCCCTAGTTGCAACAGCACATCCACAATCTTAGAACCTACTGTCACGATCCCAGATTCAATGGAGGCATGAACCCACTATCGAGCATAATTACTCCCTCTTGGAGTTACAAGTATCAACTTGGCCAGAGCCTCTACTAGCAACGGAGAGCATGCAAGAAAATAAACAACACATATATGATAGATTGATAATCAACTTAACATAGTATTCTAGATTCATCGGAATCCACCAAACACAACATGTAGCATTACAAATAGATGATCTTGATCATGTTAGGCAGCTCACAAGATCTAAACAATGATAGCACAAGCGGAGAAGACAACCATCTAGCTACTGCTATGGACCCATAGTCCAAGGATGAACTACTCACGCATCAATCCGAGGCGGGCATGATGATGTAGAGCCCCTCCTGTGATGATTCCCCTCCGGGGTGCCGGAGGCGATCTCTGAATCCCCGAGATGCGATTGGCGGCGGCGGCGTCTCTGGGAGGTTTTCCGTATCGTGGCTCTCGGTACAGGGGTATTCGCGACGAAGGCTATAAGTAGGCGGAAGAGAAACGCGGGGGGCCACACGAGGGCCCCACATGCTAGGGCCGCGCGCCACCCGGCCGCGCCGCCCTTGTGTCGGCGCCCGTGGCCCCACTTCCTTTCCCCTCGGTCTTCCGGAAGCTTCGTGTAAAAATAGGACCGGGCGTTGATTTCGTCAATTCCGAGAATATTTCCTTACTAGGATTTCTGAAACAAAAACAGCAGAAAAATAGCAACTGTCGGCATCTTGTTAATAGGTTAGTGCCGGAAAATGTATAATAATGATGTAAAGTATGTATAAAAAATTCAAGTATTATCATAAAAGTAGCATGGAACATAAGAAATTATAGATACGTTTGAGACGTATCATACGCAAAGTGCAAGGATCACAAGCATTCATTGAGACAATCAAGAAACTTCTAGCCGACTAGCAGGTGTCCAGTGAGAAGACGAACGAGAAAAAGTGTCGGGAATGGGAGGAAGCCGTGAAAAACTACTATTACATACAACACAATAAGCTCTCCCTTGAAGAGATCAATTCCCACAACAAGTAAAAGGAATTGGAGCCCGCCGTCCTCATGGAGGATGCCAAGATCATGGCGACTCCAATCACCGACGCCATGAATCCTACTCAATCTCACTTGCATTTGTGTGCATTTGTGTCTAGTCCTTTTGAAACTTTTAATTACTTTGTAGTACTACTTAATGTGCTATCATCTTCGTAAAATTTAGACTCACTAGTAGAGAACGAGGCTTTGGTTTTTGGCTCCAAAGAGCATTAGTACCAGACCGGCTACGAACCCAGACTAAAGGGTGCATTAGCACCGGTTCGAGAGGCCGGAGTTTTAGCACCGGTTCATGCGGGACCTTTAGCACCGGTTCGTGCCACGAACCGGTGCTAAAGGTTTTTCTGCTCCCCACGCACTACCACACCCCCCTCCTCGTCGATCGCCTTTTTTAACTTTGTAACATAGAAAAGAAAATAATATAAAATTCAAAAATAAAATATTTTGAGATTCCTGTATGTTACGCAACCTACTATTAGGGAAAATAAAAATTTTGATTTTTGATTTTTTTGCATAAAAAGTTTAGAAAAAGGTAAAATTGCATTAACTTTTGCATACGACGTTGGAAAAAAGCGTATAATATATCAAAATGATCGTAAGAAAAAATTACATCCGAATTAACCCGAGTTTACCCGGTTAGCCAATTTTTAAATTCTGAAAATTCCAAATTAAAATATGAAAGCAGGAAGATTTTAGTTTTTGCTAGAAATTTAGGATTTTATATATTTTTATTTTTAAAATTAAATTATTAACTGCATCCTGCATAAAGATTACTACTCGTATTATTTTTAGGCTAGACAATGAAACTCCGACGCAATGACAGCATGTGCTACGGCCGGCAAGGAGTCAGATTGTACTTGCATTTTATTTGAACATGCATGGACTCGTTTCAGTCCCGCAGCACACCCAAAGTGCCGGCTAGTTGGGCTGCGGCCCATTAGATCGGGTATGTTTCTTTTCTCCTTTTTATTGATTTTCATGTTAATATTTTTGTATTTCAAAATCTAACACTTTCTCAAAAAAGTACCAAAAGATATTCGGGGAACAAACTTCTGAACAATTCTCATATTCCAAAACTGTTGAAATTTGAAAAAAAAAGAACTAAAATTTTAAAATGTTTTATCTATCAAACTGTAAGAAAAAAAAAATCAGATTTCGCGACTAGATTTTAAAACTAGATCTAATATTCATATGTTTTGATAAAAGAAAATTCGAACCTAGTTTCCTAATTATAGAAACTTGATCACAAGGTAGAGTCAAATTGGTCAGCATTTTAAAATCAAATGTTTACAGATTTTTTGAAGTTCGCTCATCACCAATGTAAACCTTGCATGATGATTTAGGTGTTTAGAGTGGATCCAATACACACTCTCCGAACTTGTTCATCGTTACAATGATAAAAAAAATACATGTAAAGGTTATATGGAAGCTGTATATTATTTTGGTGGTACATGTTAACCAACTGCTACATTACACTACAACCAGACAAATGACGACGAAAAAAATATCGTCTATACATCGTAAGATGGGATGTTGTTTTAAAGTACTCATCGAAGCGAATCCAAAAGGGAAAAAAAAAGGATTGTCAATTAGATTAACTTTGTAAAAAAATAATTTATTTTAAAATTTTGGTTGTGCCAAGCTTTATGCCATGCATGTATGTTGTTGACAGATTTATAGTGCCCAAGCCTAACTCCATGTTTTGTTATTTCTGCATAGAACACTAAATATGTCATTTCTCACCATAATGCTGCTTGCAGTTAGAGCACATTCTCTTGTTTGGTTGTAAAAAATCAGAATTTTTTATTTTATTTGCCATTTTCCGATTTTTTTATTGAAGGAGGAGCATATGAGCCTAGGTTCGGATCTGAACTTGTTCTTTTGGCATATCATACTAGAGCTATATATAGAGCTAGCCCTGCAGGGAGATAGATGGGATGGGATGGAAGAAACAAGGCAGCAACCCGTCCTGCTTTTCATACCTTTTTCTGTTGACGTGGCCGATGAAGAAGTGACGTGGTCAATGAAAAAGTAAATGCTTCTCACTCACATCCTAGTCCCTGATGATCGACATCAACATCCAGCTAGCGCCATTATCATCCTCCCGCTACAGTAGCGTGGCCTGCTCAGAAAAACTTAACACTCCACTACACAGCTGCTGTACTTGCGGGCGTGCATGCCGCTATAGCAGCAGCAATGCGCCAAAATGTACTGTGCAATGCTACAGCCCTAGCGCATTACCGCTGTAGCCGTGAAAAAAGTGAGCAGAGGTCTCTCGAAAGCAACAAGCTGCCATGCCACAATGAGGATGTGATATTTAAGCTTTCCCTCCAAATTTCCTACGGCGTCTCGCTCAGCCCGTCTCATCTACGTAGAGGTGTGCTCCCGTGTTCCTCCCTACATCATCACCCACCACTAAAGTTGATGGCTAACTGCATCTTCAGCAGTCCAAGGTAAACAAAGTGATGCAGTCTAATTTTGTCCGCGCGGACATTTTGGAGAAATAACTCCAACCTAGCGACCCAACGTAAATGGATCGAGGTGTGTGTGCCGACCCATTCACAGTCTAAATTTAGGTTACAATTCGTTGGACCAGATACGGCTATGACGAGCTCGTGCAGTGCCATGGCCTTTCCATCCAACTCGGAGAGTCCGCGCTCAGGCGAGGCAAGTGAGACCACCGATCACTCATGCCTGTGTTGTGCCGCCACTTCCTCCTGCATCTCCTCCACCGCCGCCATGCTCCCTTGCTCCAGTGCCGGCGGCTCGCCCTGGTCATGGCGCGAACCCTAGTTTCCTAGGGGTTTTATCTTTTTCTCTATTATTTCATACTTCGTAAATTATGTTTACTAAAATAAACATTTTGGGGAAAATATATGAGTCAGGCCGCTAGGGCAGACCTCGACCTAAATGCACCGTTTGGCTGTCCGCCGGACTCCTCTCTAGGCCCTCATGTCATTAACACATGATAATATGTAGTTGTTCATTAATATTAGGTGGCCAAAATGACCCATATTTACACGGATTATTACATGTTTAGTTAACCTAAACTACGATGAACTACTTGTCGTCGCGCGCCTACCACGCCAGGGCTACTCGCAGTCGCGTGGCCTACTGGCTGCCAGCATGCCCAGACGATCCGGCACCGTTGGAGCTCAGTCGCTAGGTGTAAGCCTCGCGCTCCTGCCGAGCCCGGTGGCAGTCGGTATAGGCCTCGGCGACTCCGTCAACTGTCGTCGGACTGGAGAGCAGTTTGCTCTCCTCGTCATTGGCCTCCTGCGCTGCCTCCTCCACCTTTGCGGCCTCGTACTGGTGGGCGTACAATACGGTCTCCTCTGCCTCAACGCCGCCATCGCGGTGAGCTCCGCCGAGTCCGGATCATTGAGATAGCGGGTGCGCGCCGTTTTGGCCAGGCGTCTCCAGCTGCGGTTGTGCACGGCCATACGGATAGCTAGGATTCGCCCTCATGGTCGTAGTGAACTGGTGGCGCTCTCCAACCGCGGTGTGGGGCGTGAAAGGGGGTGCGCATGGCCTTTCCTGCGCGCGGGAATCAAGATGCCGCGAGCGCGAAGCGGTAATCGCTGACGGGACTCTACATGGGCCAAAGTTTCTTTATCTGCTGAACTGAATCGATCTCCATGGAAATATCTTGATGAAAACGTAGCGCTGCCAGTGATGAGCAGCGGCAGAGAAATGACGCCACGCTGCGGCATACGTGTGCGCTTGTCCTGATTCCCGAATCCGGTTCACCAGGCGATAAAGCGTGGATCGTCGTACTCGTACCTGGTACCTCGCTCTGGCTCACTCACTCGCACCAACACGCAAACGCGGCCGTGATTTGATTTGATCACACGGCCCCTTTCGAGTTTTTGCAATGCATGCATGCACGCGCACACCCGACCAACCTATCTGCCTCTGCTTGCGTGGTCACTGCCTCATTAAACTCTCGTGCTGCTGCTGCTGCTGCTGCGGAATTCAGAGCTTTTCTATCTGGCTGGGTCTGTGCGCGCGTGGATGTGTGTGATGGATAGAATGTTTGATGCAGCCGGCCTTTAATTTGTCCCAAAGTTGGGACCTGGGTTTGTAAAATTGCAATGTATATATTTCAGGCAATAATGCTAGAGTTACGGGAAGAAGGTTACGGGATAATCTTACGGGCAGACGTGGGTGGATATAGTTTGTTGAAATCTGGTTACCTTCCGTGATTTTAGGAGCATAATTTGCTTCCTGAGCTCCACGTAACCCCGTAAGTTGTGTTACGTAAGAAACTCCCCGTAGGTGTAGCATTATTGTATTTCAGGAGATTACAATGATTTCATATAGGCTGAAGTCACAACCGACTTGACCTAAACCTTAACTGCTACTTGTAATACAAGAATATGACTCCATTCTAACGGTCATGTCATGTAGTGTTAACGTGGGGTTCAACAACTGTCTGCAAATTGTGCTGTAGTCAGGACATGAAAGAACTCAAACTTTCCCCAAAGCAACCTTCTCACGAATAAAATGAATATCAATTTTGATGAGCTTAGTCATGCGATGTTGCACGGGGTTGCTTGTAATGTAAATAGCTGAAATGTTGTCACAATAGACAATGGTACCCTTGTATAGGACGATGCAACTCCGACAAGAGCTGATGGAGCTAAACTGTTTCATCAACAGTGTGTGCAACGGCTCGGTACTCTGCTTCAGCCGACGATCGAGGACTGTAACCTGTCTTTTAGAAGACCATGAAATTAATTTTTTACAAAAAAAAAACACAAAATCCGGATGTGGATTGACGAGTATCCGGGCAAACATCCTAATCTGCATCGAAATATGCTGGTAAGGAAGTGTGAGGGGAAGGGTTTATGTGGAGACTATGATAAGTTCCCTTGAGATAAGGAAGGATGCCTTTGACGTGATTATAATGAGAAATGCAAGGATCATACATACGGAGACATGCTTGTTGAGCGGTATAAGAGCATCTCCAGTCGCGTCCCCCAAACCGTCCCCCAAAAGGATTTAGGACGCGTCGGACAAAAAAATGTTCCCAGCCACGTCCTCTAAAGCCGCTTTTTGTCCGGCGCGTCCCGATACGGTATCCGGCGCCCCGAGCCCGTCCCCGCCCCACAGGGGACGCTCTGGGCACGCCGGACATAACGAAAAGCGAGGCGGGCTCCCACATGTCGGCGACTATTTCCATAAACTATTAGTTCGCGCCTTTTTTCTCGTTGCTCCTTTCCTCCCGCGCCTCCCACCCCTCCACCGCCGCTGGATTTGCCGGTCGTTTCCACGTCTCATCTCTTCTGAGAGTCGACATCGCCGTCGCGGCTGGCACTCTCGCCGGTCGTTCCGCCGCCGCCGCCGCCGCTTCGCCAGCGCGTCCCAGAACACGGCGTCAAATTTGCCCCACCTCCGCGCACACAAGGTGCTCGACGACTTGCTGTAGGCGCGGACAACGTTCATTGCCTCCTGCCGCGGCGCAATTTTAACCATTGATTTTGCTTCAGACATGGATAGCCACGATGAGATGCTTGCCCTACTGCTGGAGGACGAGCAAGCCTTCGACGACGACCTCTGGGAGCATTTGCTGATCATCGCGTCCCTCCAGGACATGCTTGACGCCGATGCGGAGAAGAGGAAGATGCCGTGCCGTGGAGGATCAAGGCCGGGGAGAAAGAAGTCGAAGCCCCGACAGAGGATGGAGGGGCATACCATGCAGCATAACGACTACTTCGCAGATGACGCAACACATGCCGACAATTTTCGGCGCCAGTATAGCATGAGCAAGGGTCTGTTCATGAATATCCTCCACGGCGTTCGAGAGTTCGACCCCTACTTCAAGCTCAAGCACGACGCTGTAGGCATTGTTGGGTTCTCGTTGATTCAGAAGTGCACCGCCGCCATGAGGATGCTTGCATACGGAGCACCTGCCGATACACAGGAGGACTACCTTCGTATGAGCGAGTATACTGCCATTGGGTGCATGTAAAAGTTTTGCTGAGCTGTGGTGGGAAAGTTTGGCAAATACTACTTGAGAGGGCCAACTGAGGAAGAGACTGCAAGGATCATGACACAAAATGCTGCCAGAGGATTCCCTTGAATGCTTGGAAGCATCGATTGCATGCACTGGTCATGGAAGAACTGCCGGTTTGCTTAGCAATGTATATACAAAGGGCGTCATGGATATTTCCATGTGGTGCTTGAAGCTATGGTAGATTATGACCTGTGGATTTGGCATTCTTTCTTTCGCATGGCGAGATCACACAATAACATCAACGTGTTGTAGCAGTCTCCGGTGTTCAGCAGACTAGTGGAAGGGCATGCTCCACCATGCAACTATGATATCAATGGCCACCAATATACCAAAGGCTATTATCTAGCCGATGGTATATATCCAAAATGGGTCACTTTTATCAAAACAATCTCGAATCCATCAGGTCATAAGAATTCCCACTTTGCTACGTGACAGGAGGCTTGCAGGAAGGATGTCGAATGGGCATTTGGTGTGCTTCAAGATCAATTTGCAATTGTCTGGTACCCTGCTTTAAGCTGGTCTCACGACCAAATGTGGGAGGTGATGCAGGCTTGTGTGATCATGCACAACATGATCATCGAGGATGACCACAAGAATCATGCCAGGAGATATGTTTGTCCCTATGAGTACGAGGGCCCTCTTACGGAGGTTGATCATGAGTTGCCTGGAGATTTTGCTGATTTCCTCGCCATGCACGCCGAGATCCGAAACAGCAATGTTCATGATCAACTTCAAGCTGATCTCGTTGAGCATTTGTGGAGGATCAAAGGATTATCAAAAAATGCCACGGCACCTTGATCTAGGCCTATTTATTATATTTGTTTAGTTATTTTATTGTTTGTTGTATTTTAATTTGAAAACAATCTCCGCAATCATATTTATTTGTATGCTATATTTGTTACATGGTTGTGTTTTTAAAAACCCTTATTTAACGTTTGGGGGGCGGCGTTTGGGGGACGCGGCTGGGGAGCGATGTCCCAAAAACACGACACGAACACGATGCTTAATCTGGCGCCGTTTGGGGGACGGTTTGGGGGGACGCGACTGGAGATGCTGTAAGAGATTTTAGGACGTGAACGAGTGAGATATTGGAGAGCACCAGTGAGGCTGCGATATAAACTAGCATTGGAGAAAGGTTCACCTTCGGAAGAGAGTTTGGAAGCAGTGTCTACGGGGGTGCAGGAGGGCAAGCAGACGAGCATACCGGTCCGAGATAAGAGGTCTAATATGTATTGTCGTTGGGAGAGAAAGAGATCATGAGAGTCACAAGTAACCGATATACTAAGAAAGTGATGAAGAAAACCGAGGTCAGTCATAGAGAGCTCAGTGCCGAGTAGAGAAAATGTGAGTAAGAAAGCTCTGGGAAGAGACAGTGAGAGCAATGTTGTCGGCATAAAGAAGTAAGTTGGAAGTGTGAGAGTCTTTGTTGTAAACAAAAAGAGAGGAATCAAAGAGAGAGGGAATGAATCCCATGGTTTGAATGATGGTCGAGAAGCGCTAAAAGCCTGAAACCATGCACGTGATGCTTGTTTTAAGCCATAGAGGGATTTTTGGAGGAGACAAACATGGTTTAGGAAAGAAGAATCCTCGAAGCCTAGAGGTTGTTGACTCGGGCGGAGCACTACAGCCGCCACCACTTCCCCCTCCTCCGATCTCCCTCCTCCCTGCTGTCACCGACGCGCGCGTGCGGGCAAAGCTCGTGAAGCTCTTGGCGGCGGCAAGTCTCCCTCTCGCGTCAAGCGCGCGGAGGCGGCGCTGGATCTGCGGCGGTGATGATCGGCCAGCGGCGGGGCTGGTCGGTGGCTAGCGTGATGGGATCTAGGGTGGGATCCGGGGCGGCGGCCTCGCACGGTTGTTCTGCGGCGCGTCGCGCCGGCTGCCTTGGCAAGGACTGCGGTGGCCGGGTGATGGCTCGGCGATGCGGCCGGCGGCGGGGGTGACCCGAAGGCCGCAGATCCAACTTTCTCGGTGGCGTGGTCGTGCCTGGTGGTGGCCGGTGAGTCCTCTGCGCCCCTTCTGTCCGGCGGCTCACGTTGGTGGGCTTCTTCGGTTTTGGGGGTGGCGGCGGACGACTCGTCGATGGGTCTTTGGTCGGTGGCGACCTCCTCTTCCGCCGATGAGGTCTACCGGCGGGCGGCGGCGAGGGGGCCTGCCGTTCTGCCTAATAAAGGTGGATGTCCTAGGGTTTCTCTCACGCCAAGTGAAGATCGGTCGGAAGCTTTTTCCCACCGGGCTGGCTGGATTGTTGTGTTCTCGAGGTCCCGCCAGCAAAATTCATTGTGCGATCAAAGCCTGAAGATTGCTGGATTGGGTGTTTTCGGTCAGGCGCACCCATGTTTTTTATCTGACCGTTTGTTTTCAGAGGGAGCGCTTCGAAACTCTGCTGCCTGTTAATATCATAGAGCTCGTTTTCTTTCTATGGTGCTGGCGGAGAAGGTCTTAAAAGCCGAGATCGGTGGAAGAGCAATGGTGGTCGGATCTTGGTGGTGAGGTGAAATTGGCTTGGAGCTTCGTGACTTCAAACAACGACTTGTATGTGGGGGCAACTGCACAGGAGAAGTTCAGAGTTTAAACTTTCAGGGTGAAAATCCAAGGTCTGACCTTAATTGGTTGTGTCTGGCAATATTCTTGTTGAGGGCATTGTTTTGACAGGGAGGACTTTCTTCAGGGTGAAAACATAAGATCTATGATCGGACGACGACAGTGTTTATGCATTGTTTTCTTCTTGGAGGCGTCGCTTATGGAGAAGCTGATCTTCTGGTGTTTTCTTGGTGGTGTCATCGTTGTTGTTTCAAGTTTTCGATCTCTATAGAGGGACTTTTTTTTTCTATAATTTTTTGTTGTTGTGTGCATCCTTTATGTCATTAGGGCATGATGTTGTTGCAGAGGCTAGGTGTAATTGGTTTCGCCATGGTATTAATATATGCTCTTTATCGAAAAAGACCAGGAAAAGAGGATAGCGATGCTAAGTACTGTACGAATGGTTCTCGGTTTGACTGGGAGAAAAAGTTTTGTGTAGTCGATGCCATATTGTTGAGAGTAGCCCGATAGGCCGGCTGTGTGCATATTTCAAGGCCGGGAATGCCCCTTTTGAAAATAAAAGGTGTTCTCTGTAAGCAAGTTGTGAGGTAGAGCAGACCATATTCATAGCCGTGCATGCTACTGAATTTGGAAGATGAAGATACCATTAAAAATTAAAGTTTTTGGATGGTATCTTCGTCGTGGGGTTATTCTCACCAAAGACAATCTTGTTAAGCGGAATTGGCATGGAAGTACACGGTGTGTTTTTTGTCATCAGGACGAAACAATCAAACACTTATTCTTCCAGTGCAGAGATCTATATGGTCCGTCATCCAAGTAGCGTCTACCTTGTATCCTCCGACTAGTGTCGCCAATGTCTTTGGCAATTGGCTTCATGGTATAGATTCAAGGTTTAAGTTGCTTCTTAGGGTGGGGGCTAGCAGTTATCTCGCTTTGGCTATGTAGAAATGACAAGATCTTTAATGACAAAAATTGTTCTTTGTTGCAGGTCATCTACAGATGTACATGTATTCTCCGTTCATGGTTACCTCTACAACGAGTGGAGAACCGACAACTATTTACGGAGGTCTGTACACGGTTGGAGGCTACGGCGAGGGATACTTTTTCCCTACATGGGTGGCAGCATAGTCTACGGATAGATGCTCCACCTACACTTTAGGCGTTATATGATTCATCGTTCCGATATGTATCTCGCATAGTTTTTATTATTTATCCTTTTGGACTTGAGACAACAAAACGGCTGTGTGCATCCTGATATTGCTTATTAAAGTAATAAAGCATCCTTTATCGAAAAAAAATGCTACTGAATTTGCTCCCCAAGGTAAGTAAATGATTTCCTGGTGGCTGTCTGATCCAGCCCAAAAGTGAAGAAGCAAGGCAATAAATGGTTGGAGAAAATTAGAAACTTGGTGATGGTGTTCTGATGCCAAGAACATGGGACTGATCTCTGATGCCTTGCCTTGGCAGCAACCACCATCGATCAATCCGCAGCAGGAGCAGCACTGACACACATGGGCTGGCTGGCTCAGTTCAGCTGGGAGAGCAGCTGGGCGTTGGTTGGTTGGGCTCTCCCCTGCAGCGCGGCAGCGAGTCATGGAGCTCTCCCTCACACTCACTTGCAGATCGACCATGATACGGACGCAGCAGAGACGCACGATATCGCGAGCTTTGCATTGACAAAACGAGGGCCATGATAATTGTACTGGCCTGCCCGGCCAAAGCCGCCCCTTTGGAGATCATTTCATCTCAGATCAGGTGAACGTTAAGGCACTTTTTTTTTCTATACTGTACTACTTTTACCTGCTTGGATTCAAACTTTCTTTTTTGAGAGGTACCAGATATCCTTTTTTTTTTTTGCTTCTGTGTATGTTTTGCTAAATTGTAGCTGAAATGCTAGTTAATTATGATATTCAGATGACCGACGAAACAAGCAGGAGAGCGCGCACACAAAGCCGCTGGAACACAAGGCTGCAAATGCATGCATAGCGACGCCCAAATTCTGATGGGGATGAGTGAGCATTGGCAGAAACTGTGGGCTACAACACTGGAGCCAAGAAGATGACGCCAACGTGGCAGCATTTCACGAATTTGGGGTGGATCCAAAGTGACATGGCTGTACATGCGTGGTGTGGCCTACATGGACAAGAGGACAGGTGGCATGCCTCTTCGCTCCCAATTGTGTCTTGTATTATTATGGCATGAAGGAATGCATTTTATCTTTTGTTTTTGTGAAACAAGTAGCATCCGGTGTTTCTTTTTTCGAAAATTTCACCAATCTGTCAATATTCTTCAACAGTAGTACAAGCTATCCAAAAATTTAAAAAAAATTATAAATAGGTACTTGAACTAGCTAGCGATGACTACCAACACTAGCACGAGCCGAAGGTGCGCCACCACCATCGGTCCTCCATCATCGAAACCGAACAAAAAATTTCATATTAGAGCTTGTTATAGTACATATACGGAAAGTCATCTTGTTAAGGCTTTCGAAAACTAGTGTACCGGTGTTACTATTGTTTTTCTGCACCAAACATTCATTACTTTTCCTTTCATCCAATCAAAAATAGTGTGTATCTTTTCAAACGAGTTTTCCCAATTTCATTGACGAAGCACGATTTTTTTCGACAAAGAGCATATATTAATATCGGAGATACCAATTACACCCAGCCTCTGCAACAACGCATTATCCTAACGGCCTTATAGATGTACAGCCAAAAAAAAGAAAGAAGAATTACAAAAAAAAAGTCCCGCTACGGTAGTTTAATTATTGAAACAACAGCACTAACACCACCGAGACAGCACCTTAAGTCCAACTTCTCCAAAAACGGCGCCTCCAAGAAGGAAACAGTGCACAATCGCTGTTGTCGCCCGATCAAAGATCTGGGTTTTCACCCTGAAGAAGGTCCTCACTCTCAAAACAATGCCTTCAACAAAGTCATTGCCAGACACAACCAATTAAGGCCAGACCTTGGATTTTCATCCTGAAAGATAACACTTTGGTCTTCTCCTGTACAGTCGCCCCCACTTGCATGCCGCTGCTTCAAGTCATGAAACACCAAGCCAACTCCTCCTCGTCCCAAAGAACCGATCCTCCATTGCTAGTCCTCAGATCTCGGCCTTCATGACATTCTCTGCCAGCACCATGGAACGAGAACATGCCCCATGATATTAACGGCCAGCAGAGCTTCGAAGCGCCCACTCCGAGTCCCACCCGATCCAGCAGTCTCCAGGCGTGAATCGCCCATGGAAGATCGCCGGTGGCGCCTCCCGGAACCCGTCACTCTAGCCAGATCAATGGGGACACACCTCTTGAAGATCATCACCTTGACATAAATTGGAACCCTAGGACCGCCGCCTTTATTCAGGTCGCGCCCCCACGCCGGCGACCATCCCAGGTCGGCCAAGGTTGCCGCCGGAGACACCAAGCGCAGATCGCGTAGTCCGGAGACACCGCACACGCCTGGGCCTCGCCGCAGCCGAGAGCCATACCTCCACCGCCGGCCGCCGAGATGCGAGGAGAAGAGGACCTAGGGTTTCCCCCTGCTGCCCGCCCCCACCCCTCCCTCCACCGCCGACAAGGCACACCACCCAAATCAGCCACCACCCACGGCCACGCAGCACCTTGGGAGTCCGGCGCACCGTCCATTTCCGAAGCGCGCCACCACCAAGGGAGTAGAGCCGCCACCACCAAGCCGCCGCGGCACCATGCAGTTGTCCAGGCCGAAGCCACCAGACCGCGGGAGCAGCGCCGCCTTGGCTTGATCTTCTCCGCGCCGCGCAGCCGAGGGAGTCCCGAGCCTCACCCGCCACCACCGATCGAGGCCGCCGCCCCAGGATCTAGTACTCCGCCACCATGAGGGACAGCCGGAGGCCTCCATCCCCTTTGGGAACGAGGTCCGCCTCCACCATGGACCCAGCCAGCGACAGCGGCGGTGGGGGAGACGAGGGTGGCCGCCCGGCGGCGGCTAGGATTTGGGCCTCCCAGGCCGCCAGAGGGAGGCGCACAGCTTAGCAAAAAAAAAGTTCAAAAGGATTCCTCAGCTCCCTTTCTCTGAAGCACGAATAGAAAAACAAGATCCAAACACGCATCTCACATGAATTCTTACAAACCCATCTACACCGGAAATACCTTTTTTGGAGCTCGATGCCTCGAGCTAAGTGGAGCATTTAAAAAACATTTCAATGTGTCAAAAAAAATTGGAAAAAAAAATCTTAGAGACAGTACTCCACCAACGTGAAATACCTTATGTTCTCGGCTTACAAAATTTATCAGAATTTGGAGGATTGAAATTTTGCACTATTCACTATTCTAGTTGCCAGATTTATGATGTACGCTCGCCCCCGTCCCCTTGTCCTCCTTCTCCTCCGGCTGCCAACACAAACCCCTTAGCTGCCACCGATGGGGGCGACACTCGGCAAAGCTCGGGTGATGCGGTGGCGGCAACGTTCTCCCCGGTGGTGGTATTGTCTGAAGTGACGCCCGCTAGGGCTGATTAACGTCAAGGCGGCGGTGGAGCGGCGTCCTAGACCCAGATGGGCTTGGATGGACAGCGGTTCGCGCACTGTGCTCTTGGGCTTCACCCGCAGCTTGAGGAAGCTAATGCCTCTGGCCATGGCATGGTGGTTGTGGCTTCCTCCTCTATCGGAGGAGGTTGTCCGTCTGGTCACGACGACGAGTTGGGTAGGCGCGGGTGCCGGTGAATACCGAGCCTCAACTACGGTCACAACGGGTGATAGCGGTGTTCACGTGTTGTTACCTTGTTGAATGCACTGTAGTTCGCATCTACTCACTCGTGCTGCTCCGAGGGAAAACCTAGATCTAGGTATCCAGATCGGACAATGACGACGCTTTTGGCGTTGTTTAACCTCTTGGGGCATCGTTTTTTGAGTAGTTGTTTGATGGTGGTTGAAAATGTGGAGTAGTGTGCATCAACCGCGTGAACGGCGACGAACCTTGGCGACGTGGCGCAATAGGGCACCGCAACCATATGTGATGTGATGAACACACAAAGGGTGAGGCGTTGCCTTGCCTGGTGCCATGGCAGCGTCGACGGTAGGTATGGCAAGTACTATGCGGATCTCTACCCTGAAGATGTACTGATGTTTGATGCCAATGATGGATTCTGAAGTGTGTGCATGACGTGCAAGCCGAGGATCTGCTAAAACCGGATGAGCGCTCCCATGTTGGCCATATGGTGACTCGATGATATCCTCGGTATTTAGCTGGGGATGGGGTGGTGTTTCTGTTTTTACAGCACAAGGCTCCAATGACATGTTTTTTCACCCATTCTAAGGTTTGCATGTGTTGAGTGGTACTTCAGGTTTTATGATGTAGGCTCTCAACATATTTTTGTTAAATAAAAATCTAAATGAAAGTTGTATGCATCTCCTCGATGCAGAGGCCTGGTTCTTGTCCTCCATTTCAAAAAAAATGATTTTATTATTTTAATGCAGCCAACAATCTAGGATTTTTAAGTTCAGATTTTATTTCAGGTTGGCAGAGTATATTATTTTCTACGTCAACGATTATTAATCTGATTTTTGTGATACTTAAAAAAAACGATCTTTTTTTTAAACGGGAGGCAAAAGGTTTGAAAAAACCCGATCTTGAATTGTTCGAAAAAAGAAGCTCCATGTGGCCCGTGACCCAAACTTGGGCACTCCCTCTGGGGTTTCTATACCGAACCGGACGAAACATACACCATTTACTGGCAGGGCTACAAACGACGTAGCGACATGTACATTTGAGGGTAAATGCCCGTAGCACTCGTGAGACATAAAACGCCCCTGCCATGGCAGGGGAGGCAAGCTAGGCCGTACACGCAGACACAGAGAGGGGAGACATTGGCACAGCAATAAAAGTTTGTCTGAGAATTTGATCGACCAGAAAAGTTTGTCCCAGCATTCCAGGTTACTGCAACTCAGCACATCGATCATTTGCTGCCTCAAAACCTGTACTGGCTAACACCACCAGAGTAAACACCTCAATCACAACGTTCAGGGTTCATGGACAGGAAAATTCAGGAAGAATTCCTAAGAAATCTGGTGCGGGAGCACAGGGAGCAGTGCAATGCACTACTACAACTACGGTGTCTCTCTGTCTCGCAAATGGTTTTGCTTCTTGCTGCCAAGGCAACCCAAACCAATTGTAGATTGGTTGGCCACATGCCCCCCTGCCTCCCTGCACTCCTACACGGACCCAAGAATGATTGATTGCTTGGGGCCAAGCCCATGCACAGGGCAAGCAAGGACTGTTATCTGCTCGATCCAAAGACAGAAATGTGGACACACAAATATTGATTTTCACCTTCCTCGATCCATCACTCTCAGATTCTGAATTTTGACAAGAAACTGATCCCTTTTTCTGTTTCTTGGGGAGAGATGAATTCAGCAGATGGGGATCAGGCAGGCATTGCATGCAATTGCAGGCAGGCAACAGTAAGAGCACCGACAGGGGCTGCAGATTAAGCATGCAGATCATGTCATGAACAGTGAGCCTGAAAGATACAAGACCTGATCGAGGAGGAGCCATTGCATTGCATCCCATGTTCCTCATTTTTCTATGCAATTATCAGAAGCGCAGATTAGCCCACAGATGCATGCAGATGATGAAATGGAGAAGAAATACTAATAAACAAGTAAAATTTAATTTAATAGACCTCTGTCTGATTCTGATCCATGACAACAACTCAAACGCTCAGCTCATCAGGCTACTGCTAGACTTAAAGTCAGTGACACCAACCAAACCAGGGAGACGAAAGAGGAAAAAAAGAATTAAGTCCAGCGGAAAATAGAGAGTAATGGGAATCGAGAGCTAGCTCAGTTGGGTTCTTCTGCCTATGCCTGCTCCCCTACCTTATGACAAGAAAATGGATGAACAACGAAAAATAATAAAACGGAGATGGTTGCAATAAACCTTGAGTTTCTCTTGGCTCT
This sequence comes from Lolium multiflorum, assembly GCA_030979885.1. Lineage (NCBI taxonomy): Eukaryota > Viridiplantae > Streptophyta > Magnoliopsida > Poales > Poaceae > Lolium > Lolium multiflorum. Next base: position 161,653,095 of record CM061750.1, read on the forward strand.
GCTTCGATCGATCGGTCTCTTCGATGGAACAGTGAAATTAATGGCAATGCGGTTTGCTACGCTAGGAGGAGAATCAAGAACGGCCATGGCGTCACTCGTCGGGTAGCTAGGAGGCACCTTTGATGACACGCCAGGGTGAATTCCGTCTTCTTTCCGCGGTCACTCGGGGTTGAGGCGCTGCGGGGAGCTCGCGTCGCGGTGGAAGGACGGCCCGGGCTGCTGCTGCTGCTGCTGCTGCTGCTGCGATGGATGCACGGCCATCGGCATCGGCACTGGCACTGGCATTGGCATTGGCGGCGGTGACTGCATGGCGACTGGCATTGGGGCATGTGTCTGCTGCTGCTGCTGCGGGTGCGGCGGCGAGGTCGGGAGCGGCCTCTTGGCGAGGCTGTGCTTGTTGTTGTGCATCCACACCTTGAGGACGCGGCGCTTGACGCCGATCTCCTGGCAGAACTGGTGCACCATGGCGTCGTCCAGCTTCTGCAGACGCCACCCGACGCGCTCCGCGAAGTCCAGCATGCGCGCCTTCTGCTCCGGGGTGAACTTGGTGCGGAAGCGCTTCTGGGACGACGAGGAGCCGCCGCCGCCGCCGACCCCGCCAGAGCCCAGCACGTCGCCCATGCCGCCGCTGCCGTCCATCTCGTCCGACTCCGCCGTGTGGATCATGCTGAGCGGCATGATGATCTGGTGGTGGGGGTGCCCCGGCGGAGGGGGCGGCGGCGGGAGCGCAAGCGGCGCGGCGTAGGCTCCGCTGCCGTAGTGGTCGGCGGTGACGAGGAGGCCGCCCATGCTCTTGTGGTGGTGCTGCGGCACGGCGGGGCCGAGCAGGCGGCGGCCGACGCGGTGGCCGTGCCCGTAGCCGCGCGTGGCGCAGCTGTCGCCGTGCAGGTCGTCCAGCTCCTTGCGGTGGAAATTGCGGTGGCAGCCGCAGGCGGAGCACTTGAGCGCCTCCAGCGAGCCCTCCTCCCCGCTCGGCATGAACTCGCCGCACCCGTCGGTGGCGTTGCCGCCGATGGCAGCCGCGTGGTTCTTGAGGCACTCCCGGTACTTCACCGCGGGTCCGGCGGCGCCGGCCACCACCAGTGCCCCCGCCGAGCGCTTCTTTCCAGAGCTCTCCTCGGAGACAGCAGCAGGCGGCGAGGACGGCATCCCTTGAGCAGCCTGGGACTGCCCGTTGTGGTGGCCATGGAGCTCCATGGTCATGCTGTCCCCGTAGGGCGAGGCGGTGGTGTGCATTGGGATCGGGAGCTCGCCTCGGGCCCCTGAAAGATCCATCCTGCTTTCTCCCCTCTCTGCAGCGACGATGCTTCTTGCTGCAGCGGATGCTTCTGTTCGTCTTCTCTGCGGCTGCACAATGGAAACCATGAGAGCAAGAAAAGGCCAATGACACCTCCAACTCTCACACACAACAAGCGATGGAAGGACGCAACAAAAATTCAGTGTCTCTTGGGACTCTCAAGACAGGGTACTAAAGAATAATAGATAGAGAGAGCTAGAGAGAGCGAGTGGAGAACAAAAAGGAAGCTGAGGTGAGGTGAGAGAGAGGTGCATGGTGTGTGTGGGATCTTGGGGACCTTATCAAGAAGATACTGCCACCACTTGCAAACTCCAAGATGGAGGAAAAGCGAGTAATCTGGTAGCTAAAATGCTCAATTATACACCATAAAAATAAATACGAACGATATCCTACCCCTATCTAGATTAGCCTCTACTTTGCTGGGCTCTCCCTCTCCCCATGCAATCAAGATAGATTAGGAGGAAGGAAGGAGAAGCTTAGCTGCTGCTATACTCACTAGATAGACGCAAGAACGAAAAGGAAGGATGATGAACAGTAGAGCTGTTCTTGGCCAAAGGGAGGGTTACTTTGTGGAGCTTACTGGTCGATGCAAGTTTTACTACTAGTTACTAGTACACATACCAGCACTTCCCACTACAAGTACCACAAGCAAGCAAGCTGCTAGACTATTTTCTCCGTGGACTAAATGTATGGACCAGCCTTTGACCTCTCTCCCACCTTCCTCTATCTCTCACGCACACCTTCTCCTCCCCTTGACACAGAGGTCCCAGACACAACCAACAACAAGGACTAAGCAGGAGGAGGAGGAGGCTTCATGGACAGATGTTTTGTGTTTATGTGTGTGCCATGGTTGAACAGTGGAGGGAGAGACCAAGAGACCAAAAGCAAACCAACCTTGTTTTGTCAAGGGCTAATCAAGAGGACAAAGAAGGGGCAAGGCCTCCAGCCTTTGCAGCTTCCACCATTGCAGTGAGGTGACCAGGGGCCTAGGGCCTAGGGCACAAAGTGACAATAGAAAGAAAGGAGGAAAATGGGAGGAAATTCAGAGAGATGTGCTTATGGTTATGGAAGCTATTATGCTTAGCCAGAGGGGGCGAGAGAGGTGAAGATGAAGAAGATGGCAAGGCCAGGCTGTTCTCTACCTAGTGGTCGCCTGTGGTGTAATGAAGAAAAGAAAAGAGATGAAGCGATGTGTGAGAGAGTCAGAGCGAGATGGACTGATGGAGAGGAAATAATACTGTTGTCTGGTGCTTGCTTTGCTTGCACTATCAGGAATCCCAAGCTTACTTCACACAGTGATGGAGGCTCCGGCGTCTCGTGTGTCAGAAGCAGGACGAGCAAGATGCAGAGAGAAAGAAGAAGACGATGAAGGGAACAGCACGAGCATTACTCCACTATGCCCTGTGATTTCTGCTTCTTTGTTTTAACACCCAAAATTAAGAATCGATAGTTTTCATCGCTCTTGTCAGAAGAGAGATGAATGGATCGAGTTAGGCGCTTCCCTTAATTAATGTCCTCATGGGCTCTCTATGTACCCATTCACGAAACCCTTGTGCAGTCTAGGTATTCAAGTGTCATGCCAAAGCAACCGCAATATCAAATACCACTGTCGGGAGATATCGATTTACGACGGACAGTTTCCCCTGATCACAGGCCATAACTGCTGCCGATTGACTTGTACTCCCTCCGTTCCTTTTTAATTGACTCGAATTTAGTACAACTTTATACTAAATTTGAGTCAATTAAAAGAGAACGGAGGGAGTACTTATGAATGTTGTAGGACTAGTTTAATTTTTCACATGGAAACTCGTTGCATTAAGTAGCTCAAATGACAAACACAAACCATAATAATACTACCTGATGTTAACAGGATGAAAACATGACATACTTATTTAGAGTGCAGTCTTTTTGCGGTGTAAAATTTGCCACGTAATTAAGCAGGATGCATACGCATGTGACAAAAAAGTTGTCTTAGAAACACTCCAGCTTGTAGTGGCAGCAGTATTTAGCAGCCTCAGCCGTCAGGCTTTAGCAGAGAATATATAGTGGGTTTGTCTGTATCAACACAGGATGCATCATTGTGCCCTAAGAGTTGACTACCACACGCCCCCTGTCCTAATGATGCTCCCGCATGACAAAACCACTGACCAATCATCTGCTGATTCCAGGAAATGTGCACAAGAAAATAATTCAGCAGCGTGCAGATTTGCAGGCTCTGAAGAATCAACACATGCCATGCAGCTAGCACCGGCAACCAACAACCTCCGGATTAGGGACACTGCAATTCTATATCACGTTCCGTTTTGGGCCGACACCGCTGATTAGACTGACTGTTATGTCCTAATTAAGCAACGCCTAGAGCTGGTTGTAGTTTACTCTGCATCAGTCGCGCATACTAGCCACAAGATGCCATCTGGGAGATTCTTATCATTGGCAATTTGCCTGATGATTTGTGCTAGGACCGAGCTACTCCATCCATCACGCCTTGGGGTGCGCAAATATATTACTGTCATTAGGCCCACTAAGCCATAGCCTTGGATCCTTCAACTTTACTTATTTGTTTGCTTCTCTCAATCCCTAGAGACTTGTAGTGACTCGTGATTATGATCTTGTCATTTTGTCCTCTAACTGAACATCATTCCCTTTATCCCTTACCTAGAATTTTTTTTTTGCTGCCAAGTCTTTGTTTAACAGCACATGAGAATCTAGCTGAACTTAGGACGTCAGGATTAGGACACACATGATGGATTCTGACGGTTCCAAGATTAAATTAACGATCACCTTGGAGGAATAAGATTCCCTTTCTCCTGTGGGGAGAAAGGTCCTAATCACTTCTTTTGGTGGTGAATATTATAAAGTGTGCTAAGCATGCAAAGTGCTCAGAGAATGATCGTCTTTAAGGTACAACAAGCAAGACACCTTCCTTTTCTTTTCTATCAACTGAATGTCTCCCTAGATCACGAGGAATGTTCATCCTAGATATGGCCTTTCGAATAATATAAGGCTGGATCATCCAAGAATATTTCTCTAGATCAACCGGAAAAAGATTAAAGATGCTTGGACCCTTAATTTTTTTCTCTCTATCTAGGGATTTATTTTCCTCTCGTTTGTTTTCATTTCCTCTTGTTTTGCACCCTCCGAACCGCTTTATTCTTCACTATTTATATGCTTTATAGATTCTGACTTTCATCACCAGCGTGTTTTGATACCCTTGTTGATATTTCTAATTTTCATGGTGATGGACCTTCGTAGTGGAGGATGTTAAGTCTTACTTATCAACGAGGGTTTCTGCCTTCGATTATATATACCTCTTTTAAGCAATCAATGGAGAAGGTTGGGCAATTCACTTGTACTTTAACTCTCTGTCTCTCTCTGTCTCTCTCTCTCTCCCCCTCTCCCTCTCTCCCTCTCTCCCTCTCTCCCTCTCTCTCTCTCTCTCTCTTGTGTGAGTCGATGATGCCTAAACATGCATAGAGCAAGGGCAAGTTTTTTTTCCTAAATGGTAGAAGCCGATACTTGAACCCAAGACCTCTACTCTAATCCATATTAAGTTTCATGCACCAACAAACAGAAGCAAAAGTCCAAATTAATGGAGAAGGTTGAATAGTCCACAAATACCCCAACAATTGTAAATTTCTTGTGTTTGTGAACGCTTCTACCGCTACGATGAAGATGAACGTTGTGATTTAGTGGTTTTAACATATAAAGATCAATGCCATGTTTCTTGGCATTAATTTATTTTTCCTAGCGATTTCAACCCCCCCCCCACTAATATATCGTTTTGTGGTTTTTGTGCTCATCTTCTCACTTTATCTATGGTTTTAAAATGCCGGGAAATTATAATATCTATGGCCCATCGATCCAAGTTATATCTCTACCAATTTTGACATTTCCCACGAAAAACAACACATAACGTGTGACATTAAATACTTTTTAGTAAACCTAAAAAATAAATTTTAAATGGCCTTCAAAAAAATCATTTTCAATTATTACCTTTAGTGAATTTGAATTTATATATCATTTTGCTTCCAGATAGATATTTAACATTATCTTTATTATTTATTTACTACATTACTGGATAAATAAACAAAACCCTTACATACGCTTGGAGCTGCATGTTATATGGTACTCTAGCTCCCCATGTCAAAATATAGTGCATAATAGTTTTTCATAGTCCAAAATTTGTAAACTTTGACCAAATATATAAAAGAAAGGAATATCCTGTACTATATTTCCCTCTCGTATCTATTTAATATTGGAGGTATTGATATGTTTTCTACTACTCTTTTTAGATAGAAGGCCAAACGGCCGAACGTTAAAGTAATAACGTCTTCAACTGCGAAACAAATACAAGATGCCGAACCCTAGCACGCTGGATGGGCTACGTTGTTAGGCCGGTGCTAACACTAGCATGAAAGAACCAGCCAGCCACCGCAACTGTCAAGACAACTGCACAGGCAAAGCCACCAGAAGCCGGCCACCCCTAGGAACCAACCATTGATGCTCGCAAACCGACGATGCAACAACATGGAAAAGCCCCAAAAAGTGTCAAGAATGAAGAGCACGAAGAAAGCCTTCCCGAGGAGAGCTAAGCGAAGAGACAATGCCAAAGCACCGCCCCTCCACCACCCAGCCCGCTGTGAGCCGCACGTCGTGAACCTCCAAGGCGGCATCTTCAAGAAGTTCACGACAGAGGAGCGCCGCTACCACCCGATGGATCTAGGGTTTTCACCCGGAGCATGCATACAAACCGAGCACCGCCACCATGATGCCTTCAAGAAGGGGATGACTCCCACGACACCGCCATCATGTCCCAAAGAGAAAGGGTTTCCCCAGCGAAAGCATTTAGATGTCCAAACAAGGTAGCGTTCATCGTCAAAGCAACAACCGTACCTCCACCACAACACGCAGGTCAGCGACACCATGCCGTGCACACAGCCGAGGAACCCGACCAGCACCAGAGCCCATGGCACACCCGGCAACCAAACGGTTTCCCACCGTCCACAGCCACCGCCCCGGATTCCCAACTCTGCACACTGCCAAACTGAAGGAAAACGAGGGACATCGCTGTGAGGACAGAGGACACCGACCGAGGAATAGGCCGACCACCACACCTTGCACCACCGCAGCCAGACAAGGGGAAGCTCCTTGCCAGAATGGCTACATGCATCCCCCATGGTTTATGGCGATCACAGATCTGCGGCGAAGATGGGATCGAAAGGGTCTCGTGGCCTATGCGCCACCCCGAACTTGAGGCGGCCAGATCTGGTGCCGCACTGCCCACCACCACGTTAGGATCCGTCACATGCCGGTCGGACGGGTGCGGTGCCGCTGCCGGGCAAGCAGCTCGTCGCGTTGGGCCCCATGCATGTCGGCCTCGACCTCCACCAGCACGCCATGGACCACGGTCACGCTGCTTGCCGACATTACCTTGTCATGTCCGCGTTGTCGCCATACCGAAGCTCCGCGTTTCCGCCCAGCACGAAGCCCTCACCGGTCGCTGGGGGAGGGGGCAACACCGCACAAGGAGGAAGTGGGGGGGGGGGGCCACCCACGAGGGCGCCAGGCCTTTGGCGACGGCGAGGGGGAGGGGTGATGTTGGTGAGAGTCGAGGAGGGGGCGTCGCCAGGAGCTCTCGGTCTCTCGCAACACAAGAGCTAGGGTTTTTTGATGTCTCGCAGAAACTAATTAGTGACTCGTTTTCTACTACTCCCTCCAATAAATACTAAATGCTGCTGTTTTAATTCAAATTTGCAGTGATTAAAGTTAGGATCGAGATCATATACTATAAAATTTCAATCTTCTAGACAGCTGGAGAAACTGGTATTTATTTTACTGGAGGTACTGGTATTTATTTTACTGGAGACAGTATTTACTTTCTGCCTGCGTGACTTAAACGATACGAGTACAAATAGAATTTGGGCATGGTCCACTGCAACTCATACTCGTGAGCGCTTACTAGAACACATCTGCATACGCAGACTGGTGAAGGTCATGTGTTTATATATGTACGCCGGCCAACGTGTTCTCTGGAGTTTCATAACTATGTTGCCCCGCTACTGGAGACTCGCTACTGGACCATGGAGTCACTGGGTAAGCATCGTCGATCATGATAAGATTAATTTAGATCAAATACCGGACCAACCGACCGATATGCCGCTGGGTGCCCTGAACAAAGCCAGGCTGGGCACCCCGGAATTCAGTGCATCATTTGCACATTCAGCGCCACTGGATGAGCGAATGCACAATGGGTTTCTTCTGAGTGAGTGCAGTTGGTGTGTTGTGTACTTGTGTGAGAGAGTGATTTATTTTCATATTAAAACGACTGATGTGCTGGAACACTACTCCTTTTTTTTTTGGCAAAGTACTATTCCAGGTTTTTTGCAAGGATGTGTTCAGTGAATGCTTGTGATCGAGTGCTGCAGGTTTAGATCTTCTGAATTAATCACGTGTTGCAGCCTGCAGGTTTAAATATTCTAAATTAATTATGTGATTCAGGTCTAAATCTACTGAATTAATCACCTTCACAAAATCTTCTGAATTAATCATCTCACAAGATCTTATAATAATCATCTCCACAAAATTTTCTCAATTAACCATGGCACGTAATCTTTTATATTACTGTAGTAATTGAATGCGCGAATTGGGACAGCTGCTCATCATTTATGAATCAAGACTGTTTTCAATTTTTTTATTTTTTTTCTTTCCTTCGTGGGTTTAGAAGGATAATGGTCTCTCGTCGCATTGTATAAGGCTAGTCATAGTGCTAGTATCATAACTAGTATCATACACATTGGTCCCACAAAAATGCTGATGTGGCAGCTAATTAAGGAGAAGAGAGTAAATTAGAGTATCATAGGTAGATACTGTATCATAGCGCAAATAACAAGAAAAAATAATGCTAAACAAATCTTGTACACAAATTTGCATTGAGAGAAGTAAAAAACAATAAATATAGCATGACTATGATACTACTTCATGATACTACCAACTATAGAGATAGTGTCATGTAGTAGTATCATATGCATGATACTACTACATGATACTTACCACCATGACCAGCCTAACCCATAGCCGGAAAAAATGGACTAGTTTAATGAAACAATGTATTTAACACTCCACGGTTCATTACTTGTTATGCATGTGCTCCATCTTTATTGAACTTTGCATTGGCTCCACCATAAATAACCACTAAGCCCTTTAATGTGGATTATGTTTCTTTGTACTCCTTTGTGTTAGCAACACGATAATATAATTTCTTGCATATAAATAATAGATTGACTCTCTTTTTTCTATTTGTTTTCCTCCAAATCACTATAATGAAATTACGGCAAGTGATAGACATTATGATCATCCAACTCTGGCCAGGAGCTGGTTAACTTATATCCTCGGACTACTTAAGTATTATTTCCACACCAAGAAATTTTTCTTGTAATTTGACTCACACGGGACTCTCACGTATTGGCAATAAGAAAGGAAACACCTAATTTTGTAATAATGATTTCGTAAGGTAAACCGGTCGATATAAACGGACTTAAAAAGAGTTGTGCCTAGCTAGAACATGATAGTTTATCTCCCTTCTTGTTACATGCAAAATTCAGTTTATTTCATACAACAAAGAGCAAAACATATCCCGTGATATTATTTCAGGAAAACTAGGAAAAATAGTCTTAAGAGGAAACTAGTATATAGAAACCATTATGTTCTTACCTCAAAACTTCGAATGATGGTCAAAGGGACATTGCGTTCCATGACCCTGCAAACTGGCGTCAACATATCATGAACGTGAGAAAACAATGAACACATACAAACAAGTTGTACTAAAATTAACAAATCCTATAACTGAGAGATCTAAACGTATATATGACGTATATGAGAAGACAATAAGAACCTGTAATCTTCTTTCAAATCAATGGGAACCTTAAGATCTATACAACACTACCCTACCACTTGCAAAAGAAACACGAAGGGGCTCAATAACCTTATTTCTCTATGGTTGTGGCTAATTGGAGGACAATGTTTATGTTGAAGGGGAGGCGAGGCGTACCTATATATACTAGCTAAGTGAGATCTTTGGTGAAGATTTCACCGTATAATGGGTTACGAAGAGAACCCCCGCTCTAATTGCGCGGTTTCCTAGGTTGGCAAATCAATCCAAATGGTTTTCCAAATCAATACATGGCATGGTATTTGCCAGTTGTCATGCACCTGTTATATTTCCTAATGCAATTGATGATTTGGTGGACCATGTTTTGGGATGTCATTTGACACATGCCAACCGATAGAAAATCAAGTGCCACTCCATAAAAATCTACATGTTTGCATGAACATGAATATACACATTCATGCAGGATGACCAAAATTTGTATTGATGCCTCGAAACGAGAGAAAAATTGCAATTGGTGTTTCATCAACATTTTCGAACTTAAATACCATCCAACCACTATGAAATATGGTCTTTTTGGTGATTGAACCTTAAGTTGTAAATCTCATTAAACTTAACTTCATCAACAATCCTCACAATAACATAAGTTCAAGACACTAAGGACTAGAAGGAGGTGCTTCCACTACATTATTTCTATTTTGCTATCACCCTAAACTCTAAACAATGAAACTCGATGCATGTGCCATATTTTGTGAACGTCGGAGGTTGTCTTAGGCTACTTTAGTTATATTTTATAGTAGTAGTTAGTTACACATGTGGGTTTGTATGGTAATAACGGATTTTGTTGTACTCTATGATAAAGAATAATTTTTGTGTGTTTGTATGGTGATATCTACTAAAAAAATTGTCTCTTTGTGAATTTAATCGTTAAAAGATGGATGTCTAGTGTCGGATAGATAAGAACATGCAAGTCAACACACGTGATGTCTTCATGGATGATACACATGGGGTATATGTCTCATGTGTGGTGTATGTCCCGTTCCAAGTGTGCCCCTTAGTAGTATGAAGTTGTCTATCGTGGTAAAGAACTAAGGCTCATCGTCACGATATTTGGATCATCCGGCCACAGACGGTCCCTTCAGTGATACTGATGGCTCCCAAGTGCAGGAGATCAACTGTACTACTTTTCAGTAACAAAGGTTGTCAAACCCACGATAAGCTGAAGGTATTGGTTAGTGAATTTGACAAGCAAACAATAATGATAATGCAGTAGTTTTAGTGTTTTGAGTGTATAGTTTGCAATAAAATAAAGTGCAGAAAGTAAATAGCAATATGTAAATGCTCTCAATGAGAGAATGCACAATCCTCTATGCAGCAGGAGGACAAGCTCAAGTGTGTGTGTGCTTATATGAAACAAGTGTTCCCAGGGGCAGCATGAATTTACTAGCATTAGAGTTCTACACAACATGATAAATATTTTGTCAAGTTTTATTCCCTTAGGGGCGGAGTCTAAATTAGGTGCAGCCATAGATATGAGCAGAACGGGTTGGAAAGAAATGGCTCTCCCACGTCCTCCCCTTGCCTCCAAGCCCTAGACACCTTCTTCACCGGCGATCTCCTTGATCTCTGGTGATCTCCTCCTTCCAATCCAACCATCTTCACCGGCGTCGCCTCCTCTTCAAGGTGATACCATATGGCTCCTCCTCCTCTCGGCCGTTGGAAGGTTACCTTTGAAGTTCTCCTGGACTCTGGTAAGAGCAAGTCTTCCCCTGGTTTTCTCCTGCTTTGGCCGAGGAATTCGTTGGCCTTGGTGAATAACAAAGATGCTCCTTTGGTTGGTAAACATCTCAGTCCCGGGGAAGTGTTTTATACTGGATCCACAGTCAGATTTGAGTCTCATGTTGCAGTTGTAGAGGCTTGTTTGCTTTCACCACCTGGTTTTTCCTCGTTCCCTGAAGCACCTCCTGTTAGATGGAGTCACATATGCTGATTTGGTTCATTTGTCTAATGCCAAGGACTCTAAGCCTGTTTTCTCTAGATCTGCCTTCCTTATTCTTAAACCCCATGCCAAAAGGCTTGTTCTGTTGGATTCAAAAGAGCAAATTTTGGATGCTAGATTCTTGCTTCTTAATGAGAAAGTTCGGCCTGGGCTGCTCTTGGATCTTACTGTGTTCACTATCCTAGTGGGGGAGCGTGTTGTCTCGGATTCTATCCTGCAAGCATTGCAAATGGGTAGAAAATCAACTGGCTCTAGATCTTTTGTTGAGGTAGTGGCCAATGCTCCTCCAAGGTAAGATGATACTTCTGTACCCCAACGAGATGTTTTTAAGAGTTTGGATTTCAAACAAGGTCAAGACTTTGCGCTGGATTGTTTAAAGAAGTTCGGACAAAAAGTGAATATGGATAAATTCTCTGCTAGGAAGCCTTTCTTCATGGTCTGTTCTTTTGGTCATGCATGCTTTAGATTGGATATTCATACTGTGGCCATTGCCCTACAAGCTTGTTTTGGTGGCATTGCAGCATTATACAATGTCAAATTCCTTCGAGAAGAACTTTCAGGTTTTCGGTCTCATCAAGCTCAATTGGTTTTCAAATTTACAATTTGGGCTTGCAAACTCAGTCTTCTTTCAAGATTTTTTTCCATCTATGGGGTCAAGGTGGGCCTAATTGGATTGCTGAAGAGAGGAAATTTTACAATGAGCAAAAAGGGGAATGGACAGAAGTCAAGCCAAAATTCCAGAATGGAAATTCAGGACTTTCCTATGCTCAAAAGTTGGCAGATATTAATCCCAGGGTCTCGGTTTTAGAACGATTGGTGCATGCAACGGCTACGTCAGCGGTCTCAATGCCTCGACAGCTTAATGAGGTAATCAAGGAAAATTATGGCCATTATAATGCGCTTTCATCGTCTGGTCAAAAGGTATGATCGACCATATTTCAATCAGCCGACAAGTTTTAATTTGGGCGTCTATTTGCCGGGCTTCCTTTCCTCTTTCAAATTCCCCAGCTTTCCTTCTTTGGCCTGGCCCGACAGGATTTACCTTTCCTGGTTCAAGGCCCATGGGCCCGCGCCCCAAATTCAGCTAGTTTCCCATTTCTGTGACTTCACTTTTTCCAGTCACAGGAGACAGAAAATCCTTTACACCTCGCCTCCTCGGCTTCTTCGTCACTCTCTCTCCTCTGTAAAAACCCTCTGACAGACTCTGCGCCGAGGTCGCCGGTAGCCTCGCCGGCGGCAATGGCCACTATCCCCATCGATCCTCGTCTGTTTGTGCCGCATGGATTTGAGATTCAGCACATTGAAGGAAGGATTGGGGTGAAGCGTGTCATCATTGTAAGGAAGCCGAGGTTGCACGAGCAGTATGCTATCGCCACCATCAATCCCTTCCCCCAAGGTCAGGTACATTTTCCTAATGTCCGAAATGTGCTAGAAGAGTTCTTGAATGAGGTGGCCGAGGTTGGGTTCCAGAGTATCCAGGAATGTCCATTTGGTGCAGCCTATGTTCAGTTCACAAATGTCAGCGACAGAGACAGGTTGATTCATTCCAGTCCTAACCCTTTTGGAGACGTTGATGTTTCTTTCTGTAAGCATGATGAGGGGAGTAACTGGCGTGCTGCAAATTTCAATAGAGATGCTTGGGTGCTCATTGTTGGGCCACCTTTAGATCATATGAATACAGAGGATTTAAATGCTTGCTTTCATGATATCGGTACTCTGCTCCTATGGGAAAGGGACCCTAACAAGAAGGGAAGGGTGGTAGCAAAAGTGAGATTTACTGATCTTGCTGAAATTCCAAAGAGCATCAGGTTTACTGAAGGTAATAGGCCTGATGCTGAATCATGTACCTTTTCAGTGGAAGTGCTACATCACAACTTGCTTGGAGGGGGCCCACCTGATGAGGACCCACTTCCTGATGATGGTGTGGACCCACACCCTTTGCCAGCTTCTTTGGTTCCACCTGCTGCACCCCTCATACCAGCTCAAGTTGAAGATAATGATGGTGATGAAGGGGGAGATGATGGATGGGGACACTGGGCTATGGGGAATAATATTCAGCAAGAAGATGACATTCATATGGAAGTGGATCTTGCTCCTAATGCTGCCTTCCAAGGCCTTTTGGATGCTATACAGGCAGAAGAGATGAATCTTGATAACCCACCTATGGCTGATTCAAGCAGTGATCTTACTTATTCCTCTGGCAGCTCAAACTCTTCAGTTAATGCTGCAAATCAACAGTTGGTGATTCATGCTGGTGCACCAATGGGATTGATTCCTTTCAACTAAATGGGTGAAGGTCTTCAGAATATTGCACTAGCCTATATAGAAGAAGAAGAAGCAGATTTTGATGATGAAAATGAAAATGGGATGATTCAGCATGCAAATGCAGAGAACATTCCTGAGGAAAATAATGAAAATGCTTTCCAACTGCTAGAGGATGTCAATATGGTACCACCTGAGGAAGCACACCTCATCATTGGAAGGGTGGAAACATCCTTCTTCTCTATTCCAGAAGAGCATAATCTTACTAAGAGATTCTCCAAGCAAGGCATGAAAATTTGGGAGGCTTACTTTGCTCCTAACCTGCACAATTCCTCTGCAAGTGTTTCTCCCTGTGAAATACATGTAAGTTGGTTTAATTTTGTCACTCTAATGCTCATGACACCTGATAAATTTGATTGGGCCAAGGGTTTCTTAACTTCTCAGTTATAGAATATTATCAAGGAATCTATTGCATATGAGCACACTATTTCTTTTGTTATTCCTGATAAATGTGTTCCAATCAGGCTCCTGTGTGCAAGTTGCTGGAAGAATCTCAGGAGAGTCCCAAGAATAACTTGCTGATTGCTGGATCTGGTTCCATTTCTCCAAGAAGGAAGAGGAGAGATGGAGGGGTACCTCTGGTTGAATCAGAGGTAAGGAGGAGCCCCATATTGGTTCTTTTAAATGATGGATACAAAAACCATGATAATTGTGTTGATAAAATTTGCTTGACTTGCAATGCTGCTCCTCCTTTAATTAATACCAAAGTGGTGAAAATTTTGGCTTCTTCTTTCTGTAAGGTACAGGAAGATGGCCTGGAAAAGAGATTGCTAAGGAAGAATAAATTGGATACAAAGAGAAAAGCACCAGGAGCAGCACCAGAAGCTACTGCTTCAGGACCCAAGATTGCCAAAGGGAAAGCACAAGCAAGCTCAAGTGGGAGCAACAAAGAAAGAGGAACAAATGCCACTGATGGGGTGGCATCTCAGGCCAAAAAAAGGCCTCACAAATAGAGTGTCCCAATGTTAGACAACAATCATGCTTTTGTGGCGGGAAAGGAATATCTTATACATGCTTGTAATAACTGTGTGATGTACCAAAACTTGTCCTTGTTGCTTTTGTGGAGACCTTGCTGCACCCAGTTATATATCATGGATTCTGCTATGTGCTGTGTCTTGTGCTTGTCTTGGTATTTTGTTCCTTGCATGAATGGTGGTACAATAGCTTGCAGTGGCTTCAGACTTGGTACCCCTTTTGGTTATTACATGTATACAAAAATCCCCATAGTGTCCCATGGATCACAACAGAATATGGAAAATATTAAACTGGAACTTGAGAGGAATTAATTCTGAAAATAAATGGGTTGCTCTTGCTAGTAAAATTGAGGAATCAAACTGTGACATCATTTGCCTGCAAGAGACAAAAAGAGAGGCTTTTGCTATGGATTATATAAGAAAATTATGTCCAAAAAGATTTGATAAATTTGAATATCTTCCTTCAATAGGAGCTTCTAGTGGGATTGTTATTATCTAGTGTAGTGCTCTGTTTAATGGCACGTACTCTGGCTTTTCAGAATGAGTTCTCCATTTCTGTCCAATTCACTAGTAATCTTTCAAATAATACTTGGATTTTAACAAATGTTTATGGTCCAAGTCAAGCAGAAAGGAAATCTGATTTTATTGAATGGTTTGCAAATATTGACATGCCTGATAATATGGATTGGTTAATTATGGGGGATTTCAATTTCATCAGAAAACCTTCAGATTGGAACAAACCAGGAGGGGACATAAATGGGATGCTTCTTTTCAATGAAGCAATCAGTAATCTGGGGTTGGTGGAATTACCTCTTAAAGGAAGAAAATACACTTGGAGTAATATGCAACAATCTCCTCTGCTTGAAAGATTAGACTGGTTTTTTACATCTTCCTCCTGGACTGTTAATTACCCTTCATCTATGGTTTTTCCCCTAGTAAAACCAACTTCTGATCATGTCCCTTGTGTTGTTTCTATTGGCACAAATATCCCAAAGGCAAATGTGTTCAGATTTGAGAATTACTGGTTGCAGCACAGTGACAAGTTGGAATATTCCAGTTGGGCATTCTGATCCTGCCAAAAAAGTCACTGCCAAATTGAAGAATTTAAGAAAGAGTATAAAGCTTTGGGCAAAGAATTTGCCTTGCTTAAAGATACTCATTGAAAAAGTCAACTTTGTCATCACCTTCCTGGATAATATTGAGGAATTAAGAACCCTTTCTCTTGAAGAGTGGAATCTAAGAGATATTCTTAAAGATCATGTCATTGCCTTATTACAAAATCAGAAAGCTTACTGGAAACAAAGAGGGGAAATAAAATGGGTAAAGCTTGGAGATGCAAATACAAGATTCTTTCACAATAAAACAACAATCAATTATAGACATAACTATATCTCTGTGCTAATGAATGAAAGTTTGGCTGAAATAGCAGATCATGATGGAAAAGAAGATATTCTTTGGAAGGCTTTCAAAGAAAGAATGGGAAAGTCTGATAATCTTTTAATTCAGTTTAACTTGCATGATTTCTATGGAGAAGGCATGGATGCAGAGACAAGTGCACAATTGGAGTCACCTTTCACAGATAAAGAAATTGATGATATAATAAAGGAATTACCTAATGACAAATCTCTAGGACCTGATGGCTTTAACAATAAATTCTTCAAGAATTGTTGGAATATCATTGGAAGAGATGTCAAAGACTTGATTAGGGGTTTTTATGAAGGAAATATCGACTTGGAGAGCATAAATTCTTCTTATATTACTTTAATTCCAAAAGTTGATTCCCCTATGAGACCAAGTGATTTCAGGCCTATATCTCTACTGAATACTGTGATCAAAACTATTACCAAGCTTCTGGCAAATAGACTGCAAAAAATTATTCTCCAGCTGGTACACAAAAATCAATATGGTTTTCTGAAACAGAGGTCAATTAAAAATTGTTTGGGGTGCGCTTTTGAATACATTTTCCAGTGTCATAAATCAAAAGAAGAAATAGTTATTCTCAAACTGGACTTTGAAAAAGCTTTTAATAAGATTGAGCACAGCATAATTTTGGAAATTTTGAGAGCAAGAGGGTTTGGAGAAAAATGGATTAAATGGATACACTTAATTCTCAGTACTGGAACCTCTGCTGTCCTCCTCAATGGTACACCTGGCAAGAGATTTTATTGCAAAAGAGGGGTTAGGCAAGGTGACCCTCTTTCTCCTCTTATTTTTGTGCTTGCAGCAGATTTGCTCCAATCAGTGCTAAACACAGTAGTGAATCAAGGACTTATAGAAAGACCTACACCATCAAATGATTGCCCTGATTTTCCAATTGTTCAATATGCGGATGATACCTTAATAATCATGAAAGAAAATGCTACAAACTTGATCTGTCTCAAGGCTCTGCTACAAACTTTTGCTGACTCCACTGGTTTGAAAGTGAATTATAATAAATCCAACATGATACCCATTAATTTAAGTGAAGAAAGGCTCAACCACTTTTCTGAAACAATGCAATGTAAGAAGGGATCTTTTCCTTTTACTTATCTTGGACTGCCCCTCAGTATCACTAAACCGTCCATGGAACATTTCCTCCCCATTGCCAAAGAACACAAGCAAGATTAGGAGGGATGGCTGATTTTTTAAACTATGGAGGGAAGTTACAATTGGTTAAGACTGTACTAGCTACCATGCCAGCTTTCTTCATGTGTTGCTTTGATGTACCAGTGGCCATAAAGGAGCAAGTAGTAAAATATATGAGACACTGCCTGTTGAGAAAGAAAAATAATGATGTTCAAGCAAATGGCTCAGCTCTTGTTGCATGGAAGAAGATCTGCAGACCTAAAGAACAAGGTGATTTGGGAGTACTCAATTTGGAAATTAAAAATAAGGCCCTTATGCTGAAGAATCTGCACAAATTTTTTAACAACCATGACACTCCTTGGGTACATCTGGTTAGAGAGTCTTACTACTCAGAGGGCAATCTACCCACAAATAACATGGGAGCATCATTCTGGTGGAGAGCACATCTTAAATTATTGGATATTTACAAAGCTATGGCTAGATGCAATATTGGAAACGGTAAAACTGCTAATTTCTGGACAGATCTTTGGGAAGACAATTGCATGCACCAAAAATTTCCTCATCTAGTGACCTATGCCAAACATACTGACTGGAATGTTGAAAGAGTGATTCATACTGAATATCTTGAGGACCTTTTTCACTTACCCCTCTCACAACAATCTTTTGGAGAATTTCAGGATCTTGAAGTAGTCTGTCAAAATGCTCTTACAGTGGTACAAGAAGGAAACCCAGATAATTGGTCTTACATCTGGGGAAATACATAATTCTCTTCTCAGAAAGCATATAAAGCTATGATTGGTTTCTCCCCAGCTCCTAAGATATTCTCCATATTATGGAAATCTTCATGCCAAGCAAAAAGATAAATTCTTCTTCTGGTTGTTATTACATGACAGACTGAACACAAGAAACTTGCTGAGAAGGAAGAATTTCATGTTGCAATCATATCAGTGTGTCATTGAAAGTTGTAATGAGGAAGAAACTCTAGTACACTTATTCTGGGCCTACTCTTTCGCAAAGAAATGCTGGGACTTCATATGTCCACAGAGAGATAGAAGTTTATCTATTCTTGAAGCGCTTGAAGATATGAGATTTAAAATGAAGTTACCTTTTGCCATGGAAGTCTTAATATTGGCAGCATGGGGAATTTGGATAGTCAGAAACAACAAAATCTTCAAGGATCAAAATGCTGAGTTCAATACTTGGAAATCAATCTTTCTTCAAGAACTGAGGTTGCTAGTGCATAGGATGAAGAAGAAACATGTAAATTCATTCAAAGAATGGATCCAATCTTTAAGTTAGTTTTAATTAGTTTTAGGTTTTCTTTTTATGAGAGTATCTCACTCTCTTTTTTTTGTAATATTGGATGTTTTTATATTGATTTAATAAAAATTGCAGGGGGCTTTGGCCCACTGTTTTACTTCAAAAAAAATAGTTATGAGAAAATACACCCCTTATGATGGGTCCTAGAGCCATTTTTATGTGCAAGTATAGGAATCATTAAGACATAAATGTCTCACCACAGCAATGAGATCATTGGTCCCTAACATAAACCCTCTAATGCAACTCAAAGTATTGGAAAACCGTTTTTGTCATTCCATCCCTTCCAACACTTATTCGTTACATTAAAGTGTAGCCCTATGATCCCATTTAGCTGAAGTAATACGCAGTCGACGTTCGCATAAACCATCATAGAACAACATAAAAGATAAAAACTTGACCAAATACGCATTGCACATCATATAGAAGCCAGATCATCATATGTCCTCAGGAACATGGTGAAGTATTCACAAGTGTCAAACATGATATGGACCAGAGTCATAATAATTACAACACAATCTAAATATATAATATCTCCACCAAATAATGACAAAGTACCAATCACTAACATGCAACTAGCCCTTAAAACAATATCTGGGGTTCAATCAAACACAAACTACGAGGGGGATGAAGTCGATCTCGTAGATGGTGATGGTGGTGATGATGATGCTGATGGATATGTTGATGAAGATGCCCCGCTACGTAAAGGAGGAGTGGTGATGACAATGGCATCGATTTCCCCTTCACCGGAGGCACCAGTGCGGTAGGAACTGCCCTCTCCCGGAGTAGGAGAGGACTTTCGCCACCGCTGCCGCCTCAATAAATCTCGGGAAAAATATGGCTTAGGTTTTTGGGCCAAACGGAGGCGTCGGTTAAAGGGGGGACCCGAGACGATGCCCGAGGGAGAAACGGGCATCAGTGGCGTGCCTAGTGCTGTACCGCGCGCCACCTGGCCTCTTTCGGCCCTCGTGGCTCCTCTCACGTGATTCTTTTGGCCCATGATGCTTCTCCAGGTGAAAAACTGATTAGGTATTTTTCCTTTGATTTTTAGGTGTCCAGCAGTAAAATACGAAAAAGGAGGTTTTATGCCTCTCGGAAATTAAATACCAATGAAGGGGACTTTGTAGGAAAGTCCCTGAAATCAACTAAAAATGCATAAATAATGATGTATGATGGCAAATATCAGTAAAAACTAAACATATATGTAACAATATTGATGATCTAAAATGTACGTATCAACTCCCTCAAGCTTAAACCTTTTCTCATCCTCAAGCAAATAAGGATCTAGATCATATCATGCATCAATGAGTTTATGGTTGATAAATACAAATATGAGCATTGCATCATCAACTTTATTCTATTGTCTTGTAAGATATCTGAGCTAATAACCATAAAAATGCGGACTTCATATAATAGAATCTCTAGCAACTACCGGTTACCATTTGAAGAAGACTAACCATTGCATGTTGGACAATTGAACAATGTTTCATATATATCATCTCTATGTGCTTGGATTTTTACCATATTTTTTTCTTTTATCTTGCCTTTGTAATGAAGATAAACTCTCATAGAGCAACTAGTTACAAGAAGAGAATTTTCCAAACAACAATATAAGCATGAAGTTCGACTTTCTCAAACAATTTGTCATATTTTCAATGGGATCAGTTAATAGTCTTGCCTCCTAGTAACCATTATAAACCTTATTCATGGATCTTTCAATCATGTCATATGCTTTACATCCACCTTTGTCTTTGGCTTTTCATGGCTAACCGAATCCTCGGGTGCCGACCTTTTCATTCACATACTTGTTTAAGCATATGTATTGATGTATGCAGGACAATCATTTTACCCGTCGATTACGAAGTAGTACAAGAGTATCTCATGCCCCTTTTCATTATCTCTTCCGAACTACTTGTTATCCAAGACCACATCTCCACCATAACTTCAAGGTAGTTTATTTTAATTCTTCTTTTATTTCTTAGTATTGCTTTGCATGGATATTTCCTTTGTTGCAAGCTCTACTTTAAAAAGTTCTATGCTTGTCCAACATGCTCAAGTTCATTAAGTTCAAGACAAGGTGTAATTTAAACTTCTACATACGAGGTGGACATATGAATGAGTGTTACCCATAAATCTCAAGACAAAAGAATGACACCATATTTCATATTACATTAAAAACCACTTGACCAAAGATAGATGATAATGCTCTAAGAGATTTCCAAACTATGAGATACTTGATAGCTAGTAGATGAAAGCAAAGAACCAAACTAAAGATAACGACTAAAACGATATGATGAACTAAAAAGCATAAAAGACTTAATATAAGTCCCCCAAGCTTGAGTGTTGATGTAGAACTTATTTCTTTTTCTTCTTCTCCGACTCTTTGGGATCTTGAAGATTCTGAAGCAAGCCCATCATGAGGTCATAGGATTCCTTGAATTGCCTAAAAATCTTGGCCAAATCTTCCCAAAACTTCCCTTATATCTTCTCCTTGCTAGGTTTCCACTCCGGGGTTGATCTTCTCTCTCCTTTGCATTTTCCCTACGACGAAAATTAGCAGCAAGATTTTTGGAGGCAAGACAGCTTCTATGAGCTTTCCCGCCAGTACTCATGCCAGCCATTCGCCTAAGGTTCTTAGGAGGCGACACCTCCCTTACTACAACAATAGGTATAGGAGGGGGTGAAGCTTCCCCTTGTTTTCAGCGTTGGTGATGTGTGTGTGGTCTACTTCTTCATTTTCATCATCATCTTCTTCTTCTTCCTCCTGTTCCACTTCCTCTTGTTATTCCTCTTCTTCATCGGAGTAATTCTTCCACATGGATGTGGGGATGAGGCCATCGAGCTCATCTTCATAATCTTGCATGGAGGAGCATTGGTAGGAGTCTCCCGAAGATATGTCAAAGATTTTTCGTGGAGATAAACCTCAAAGACAGGGGCAGAAAACAATGTTCGCTCGAAACGACTCAATGAGAGATTAGATCGGCAGAGACGGGTATATAATTGATGGTTTTCAGGTAAAAAGAAGAGTTGTATTCGAAACGGAGGCAAAAAAGGAAGTATGAAGGTCAAAAGACCTCGGGTGGCGCGCCCTACTAGGGTGGGCGCGCCACCTGGTGTATTTTCACTCTCTCAACTACGTTTCGTTCAAATCTTTCACGAAACCTTCTTATTTTACAAAAAATTATATATGATAAAATTACAAAAAGATTCCAAGATCGCTACGTACCTGATCTCAACTTTCATTGGTTTCTGGTATCTGGCAGTGGATAATTTTTTGCAATTACGGCTTCCAGACTCTGAAGATTTAACGCCTCCACATTTCCTATGAATGTTTCACCTACAATATAATGCTTAAGACGTTGTTCATTAACAACATGAGGTTTACCTTTGTAGTCCCCATGAAGACGGATGGCTTCAGAGTGATACACCTCTTGCATAACTAATGGACATTGCCATCTTGATGCTAATTTTTCCTGCAGAGAACTTAAAATGAGAGCTGAACAATAATACTTGATCTCCTACTTTGAATTCCTTCCTCTTTATCTTTTTGGTCATGCCAAATTTTAACTTTTTATTTAAATAATCTAGCACTCTCATATGCTTCATTTCTACACTCATCTAGAAAGTTCAAGTCTAGGATTCTTTTCTCACCCGCAGTTTTAAAATCAAAGTTAAGTTGTTTAACCACCCATCTAGCTTTTTGTTCTAATTCTACAGGTAGACGACACGCTTTTCTATAGACCATTCTACAAGAATACATACCCATAGGAAAAAGCAGTTCTATAAGCCCATAAAGCATCATTAATTTTAGTTGACCAATCAGATCTAGCTTTATTAACTGTTTTTTCCAATATGAGTTACCTATTGCTTAATTCAACTTGACCACTAGTTTGTGAGTGATATGGAGATGATACTCCAAACCTAGGAAAGATGATGTCCTTAAGCATTTTCATTGTGTCAACACGTTTTGTAAGAATTGCTTCCACCCGTTTGGTAACATAGCCCACTGCAACCAAAATGTGAGCATGCTTTTACGTGGAGGCCAGGAATGGTCCCATAAAGTCAAATCCCCATAGATCAAATGGTTCAAGAGGCAGTGAATAATTCATAGGAATTTCATTTCTCTTACCAATGTTTTCCACACGTTGACATTTATCACAAACTTTAACATAAGTAGCACAATCTATAAATAAAGTAGGCCAATAAAAACAAGATTGTAATACCTTTGCAGTTGTGCGATCTCCTGCATGGTCGCCTCCATAGGGACTATCATTCTTTAATCATGGTGGCCTTCAAACTTAGGCACACAAAGTCTAATAATATAGTCTACACTCTTCTTATAAAGAAATGGATCATCCAAGAAATAATGTCTATGATCATAGAAGAATTTCTTTCTTTGTTGATAAGTAAAATGAGGTGGTATAAGTTCTCCAACAATAAAATTAGCATAATCATCGAACCATGGAGAAGCTATTCTTGCACTTGACACATTAATGTTTGCAAGTTGTTCATTAGCAAATCTATCATTAATAGGAGTAGGATCTACCAGAATATGTTCCATTCTAGATAAATGATCAGCTATAGGATTATCCTCACCTTTCATATCAACAATATGCAAATCGAATTCTTGAAGTAAGAAAACCCATCTAATGGCTTAGCATCTTTACTATTCATAAGATATTTAATATCCGAATGATGAGAGTGCACTATGACTTTAGAATCTACAATGTAAGGTCTAAAATTATCACATCCAAAGATCACAGCTAAAAATTCCTTTTCAGTAGTTCTTTGGGTGCCATCGAGAGTTTTACTAGCATAATATATGACATTTAGCTTCTTATCAACTCTTTGTCCTAACACAACACCTACCGCATAATCACTTGCATCACACATAACTTTAAAGGGTAAATTTCAATTTGGCGGTTGAATTACAGGAGCACTTATCAAAGCATTTTTTAAAACATTAATAGACTCCACATAATCATCATTAAAAAAGAATGGAACATCTGTTTGCAAAATATTAGTAAGAGGCTTTGATATTTTAGAAAAGTCCTTAATGAATCTTCTACAAAAACTAGCATGCCCAAAGAAACTTCTTATACCTTTAATATCCCGCGGGTGTGGTAACTTCTCTATGGCTTCTATCTTCACACGGTCCACTTCTATGCTTCTTCCTGAAACTCGATGCCCAAAGACTACACCTTCTGTAACCATAAAATGGCACTTCTCCCAATTTAGGACTAGGTGTTGATCGTCACACCGCTGCAGAACTTTGTTGCAATTATCGAAAGAGGTACCATACACAGAGAAATCATCCATACATACTTCCATAATGTTTTCAATATAATTAGCAAATATGGCATTCAAACATGTTTGAAAAGTAGCAGGAACATTGTAGAAACCAAATGGCATTCTTCTATAAGCAAATGTACCAAAGGGACAAGTAAAAGTAGTGTTTTCTTCATCATCTTTGTGCACATGAATTTGAAAAAAACCCCTGAATAACCATCAAGATAGCAAAAATGTGAATGTTTAGATAATCTTTATAGCATTTGATCAATGAATGGTAAAGGATAGTGATCTTTACGAGTAGCTTTATTTAATTTTCTAAAATCAATGCACATTCTTTAACCAGTAACAGTACGCTGAGCTACAAGTTCATTTTCGTCATTTGGAACCACAATGATTCCACCTTTCTTAGGTACACAATAAACAAGACTTCTTGCCCATTTACTATCAGTTATAGGGTAAATAATACCAGCTTCAATGAGTTTAATTGCCTCTTTTCGTACCGCTTCTTTTATTTTTTGGATGAAGGCGCGGTGTTGGTAATCAACAATGGGCGTTGCATCTTCTACCAAATTAATTTTATGCATGCATAAAGCGGGACTTATACATTTTAGATCATCAAGTGAATAGCCAATAGCTGGCCTATGAGCACGCATCACCTCAAGTAATTTTGTTTTTTCTTCTCCTGAAAGATTATCACTAATAATAACAAAATATATTTTCTTCTAATCAAAGAATGCATATTTCATATCTTCCGGTGAAGGTTTTAATTCAAAGCTAGGATCCTCTTTAGGTGGTGGTAATACTCCTATATTATTAGGTGGAATATGTAATTGCAATTGTGGTGGTTGTTCAGATAATATTTGTTCTAGTGCTTCTCTTTCTTTATTATTAAATAACTCCTCTTGATTAAGTACATATCGTTCCACCCCATCCGATGAAGCAGCTGCCACAGAAGCAAGATTTCCACTATATCTTTTTGAAAATTTTCGTTTTACAAATGCTTATCAGTAAACTTTGAAAAATTAAATTCTAACCTTTGACCAACAAATTTAATGAATACTTTCTCTTTTGGTAAACTAATTTCAGCATCCACAGTATGTAAGAAAGGTCTTCCAAATATAATAGGACGAAATGCATCTTGGGAGCAACCAAGTACAATAAAATCAGTGGGGTACTTAATCTTTCCTACTAATACCTCAACAGCTTTTACCATACCAAGAGGAAAAATATACTCTTTATTAGCAAGTTGAATAGTTATGCCTGTTTTTTCCATGTGTATGGGATTAATGTCAAGCTTGATTTCAAGATATATAGAATATGGTATCACACTTCTACTTGCTCCAATATCACAAAGACCATGATAGCATGAAGTTCCAATATCACAGTTATACTTGCTCCAATATGACAAAGACCATGATAGCATGAAGTTCCAATAGCGCATGATATAATAGCACATGATATAATAGAAAATATGGTATCACAATATTTTATACCTCTTCTTGATCAAGCAATTTCCTCACTCACAAGTAGATTTGAACAATATAAGGGCTACCAAAAAAAATCTTTGGTTTCTTATTTACCTCTGAAAAATTGGAGTCGCTTGATATCTTCTTATGAGAACCTTCAGGCTGCCTTATAGAAGATAAAAAAATCTGATATTGATGCCAATGATCTGTATGTTGAGTTGAAGTTTCTTTAAGAATCCATTCCAAAATAAAATATGGGGCGTGCTGAAGTTCCGAATTATTTGAAGCGGCATGATTATTTTCCCAACACAAGTATTGCATATATAATTTGGTTGATCATTCCTGTGATAGTAGCACTTGTTGTTTGCTATTATTTATTGCTCGATTCGGTCTTCTATAGCTCCTAGTAAATGGTTTTTCTTCCCAACTTCAATTAGGTGTTTATAGAACTCCACCGCGCTCCAACATACCTTTTTTAGCATGGTTGTTGATCTTTTAAACATGTTTTTTTACGTGGGGTTTCACCTGTTTTCACAACTAATTTGTGTTCTGGGTTTTGTCAAAGTTAAACCATGTAAAGTTTAACTAAATATTTAGGATAAAATATGAACGTCTACAATATAAAACCTATAGTATTATTTTTGGTCAAACTTGATAAGCTTGACTTTGACAAAACGTCTAAACCTATAATAACGCCAAGTAAATGAAAACTGTGGGGGCATGATTTAGGGGTTAAGGTCTGGCACCATACAGGATAAATGCGGATGAGCCTCAGTTATTAGTGTTAGCTGTGGCAAGCCAAAACAGGAGCAGTGGCATGCATGGTGTCTTAATTACGTACTACGGCACGCCATCGTCTTCATGGATGGCTACAGATCAGCATGCAGTCAGCGTACAGGGATTCAGATTTGGATGTAATTAATCATGTAGGGCGTTTTATGCTCAGATCACGGGCCAGCCCCTGTGTCGACGATCTTCAGCTCAGGCTAAGCTGTCTGCTTATCTTTTCTGGACAGCAAGTCAGCAACTAACCTGGCCTGCTTTCAACTGCAGCCGGTTTCAGGCTTTCAGAGCTCCTCTGACGGTAAAACTTTGCTGCTCAGCTCAGCTGAGAAGTGAAGATAATGCAGCTAAATTTGTTTGTCAGTCGATGTTACTTCCTCCACTCCATGAAAGATGTTTAGTTATCTAAATTTGAATTTAGTGTCTACATATATCTAAAATTTTATAATAAAATATTTTCATGGGACCAAGGGAGTAAATTTTCCTAGAAATAAAATATTTATTGCTGAATCTGCTATTCCATGTGTTCTAGTATATACCATGCAGCACATGAAAGCGTACACGTGTACGTAGGCTTTAGATGATCGAATTGGACACACTATTAGCTTTTTTTTTATTAGTCTCCATGTAACTTGGCAAGTTAGAGAATCCGAGGCGGCCTCTGACTTGTCTATGGCAAGTTAGAGAATCCAGGGCGTTCTTCCATGTCATAAAAGATATGGATCGCGAGCTCCACCAAATTGCAAGGTGTTCCTTTGGCTTGCAGCAAGGAATAGATATGTTGGACAGCCGGTAGGCTGAGTCGGCGTAGACTACCATACCCGGCGTCCTGCTCATCTGTGATTAAGTGGCCGAGATCTTAGATCGCCTTCTGATGGGTTCCGTCCTGGCACGCGAGGTGGGGCAAACTTCGCTGGACGCCGCAACTAGACGTTGCAGGAGAAACGTGGGGGCCCGGGAGCAAATTGTGACTTCTGGACAGGATTGACGCTCATATGTCGGTGTCTATGGCGTCATCGGAGTGATGTGGTTTTCGAAGGTGCAACCCCCTCCAAATTTGCAGTGGTTACGAAGATCTCCGACAATGCAGAGCTTTGGCGAGCTGCTGGTCTTGAAGCATTCTCGCGCCAGTGGATAAATGGAGATGTCGTAGTTCGGTAGTGTGTGCATGCTGCCTTTCTTCGAGGTAGCGTGAGTTGCATTTCTTTGGCGTCTATGCCATAAGCATGTTGTATCTTTCATCGCAAAAAAAAAGCATGTTGTATCTCATGTTGAATGTAGATGGGCTGTAGCCCAGTAACGCAGTCCATGTAGTCTACAATTCCTGAAATCTCAAGGCCCATCACGTTGGCAGCTTGGGACAGACTTGGGGGACAAAAGTTTAGTCCCACATTGCTAGTTGGGAGGGTTTGAGTGGTATATAAGGGCTGGTGTTCTACTCCTTCCAAGTGAGTGAGAATAGAAGAGCCATCGCACTCCTCCTCCTCCGCCCGCCCCGCCTCGTCACGCACGTCGCGTTTCGTGACTCGAGTTCGAGACACACTCAAGGAAGCCTAATTTTTTTGCTTGGTGCACCAACTGAGTTGGGTACGTGTCGACCTGCATGTGCATGCTCGCCGCGTGTCCCTGGCTTCCAACGCGTGTCAACGCGGTCGGCTCTCCTCCTAGGCTATACCAGGAGACAGATCAGATCTGGAGTCTCTAAGAGCTCTCAGAACTCTGTAGTTCGTCTCTCTCACGAAGTTCCTTTTGCTGCGCTACTCTCTAGTTTTCCCCATCTCGGCAGCTGCGTGCACAGTCGTCCAGGAGAGCAGGCCTCCGAAACTCCGTCTGTTGAGATCCTGCACTGGGAGACGAGCGATAAGGTTTCTGGGGAGCGTCTCGGCGCGACTGCTCGCTGATGTTCGTGCTCTTCTACGCCGGTTCGACTGCTTCATCGACAGATCCGACTACACCATGGACGACATCAACAATACCCATGGTGGTGGTGGTGCTGCTGCTAGTGTGACCTTCCCGGTTGTAATATCCCAGGTTTAGAGGCTATAAAATGAGAGAACACCAAAGTGTGCATTGCATTCATGCATAGAAAATCCGGGGAATTTTCGCGCTTTCAAATAAAACTTACCACGGTAACTGAAGTTTCACTTGACTTGCTGGAATTGAAGTAGAGCATCAAGTCAAGCGCTATAAACTTCACTGTGATCTTTGCTAAAACCTTATTTTGGGTAGACATGATTTGATCTATGGGCTAGATCAAATGGAATTAGTTTTACAACAAACAACACCTTAAGTAAGGGTCCAACTACAAGATCTTATCAAAGATCTCAACATGACATTCTTTACAACAACACATGAATAATTACTCAACTATAATTCTAAAAACACAATTAAATAAGAAACTATTCTTTACTTACCTTTTCCAAGTCTTGTACTAAATAAATAATTCTTACCATGATTCACATGGTATATCTTTTCAACTACAATACTTGAACCAAGCCAAGAACATCCATATTCATTCTTCATTAACACTTGATCATTCCAACCTTGTTTCCCAACTCAGTCCATTAAACTTTAGAGAAAGGAGAGGATCATTCATATGTTTATATTATCTATTGGGTAGAACCTAGTTTAATATTCAACCCTATCTATGTGAGGTAAACCATTAATACAAATTAATGCAATAAGGAGTACAAGTCAAGTACTAAACCCTACTTGACCTAGCTAACACTTGATGGTAAGTAAGAACCTATTCTTCTAGTAATGATAGAGATACAAGTGTTGTGATCATTACAACTTGGTAATGATCATAAATCCTAGAGGAACCCTACCTATTCAATAGAGCTCAACCTAAAGAGGTATACTCAAGTATATGTACTTATGCTTGACCTTGGAGGGAGAACCATGATTCACTAATGAATTATTATAAGGCCAATACTTTGATCATTACAAATTGGGTGATGATCATAAACCGTAAGAATCTAAGTGAGGGTGTTGAGAGAAGTAATAGAGTAGAGAAATTAGTGAGGATTAGTTGATCATGTCTAATGCATGATCTTACCTTATAAATTGAGATGATAATTTAAACCTATATATGTGATCAATAGATCTCATCCTTCTCAGGAAATAATAAGTAAATCACTAGTAGTTAACGCAAACCAATCCTCATGCCTTGTGTAGAGTAGTAATGATATTGTATTTAAACCTTGTCTATCCAAACACTTTAGACAACCTAGCTTTGCCTTGATGCAAGAATTCTAACTAAGTGAGTAGGAATAACTCTAGCCAATTAAATATACCTAGCTTATGATCATAGTTCAAACCTAGTTGTGCATCACTTGGGTGATCACTATTAAAACCCTAGACCATATTTTAATTCCAGTCCATGGATTACTTTGGATTATAATTAGAACCCTGCCATGCCTCATGCCTATTTAATACTTCAAATAGTGAAGAATCACCAAAACCCTAAACCTTTCAAATAGAATTCACTCCACATACAATATTATGCCCTAACTTGTGTATCATGTATCACAAGTATAAACCAAGCCATATATACCTAAGCTTAAATGTTATTTAAGTGAGTAGAGTGAACCAATATCCAATTCTATTTTCTATTCCAAGGAACTTGATTAGTTAACCAAGTAAAATAATGTTTTATAAAATAGAATTACCTTAGTAAGTGAATTAACCATAATGAGCTTAGGATCTATTTTAAATAATTCAAGTTAGTAAATTGCTAAGCAAGATTATTTAACATAGAGTGAAGCCAACCATTTTCTTAAACCTTTGGAAACAATTCTCCACATAAAATCATAAGCCAATCCCATTCTTAATATCATCTATTTTAAAACTCCAGCCATAAATAAAATATATAGGAACAATCAATAGTGTTAAGTAATAAAAAAACATAATAATATGTTTACCATGCACTGGTTATAATTTTCAAATCAATTAAATAGATATGGTTCCTAAGTTGAAAGGAAATTAAAAATAAATACCTAAACCATTTTTATTTAATTCAAGTCTCACACGATCTCAATTAAATCCTAACCAAACTATTTGTTTAAAATAATAAAACCATGCTTATCAAATTATCTTGATATTCAAATATTTTTGAACCTGTAAGGCAAAACCAGAATCAAAATTTGAATTCAAATCACAAATAGAAAACAGAAAATAAAATAGAAAAGAGAAGAGAGAGAGGAGCTTACCTGTTGGACCGAAGCAGGCCACCGCAGCCCAAGTTGCCAGCCGAGCCCACGAAGGAAGCCAACCCAGCCCAGGATACCGTTTCGATTTTAAGCGGAGAGGAAAAACGTCTTCGTCCTCCTCTCCGAGCTCGACACCACGGCAACGCCAGTCGGCGGCGTCCTCGTCGACGATAAGGACGGGACGGACTCCAGAAGCACGCTCAGAACCTCGCCCAACCATCCTCGCGTCCGTCTTATCTCTTCACGCCAAGATTCGTGCCCGAATCGTGCTCGTCGTCGTCGGTGCATCTGCATCATCTCCGCCGGCGTGCCACCGCTGTAGAGCTTCCCTAGGGATCTAAATATACGAGCAGCTCCACCACGGAACCCTAAGCCTTCGAAGCTTATCCATTCCCTCTCTATCCCTCTCAATCTCCCACAATCATCCGCAACACCTCGCCGGAGTCGAGGACGGATTCGACTGTACAGGCCACCCCGGAGCTCACTGTTTGGTCGAGGAGATGCGCCTCGACGTCGCCATTCTACTGGCAAAGCTACGCATCAAGGGGAGCTCTGGATCAATCCAATTTCACATTCCCCTTTCGGTGTACTGTGGCGGTACCGACGAGTTCGTGCTCGATTCCGTCCATGATCCACCTCGCCGACCACACCATCAAGATCAAGGTAACATTACGCATCTCTAGACCTATTATTTGCATCATTTGGTGGCTTGTAGCTAGGTTTCACCATTCGGCCGGCCGGCGCCGCCGCAGATGGGCTCACCGGAGCAACTCCGGCGACCATGGGGTGGTGCCGAGGACACCGTTTTGCTCAGGGTAGTGCGAGGAGCCCAGCCCACTAATTTCTGTAGTCTTTGGGGGTCTTTACCGTCACTGCCATCGCTCACCGGAGCATCGCGGACGTCCTCTCCGGTGAGGTGATGTGGCAGTAGGGCCCTTAGCAGTTTTGACCAGTCAACTGCCAACGAGGCAGCTGACCTGGCACTTGACCCACCAGTCAGTGACCATGGGTAGTCTTGTACGGGTACGTTTAGTATTTAGGTTTAATTTAAAAAACCAGAAAATAGCTGAAACTTTGAAAAATCAAATAAAATTCATTTCAACTCAGAAAAATATAAATAATATATCGAAATGCTCACAAAAATAAAATCTATTCAAATAAAATATAAAATATAAATGTGTGTCAAAATAAAAATTTACTTATTTTTAACTTTTATGCCTTTTCATTTGTTTTAAATCCAATTTGGATTCCATAATTAGTAAAGTTTCAAAATAAAATTCTAGCTAATCAGTAAATAAAAAAAATGTTAGATTAATTTTCTTCGTCATATTATCATCAATTAAAATATTAGTGGTAACTCATAAGCCCTAATTTGCAAATTACCATTTACCATTTTCTTTAAATAAAATAAAATAAGAAAATGCTAAAAAATAACATTATTTTTGTAATTCAAAACTTATTTACTTAAACATCTTTAGTTAACAAGTTAAGTATTTTAAAACTTGATAACAATTATTAAACCTTGATTTCTAAATTAAATCTAAATAGAAGTTATTGTAATTATTAATTCATGTGAAAATTAATAAAATGGCAAACTATTATTAATTTGGTGCAAAGTACTTAATCACATTAATTCTAGTACTAATTATTACTTCAAGGATTGTATCAGAATTAGAAACCCTAGTTCTAATATCAATAAGACTTTGATCCCATTAGTTTATGTGTTCATTCCAAATTGTTTTTACCCTAAAACCCTAATTGTTTATCACATATGATCATGTGAATTTCACCTTACATGTAGAACCTTATTATGTGACCAACAAATACAAGTCATGATCCACCAAAATGAAACCAATTCACATGAGCCATCATTCCATATCTTTATTTTTGAATCAACCTGCTTGTATAACCAATTAGTGCCACTTAGGATCAAACCCTAATTTGTTACTCTTATGTTAGCACCATTGATCACCATACCACACCATTGAAATCAACCTCAACCATCAAATCCTAGTAGAGCCATGGAGATCAATCCTAATACCAACCTTGTGTAGCAATTACCAACACATGCTCCTATCCAACTAAATCATATTTATAAAATAATAAGCCATCTAGTTTAGAAGCCATTAGTAATTGTTTAGTGAAGCAAATGTGAAGTCATAGTAAACCCTAACTCATAGCAACACCTTGACCATCATTCTTTAATATGATACCCATAATCAACCATAGTAATACACCTGCTAATACTTGCTACATATAGACCAATTCTATTTAAGAACCCAACTAGTTCCTATTAAAGAACTAAATGAATCCAATAGTAAACTTTAGAAGCCCATAGCTCCTATGTATAGTAGTTCTTGTTCTAATGGAACATGTTCTTCAAAAGTTATTCTTTTGAAGTACAAATGTCAATCAAACCATCAAAGCCCATAGTTCTTATTTGAAATACTTATTATTTCTTAATCAACATGTTCCTCCAAAGTTATTCTTTTGAAGTATGATATAAGTAATCATCAACCATGTACTATAGAACTTAAAATGGCAACTGCTCTTTACCTATTGATCAACTACAAGTCCTTTATGTGTGTGCTTGTTATGATGTCTTATATCACTTGGTTATGATGCTAATATAACCAAACCCTAATAAGAACCTTGTTTGAGAACCATCCTAAAAGTGCAACACATACTAAAGAAATCTTTACAACTCATCCATCCTAAATCATCGAGGTTAGGTTAGTCACGATTGCATCTCATACTATGCATTATAGCATCTTTGCCAGCTTGAACATTGTCCTTACCGGACGATGATGGTATTTCAGAATTTGGAGTTATCATGTATCGAAGTTTTTGCCTGCATAATCTTGCAGTCAAGAAAGGCAAGTTCATCGCTTGCTCATGTCATTAGATTATTTTTATCAAATTATATGCAAAGTACTATACTTATCACTCTTGCATTGAAAGCAAAGTTTATTTTACAATTATGAATATGACTATGTGGTGGGCAATGGAACCATGGTATGTGTTGATTGGTGGAGGTTCCATTGCAAGGGTACTACTCATCTAGGACTAAGTACCAATGCCGTCCAGTGATTCTAGCGCCGATAAATCGCGTTAACCATAAGATCTATAATGGCTCTGGGAAGTCAGTGTATCTTTTCCCTGCACGCCAACGGACTTGATAGAGCCTGGCGAGTTGTTGGGAGAACACTGCCGTAGGTTGGGAAATCCTTTAAAATCCCCATCCGTGTGGATGAGAGGCTCTACCGTCTATGAAGGATTGTCCATAGTACACTGGGGGTAAAGCCGTATGATCGGAAGATGTCTACCGGGGGTGTACGGATGGACAAAAGGGTGGGTTTGTGATACGCGTAGATGCACACGTCCGTTGGGAACCCCAAGTGGAAGGTATGATGCGTATAGAAGCAAGTTTCCCTCAGTATGAAACCAAGGTTTATCGAACCAGTAGGAGCCAAGAAGCATGTTGAAGGTTGATGGTGGCGAAATGTGATGCGGCGCAACAACAGGGATTCCGGCCAACGTGGAATGCTGCACAACAAAACCAAAGTACGTTGCCCCAACGAAACAGTGAGGTTGTCAATCTCACCGGCTTGCTGTAACAAAGGATTAAGCGTATCGAGGAAGATGATTGTTTGCAAGAAAACAGAAAAACACAATTGCGATTGTATGCTATGTAAAGAATAGGACCGGGGTCCACAGTTCACTAGAGGTGTCTCTCCCATAAGATAAAAGCATGTTGGGTGAACAAATTAAAGTCGGGCAATTGACAAATAGAGAAAGGCATAACAATGCATATACATGATATGATAAATATAGTGAGATTTAATGGCATTACGACAAAGTACATAGACCGCCATCCAACTGCATCTATGCCTAAAAAGTCCACCTTCAGTTATCATCCGAACCCCATTCATGATAAGTTGCTACAACAGCATAATTGCATTAAGTATTGCGTAATGTAATCGACAACTACATCCTTAGACATAGAATCAATGTTTTATCCCTAGTGGCAACAGACATCACAACCTTAGAACTTTCTCGTCACCTGTCCCAAGTGTCAATGAAGGCATGAACCCGTATATAAATACCCTCTTGGAGTTAAGAGTACAAACTTGGCCAGAGCCTCTACTAATAACGGAGAGCATGCAAGATCATAAACAACACATAAACAATAGATTGATAATCACCATAACATAGTATTCTCTATCCATCGGATCCCGACAAACACAACATATAGAATTACAGATAGATGATCTTGATCATGTTAGGCAGCTCACAAGATCCAACAATGAAGCACAATTAGGAGAAGACGACCAGCTAGCTACTGCTATGGACCCATAGTCCAGGGGTGAACTACTCACTCATCACTCCGAGGCGATCATGGCGATGAAGAGTCCTCCGGAGATGAATCCCCTCTCCGGCAGGGTGCCGGAGGCGATCTCCTGAATCCCCCGAGATGGGATTCGCGGCGGCGCTCTCGGAAGGTTTTCCGTATCGTGGCTCTCGGTACTGGGGGTAGGTCGGGGACGAGGGCCCACACCATAGGCGGCGCGGCCCCCCCTGGCCGCGCGGCCCTATGGTGGCGGCGCCTCGTCGCCCCACTTCGTTATCTCTTCGGTCTTCTGGAAGCTCCAGTGCAAAAATAGGACCCCGGGCGTTGATTTCGTCCAATTCCGAGAATATTTCTTACTAGGATTTCTGAAACCAAAAACAGCAAAACAACAACTAGCTCTTCGGCATCTTGTTAATAGGTTAGTTCCAAAATGCATAAATATGACATATAATGTGCATAAAACATGTAGGTATCATCAATAAAGTAGCATGGAACATAAGAAATTATCGATACGTTGGAGACGTATCAAGCATCCCTGTTAGTTCTGCTCGTCCCGAGCAGTAAAACGATAACAAAGATACTTTCGAAGTGACATGCCATCATAATCTTGATCATACTATTTGTAAACATATGTAATGAATGCAGCGATCAAAACAAAGGTAATGACATGAGTAAACAACTGAATCATATGACAAAAGACTTTTCATGAATAGTACTTCAAGACAAGCATCAATAAGTCTTGCATAAGAGTTAACTCATAAAGCAATAAATCAAAGTAAAGGTATTGAAGCAACACAAAGGAAGATTAAGTTTCAGCGGTTGCTTTCAACTTATAACATGTATATCTCATGGATATTGTCAACATAAAGTAATATAACAAGTGCAATATGCAAGTATGTAGGAATCAATGCACAGTTCACACAAGTGTTTGCTTCTTAAGGTGGAGGAGATAGGTAAACTGACTCAACAATAAAAGTAAAAGAATGGTCCTTCAAAGAGGAAAGCATCGATTGCTGTATTTGTGCTAGAGCTTTTATTTTGAAAACATGAAACAATTTTGTCAACGGTAGTAATAAAGCATATGAGTTATGTAAATTATATCTTACAAGTTGCAAGCCTCATGCATAGTATACTAATAGTGCCCGCACCTTGTCCTACTTAGCTTGGACTACCGGATCTTTGCATGCCATGTTTCAACCAAGTGTCACAAAGGGGTACCTCCATGCCGCCTGTACAAAGGTCTAAGGAGAAAGCTCGCATTTGGATTCTCGCTGATTATTCTCAACTTAGACATCCATACGGGACAACATGGACAACAGATAATGGACTCCTCTTAAATGCATAAGCATGTAGCAATGATTATTATTCTCATATGAGATTGAGGATATATGTCCAAAACCGAAACTTCAACCATGATTCATGGCTTTAGTTAGCGGCCCAATGTTCTTCTCTAACAATTTTGCATGCTCCAACCACTAAGGTGATAGATCCTTCAGACAAGACGGACATGCATAGCAACTCACATGATATTCAACAATAGTTGATGGCGCTCCCCAGCATATCGCACAACAAGCAACTTAATAAGAGATAAAGTGCATAAGTACATATTCAATACTACGATAGTTTTTAAGGCTATTTTGTCCCATGAGCTATATATTGCAAAGGTGAATGATGGAATTTTAAAGGTAGCACTCAAGCAATTTACTTTGGAATGGCGGAGAAAATACCATGTAGTAGGTAGGTATGGTGGACACGAATGGCATAGTAGTTGGCTCAAGGATTTTGGATGCATGAGAAGTATTCCCTCTCGATACAAGGTTTAGGCTAGCAAGGTTATTTGAAGCAAACTCAAGGATGAACCGGTGCAGCAAAACTCACATAAAAGACATATTGTAAACATTATAAGACTCTACACCGTCTTCCTTGTTGTTCAAAACTCAATACTAGATATTATCTAGACCTTAGAGAGACCAAATATGCAAATCAAATTTTAGCAAGCTCTATGTATTTCTTCATTAATGGGTGCAAAGCGTATGATGAAAGAGCTTAAACATGAGCACAACAATTGCCAAGTATCACATTATCCAAGACATTTTAGAATTACTACATGTAGCATTTTCCAATTCCAATCATATAACAATTTAACAAAGAAGAAACTTCGCCTTGAACATTATGAGTAAAGCCTAAGGACATATTTGTCCATATGCAACAGGAGCGTGTCTCTCTCCACAAAGTGAATGCTAGGATCCATTTTATTCAAACAAAAACAAACCGACGCTCCAAGTAAAGAACACAAGATGTGATGAATAAAAATATAGTTTCAGGGAGGAACCCGATGATGTTGTCGATGAAGAAGGATGCCTTGGGCATCCCCAAGCTTAGACGCTTGAGTCTTCTTAGAATATGCAGGGGTGAACCACGGGGCATCCCAAGCTTAGAGCTTTCACTCCTCTTGATCATAGTATATCATACTCCTCTCTTGACCCTTGAAAACTTCCTTCACACCAAACTTCAAGCAAACTCATTAGAGGGTTAGTGCACAATTAATAATTCACATATTCAGAGGTGATACAATCATTCTTTACACTTCTGGACATTGCATAAAGCTACGGACATTAATGGATCAAAGAAATGAATCCAACATAGCAAAAGAGGCAATGCGAATAAAGGCAGAATCTGTCAAAAACAGAACAGCCGTAAAGACGAATTTAAAGA
Source organism: Lolium multiflorum (assembly GCA_030979885.1). Classification (NCBI taxonomy): domain Eukaryota; kingdom Viridiplantae; phylum Streptophyta; class Magnoliopsida; order Poales; family Poaceae; genus Lolium; species Lolium multiflorum. The sequence continues at coordinate 161,690,272 of CM061750.1, forward strand.
TGGCACCAGACTTGCTCAAATGGAAAAACTCAAAACTAATGAAAGTTGCGTACATATCTGAGGATCACGCTCGTAAACTGGCAGATTTGTTCGAATTTTCTACAGAGACCTGTGCCCAGATTCGTGACAGACAGCAATGCTGTTTCTGCGCAGCGATCCCAAATATAACATCAACTTTAACATAGAAACTTTACTTGGCACAAAAACATGATAAGGAGAGGTTGCTACAGTAGTAAACAACTTCCAAGACTCAACAAAACAAAAAATTGCTGTAGTAAAAACATGGGTTGTATCCCATAAGCGCTTTTCTTTAACGCCTTTCAGCTAGGCGCAGAAAGTGCAAATCAAGTAACATCGAGAGTAGAAGCATCAACATCATAATTTGTTCTAATAATAGAATCAAAAGGCAACTTCATTCTCTTTCTAGGGAAGTGTTCCATACCTTTTTTGAGGAAATGATATTTAATATTACCTTCCCTCATATCAATAACAAGCACCAACGGCCGAAGAAAAGGTCTTCCCAACACAATAGGACAAGATGCATTGCATTCGATATCCAAGACAACAAAATCAACGGGACAAGGTTATTGTTAACCGTAATGCTACATTATCAATCCTCCCCAAAGGTTTCTTTTTAACATTATCGGCAAGATTAACATCCAAATAACAATTCTTCAGAAAGTCAAGCATATCATAAATCTTTTTAGGCATAACAGAAATACTTGCACCAAGATCACATAAAGCATTACATTCAAAGTCATTGAATTTCATTTTAATGATGGGCTCCCAACCATCTTCTAACTTTCTAGGAATAGAAGTTTCAAGTTTTAGTTTCTCTTCTCTAGCTTTTATGAGAGCATTTGTAATATGTTTTGTAAAGGCTAAATTTATAGCACTAGCATTAGGACTTTTAGCAAGTTTTTGTAAGAACTTTATAACTTCAGAGATGTGGCAATCATCAAAATCTAAATCATTATGAGCTACAGCAATGGGATCATTGTTCCCAAGATTGGAAAAAATTTCAGCAGTCTTATCACAGGGTTTACAGCTTTAGCAATTTCAGAGTTTTGTACGCTTTGCACTAGGAGTAGAAACATTGCTAACACCAATTATTTTACCATTGATAGTAGGAGGTGCAGCAACATGTGAAGAATTAACATTACTAGATAGTCCAAACTTTAGCTACATTATTCTCTTTAGCTAGTTTTTCATTTTCTTCTCTATCCCACCTAGCATGATTTCAGCCATTAATCTTATATTCTCATTAATTCTAACTTGGATGGCATTTGCTGTAGTAGTAATCTTATTATCAATATCATTATTAGGCATAACTTTCAATTTTAAAAGATTAACATCAGAGGCAAGTCTATCAACTCTAGAAGCAATAATATCAATTTTATCAAGCTTTTCCTCAACAGATTTGTAAAAGCTTTGTGTACTAATAAATTCTTTAAGCATGGCTTCAAGACCAGAGGGTACACTCCTATTATTGTTGTAAGAATTCCCATAAGAATTACCATAACCATTACTATTAGCAGAAGGATATGGCCTATAGTTATTACCAGAGTTTTCCTATAAGCATTGTTGTTGAAATTATTATTTTTAATGAAATTCACATCAACATTTTCTTCTTGAGAAACCAATGAAGCTAAAGGAACATTATTAGGATCAACATTAGATCTACCATTCACAAGCATAGACATAATCACATCAATCTTATCACTCAAGGAAGAGGTTTCTTCAACAGAATTTACCTTCTTACCTTGTGGAGCTCTTTCCGTGTGCCATTCAGAGTAATTTATCATCATATCATCAAGAAGTTTTGTAGCCGCCTTCCAATGTGATGGACATAAAGGTACCTCCAGCAGCTGAATCCAATAAATTCCGCGAAGAAAAATTTAGTCCTGCATAGAAGGTTTGGATGATCATCCAAGTTGTCAGTCCATGGGTTGGGCAATTCTTTATCAAAGTTTTCATTCTCTCCCATGCTTGAGCAACATATTCAGTATCTAATTGCTTAAAATTCATTATGCTACTTCTCAAAGATATAATTTTAGCGGGAGGATAATATCTACCAATAAAAGCATCCTTGCATTTAGTCCATGAATCAATACTATTCTTAGGCAAAGATAGCAACCAATCTTTAGCTCTTCCTCTTAATGAAAAAGGAAACACTTTCAATTTAATAATATCACCATCTACATCCTTATACTTTTGCATTTCACAAAGTTCAACAAAATTATTGAGATGGGCAACAGCATCATCAGAACTAACACCAGAAAATTGATCTCTCATAACAAGATTCAGTAAAGCAGGTTTAATTTCAAAGAATTCTGCTGTAGTAGCAGGGGAGCAATAGGTGTGCATAGGAAATCATTATTATTTGCATTTGTGAAGTCACACAACTTAGTATTTTCAGGGGTATTCATTTTAGCAACGGTAAATAAAACAAACTAGATAAAGTAAATGCAAGTAACTAATTTTTTTGTGTTTTTGATATAGAGAGCAAGACAGTAAATAAAGTAAAACTAGCAACTAATTTTTGTGTGTTTTGTTTAGGTGCAGCAAACAAAGTAGTAAATAAAATAAAGCAAGACAAAAACAAAGTAAAGAGATTAAGAAGTGGAGACTCCCTTGCAGCGTGTCTTGATCTCTCCGCATAGAGCTTATTTAGCTGATACGCGTAGATGCACACGTCCGTTGGGAACCCCAAGTGGAAGGTATGATGCGTATAGAAGCAAGTTTCCCTCAGTATGAAACCAATGTTTATCGAACCAGTAGGAGCCAAGAAGCACGTTGAAGGTTGATGGTGGCGAAATGTGATGCGGCGCAACAACAGGGATTCCGGCGCCAACGTGGAATCTGCACAACAAAACCAAAGTACTTTGCCCCAACGAAACAGTGAGGTTGTCAATCTCACCGGCTTGCTGTAACAAAGGATTAAGCGTATCGAGTGGAAGATGATTGTTTGCAAGAAAACAGTAAACACAATTATAAGATTGTATGCTATGTAAAGAATAGGACCGGGTCCACCGTTCACTAGAGGTGTCTCTCCCATAAGATAAAAGCATGTTGGGTGAACAAATTACAGTCGGCAATTGACAAATAGAGAAAGGCATAACAATGCATATACATGATATGATAAATATAGTGAGATTTAATCCCATTACGACAAAGTACATAGACCGCCATCCAACCGCATCTATGCCTAAAAAGTCCACCTTCAGGTTATCATCCGAACCCCATTCGTATTAAGTTGCTAAGCAACAGAAATTGCATTAAGTATTGTGCGTAATGTAATCGACAACTACATCCTTAGACATAGAATCAATGTTTTATCCCTAGTGGCAACAGACATCACAACCTTAGAACTTTCTGTCACTGTCCCAGTGTCAATGAAGGCATGAACCACTATCGAGCATAAATACTCCCTCTTGGAGTTAAGAGTACAAACTTGGCCAGCCTCTACTAATAACGGAGCATGCAAGATCATAAACAACACATAAACAATAGATTGATAATCACCATAACATAGTATTCTCTATCCATCGGATCCCGACAAACACAACATATAGAATTACAGATAGATGATCTTGATCATGTTAGGCAGCTCACAAGATCCAACAATGAAGCACAATTAGGAGAAGACGACCATCTAGCTACGCTATGGATCCATAGTCCAGGGTGAACTACTCACTCATCACTCCGAGGCGATCATGGCGATGAAGAGTCCCCGGAGATGAATCCCCTCTCCGGCGGAGGATCTCCTGAATCCCCCGAGATGGGATTCGCGGCGCGCTCTCGGGAAGGTTTTCCGTATCGTGGCTCTCTGCACTGGGGGTTTCGCGACGAGGCATTTGTAGGCGGAAGGGTAGGTCGGGGGCGACGAGGGGCCCACACCATAGGGCGCGGGCCCCTCCGGCCGGCGGCCCTATGGTGGCGGCGCCCGTCGCCCCACTTCGTTATCTCTTCGATCTTCGGAAGCTCCGCAAAAATAGGACCCGGGCGTTGATTTCGTCCAATTCCGAGAATATTTCTTACTAGGATTTCTAAAACCAAAAACAGCAAGCAACTGGCTCTTCGGCATCTTGTTAATAGGTTAGTTCCAAAATGCATAAATATGACATATAATGTGCATAAAACATGTAGGTATCATCAATAAAGTAGCATGGAACATAAGAAATTATCGATACGTTGGAGACGTATCGTTGCGGTGTCGCGGAGAAGGCAAGTGATTGGCTTGGATCTTACACCGGCCCCACACCAAGGAAGTGGACGAGAACGCGTCTCGGTAAGGTATCACGGATAAGTTCTCTTATGGGAAAAGTAACGCACCTCTGCAGAGGATACTGAATTGTGATCACTCCCTGTTCCGGGAAGGGAATATGAACGCGCAGGAAAGGAACTTCATGAAGTTCTAGTCACCTGTGAAGACTGATGGGCATTGTTTTTAGAATAAAATGAACCTTTTGAAGAAATGTTTATGAAAACTTGCATTCGCCTATGACTTTCTGGTCTGTGGTTGTAGCTAGTGCATGATACACCTATTTCCTAATATGAACTTGCTGAGTATGCTCGTACTCATCCCACTCTTAAATCTCTTAGCTATGGAGGCACCGAAGGAGAATCTACCGTGGAACTCGAAGACAAAGGAGTCAACTGCAACAAGACGAAGAATCCAAGCAAAGAAGTCAATGGAGTCAACTGCTGCAGCAACTAGAGTGGAAACTTAGACTAGTAATAGAAGGGAGCTTTTCCCAAATCCTAGCACCTAAGTAGCTAGATTTCTATAGCAAGCCTAGTAGCTCTTAATCTAGAGTTAACAACAAGTTAGATTATGAGTCGTTCTTCTGGAGCTTTAGTTGAAGTTTTACCTCACTGTAAAGTAGGAGGCTGTGTTGATCTTCTGTAAGGTGTGTATCCTTCTATACACATACCTTGGACTCGCATATGTTTCTGTTGTACCATTCTGAGGGATGTAATATGATTGGAACGGTGTTTCACTTGTGTTATGTCAACGACTTGTGTACTACACCATGGAGTGGTACGCTGGATCACCGCAGCTAGTATCAGAGCAAATGCTTTGACCCTAGGATTAAACCCCTTTAAAGGAGACCTATAGATTTGGTAGTGTCTATAGGAAGTTGTATTAGCTAAGTCAACTATGCTAAACCAACTATTCTTATGACTTGAGATGGATATTCACTTGAGAATAATCCTGACACACTTGAGTCAATCTTTCTTATATATTTTTCTTGAGTATTGTTGATTAGTTATGTTGCTTCAATCCAAATTAATAGAACACCATTGGAGCTTAAGATAATGGGTGGTAGTAGACCACAGTTGGTATACAACACATGGTAGTCCAAATAGAGGATACAACCATAAGGAAGATATCCTATTGGAAGAAGTATACCAACGCATGTTAAGGTTAAGTAAGAGTCGTTTAAAATGTCAAATGACTGATGTTAAGTAATGTAGATAAGTAATATGAGGTAGTATATACCTATGATGAGTCAAACATGGGAGGTAAGGAAGAGTGATAGGACTTATATAAGTCTACTTTTACTTGGTAGAGTTGGTAATCATATATGATTCATTTGAGAGTCATGATGTGATGGAGTAGAACATCGTAGGTGAATTAACAAGAGTGTGATAAGGAGTAGGATTTAAGGAATAGTTCGAAAACTTAGGCCTTAAAATCATGTTAGCTATGTCAAGTATGCTAGAACCATAGTCCATAGTCCGAAGAAGACTTTATTAGAGCATATCACATAGAGAAATCTTGGAGTTATAGGTGATGTATTCTAACAATCCTGTGTTTAGAGTAGCCATGTTATAGCCTCGAGAGATCATGTGAGGTTAGTTTTCAATTAAATGGAAGGTAAGTTAGTACTTTCCAAGGAAATTAGGTGGATTACAACCATTTTGGACCAATTTGCTCAAGTTTATTTGATTGCAAGTGAGCAATTGAGGTAAATATTGAGACAAATAGTACAAATCCCTATATATGTGCTAAGTATCACAACCAAAACCTATCTTATGTGGTGTTATATACTACACATCTGAGCCTGATGTTTAGGGATGTCTTACCCAACTATTATATTCAGGCATATAAGGATGTGTATTGTATGCACAAAGCTGGATTTTCTTGGATTTTATTGGACTTTCATTGAAGTTTGACTTTGATATGCAAATGCATGTTGCAATACCAAGCTCTTACTTGATGTTATAGGTCTAGAGGGTAAAGGTATTCGTGTGAGGAAGTGACGAATTCTGAAGATTTTGAAGACAAGATGAAGGTTCACTATAAGAAGGAAGTAAAGTTGTGGGAAGCAACCACAATAATTTGAAGGAAGGACCAATCAAAACTCATTTTATCCTCAATTGAGGAGTACTTCAACATGGGAGTACCATGAAAGTGAGAAAAATAGTGAACATGGAGAAGTAGAAGTGGAGCCAGATTCATTCTAGAAGAAGGGAATGCAAGTGAAGTCACTTACGATACTATTTTTATGGTGTCAACAAGTGATTTTCTTGCAACACAAACCCTAGAAGAAGGAAAATGGACCAGTAAAGTCGCAGCTGGTGTAATACACCGCAACTGATATAGGATAAACATGAAGAGAAAGCCTTGAAAGTAAGGTAGATCTTAACTAAAACCATAAAAGTATCCGCATCTGGTAGGTAGATGTTGACTAGAACCATAAATAGTCCACAGCTGGTATCAAATAAGCCACATCTGGTGCTAGTTAGTCTCTAGCTGGTATCAGATAGTTCGCATCTTGAACATTCCTTTACTCTAAAAGAAAGAGGGATTCCGCAGCTGGTATTCCAAACCGGGTAACCATTTAGTCGGGGGATTCCCATCGGATACCCACAACTGTGTGGATACACCGCAAATAATTCTTCATGAGACTCTAGAAAAGTACAAACCCTAAACCAGACTTAGACCAACTATCTAACCTTGGAGTTTAGTGATTAGAAGAAAAAAGAGTTTAAAGACCATTAGTAAACTCCAAGGGGGAGAGGAAGGCTGAAGGAGAAGTATTAAGATATGATTTGGAGTATGACAAAGAAAGTCTGAACTGAGAGGAAGTCCGATCTTATTTTCATAAGGTTGTCTAAAAGTATCCATATTATAGTACTCTCAGAAGGATGTCAGACTAGAAGCCGAGGTCTTTATCTCGAAGAATTTAGGGTTAGACCCTAACTTGAGTGGGTAATGAATAATTACTCAGAAGTAGAAGAGCTCAAGTAAGTCTAAGATAATGAAGTTGGATGAAGAAGATGTCGGAGGACAACCAAAGCTTGACAAGCCTAAAGACCGTAGGGTTTGACCAAACCAAAACTAATGTTTATTAGCAAGATTCCTTTCATGGAACCTAAAGAAACCAAAAGGAGGACGACTAGTATAAACTAGAAGCCATGACTGGATGAACTAAATGAGTCTGATCCATTCGAAGGAATATAACCCACCAAGAACATGCCTATTGTATATACCTTACTTAGTACCATTACTATAGTTATGGTAGTAAGGGAAAACAATACCTTATCTTAAACAATTCTTTTAAAATTAAGCAGCTGGATCACCGCAGTGTCATATTACACCGTAGCTGGTAGAACTAAGCTTTAAGTACTCAGATAGGAAGCTATCACCACAACCATTAGTAAAGTCCATTAGCATAAGAAAATGTCCTAATACAAGAATCTTTGGGAGAGTAAGACTATAAGCTTAGAATATTGGAAGAAAACATAGAATTGAAGAAAGTATCAGTGCCAGACATCAGAAGATTCTAGGAAGGATCTGGATAAGGGATATATCCAATTATATCTAAGGAGATCACCATGGAGTTTGAAGGATTGTGATCTGTTCAAGTCAGTTCCACATTTCGAAACATGAGAGCGTTTGAACTTCGGGGCGAAGTTCAGTTTAAGGGGGAGAGGCTGTAATATCCCAGGTTTAGAGGCTATAAAATGAGAGAACACCAAAGTGTGCATTGCATTCATGCATAGAAAATCCGGAATTTTCGCTTTCAAATAAAACTTACCACAGTAACTGAAGTTTCACTTGACTTGCTGGAATTGAAGTAGAGCATCAAGTCAAGCGCTATAAACTTCACTGTGATCTTTGCTAAAACCTTGTTTTGGGTAGACATGATTTGATCTATGGTCTAGATCAAATGGAATTAGTTTTACAACAAACAACACCTTAAGTAAGGGTCAACTACAAGATCTTATCAAAGATCTCAACATGACATTCTTTAGAACAACACATGAATAATTACTCAACTATAATTCTAAAAACACAATTAAATAAGAAACTATTCTTTACTTACCTTTTCCAAGTCTTGTACTAAATAAATAATTCTTACCATGATTCACATGGTATATCTTTTCAACTACAATACTTGAACCAAGCCAAGAACACTCATATTCATTCTTCATTAACACTTGAGCATTCCAACCTTGTTTCCCAACTCAGTCCATTAAACTTTAGAGAAAGGAGAGGATCATTCATATGTTTATATTATCTATTGGGTAGAACCTAGTTTAATATTCAACCCTATCTATGTGAGGTAAACCATTAATACAAATTAATGCAATAAGGAGTACAAGTCAAGTACTAAACTCTACTTGACCTAGTTAACACTTGATGGTAAGTAAGAACCTATTCTTCTAGTAATGATAGAGAGGCAAGTGTTGTGATCATTACAACTTGGTAATGATCATAAATCCTAGAGGAACCCTACATATTCAATAGAGCTCAACCTAAAGAGGTATACTCAAGTATATGTACTTATGCTTGACCTTGGAGGGAGAACCATGATTCACTAATGAATTATTATAAGGCCAATACTTTGATCATTACAAATTGGGTGATGATCATAAACCTGTTGCCTGCCAAAACCCACCGGCGAGCAGTGGTTAAGCAACACGAAGAGCCGGGAGGACGCCAAGATGGCTGGTGGGCCCTGTCCCTCGATGTCGTCCCCAATGTTCCGGCACACGTCTGGCGGTTGCAGCGTACACCTGACCTATACCTCGGTCGTGAAGTGTTGATTGCTTCGATTAGTCTCCTGCATGGTAGACACGTAAACATTAAATACGAGCCCGATCGGCTCTTAGGTTGCCTTGTGGATTGGCTCAAAGAGCCGATCGCCCCATGGTCCGTGTTGGATTTATGACGACATGGGGATCCTGCTTGATCAATATAAAGTTAAACCAATCTACGACAGTTTAGGGTTTTCACCGCATGATCGGAACATCCTACGCGTAGTTGAGCCTAATAGACACGAAAGATGATGGGAAACTAACCCTAAAAGAGGCCTAAAAACCAACATAAAGTCAATTCCCGGAACATCCCTCTTAAGACTAACAAACCATACCTTACGCACTACCAGATCGTTCAACCCGTTTGCAAGGCCTAACCAGACGGATATTAAACCAATCCTTGAAGAACAAGGAGCAACTATAACAGATTGGATCTGCTAAATGACAAACAAGCAAGGTGCTGCCTTACACCTAGATAGGTATAAGGGCAGCTAGATATCGAGGGACAGCATAGCTAAGCAAATATGATAAGAAAAGCATCAATGCAAGCCCCAAAACATCTACGATAAGTAGTGCTACTCGCCATCAACAATGCTTCAAAACGAGAACAAGATAATAAACGTGTCTTGCCTAGATCGCAAGATGCGATCTAGGCAGCATGATGCTTACCCGGAAGAAACCCTCGAAACAAGGGGTGGCGATGCGTCTGGTTTGTGTTTGTTGTGAACGTGATTGTCCTCCTTTCTCGATAACCCTAGGTACATATTTATAGTCCAAGGGACTTTCTAATTCAGGCGTACACCTAACCGTGTACGGTTAAACTCTATCTTTTAATTCTAAACTAAGATGCAATCTACTATAATATACAGATACACGGGCAATCTAGCCCAAACTCTTCATGCAAGGCCGCTTCAGACGCTCCACGTGTATATCCTTCAAGCCCTATCTCAATTACGGCCCATCTCCTGATTTGGCCAAACTGGTGATAACACATGCCCCCGGTTTTGGCAATGATAATATCAAAACCACTCTTTTTCCTTCGAAGGGTCATGTCGTGGCAGAGCTGAACCACTGTTTTTTTTTTCTTCAGCATGATTTGACATAACAGAGCAAAAACCGCGTTGCGAGCCGAACCGCTCCGGTTTCTTCATCATGACGCCTTGCCTTCTCAACTTCTAGTCCCCCTGCGCACCACCATCTATTGCGCCAAGTAACCTCTTTTCCTTACTTTATAAACGCCAAACTTCTATCTCCCCCTCTCCACTTAGCCTCTCATCTCCTCCTCCTCCTCCTCCTCTCCTCCCTGGCGGTCCTCGAGAACCTCCTCCGGTGGCCTCAACCTGGGCCTCCTCCGGCTACCTCAACCTCGGGACCCTCGCCTCCCTCGGGACGCGCGACTCCGGGAATCCTCCGTCCGGTGACGACTCCCTCCGGGGACAACTCCTCCCCTCCTCCTCGTCCTCCTACGGCGACACGACCTCCTCCCCTCCTTCCTCCGACGAGGAGGAAGAGGAGGCGGAGGAATCGGAGGAGGAGGACTCCTCCTCCGCGGGGTACCCACCAGCCAGGCGCTGCGCCGGGTCGGATGACGATGACGACGACGACGACGAAGAGGATGAAGCTCCCGCCGGCGGCTTCATCGCAGCGATGAGGACTTCGGAAGCGCGCGACGGTAGCTACGACGGCGACGACGAGGGCAGCGATGGCCCGTAGATTAGGGGCTAGAATAGGGCTAGCAGTAGCGCATTAGGCCCTAGATCATCCCTTTGAGAGCAATTAGCTCTTAGTTGTAAAATCCCCCTTTGAATCAATGAAAATGTTCTTCCAATTTAATTTCCAATCATCCGATTTCACATCTCCTCATTTTCCGATTGTCAATGGTGGTCAACGCCCCAAGAGTCGATAGCATCATATCGGCTTTTTACCATCAAACACCCATAAAGCCAAACTGATAACCAATTAGACAGGTTCAAGCAGACAATCCTCAGATTCAGACAATAACTTGATACCTGACCATGATACTTTGTACCTCTAAAGTCGATGACTGCGCATCGGCTGTTTTTATTCTAAAGTCGATGTCCGAGCATCAGGCTGTTTCCAAAAATTTAAAATTGTTATCGCTTTATCCCTATATCTTACTGTTCATCATCCCACATGCTTGGGAAGTACTTCTTGAGATGCTGGCCATTGACACCACTGGGAACTTCACACCATCCAACTGCCGAGCATGTATGCATTACCCTTTAAAACTTGGTCGACTTTGTACGGGCTGTGCCAATTTGGAGACCATTTACCATACATTTTATCCTTAGTCCCCAACGGCAAGACAGCTTCCCATACCAGATCACCAACCCGGAACTCCTTTGGCTTCACCTTCTTATTATATGCGAGCCACCTGCTTTATTCTCCTTGATTTTCTCAAGTGACCAAAGTCTGAGTTCCGTTATCCTCAATGCTGTCACTCATCAGGGTTGCATATTCTTCAGTAGTTAAATCATTCTGAAACGTAATCCTTCTCGACCCAGCCTTGATTTCCCAGGGTAACACAGCTTCTTGTCCATAGACCAGATGGTATGGCGAGGTTTTTATTGCTCCATGACACGACATGCGATAAGCCCACAAAGCTTCGATAATACCTCGTGCCAACGTCTAGGATGCTCGTCGATCTTCCTCTTAATCAGCTTGATCAGACTTTTGTTGGATGCTTCCGCCTGACCATTTACTTGAGCATAGTATGGAGACGATCGGATCAGCTTGATTCCCATATCCTCACAGAACTTTCTGAACTCCTTAGAAACGAAGACCGAACCTCCATCGGTCGTGATAGTCTGGGGAATCCCAATGAATGACATGCTCCCTCACGAAATCGACAACATCCGATGATGCCACCGCCTTCATAGGGACGGCTCCACCAATTTAGTAAAATAGAGAATGGCCGAACACACATGGCCTTTGCTCGACGGAGGATGTATCTTGCCGATCATATCCATGCCCCACCTCGGAACGGCCACGGCTTGATGATGGGATTCATCGCGATGCAGGTACCATCCGAATGCTCCCAAACTTCGACATGCTTGACACCCTTTATAGTACCGAAACAATCTTCAAGCATGGTGGGCCAATAAAATCCCGATCGCCCGATCAGCCACTTCATCTTATGAGCCGATTGGTGAGTTCCACGGGCACCCTCATGCACCTCATGCAAGAGCCGATTGGACTCGGCTGGTCCCAAACATTTGAGAAGTAACCCTTCCAAAGTCTCTAGAACATGTCATCACCAATCGGGACGTACTTCATGGCCCTGTCCGTTTAGGTGCCCCCAGCCGGATCTTTCAAGTAATTGAAGATATCGCTCTCCAATCATCGGGTTCCATGAACCACACAAAATCGGCTCCATCTACTACGCCCTGTATCCCGACGCCCTCAGGCAGGTCGTCGTCGGCGTCCAATAGAACTCCATTCCCTTGCATATCGCTTCGTACTCAAGCAACATTGTTGGTGCAAGGGGTAGATAACCCGATGGAGAAGGAATACGTTGCCCCCGAGGCGACACGAGTAGCACGCCGATGTGCAACCATCCTCAACAGATCCATCGAAGAACATGGCCCATGCACCATCTAGTGCTGCGGTCCGTTTTATTCATAAGTGTTTAGATTAAACTCTGCCAACGCAGTTGACTCTAGCAGTTCCAGGATATCAAATTCCGATAAGAGAGTGCAGCGGCCTTTCCAATAGGAGCCGATAGCATGTGCTTGATGACATCTGATTTGCATATGACGATGATCTCCGCTGATAGCAAGTGTGGTGCAGGTGAAAAACAAACAGAGGCACAATTTCTCGATCTCAGGGTACCTTGTTTGCATCCAACATCCTTCTGCCGAGGTAGAAAACCACTTTTTCCAGACCATCATAAACCTGCACCACCACCGACGCGATGGAGGTTTAGCTACCGACAAGTAAATGTAGAATGGCATGTCTTGTTGCGGAACCAACATAGGTGGCTTCATCAGGTACTCCTTAATATCGTCAAATGCTTGCTGTTGCTCTGCCCCCCAGCGAAACTCCTCATCAGACTTGATTTTGAACAATCCCATGAACGGCTCAATTCGTCCTGACAGATTGGAGATGAATCTTCACGAAATTGATTTTGATGAGACACTGGAGCTCCTTCTTTCGTGGTTTCGATCGCTTCATCTTGACTTTTCAGGCCGATCTCGATTCCGCGTTCATGAACCAAGAAACCCAGGAACTGACCGGCCGTAACACCAAAGGCACACTTCTTTGGATTCATTCTTAGTCCGAACTTCCTAGTTCGGTCCAGGACGTGTCGCAAATCTTCCAAGTGTCCGTCCACCAAAACAGACTTGACCACCATGTCGTCAATGTAGATCTCCACCAATTTGCCGATTAAATCATGAAAGATGTAATTCATGGCTCTTTGGTATGTTGCGCCGGCATTCTTCAGTCCAAATGTCATGACTACATATTCAAACAAGCCCACCGAGCCGGAACTCTGAATGCGCCTTGTGTATATCTTCAGGGCCATGAAGATTTGGTGTAGCTGCATTGCCATCCATGAAACTTAGAACTTTATGACCAGCAGCCGCATTGATCAATGTCTCTTACGGCATCGGATATTCATATTTTGGAGTGGCACTATTGAGATTCCGAAAATCTATGGCGACGCGCCATCGGCCATCCTTTTCTCCACAGTACTACTGGAAATCCACCTCGTCCTGCATGGCCTTGTGGACCCGCGTCCAACATCTTCCGGATCTCTATCTTGACTTCCACCAAGATTTCGGCCTTCATCTGACAGTTTCGCTGCGGAACTGAAATCCTTTCTTCAGAGGGAGCCGATGCTCAATGATGCTCCTGTCTAACCTGCATCTCCGTATAATCCCATGCAAAACAATCTGGTACTCTTTCAACAAGGCTATCAACAGGCCCCTGATGCGGATCCAGCTTTTTGCTGATAAATGTTATCGTGGCTTATCCCCAGGACCAATGTCAATCTCTTCCGCTCATCATGATGTAAACCCATACCCCAGCTTTCCATCGCCCGCTAGATCAATGCTGAACACAGGCAAAATGCATGTTGAGGACAATTTTGGCCGATTGCTAGAATCGGCCTCCTTTTTCATTGCAATGTTCAATGAGGTTTACAACTTATTGGTTCTCTACTATGGCTACGTGACATGCTTGAGGTGAGATCCTTGCTTTTTATTTTTGCCGATCGCATGGATCGGCCTTGCCATGTACGTCCATAGACTTGGATCTTGCTACTCTGTCAGGTCGGTTAAGACTAGCCTCACCCCGTTTTATGAAGCTTCGATGCGCTCACAGCGTCCAAATTGATCCCGAGAGCGGCCCTTGGTCGTTCCATCCCAAATGTTCATGCCCTAATGAAATCTCGATCGAGTCATCCGCATGAACAACCTCCACTTCATCTCCATCCCATTGTATGATGCACCGATGCATTGTGGATGGAATGCCAGCTAGCGTGGATCCAATCCTCCCCAGCGGGACAAGTGCTTTTGCCGTTGATGATGAAGAGCACGTAGGGATGGTTTTCGGCCACGCCAGGTCACGTTCACACCCTGCTTCGACGCTGGCCGCTGAAAATGCATGTGACGTTGGTCTTGATCGATCTTCGTTGGAACGTCCCAAACGTCTTAACATGGAGTACGGCATTATATTGACTGCCGCTGTCAACAAACATCTTGCTAATAGGCTGCCCATTGATGTAACCTCTCAGGGGCTTTCAAATGCCTCGTAACTTCTCTCTCGTGGCTTCTCAAAGATGACTGCCGTGGACCAGAAAAAACCGTGCCATGACACTTCCTCGCTTTTTGGAGCACAAAATTCGGGAGAATGAACACCATGTTTGTATCATGCCTCTCAGACGCTCTTGTCTGCTTGGGGTGCCACACTTTCTTTGGTGGGCGAGTCTCCATCTCCAACGCGAATTTTTCACACGATCGGCGTGCTTTCCTCAACGTGTGCAGTACGCGCCTCGGCTTCCTCCAAATTACGTAGTCGCTGCACTCTACGCTTGGGAGTGCCTGAGTCCAGGACACCACCTTGGCCGTGATATCTATCTTCTTCTTCATCGACTCAAGTCTTCATCTCGAGATGACTGGCTCGTCCGAGGTGGGAGAGGCCCAGACGCTGAACACGTAAACTTCATTTGTTTCCTTCTCTGTCTACATTCTGGGCAATTTTCGATTGTAGGCAATCGGCTCATTCTGAGTCCCAGCAGTTGAAAAAAGAAGATGGTTCAATGCCTATCCAGTCTTCTGCTCTCTCGATCTCCCTTTAGCGTGACGCTCATGCCCTTCATTGTTTCTATCATATCGACGGTATTTCGTCATCTATCGTAATCGACGATATCTTCTCATCATCTACGCCGTAGCGCCGACGTGGTCATCTCTGCTCATATTTGTTAAGGAGGTGCGCGGAGAGTCGTTGATACCGCACGCTTCTCACCTCTTCCTCGCCGTACCGTCTGTCATCATATTGGGGCCGGTCGCGTGGATCGGCCTCCTTTATCTTTGCCACGAGTGACTGCTTCTGCTTATCCATGCCATGGCGATCTACTAGCCCTGCCATGTTGATATCACAAGAGAAACCTGGCTCGCATCTTATGCAGTGACTGAGATCCACCATGTTGACGCCAGGAAACGGATGTGTGTCAACTTTCATGGCAAACTGACCGAAGAGTAATCGGCCTTGTTCTATCGCCATTTGAATCTGTCGCGCAATTTGCAGTCGTTGGTGGCGTGGGTGAACGTGTGATGCCATTTGCAGTATGGCCTGCCGTTCATCTCTTGTACCGTGGGAATTTTGTGGCCTTCGGGTAACTTCAGTTGTTTTTCCTTCAGCAGCAAATCAAAAATCTGCTTCATTTTGCTTAAATCAAAGTCAAACCCTTTTACAGGCCCTAGTTGTTTCACCCATTTGCAGGACACGGGTACTGCCCCCGAGCCCATGCCACGGCAACTTCCCGATCTTCCAACTTCTTCATCTTCTTGCCTCGACCAGTGGACCGGGCGTTGAATTTGTCTGTACAATTTCGGGTGGCGCTTGTTCATACGATGTCAATTTCTGAACCATGTGCGCGATGAATTGTGTCCAGGAACGTCAGATCCCTGAGAGGCCTGCTATTGCGCATCGATCGCTTCCTTCTCGATAAACGAACCGAATAACATCGGTTCACATCTCTGAAACGCTGAATGTATTCGACACCGTCTCTCTCGCCTTTGCCGCACCTGGTCGGATGGCAATGCCAGCCTTCGGTAGCTTCTGAATGATATTGTATGTGAAATGTTCTTCCAAGCTTCCATGTTGAACCGAACTGTGGCAGCAGGTGTACCATCCAAAGGCCTTGACCTGTGAGAGATTGAAAGAACCTCCGTAGCTGGTCCAAGTCGAGACCATGCCCAATCGTGCCAAATATCGGCTCACGTGCTCAATTGAGCTAGACCCTTCGATCCACTGAATTTTGTGAGTCAGGGAGCCGATACTTAGGCGGTAGTGGGATCAGGTCATACTTGGGATACGGCTTGGAATAGCCGATTGTTCTCTTCTTTCTCAGGATACCGAACTAGTCTCTCAAGATTGCACCGATCCGATCCACGTAGGAGTGGCAGAGGTTGAGCTTTCATGACTCGTTCCGCTGGCATATTTAGCTAGCTACGCTGTTTCAAGATCTGCTCCGTAACTCCCTCCCGTCCGGAATCCCTCCCGTCCGAATCCCTCCCTACCGTGTGCGCCCTGGGTTGCAGTCCGACACGTATGTGCACACGTATCCATGTGGATCTCCTTGGGCGACTCATACAGGAATTGGTAATCGCCAGGATCACCTCAACCTTGTAGACGACGGCGCGGTGAACCTTGTTGCTGTGGAGCTGCCATCGTGAATGGCAGTGGTGTCCTAGTGTAGAACGGTATTTCTCCTTGGTGAGTTCCTAGAGCAGGTCCTGACGGAGAATACTGATGTTTCATGATTTCTTGAACCACACGAAGCGCAACACGCTCAAGACTGTTCACCAGGCTCTCAGAATGCCGGTGCAGAGAATGAGCCACATCATAGTTAATTTCCTGGCGGCTGGTACGTTCCTCCGAATGGAGAGATAGATCTAGTCCCTCAAACACGCCTTCGGGTTGGAATCCTTTGAACCTAATGCCGTGTGAACGGGTCTTCTCAAAAGAGCCGATGAGATTGGCTTCGAAGATGGCCTTGAGCTCATCATATTTCTTCTTGTGCTCTGCAGGCAGATCTTCGTACTTGATCGGTTCGTCCGCCATCTTGGATGCAGGTGTTGACGTGGTTGATGTAGAAAGTGTCCCACCGGGCGTGCCAATGTGTTGCTGCCAAAACCCACCGGCGAGCAGTGGTTAAGCAACACGAAGAGCCGGGAGGCTGCCAAGACTGTGGGTGGGCCCTGGTCCCGACGTCGTCCCGCACGTTCCGGCACACGTCCTGGCGGTGCAGGGCGTGCCACCTAACCTATACCCGGTCGGGGGTGTTGGATTGCTTCGATTAGTCTCCTGCATGGTAGACACGTAAACATTAAATACGAGCCCGATCGGCTCTCAGGTTGCCCTGTGGATCGGCTCAAAGAGCCGATCGCCCCATGGTCCGTGTTGGATTTATGACGACATGGGGATCCTGCTTGATCAATATAGTTAAACCAATCTACGACAGTTTAGGGTTTTCACCGCATGATCGGAACATCCTACGCGTAGTTGAGCCTAATAGACAAGAAAGATGATGGGAAACTAACCCTAAAAGAGGCCTAAAAACCAACATAAAGTCAATTCCCGGAACATCCCTCTTAAGACTAACAAACCATACCTTACGCACTACCGGATCGTTCAACCCGTTTGCAAGGCCTAACCAGACGGATATTAAACCAATCCTTGAAGAACAAGGAGCAACTATAACAGATTGGATCTACTAAATAACGAACAAGCAAGGTGCTGCCCTTACACCTAGATAGGTATAAGGGCAGCTAGATATCGAGGGACAGCATAGCTAAGCAAATATGATAAGAAAAGCATCAATGCAAGCCCCAAAACATCTACGATAAGTAGTGCTACTCGCCATCAACAACGCTTCAAGACGAGCAACACAAGATAACGAATAAATGTGTACTGCCTAGATCGCAAGATGCGATCTAGGCAGCATGATGCTTACCCGGAAGAAACCCTCGAAACAAGGGGTGGCGATGCGCCTGGTTTGTGTTTGTTGTGAACGTGATTGTCCTCCTTTCTCGATAACCCTAGGTACATATATAGTCCAAGGGACTTTCTAATTCAGATGTACACCTAACCGTGTACGGGTTAAACTCTATCTTTTAATTCTAAACTAAGATGCAATCTACTATAATATACAGATACACGGGCAATCTAGCCCAAACTCTTCATGCAAGGCCGCTTCAGAGACGCTCCACGTGTATATCCTTCAAGCCTATCTCAATTACGGCCCATCTCCTGATTTGGCCAAAATCTGGTGATAACAAAACCCTAAGAATCTAAGTGAGGGTGATGAGAGAAGTAATAGAGTAGAGAAATTAGTGAGGATTTGTTGATCATGTCTAATGCATGATCTTACCTTATAAATTGAGATGATAAGTTAAACCTATATATGTGATCAATAGATCTCATCCTTCTCAGGAAATAATAAGTAAATCACTAGTAGTTAACCCAAACCAATCCTCATGCCTTGTGTAGAGTAGTAATGATATTGTATTTAAACCTTGTCTATCCAAACACTTTAGACAACCTAGCTTTGCCTTGATGCAAGAATTCTAACTAAGTGAGTAGGAATAACTCTAGCCAATTAAATATACCTAGCTTATGATCATAGTTCAAACCTAGTTGTGCATCACTTGGGTGATCAATATTAAAACCCTAGACCATCTTTGAATTCCAATCCATGGATTACTTTGGATTATAATTAGAACCCTGCCATGCCTCATGCCTATTTAATACTTCAAATAGTGAAGAATCACCAAAACCCTAAACCTTTCAAATAGAATTCACTCCACATACAATATTATGCCCTAACTTGTGTACCATGTATCACAAGTATAAACCAAGCCATATATACCTAAGCTTAAGTGTTATTTAAGTGAGTAGAGTGAACCAATATCCAATTCTATTTTCTATTCCAAGGAACTTCATTAGTTAACCAAGTAAAATAATATTTTATAAATAGAATTACCTTAGTAAGTGAATTAACCATAATGAGCTTAGGATCTATTTTAAATAACTCAAGTTAGTAATTTGCTAAGCAAGATTATTTAACATAGAGTGAAGCCAACCATTTTCTTAAACCTTTGGAAACAATTCTCCACATAAAATCATAAGCCAATCCCATTCTTAATATCATCTATTTTAAAACTCCAGCCATAAATAAAATATATAGGAACAATCAATAGTGTTAAGTAATAACAAAACATAATAATATGTTTACCATGCACTGGTTATAAATTTTAAATCAATTAAATAGATATGGTTCCTAAGTTGAAAGGAAATTAAAAATAAATACCTAAACCATTTTTATTTAATTCAAGTCTCACAAGATCTCAATTAAATCCTAACCAAACTATTTGTTTAAAATAATAAAACCATGCAATAAGCATGGCTATCAAATTATCTTGATATTCAAATATTTTTGAACCTGTAAGGCAAAACCAGAATCAAAATTTGAATTAAAATCACAAATAGAAAACAGAAAATAAAATAGAGAAGAGAAGAGAGAGAGGAGCTTACCTGTTGGACCGAAGTAGGCCACCGCAGCCCAAGTTGCCAGCCCAGCCCACGAAGGAAGCCAACCCAGCCCAGGATACCGTTTCGATTTTAAGCGGAGAGGAAAAACGTCTTCGTCCTCCTCTCCGAGCTCGACACCACGACAACGCCAGTCGGCGGCGTCCTCATCGACGATAAGGACGGGACGGACTCCAGAAGCGCGCTCAGAACCTCGCCCAACCATCCTCGCGTCCGTCTTATCTCTCCACGCCAAGATTCGTGCCCGAATCGTGCTCGTCGTCGTCGGTGCATCTGCATCGTCTCCGCCGGCGTGCCGCCGCTGTAGAGCTTCCCTAGGGCTATAAATATACGAGCAGCTGATACGTCTCCGACGTATCGATAATTTCTTATGTTCCATGCTACATTATTGATGATATCTACGTGTTTTATACACATTATATGTCGTATTTACTTTTCCGGAACTAACCTATTAACAAGATGCCGAAGAGCGCTTAGTTTTTGGTTTCGAATCCTAGTAAGGAAATATTCGGAATTGGACGAAAATGCCCGGGTCCTATTTTTGCAAAGCTTCCGAATAGGGAAGGAAGTGGGGCCACGAGGCGCCGCACACTAGCACGGCGCTACCCTTGGCGGGGCCGCGCGGGCTCGCGTGGGGGCCCTCGTGTGGCCCCCCGTGTTGCCCGCCTACTCAAAGCCTCCGCGCGAAACCCCCAGTCCGAGAGCCACGATACGTAAAACCTTCCAGAGACGCGCCGCCGCAATCCCATCTCGGGGGATTCGGAGATCGCCGGCCCCCTGCCGGAGAGGGGAATCATCTCCCGGACTCTCTCATCGCCATGATCGCCTCCCGAGTGATGAGTGAGTAGTTCACCCTGGACTATGGGTCCATAGCAGTATCTAGATGGTCATCTTCTCCTTATGTGCTTCATTGTTGGATCTTGTGAGCTGCCTAACATGATCAAGATCATCTATCTGTAATACTATATGTTGTGTTTGTCGGGATCCGATGGATAGAGAATACTATGTTATGGTGATTATCAATCTATTACCTATGTGTTGTTTATGATCTTGCATGCTCTCCGTTATTAGTAGAGGCTCGCCAAGTTTTTGCTCTTAACTCCAAGATGGAGTATGCTCGATAGTGGGTTCATGCCTCCATTGATACTGGGCAGTGAAAGTTCTAAGGTTGTGGATGTCTGTTGCCACTAGGGATAAAACATTGATGCTATGTCTAAGGATGTAGTTGTTGATTACATTACGCACTATACTTAATGCAATTGTCTGTTGTTTGCAACTTAATACCGGAAGGGGTTCGGATGATAACTGAAGGTGGACTTTTTAGGCATAGATGCATGCTTTGGATGGCGGTCTATGTACTTTGTCGTAATGCCCAATTAAATCTCACTATATTTATCATATCATGTATATGCCTTGCTATGCCCTTTTCTATTTGTCTATTGCCCGATGTAATTTGTTCACCCAACATGCTTTTATCTTATGGGAGAACACCTCTAGTGGACCCTGGCCCTATTCTTTAATCGCATACAATCTGCAATACTTGTTTTACTGTTTTCTTTGCACACAATCATCTTCCACACACAATACGGTTAATCCTTTGTGCCGACAAGGGTGACATTGACAACCTCCTTCAAAAGTCTGGTTGGAGTGTTGTGCAGGTGTTGTGCAGGTTCGGTTACCGGAGTGATTGTTAGCGCATATTTCGCCACCATCAACCATCAACGTGCTTCTTGACCCTCTCTGGTCCGATTAAACCTTGGTTTCTTCGTGAGGAAAAAATGTTGCAATGCGCATCATTCTTCTTGGGGTTCCCCGGTTGACGTGTACATCTGGCGCGCATCGGCGGCTTCATACAGGAACCCTAGCTCTCCACTCGAAGTCTTATCCATCCGCTCTCCATCGCAATCTTCCACAAGATCACACGGCGCCGGAGCCACCCCGACTCACCGTTACAGATGCACCTCGCGTCGTTCTATTGGCAAGAGCTACGCATCAAGGGGTTCTATTGGTCAAAGCTTCCCCATTTCAAGGGGTAGGCGAGATGTGCCAATTTCTCATTCCATCCATGATCCCTGTACTCTGCCGACCATCGGCGAGTAATCGTGCTACTTCCATCCATGACACTACTCACATCATTTGATCAGGGGTTTCACCATTCGCCAGGCCTATTATTTGCGCAGATGGGGCTTGAAGCAAGGTTTCACCATTCGTGGCCGACGCACCGTCCGCAGGGGCTACGAGGAGTCCTGGCCCACACTAATGCTTTGTAGTCTCTAGAGGGTCACTTACCGTCTCTAGGCCATTCACTGGAGCATCGCCGCTCACTGTCCAGCATCGCCGGCGTCCTGGGGCAGAGGTGCCCTTAGTAGGAGTTTTGACCAGTCAACTGCCAATGAGGCAGCTGACCTGGCACTTGACCCACCAGTCAGTGACCATGGGTAGTCCTGTACGGGTACGTTTAGTATTTAGGTTTAATTTAAAAAACCAGAAAATAGCTGAAACTTTGAAAAATCAAATAAAATTCATTTTATCTCTGAAAAATATAAATAATATATCGAAATGCTCACAAAAATAAAATCTATTCAAATAAAATATAAAATATAAATGTGTGTCAAAATAAAAATTTACTTATTTTTAACTTTTATGCCTTTTCATTTGTTTTAAATCCAATTTGGATTCCATAATTAGTAAAGTTTCAAAATAAAATTCTAGCTAATAAGTAAATAAATAAAATGTTAGATTAATTTTCTTCATCATATTATCATCAATTAAAATCTTAGTGGTAACTCATAAACCCTAATTTGCAAATTACCATTTACCATTTTCTTTAAATAAAATAAAACAAGAAAATGCTAAAAACTAACATTATTTTTGTAATTCAAAACTTGTTTACTTAAACATCTTTAGTTAACAAGTTAAGTATTTTAAAACTTGATAACATTTATTAAACCTTGATTTCTAAATTAAATCTAAATAGAAGTTATTCTAATTATTAATTCATGTGAAAATTAATAAAATGGCAAACTATTATTAATTTTGTGCAAAGTACTTAATCACATTAATTCTAGTACTAATTATTACTTCAAGGATTGTATCATAATTAGAAACCCTAGTTATAATATCAATAAAACTTTGATCCCATTATTTTATGTGTTCATTCCAAATTGTTTTAACCCTAAAACCCTAATTGTTTATCACATATGATCATGTGAATTTCACCTTACATGTAGAACCTTATTATGTGACCAACAAATACAAGTCATGATCCACCAAAATGAAACCAATTCACATGAGCCATCATTCCATATCTTTATTTTTGAATCAACCTTGTATAACCAATTAGTGCCACTTAGGATCAAACCCTAATTTGTTACTCTTATGTTAGCACCATTGATCACCATACCACACCATTGAAATCAACCTCAACCATCAAATCCTAGTAGAGCCATGGAGATCAATCCTAATACCAACCTTGTGTAGCAATTACCAACACATGCTCCTATCCAACTAAATCATATTTATAAAATAATAAGCCATCTAGTTTAGAAGCCATTAGTAATTGTTTAGTGAAGCAAATGTGAAGTCATAGTAAACCCTAACTCATAGCAACACCTTGACCATCATTCTTTAATATGATACCCATAATCAACCATAGTAATACACCTGCTAATACTTGCTACATATAGACCAATTCTATTTAAGAACCCAACTAGTTCCTATTAAAGAACTAAATGAACCCAATAGTAAACTTTAGAAGCCCATAGCTCCTATGTATAGTAGTTCTTGTTCTAATGGAACCTGTTCTTCAAAAGTTATTCTTTTGAAGTACAAATGTCAATCAAACCATCGAAGCCCATAGTTCTTATTTGAAATACTTATTATTTCTTAATCAACATGTTCTTCCAAAGTTATTCTTTTGAAGTATGATATAAGTAATCATCAACCATGTACTATAGAACTTAAAACGGCAACTTCTCTTTACCTATTGATCAACTACAATTCCTTTATGTGTGTGCTTGTTATGATGTCTTATATCACTTGGTTATGATGTTAATATAACCAAACCCAAATAAGAATCTTGTTTGAGAACCATCCTAAAAGTGCAACACATACTAAAGAAATCTTTACAACTCATCCATCCTAAATCATCGAGGTTAGGTTACGCTCGGGACGATTGCATCTCATACTATGCATTATAGCATCTTTGCTAGTTTTTTAAACATTGTCCTTACCAGACGATGATGGTATTTCAAAATTTGGAGTTATCACGTATCGAAGTTTTTGCCTGCATAATCTTGCAGTCAAGAAAGGCAAGTTCATCGCTTGCTCATGTCATTAGATTATTTTTATCAAATTATATGCAAAGTACTATACTTATCACTCTTGCATTGAAAAGCAAAGTTTATTTTACAATTATGAATATGACTATGTGGTGGGCAATGGAACCATGGTATGTGTTGATTGGTGGAGGTTCCATTGCAAGGGTACTACTCATCTAGGACTAAGTACCAATACCGTCAGTTGATTCTAGCGCTTTACAATCGCGTTAACCATAAGATCTATAATGGCTCTGGGGAAGTCAGCTGTATCTTTTCCCTCCTGCGCACCAACGGACTTGATAGAGTCTGGCGGGGTGTTGGGAGAACACTGCTGTAGGTTGGGAAATCCTTTAAAATCCCCATCCGTGTGGATGAGAGGCTCTACCGTCTATGAAAGATTGTCCATAGTACACCGGGGAAAGCCTATGATCTAAGATGTCTACGGATGGACAAAAGGTGGGTTTGCAGGGTCGTGGAGAAGGCAATGATTGGCTTGGATCTTACACTGGCCCACACCAAGGAAGTGTGGACGAGACGCGTCTCGATAAGGTATCAAGGATAAGTTCTCTTATGGGTAATGCATAGGATAATGAATTGTGTTGTCACTCCTGTTACGGGAAGGGAACTGCGAACGGGCAGAAAGGAATCTATGAAGTTCTAGTCAACTTGTGAAGACGCGGGCATAGTTTTCGGAATAAAATAAACCTTTTGAAGAAATGTTTATGAAAACTTGCATTCGCCTATGACTTTCTGGTTTGTGGCTGTAGCTAGCGCATGATACACCTATTTCCTAATATGAACTTATTGAGTACGCTCGTACTCATCCCACTCTTAAATCCCCTGCTTAGCTATGGAGGCACCGAAGGAGAATCTACCGTAGAACTCGAAGACAAAGGAGTCAACTGCAACAAGACGAAGAATCCATGCAAAGAAGTCAATGGAGTCAACTGCTGCAGCAACTAGAGTGGAAACTTAGACTAGTAATAGAAGGGAGCTTTTCCCAAATCCTAGCACCTAAGTAGCTAGATTTCTATAGCAAGCCTAGTAGCTCTTAATCTAGAGTTAACAATAAGTTAGATTATGAGTCGTTCTTCTGGAGCTTTAGTTGAAGTTTTACCTCACTGTAAAGTAGGAGGCTGTGTTGATCTTCTGTAAATATCCTTCTATAGACATACCTTGGACCTAATTATGTTTACCACTCTGAGGGATGTAATATGAGTGGAACGGTGTTTCACTTGTGTTATGTCAACGACTTGTGTACTACACCATGCAATGGTACGCTGGGTCACCGCACCGGTCACGATGTACGTGCTTTTCCTCTCCTACCTTGCACTGCTACTTGTTCCATGTTCAGCTGATGCATGTGCTTAGTCTGATGTGTGTGGTTAAGTATGCTTGTACATCTGTCATGATGTTTTCGGTAATTAATCTCACACAGAAATTGCCTAATATTCGAACATCTGAGCCTCCTGGCATCTCCTTCTATGAAACCGATACGTCTATCCATGACGTATCCTTGAAAAACAATATCATGAAAGTTGTTTAGTTGTTCAATTTAAATTTAGTGTCTAGATATATCTAAATTTTGATAATAAGACATCTTTCATGGAATCGAAGGAGTATGTTTTTCTAGAAATAAAATACTTATTGCTGGATCTAGTATTCAAAGTGTTCCAGTACATACAATGCAACCCATGAAAGCAAACACGTACGCTTGAGATGATCGAATTGGACACGCTATAGGAGTAGTAGCTAGCCAGTAGCCCAGCTGCAGCATACTAGAGGACGCGCTGCCCATAGTCCCGTTCTCTGTTTGCCTTGAAATCGTCCCTTGAAACGCGCGAAAACAACACGGATGAGCCGTGCTTTCGGACCAAAACCGCCGGGACCATGCATGGGAAGCACACTCTCTCATCCGCCGTAAAGCACAGCAACAGTAGTTAACTACCAATGCTGCAACGCCCCCAATGCTATTCCAGGAACTATACACTGTTCGATCGGCCAACATCATATCATATCGATGGACGTACGCACGGGGAGTAATGACTGTATATCAGTATATGTACGGGGATATATACAGCATATGGTTGCTAGCTGCAAAACGGTAGAAAACATACGCCAAAACTGAGTATGTACGTAGTAGAGCAGGGATATAGATATATACTTGCCCCAGGAGGACAAAAATCTTTTGCTGTAATGAGCGAATAGGTACAACGCCAGATCTTTTTCATACGCCAAAGCTGATGTCCCAGTTTAAAGCATCGATCTTGGCCGTTAACAAACGGCCCGGATTTCATTCAGAAAGCCGTGGAAGGAATTTGTAGAAATCATCATGCATTCTTTGGTGCTCCGTACATTAATAATTTTACCATAGAGTACCAATAGTAAATAAAATATGATAATGTAATGAGAAAAAATATCACAAATATTCCTATACCATATTTTCTCAACGAATTCAGAGCGGATCGAATAATGACCAGTTGCAGATTCCACACGAATATGCGAGACTGCGGAAACCGGAGCAGGCTCTGTGCGGAAATAAATTTAATCGGATATGTATGCACATAAGTAAGGTGGCAAACCATATAATAATATTTTTTGATAAAACAAGTTTAAATGAACACTTATACAAATAAATAATGTCACAAGACATAATGGATAAATATAGCATAACCACATGAGCAAAGTAAGCTCATAAATGAAATAACCCACACATAAGTGCTAGCATAACACCAGTGCATGCTTTAATAGCTCAGTGTATACTCATTTTCTTTAGAGTTACTATGTAAGTGAGTTATTGCTTAACGGACAAACTCACTATGATGCGGGGTGGCTTTCGGAGACCGACGCCTCAAGATCGTCAAACCCTCCTCGTAGGCCAAGGGCACGAGCTCGGGCCAAAACCATACATGATAAGGTGAACTTACTCCTTTATACACTTGACCTCGACACAACCTGATTTCTACCTCATGCCTATATCTCTATGTCATTAGGTATCAATCTCGTCAAGGACCGGAGAGGAGGAGCTTCCATGGTGCAAGGAGCTAGGGAAGGGAAGAGGAGCCATTCACCACGGTACAAGAAAAGAAGAAGAGGAGAAGGAAGAGGAAGGCAAGGAGGAGGACCAGCCGGTCCAGGACCCGCCACCGGGCCCTAGACCGGACCAGCCGGTCCCAGGTCCGGTCGACCGGGCCCCAGACGGATCTACCCCGGCGACGACCGGCGACTGCGCCAACCGAGGACTTTTGCGAACTTCTGGTCTGCAGCCCGGTCGACGGCCTGGCTCGGCCTGCCCGGTCTACAGCCGGTTGGCGGCTTGGCCCGGTTCACGGGTTCGACTCGACCGGAAACTGCCCGAGTCGGTCCACCGCATACCTATTCGACCCAAGTCGCCTTGTACCTCTATATAAACACCTAGGTCATCCCCTTTACCCCTTAGACAAGATTTAAGCTTAAACATGACTTTGAGCTTTGTCTCCCTAGGGTTTCATCCCTTTGTATCAAGGCACCCCATGTTGGATGATTGATCTATGTGAGCGAGATTCTAGTGTGCTCCACTCTCTCTCCCTCACCGGTCTCCGTCCCGAACACCGATCTCTCACTCCGGGATTCTACCTCGTCTCTCCCGGGTTGATTCAATTGGCGTGGTCCATCGAGCCACGAGGGTAAGTATCGATTGTATCGGGTTGGGTGCGTGTGTTCTTCGCGTCTTCGTGTTCTCCGCCTCTCCCTCTCTTTCCCCATTTGGATCTTGGGTCATTCGCGAGATCGGGCCACACACGGGGTCTTCGACCTCATCATATGGTATCTATTTTGGCTCTAATTTGACCCCCACCCACCCAATTTCGTCTCTAAAAATTTTCCAAAATTCCCCAAAAAATAGCCCTAATTGCCTTTGGATGGATCTGCGATTTAGTTGCGTTTTGAGTGGTTTTGGTCCATGGATTTGGTGTTGAGGTGCTTGATCTACTATTCCCCCCACTTTCTAGCCCCCAATCCCATCGTTTTCCTTCGATTTGGGCCGGTTTGGACGATTTGGCTCAAGAACACGACAGGTCGGTTGAGAAATCCGGTCGACCGGGCGGCAGACCGGGTGGGCCGTCGCAGACCCGGTCAACCGGCCGCTAACCGGGCAGGCCGGTCCAGAGCCGGTCAACCGGGTTCCCAGATCGGCGCCGCCACACGCCCACCACCGCCGCCGACCACCGCCACTCCTCCCCATCGCCGGCTGCACCGCCACCCTCCATCCCACGGGTAAACACCGCCGCGGCCCCACCGCCACCACCTCACCCAAGAGCATCGACACCACCCACCACCGCATACCACCGCCACCGCCCAAGTTATTTTGACCATCTTATCCGCTAACTTGTGTTTTGCTTGTTCCGGTTTGAGTGCCTTGTTTGTGAAACTAACCCGCAACTCCGAAGCAAGCGACGACATCCTCGGCCCGGACTTGCAAACGTACTCTTGACACCACCGCCGTCATCGCAAGTTGCGTGTTCATCACTGCCTAACATCTTAGGTATAACTTGCATTACCCTTGTAACCCCTCTTCTTTTGCGATCTATCCTATCGAGCATTGCTTATCGAGAAGCGCAGACATTGCACGTGGCCCCGATTGTGAGGTGTGTAGTGTGAGTCAAGCTTCTAAGCAAAACTCGAGTGGTAAAAGAGCAAAAGCGAGCTAACGCTAACATAGTGCGAGAAAAGGCCGCCAAAACACAAAAAGAGTGCAAGTGCCACCATAGAGCAAAAGTGTGCGAGTGCCATCATACATACAAATACACAAAAGAGTGTAAGTGCCACCAAATACAAAAGAGGAAAAGCTTTTAAAAGAGAGAAAAGAGAGAGGCCGCGTGTGAATCTTGTTGTCTCATCGTTTGCAACCGAAGCTTTGCCTCTCCTTGTGTTAGTGTGACACCGAGCCACCCTTGCTTTCGGGCTCCATACACTTTTCGCTCATTCCCTGGTCGCACTAACCCCGCTTATCCCGTGTGAGTTCCACATCTTTTCCGTGTTTATAGTGATCATCGCTTTTACATTTGAGTTTTTGGATCTTACCCACCCTTAACAACAAACTTGATTCGGATTTCATCATTTGGTTTTCCACCATACTCACCTAACACCATATTTGCTAGCTTTTGCGTGTGTCTTTGTGTGAGTGCCCGATACAATTGTTTTTGCTTTCGGCTTGTTGGATGATACGTCTCAAACGTATCTATAATTTCTTATGTTCCATGCTACTTTTATGACAATACTTGAATGTTTTATATATAGCATTATTATACATTTTCCGGCACTAACCTATTAACAAGATGCCGAAGCGCCATTTTTCTGTTGTTTTTGGTTTCAGAAAACTTAGTAAGGAAATATTCCTGGAATTGGACGAAATAACGCCCAGGGTCCTATTTTTACACGAAGCTTCCAAGACCGAAGGGGGGCAACACAAGGCGCCACACACCAGGGCGGCGCGGCCCAAGCCCTGGTCGTGCCGGCCTGTTGTGTGGGCCCCTCGCGTCGCCACTTGACCTATCCTTCCGCCTACAAATAGCCTTCGTCGCGAAACCCCCTGTACCGAGACCCACGATACGGAAAACCTTCCAGAGACGCCGCCGTCGCGAATCCCATCTCGGGGGATTCAGGAGATCGCCTCAGACACCCAGAGGGGAATCATCACCTGAGGGGCTCTACATCATCATGCCCGCTCCGGATTGATGCGTGAGTAGTTCATCCGGACTATGGGTCCATAGCAGTAGCTAGATGGTTGTCTTCTCCGCTTGTGCTATCATTGTTTAGATCTTGTGAGCTGCCTAACATGATCAAGATCATCTATTTGTAATGCTACATGTTGTGTTTGGCGGGATCCGATGAATATAGAATACTATGTTAAGTTGATTATCAATCTATCTCATATGTGTTATTTATGTTCTTGCATGCTCTCCGCTAGTAGAGGCTCGGCCAGATACTTGTAACTCCCAGAGGGAGTAATTATGCTCATAGTGGGTTCATGCCTCCATTTAACTGACAAGTGTAGCAAAGTTCTAAGGTTGTGGATGTGTTGCTACTAGGGATAAACATTGATGCTTTGTCTAAGGATATTTGTGTTGATTACATTACGCACCATACTTAATGCAATTATCTATTGTTTACAACTTACCACTGAAGGGGTTCAGATGATAACCGAAGGTGGATTATTTAGGCAGAGATGCTGGATAGCGGTATGTACTTTGTCGTAATGCCTCGATTAAATCACATAGTAATCATCGTTGATATGTATTGAATCTTTATTTGTCAATTCTACCTGTAATTTGTTCACCCAAGATGTTAGTTATCTTATTGGAGAGACACCTCTAGTGAACGTGGACCCGGTCCATTCTTTTACATCTGAATACATTCTACTGCAATCATTTTTTATCTTTTCTTCGTTCTTTGCAAACAAACACCATCTTCCACTCGATACGCTTAATCCTTTGTTTTCAGCAGTAAGTGAGATTGACAACCTCACGTGCGTTGGGCGTACTTTGATTGTGTTGTGCATCCACGTTGGCGCCGGTTTCACTGGTGTTGCGCCGGCACCATTCCTCCACCAACAACCTTCACGTGCTTCTTGGTCCTAACGGTTTGATAACCTTGGTTTCTTTCTGGGAAAACTTGTCGCTGTGATCACACCTTCCTCTTGGGGTTCCCAACGGACGTGTACATCTACGCGCATCAAGCTCTTTTCCTGCCGTCGGGAATCGAAGAAAGCTACACCACGTAGATTTCTAACTCCCGTCAACTACACGCCAAGAACTCTTTTTCTGGCGTCGTTTGGGAGATCAAGACACGTTGCAAGGGGAGTCTTCCACTCCAATCTCTTTACTTTGTTTTTGTCTTGCTTTACTTTATTTTATTTACTGTCTTGTTTGCTTCATACTAAAACACAAAAAAAATTAGTTACTTTACTGTCTGTCTTATTTACTAGTTCTATATCAAAACACAAAAAAATTAGTTACTTGCATTTACTTTATTTACTTTTGTTTATTTCATCATGCGTCATCGTAAGTTTACTTTGAAAGACATACCGGTAGGACGGGGGTCTATAATTGGAAGAGATAATATAGAAATTTTTTTCACTCATGTTAGTACAGCTGAAGATTTTGAAGATAGACATTTGGTAGAACTTGCTCCTACTTATGAAATAGCTGTTGCTTCTTTAGTACACATGTTGGAAACTAAATTATTAATCTCAACCCTATAATTCAGCATATGTTTCTTACACTCTCTGATACGGAGGAAGGAGAAAAGAAAGATTTTGTCTTAGAAACCCTTCTTAAAGAATTTGGTGGTGTAGCAAGAGAGGCTAGAAAAGTCTTTATTAAATATAAGATGCTTGGTTCTTACACCAACTTTGCTCGTACCCTTGAAAAGATGGACATTGATAGAATAAAGTACACTAATAATATTAATGATGGAGGGGATATTAAGACATCAATACCCTGCAAGCTTGTAGGAATGTTCGAGGCACTAGAAAAGAATTATGATTGGATTGTTCCTAAAATTTATTTGATGAGAATAGCAAGCCTAAGAGTAATGAAAAGGAGCCTCTGAAACTTACATAGATAAGATAACATGCATTGTTTAGGAAACCCCCGACACCCATGGTAATAATGTTGAAGCTCCATCTCTTGAAAATACTTGATTTGCACTTTCTGCGCCTAGCTGAAAGGCGTTAAAGAAAAGCACTTCTTGGAAGATAACCCATGTTTCATTTTATTTACTGTATTGTTGAGTCTTGGAAGTTGTTTACCACTGTAGCAACCTCTCCTTATCATGTTTTTGTGCCAAGTAAAGTTTCTATGTTTAAGTTGATGCTATATTTGGGATTGCTGCGCAGAAACAGCATTGCTGTCTGTCAAATTTCAAGATCTCTAAAAAAAATCTAAAAAATCTGCAAATTTACGGCGTGATCCTCAGATATGTACGCAACTTTCATTAGTTTTGAGTTTTTCCATTTGAGCAAGTTAAGTGCCCCTGCCAGATTCATCTTTACGGACTGTTCTGTTTTTGACAGATTCTGCCTTTTATTTCGCATTGCCGCTTTTGCTATGTTGAATGAGTTTCTTTGTTCCATTAACTTTTAGAAGCTTTGTGCAATGTCCGAAGTGAAAGAATGATTGTGTCACCTCTGAATATGTGAATTTTTGGTTATGCACTAACGCTCTAATGAGTTTGCTTGAAGTTTGTGTGGAGGAAGTTTTCAAGGGTCAAGAGAAGAGGATGATATACTATGATCAAGAAGAGTGAAAGGTCTAAGCTTGGGATGCCCCGGTGGTTCATCCCTGCATATTTTAAGAAGACTCAAGCATCTAAGCTTGGGATGCCCAAGGCATCCTTCTTCATCGACAACATTATCGTGTCACTTCTAGTGAAACTATATTTTTATTCCGTCACATCTTATGTTCTTTACTTGGAGCGTCGGTTTGCTTTTATTTTTGTTTTGGTTTGAATAAAGTTGGATCCCACCATTCTTATATTGGAGATATTACGCTCCACTTTTTCATATGGAACACTTGTGTTCTTAATTATGCTTTAATGTTCATGGCGAAGGCTGAAATTGCTTCGTTAAATTGCTATTTGGTTGGAATCAGGAAATATGGTTTGGTAAATTTGGAAATTGTTTGAGCTCTCATAGATCATGTTTAAGCTCTTGCATCATGTAGTTTAATCTATTAATGAAGAACTACCGTAGATCTTGTTTAATTTGGTTTGCATGATTGGTCTCTCTAAGTCTAGATATTTTCGGGTAAAGTGTTTTGAACAACAAGGAAGACAGTGTAGAGTCTTATAATGCTTGCAATATGTTCTTGTGTAAGCTTCACTGTACCTGTTCATACTTGTGTTTGCTTCAAACAACCATGCTAGCCCAAACCTTGTACTGAGAGGAAATGCTTCTCGTGCATCCAAACACCTTGAGCCAAAACCCATGCCATTTGTGTCCACCATATCTACCTACTATGTGGTATTTTTCTGCCATTCCAAAGTAAATTACTTGAGTGCTACCTTTAAATTTTCATTCCTTTATCTTTACAATATATAGCTCATGGGACAAATAGTTTAAAAACTATTGTGGTGATGAATATGTAGTTATGTGTCTTAATTCTTATAAGTTGCTTGTTGAGCGGTAACCATGTTTTTGGGGACGCCATCAACTTTTTACCTTTGTTGGATATCATGTGAGATGCTATGCATGTTCGTCTTGTCTGAAGTAAGTGCGATTTCATGATCAAATGGTTTGAGTATGCATATGTTAGAGAAGAACATTGGGCCGCTAACTAAAGCCATGTATCATGGTGGAAGTTTCAGTTTGGACATACAACCTCAATCTCTTATGAGAATACTAACCGTTGTTGAATGCTTAAGCATTAAAAGAGGAGTCCATTATCTGTTGTCTATGTTGTATGGATGTCTAAGTTGAGAATAATCAAAAGCGAAATCCAATGCGTGCTTTCTCCTTAGACCTTTGTACAAGCGGCATAGAGGTTCCCTTTGACACTTGGTTGAAACATATGTTATGCGATGATAATCCGTGTTTTCTGAGCTAAGTAGGACAAGGTGCGAGCACTATTAGTACTCTATGCATGAGACTTGCAACTTGTAGGAAATATTATGCATAGCACATATGAATTATTACTAATGTTGACAAAATTGTTTCTATGTTTTCAAAACAAAAGCTCTAGCACAAAAATAGTAATCCATGCTTCCTCTCGAAGGGCCATTCTTTTACTTTATTGTTGAGTCAGTTTACCCACTTCTTTCTATCTTAGAAGCAAACACTTGTATTAACTGTGCATTGATTCTTACATGTTTACTTATTGCACTGTTATATTACTCTATGTTGACAAATATCCATGAGATATACATGTTGCAAGTTGAAAGCAATTGCTGAAACTTAATCATCCTTTGTGTTGTTTCAATGCATTCTACTTTGAATTTATTGCTTATGAGTTAGCTCTTATGCAAGTCTTGTTGATACTTGTTTGAAAGTATTATTCATGAAAAGTTTTGCTATATGATTCATTTGTTTAGTCATTATCTTTGTTAGCAATCTTTTGTTCAGATCACTCCATTCATCTCATATGCTTTACAATAATGTTGATCAAGATTATGTTGGTAGCATGTCACTTCAAATTATTTGTGTTATCGTTTACCTACTCGAGGGCGAGTAGGAACTAAGCTTGGGGATGCTTGATACGTCCTCAAACGTATCTATAATTTCTTATGTTCCATGCTACTTTTATGACAATACTTGAATGTTTTATACATACTTTGCAGCATTATTATACATTTTCCGGACTAACCTATTAACAAGATGCCGAAGCACCATTGCTGTTTTTTGCTGTTTTTGGTTTCTAAATCCTAGTAAGGAAATATTCTCGGAATTGGAAACAACGCCCAGGTCCTATTTTTACACGAAGCTTCCAGAAGACCGAAAGGGAAACGAAGTGGGGCCACGAGGCGGCCTGATACGTCCAAAACGTATCTACTTTCCCGAACACTTTTGCTATTGTTTTGCCTCTAATTTGTGTATTTTGGATGCAACTAACGCGGACTAACGCTGTTTTCAGCAGAATTGCTCTGGTGTCTCGCTTTTGTGCAGAAATCCAACTTTCAGAAAATCCTCGGAATTTATGCGGAAGGCCCTATTTTCCTGAATACTGACGGAGCCGTAGGGCAAGCCAGGTGGGGGCCGAGGCCCCCACACACCAGGCCGGCGCGCCAGGAGGCGCGCCGCCTTGTTGTGTGCGCCTCGGCGGCCCCCGACGCTCTCTTCGACTATATACGCCTTCGACCTAAAAAACGCTGGCACGTCGATATTTCCAGACCATCCAGTACGCCGCCGCTATCACAACCCGCCGGGACCGAAACTCCGTTCGGCACCCGACCGGAATTGGAGGGGATCTTCACCGCCATCACCACCGACGCCTCTCCACGACCAGCCATGTTTCCCCATCCATGTGTGAGTAATTCCCGCTGTAGGCTGAAGGGGATGGTAGGGATTGGATGAGATTGATCATGTAATAGTCACAAGATTGTTAGGGCATGGTGCCTAGTATCCGTAGATGTTACTTTTGTGATATTGTTGCAACTTGTTATGCTTAATGCTTGTCACTAGGGCCCGAGTGCCATGATCTCAGGTCTGAACATGTTATTGTTTCATCATGATATGCATTGTTTATTGATCTTACATGCAAGTTGTATACACACGTTGCTGTCCGGAACCCGAGGCCCCAAAGTGACAGAAATTGGGACAACCGGAGGGAAGGCGGTGATGTGAGGATCACATGTGTTCACGGAGTGTTAATGCTTTGCTCCGGTACTCTATTAAAAGGAGTACCTTAATTCCAGTAGTTTCCCTAGAGGCCCTGCTGCCACCGGCTGGTAGGACAAAAGATGTTGTGCAAGTTTCTCATTGCGAGCACGACGACTATATATGGAACACATGCCTATTGATTGATTAGTACTTGGATACCGCTTTATTACCTGCAAATGCCCTACCATGATTGTTACATGAATTCTCTCATCCATGCAACGCCCATTCATCCGTCCCTATGCCTACGTATTTTAATCCTGTTGTTTACTATAATCACTCGCTGTCTTTATTTCACCGTCATTGTTATTTCACTATTCTACTGCTATAAAACTGCTACCGATAAACTCTTGCGAACAACTCTGTTCCAGTGCAGCTGAATTGACAACTCCGCCGTTAAGGCTTACAAGTATTCTTTGTCTCCCCTTGTGTCGAATCAATAAATTGGGTAATTTCGGACTGCTAAGTATCCCCTATACTTGTGGGTCATCACGCCACACACCAGGCGCGCGCCCAAGCCCGGCCGCGCCTGGGTCCCGCGTCGCCACTTGACCTACCCTTCCGCCTACAAATAGCCTTCATCGCGAAACCCCTGTACCGAGAGCCACGATACGGAAAACCTTCCGAGACGCCGCCGTCGCTAATCCCATCTCGGGGATTCAGGAGATCGCTCCACCCCGCCGGAGAGGGGAATCATCACCGGAGGGGCTCTACATCATCATGCCCGCCTCCGGATTGATGCGTGAGTTCATCCTTGGATGGGTCCATAGTAGCTAGATGGTTGTCTTCTCCGCTTGTGCTATCATTGTTTAGATCTTGTGAGCTGCCTAACATGATCAAGATCATCTATTTGTAATGCTACATGTTGTGTTTGGCGGGATCCGATGAATATAGAATACTATGTTAAGTTGATTATCAATCTATCATATATGTGTTGTTTATGTTCTTGCATGCTCTCCGTTGCTAGTAGGGCTCTGGCCAAGTTGATACTTGTAACTCCAAGAGGGAGTAATTATGCTCGATAGTGGGTTCATGCCTCCATTTAATCTGGGACAGTGACAGAAAGTTCTAAGGTTGTGGATGTGCTGTTGCTACTAGGGATAAAACATTGATGCTTTGTCTAAGGATATTTGTGTTGATTACATTACGCACCATACTTAATGCAATTATCTGTTGTTTACAACTTAATACTGAAGGGGTTCGGATGATAACCCGAAGGTGGATTATTTAGGCATAGATGCATGCTGGATAGCGGTCTATGAACATTGTCGTAATGCCTGATTAAATCACATAGTAATCTTCGTTGATATGTATTGAATCTTTATTTGTCAATTGCCCGCCTGTAATTTGTTCACCCAGCATGTTAGTTATCTTATAGGAGAGACACCTCTAGTGAACTGTGGACCCCGGTCCATTCTTTTACATCTAAATACATTCTACTGCAATCATTGTTTTTACTGTTCTTTACTGTTCTTTGCAAACAAACACCATCTTCCACTCGATACGCTTAATCCATTGTTTTCAGAAGCCGGTGAGATTGACAACCTCATTGTTACGTTGGGGCAAAGTACTTTGATTGTGTTGTGCAGGATCCACGTTGGCGCCGGTTTCACTGGTGTTGCGCCGCACTACATTCCTCCACCAACAACCTTTCACGTGCTTCTTGGCTCCTACTGGTTCGATAACCTTGGTTTCTTTCTGAGGGAAAACTTGCTGCTGTGCGCATCACACCTTCCTCTTGGGGTTCCCAACGGACGTGTACATCTACGCGCATCATTGGATCACCCCAATCTTTTCATACCACGGTAAGATTGCGAGGTAGTGTTCTTCCACTAACATACACCATATAGATATTATCTTGCTAACATGTATAGCGACGAAGAAGATACGGAGGAGTACACGGAGCACTTCGAGGAGGATGCCTCTTCAAGCACCGCGGATGTGGAGGAACATGTGGATCTCTACAGCGACTATGGCTCCGCAAGCATCGCCAACATGACTGACATCGAGGAGCTCTACACCGACTATGGCTCCGCGAGCACGCCAACATGGACGACATGGTGGAGCACCACCTTGACGACATCGAGCTCTACATCGACAATGGCTCATCAAGCATGGACGTCATGGTGGAGCACCGCCACGACTACGACATCGACAACATGGCGGAGCCTCACCTTGACTCCACCTTGAACAACGCCGAGGCGCCCACATACCCCTACTTGGCCAATGGAGCTACATATGAAGATAGAGGACCTCCACGATGGCACCATGTGGATCATCAAGAGCGTCTGATACGTCTCCAACGTATCGATAATTTCTTATGTTCCATGCTACTTTATTGATGATACCTACATGTTTTATGCACATTATATGTCATATTTATGCATTTTCTCGAACTAACCTATTAACAAGATGCCGAAGAGCCATTTGTTTTTGCTGTTTTTGGTTTCAGAAATCCTAGTAAAGAAATATTCTCGAATTGGACGAAACTTTCGCCTGGTCCTATTTTTGCACGAAGCTTCCAGAAGACCGAAGAGATAACGAAGTGGGGCCACGAGGCGGCCGGAGGGGGGCGCGGCCCAGGCCCGGCCGCGCCGACCTGCCCCCTGGGCCCTCGTGTGGCCCCCGCGTTGACCCTCCGCCTACTTAAAGCTTCCGTCGCGAAACCCCCAACCGAGAGCCACGATACGGAAAACCTTACCGAGACGCGCCGCCGCGCGTCCCATCTCGGGGATTCGGAGATCGTCCGGCACCCTGCCGGAGAGGGGATTCATCTCCCGGAGGACTCTACACCGCCATGGTCGCCTCCGGAGTGATGAGTGAGTAGTTCACCCCTGGACCATGGGTCCATAGCAGAGCTAGATGGTCGTCTTCTCCTTGTTGTGCTTCATTGTTGGATCTTGTGAGCTGCCTAACATGATCAAGATCATCTATCTGTAATACTATATGTTGTGTTTGTCGGGATCCGATGGATAGAGAGTACTATGATTATGGTGATTATCAATCTATTGTTTATGTGTTGTTTATGATCTTGCATGCTCTCCGTTATTAGTAGAGGCTCTGGCCAAGTTTTTGCTCTTAACTCCAAGAGGGGTATTTATGCTCGATAGTGGGTTCATGCCTTCATTGAATCTGGGATCGTGACAGAGGTTCTAAGGTTGTGATGTGCTGTTGCCACTAGGGATAAAACATTGATGCTATGTCTAAGGATGTAGTTGTTGATTACATTACGCACCATACTTAATGCAATTGTCTGTTGCTTTGCAACTTAATACCGGAGGGGGTTCGGATGATAACCGAAGGTGGACTTTTTAGGCATAGATGCGATTGGATGGCGGTCTATGTACTTTGTCGTAATGCTGGATTAAATCTCACTATATTTATCATAT
Organism: Lolium multiflorum; assembly: GCA_030979885.1. NCBI lineage: Eukaryota > Viridiplantae > Streptophyta > Magnoliopsida > Poales > Poaceae > Lolium > Lolium multiflorum. The sequence goes on from CM061750.1 coordinate 161,729,181, forward strand.
CATGTATATGCATTGTTATGCCTTTCTCTATTTGTCAATTGCCCGACCGTAATTTGTTCACCCAACATGCTTTATCTTATGGGAGAGACACCTCTAGTGAACTGTGACCACGGTCCTATTCTTTACATAGCATATCTAATGCAATTGTGTTTTACTTTTCTTTGCAAACATCTTCCACTCGATACGTTTAATCCTTTGTTACAGCAAGCCGGTGAGATTGACAACCTCACTGCTTCGTTGCAAAGTACTTTGGTTGTGTTGTGCAGGTTCCACGTTGGCGCCGGAATCCCCGGTGTTGCGCCGCATCACATTTCGCGACCATCAACCTTCAACGTGCTTCTTGGCTCCTCCTGGTTCGATTAAACCGTGGTTTCTTTCGAGGGAAAACTTGCTCGTGCGCATCATACCTTCCTCTTGGGGTTCCCAACGAACGTGTGAGTTACACGCCATCAAGCTCTTTTTCCGGCGCCGCCGTGAGATCAAGACACGCTGCAAGGGTCTCCACTTCTCAATCTCTTTACTTTGTTTTTGTCTTGCTTTATTTTATTTACTACTTTGTTTGCTGCACTAAATCAAAACACAAAAATTAGTTGCTAGTTTTACTTTATTTACTGTCTTGCTCTCTATATCGAAAACACAAAAATTAGTTACTTGTCTTTACTTTGTCTGCCTAGTTTACTTTTTGCTTATTGCATCATGTTTCCTTTTAATTTCACCACAAAAGACATACTGGTAGGACGTGGGTCCATAGTTGGGAGAAATAATATAGAAGAATTTTTCAATCATGTTAGTATCACTGAAGATTTTGAAGATGGACACTTGGTAGAACTTGCACCTACCTATGAAATTGCTGCTGCTGCTTTAGTTCGCATGTTGGAAACTAAATTTGTTAATCTCAATCCTATAATCCAACACATGTTTCTTACACTTGGTGATATGGAAGAAGGAGAAAAGAAAGATTTTGTTTTAGAAACCCTTCTTAGAGAATTTGGTGGTCTAGCAAGAGAGGCTAGAAAGGTTTTTGCTAAATTTAATATGCTAGGTTCTCATACCAATTTTATTGGTCTCCTTGAAAAAATGGACATGGATAGAATAATGTACACTAATAACATTAATGATGGTGGGGAAATCAAAGCACCAATACCATGTAAACTCCTAGCTATGAATGATGCACTAGAAAATAACTATGCTTGGCTTGTTCCTGAAAATTTGTTCGATGAGAGTAGCAAGCCCAAGACTAATGAAAAGGGAGACGCTAAAACTTATATATCAAACATACTATGCTTGGTTGAGAAAACTCCCAACACCCCGGTAATGATGTTGATGCTTCATCTCTCGATAATACTTGATTTGCACTTTCTGCGCCTAGCTGAAAGGCGTTAAAGAAAAGCGCTTATGGGAGACAACCCATGTTTTTACCTACAGCAATTTTTTGTTTTGTTGAGTCTTGGAAGTTGTTTACTACTGTAGCAACCTCTCCTTATCATGTTTTTGTGCCAAGTAAAGTTTCTATGTCAAAGTTGATGTTATATTTGGGATCGCGCAGAAACAGCATTGCTGTCTGTCACGAATCTGGGCACAGTTCTCTGTAGAAAATTCGAAAAAATCTGCCAATTTACGAGCGTGATCCTCAGATATGTACGCAACTTTCATTAGTTTTGAGTTTTTCCATTTGAGCAAGTCTAGTGCCAGCTTTAAATTCGTCTTTACGGACTGTTCTGTTTTGACAGATTCTGCCTTTTATTTCGCATTGCCTCTTTTGCTATGTTGGATTTATTCCTTTGATCCATTAATGTCCAGTAGCATTATGCAATGTCCAGAAGTGAAAATAATGATTGTGTCACCTCTGAATGAGTGAATTATTAATGATGCACTAACCCTCTAATGAGTTTGCTTGAAGTTTGGTGTGAAGGAAGTTTTCAAGGGTCAAGAGAGGAGAATGATATACTATGATCAAGAGGAGTGAAAGCTCTAAGCTTGGGGATGCCCCGTGGTTCACCCCTGCATATTTTAAGAAGACTCAAGCGTCTAAGCTTGGGGATGCCCAAGGCATCCCCTTCTTCATCGACAAAATCATCAGGTTCCTCCCCTGAAACTATATTTTTATTCAATCACATCTTGTGTTCTTTACTTAGAGCGTCGGTTTGTTTTCATTTTTGTTTTTGTTTGAATAAGATGGATCCTAGCATTCACTTTGTGGTAGAGAGACACGCTCCGCTGTTGCATATGGACACATGTGTCCTTAGGCTTTACTCATAATGTTCATGGCGAAGTTTCTTCTTCGTTAAATTGTTATATGGTTGGAATTGGAAAATGCTACATGTAGTAATTCTAAAATGTCTTGGATAATGTGATACTTGGCAATTGTTGTGCTCATGTTTAAGCTCTTGCATCATATGCTTTGCACCCATTAATGAAGAAATACATAGAGCTTGCTAAAATTTGATTTGCATATTTGGTCTCTCTAAGGTCTAGATAATATCTAGTATTGAGTTTTGAACAACAAGGAAGACAGTGTAGAGTCTTATAATGTTTACAATATGTCTTTTATGTGAGTTTTGCTGCACTTGTTCATCCTTGAGTTTGCTTCAAATAACCTTGCTAGCCTAAACCTTGTATCGAGAGGGAATACTTCTCATGCATCCAAAATCCTTGAGCCAACTACTATGCCATTTGTGTCCACCATACCTACCTACTACATGGTATTTCTCCGCCATTCCAAAGTAAATTGCTTGAGTGCTACCTTTAAAATTCCATCATTCACCTTTGCAATATATAGCTCATGGGACAAAATAGCCTTAAAAACTATAGTATTGAATATGTACTTATGCACTTTATATTTTATTAAGTTGCTTGTTGTGCGATAACCATGCTTCTGAGGAACGCCATCAACTATTGTTGAATATCATGTGAGTTGCTATGCATGTCCGTCCTGTCCAAGGTCTATCATTTTAGTGGTTGGAGCATGCAAAATTGTTAGAGAAGAACATTGGGCCGCTAACTAAAGCCATGAATCATGGTGGAAGTTTCAGTTTGGACATATATCCTCAATCTCATATGAGAATAATAATCATTGCTACATGCTTATGCATTTAAGAGGAGTCCATTATCTGTTGTCCATGTTGTCCCGGTATGGATGTCTAAGTTGAGAATAATCAAAAGCGAGAAATCCGAAATGCGAGCATTCTCCTTAGACCTTTGTACAGGCGGCATGGAGGTACCCCTTTGTGACACTTGGTTGAAACATGGCATGCGAAGATCCGGTAGTCCAAGCTAAGTAGGACGAGGTGCGGCACTATTAGTATACTATGCATGAGGCTTGCAACTTGTAAGATATAATTTTCATAACTCATATGCTTTATTACTACCGTTGACAAAATTGTTTCATGTTTTCAAAATAAAAGCTCTAGCACAAATACAGCAATCGATGCTTTCCTCTTTGAAGGACCATTCTTTTACTTTTATTGTTGAGTCAGTTTACCTATCTCCTTCCACCTTAAGAAGCAAACACTTGTGTGAACTGTGCATTGATTCCTACATACTTGCATATTGCACTTATTATATTACTTTATGTTGACAATATCCATGAGATATACATGTTATAAGTTGAAAGCAACCGCTGAAACTTAATCTTCCTAGGTGTTGCTTCAATACCTTTACTTTGATTTATTGCTTTATGAGTTAACTCTTATGCAAGACTTATTGATGCTTGTCTTGAAGTACTATTCATGAAAAGTCTTTGCTTTATGATTCATTGTTTACTCATGTCATTACTTTTGCTTTGATCGCTGCATTCATTACATATGTTTACAAATAGTATGATCAAGATTATGATGGCATGTCACTTGGAAATTATCTTTGTTATCGCTTTACCTGCTACGAGCAGAACTAAGCTTGGGGATGCTGATACGTCTCCAATGTATCGATAATTTCTTATGTTCCATGCTACTTTATTGATGATACCTACATGTTTTATGCACATTATATGTCATATTTATGCATTTTCTAACCTATTAACAAGATGCCGAAGAGCCATTGCTGTTTTCGTTTTTGGTTTCGAAATCCTAGTAAAGAAATATTCTAATTGGACGAAACTTTCGCCCGGGTCCTATTTTTGCACGAAGCTTCCGAAGACCGAAGAGATAACGAAGTGGGGCCACGAGGCGGCCAGGGAGGCCGGCGCGGCCCAGGCCCGGCGCGACCTGCCCCCGGGGCCCCTCGTGTGGCCCCCGCGTTGACCCTCCGCCTACTTAAAGCTTCCGTCGCGAAACCCCCGACCGAGAGCCACGATACGGAAAACCTTACCGAGACGCCGCCGCCGTGAATCCCATCTCGGGATTCTGAGATCGCCTCCGGCACCCTGCGGAGAGGGATTCATCTCCCGAGGACTCTACACCGCCATGGTCGCCTCCGGAGTGATGAGTGAGTAGTTCACCCTGGACCATGGGTCCATAGCGTAGCTAGATGGTCGTCTTCTCCTTGTTGTGCTTCATTGTTGGATCTTGTGAGCTGCCTAACATGATCAAGATCATCTATCTAATACTATATGTTGTGTTTGTCGGGATCCGATGGATAGAGAGTACTATGATTATGGTGATTATCAATCTATTGTTTATGTGTTGTTTATGATCTTGCATGCTCTCCGTTATTAGTAGAGGCTCTGGCCAAGTTTTTGCTCTTAACTCCAAGAGGGGGTATTTATGCTCGATAGTGGGTTCATGCCTTCATTGAATCTGGGATCGTGACAAGAGGTTCTAAGGTTGTGATGTGTGTTGCCACTAGGGATAAAACATTGATGCTATGTCTAAGGGTGTAGTTGTTGATTACATTACGCACCATACTTAATGCAATTGTCTGTTGCTTTGCAACTTAATACTGGAGGGTTCGGATGATAACCCGAAGGTGGACTTTTTAGGCATAGATGCTTGGATGGCGGTCTATGTACTTTGTCGTAATGCCCGATTAAATCTCACTATATTTATCATATCATGTATATGCATTGTTATGCCTTTCTCTATTTGTCAATTGCCCGACTGTAATATGTTCACCCAACATGCTTTATCTTATGGGAGAGACACCTCTAGTGAACTGTGGACCACGGTCCTATTCTTTACATAGCATACAATCTACTGCAATTGTGTTTTACTGTTTTCTTTGCAAACATCTTCCACTCGATACGTTTAATCCTTTGTTACAGCAAGCCGGTGAGATTGACAACCTCACTTTCGTTGGGGCAAAGTACTGGTTGTGTGGGTTCGCGTTGGCGCCGGAATCCCGGTGTTGCGCCGCATCACATTTCGCGACCATCAACCTTCAACGTGCTTCTTGGCTCCTGGTTCGATTAAACCTTGGTTTCTTTCTGAGGGAAAACTTGCTACTGTGCGCATCATACCTTCCTCTTGGGGTTCCCAACGAACGTGTGAGTTACACGCCATCAGCGTCCCCAACATGTTCGGCATCGACACACTTCTCCAAGCTCCACAAGGCGCCATCATGAGAGTTCTTATGCACAAGATCATCGACATCAAGGACATCATATGGAGCATCAAGAGCGCCCCCAACATGAGCCATCATCTAGGCATGGCAAGGACCGTCATCGACTCACACCATCTCATGATCATCATCGGCCACCACCACCCCATGGTCTACATCGACATCCGTCCACGCATGATCTTCGACGACACCACTCTCGACATGGTGATGAGGCAAGAAGACGAGAGCCTCGACATGAAGACCTTCCTCATAAGGCGACTTATATCTCTTGTGCCACCACCACAATGGCCCCCACCTCGTCATATGCCTATGGACTCCGATGCTACAAGTGCAAGCAACAAGGCCACCATCCACGGGAATGTCCCAATCTCCTATGTGAGGTATGCAAGGCCAAGGGTCACGTGGCATGGCAATGCACAACGCCAAGCGCCAAGAAGCTCTACTTCGACGAGCTCAATGCACAAGTCTCCAAGATGCCACCACTTGAGGACGACTTAGAGGCGAGGAGTTGAGCATGGTGAGCATGGGATTCTCCCTTCACCTACGGAGGCGCATGGAGTTGAGATGGTTGAGCATGGAAGTTCCTTCAACCAAGGAGGCGCATGGAGATGAGAGCCTACTCCTATATGCTTGATTGATGAGTTGGTACCAATCCCATGTGAGCATGAGAGCCACTTAGCCCACTTGAGCGAGAGTGATAGTGAGTTGAGTGACTTCCACCCCATATGTGAGTTTGAGTGCTTCCATTTGGAGGATATGAGTGATACACAAAGTGAGTTGAGAGAGGTAGATGATAGGTCCATGGAGGACATCGCATTTGCTAACACATTAACATCTCCCTCATTTGTGTCTTCTTATGTTGCACTAGGTTCCACGGAGGATGAGTTCCCGCTCATGGAGAAGATGTACATGGTGCATGAAGATGATAATATCTCACCATGCTTGCTCCAAGATGGACATGTCGACCACATGGATCCTCCTACTTCTACAACACCTACTTCACATGAGTCGGCCTACAAAGGTAACAACATAGGTGTTGATGATGCCATGATCCCACTAGTGTACATGATGACTTATGAGTGCATGCATGATCTTGATGATACATTTGCTACGTCACATGCTTCTTTCATATTTCCATGTGATGCTTTGCTTGATAACATTGTTGACCATGTGGAATTGATTGATTGTGATACCATGAACATGCCATGCTTTGAGAGTTTCATATTTGCTCCGCTTGCTTGCAATGATAATGATTATGCTCATGCTTGTGTTGTGACTCCCTTGATGAACACTTGCTCTTTCCATAGGGTTGTCGACAACAATGATGACATTAGCTTTCACATGCTTTGCCCAAAATGTTTACACCATTCCATGATCATTGCATCCAAGATTGTGAACAATTGCTCTTTCTTATGCTTGGAATGCAAGAATGCTTATTTTATTGTTCATGAGAAGGCCCCCGTAGCCTTTTCACTTTTTGATGATCATGAGTTACCACATGACACACATACACCTTCTTGCCATATGCACCATCACCATGCATTTCATACTATCTTGTTTGACACTAATGGTGATGTGCAACATCATGATGGATGATGTATTCATCTACCATGCACACACGCTTTTGTCTTGTTTCTTCCATGTGTAGGCACACGGACGACCACTTCCACCGCCACGGAGCATGACTTGACGAAACGAGCTCTAGAGAGCTACCCCAACAAGGACGAGATACATGATCCGACCCATGGGATTCACACCAAAGGGTATGTTCCCAAATGCCTTCGCCCTCGTGTGTTTCCGAGTTTTCTTGTCGAGCCTCCGTTTTGGTCCAATTCCTCGTCACCTCTCTTGCCTCTTATGCAACAATCTTGACATATCTTGTTGGCACAATGGTTGTTGTATGTCTTGATGAGATCATCATACACTCCGAGAATCTCAAGGACCATGTCATACATGTGAGAGACACCTTATGCACCTTGTGCCACAAGTTACACAAAAAGTTTCTCTCCTTTGGATTTCTCATTTCATCTATGGCAATTGCAATGGATTCTTTGAAACTTGAGGATATCCATACTCGGCTCACGCCAACCATACTTTCCCAAGCTAGAAGTCTCCATAGCTTTGCCATTGCACATAACAATTTTGCCCCAAATTTTGACGCCGATACTTGCCTTTTGATTGTTCCATTTGTGTGGGACAATACGACACATCACATTTTTGACACTTTGCAAACCAAAATCTTACATGCACAAACTTTTGCCCCACCAAATTTTGGATACATCGACACTCTTTCGATTACCATTTTTGCCACATGCCTCTTGGAGAAACGACTTGATGCTTCGTTTTTGATTGAGAGCCTCTTGTTCGCCGGTCACCAAGTTGGCATCCACAAGCTTTCCTTTTGCAAGTTGTTTTTCCTCACGTTCTTCTTCGACCGAGACTTTGTCCCTCCACCACTACATGGGAGACCTATTATGGACTACAACAAAGACGCCCGCACTACGACGAGCATCCATAAGGACACAAGGGCACCTATACAAGTCCTTCACCAAGCTACAAGGATCAACGTCTACACCATCGGTGAGGAGGAACAAGAGTCGAGGACGACTCTTCCCCAAGGGGGGGAGATGATGCGGGGTGGCTTTCGGACACCTCGCCTCAAGACCGTCAAACCCTCCTCGTAGGCCAAGGGCACGAGCTCGGGCCAAAACCATACATGATAAGGTGAACTTACTCCTTTATATACTTGACCTCGACACAACCTTGGACGGATTGCTACCTCATGCCTATATCTCTATGTCATTAGGTATCAATCTCGTCAAGGACCGGAGAGGAGGACCTTCCATGGTGCAAGGAGCTAGGGAAGGGAAGAGGAGCCATTCACCACGGTACAAGAGAAGAAGGAAGAAGAAGAAGAGGAGAAGGAAGAGGAAGGCAAGGAGGAGGACCAGCCGGTCCAGGACCCGGCCAACCGGGCCCCAGACCGGACCGCCGGTCCTAGGTCCGGTCAGACCAGACCGAGACCCCCCCCCGGCGATGACCGGGCGTTGTACCGACGCCAACCAGAGGGACTTTTGCGAACTTCCCGGTCTGCAGCCCGGTCTGACCGGCCCTAGCGCCGGCCTGCCCGGTCTACATCCCGGTTGGCGGCCGGTTGACCGGATTTCACGGGTTCGACTCGACCGGAAACTGCCCGAGTCGGTCCACCGCATACCTATTCGACCCAAGTCGCCTTGTACCTCTATATAAGCACCTAGGTCATCCCCTTTACTCCTTAGACAAGATTTAGGCTTAAACATGACTTTGAGCTTTGTCTCCCTAGGGTTTCATCCCCTTTGTATCAAGGCACCCCATGTTGGATGATTGGATCTATGTGAGTGAGATTCTAGTGTGCTCCACTCTCTCTCCCTCACCGGTCTCCGTCCCCAACACCGATCTCTCACCCCAAGATTGTACTCCGCGTCTCTCCCGGGTTGATTCAATTGGCGTGGTCCATCGAGCCATGGGGTAAGTATCGATTGTATCGGGTTGGGTGCGTGTGTTCTTCGCGTTCTTCGTGTTCTTCCGCCTCTCCCTCTCTTTCCCCCTTTGGATCTTGGGTCATTCGCGAGATCGGGCCACACACGGGGTCTTAGACCTCATCACACTAACTACTAAATATGCTATATTAGTTTCGTTGCTTCGGATGAAAATCAGATTGTTCAGATAAAATCCGTCGAATAATTGTAAATAACTTTTGAAACGAATATCCAGGTGTTATTTGGCATACCATATCCAGTGTTAAGTTTAAAATCGAACATTCTTATTGGTCAGATTTTTGAAATTTAATGTAAATTCTCTAAAACAGATTTAAAAACAAATTTGAGGCAAAAATTATTCTCTCCTTTTCCTCCCCTAGACGTCGGCCACGACCCACGAGCATAGTGTACGCAGCACGCTGCACGCCTACGTTTGCTTTAGTGGATGAGAGTGCAAGGAAAAGGCCCAGCTAGGCCAGGCCTAATAAATAGGTAAGAGGAAATTAGGCCTGTTCTATTGAGCCCATGTGCAGGTGATTTGAAATTGTGCAGAAATCCAATAAAATCCAGAACATACAAACAATGTCCGGCAAAAAAAAAAAACTTGGATAATTCAGAATACGTAAGAACGAATCTGTAAATCGTTTTGATAAATGAAAGTTGTGCTTGCTTTGAAAGTCTCTCGCTTGAGCAATTCAAATTGGTTCAATATATATTTGTATCGACTCCAGCAAAAACCACAAAGTTATTGCCACGACTACCTAAAGTAACACGCCATATTTGAAAACATGCGCATTTTGGTATTTCATGCTTTCTCATTTCACATGAGATACAAAACACATACTTCCTCTATTTCATATACTAAATCAACAATTAGTATAAGATGTAGCAAGTATTGTACTTGGGTACACGTCCCGGCCGATCGATCGAATCATTTTGTACCGCAAACGTCTCCTTGGTTCTCTAAAGTGAATTTTTCGAACACGGCTACTCCTGAATCCGATTAAACTTACTCCAGTACTGAATTACATAATTATCGGACCACCAAGTTACATGTCGGGAGGGGGTTTTATTTAAATTGTTCATATAAAACTTATGATTTTTTGCTTTCATACTTTTGAGTTTAGGTATAAAAATTGGCACGCACATACATGTGTGTTCTCTGCCCGCAAATATTTTTAATATTTTGTAAATGCTAGAAATTCGAATTTTTAGACCTGCAAGTTATAAGGTTTATGAGTACCCGTGTCAGGGGTAGGATGTGCGTGTGTGCGTTCATAGGGGTGAGTGTGTACGCGTATGTATGAGCGTCTTTGATTGTACTGTGTTTCGAAAAAAAAAAGTACCCGTGTCCCACTATGTATTTTCTGTTGGTACTCCCTTGCTATACGTGTCGGGTCGATTTTACTTCGAAGGATCCGCTTGTCCGTCCTCTACACTGCCGTCCAGCTCACCCACTGCAGCAGCTGCTACCCCATCGTACATTTGTACTGTACCACTGATGATTGATCCGTGCACGTTTATACTCCGTTTGTTCGGAAAATAAATGACTTAGATTTATGTAGATTTTCGTATATTTATATATTATATGTGTTTAGATATATGTGAGTCTAGATAAATTTAAATCACTTATTTTCGAACGAAGGAGCGTTATATATATGATCATGCACTGTCAGTGTGATCTTGAGGGGTCTGAGTACTAGTGGTGCTCCAAAATGCGTTTTCGTACACGGGGGTTTACACAGTTCCACTTGCAGACTTGCAGTGCTCGCAAAAATGCTTCTGCCTACAAGAAAGTTTACAAATCCACTTCTATGTAATGTTTGAGCATTTATATATGTGTGATATTTACTTTCAGAACCTTTTGTGTTTTCATCGACCAAAACGAGGTTCCGCTGACCAGTCTCTTTCCAATCGATTTCCTTTCGCAACGATCGTCTTTGGACCGGAAAGACAAGACTGTCGATCACGTTTGCCTTTTTCATAATTCGTTTCAGATACGGGCGAGTGTCTGGTTTTGGGACCAAAAATAGGCTACGCGAGCAGTAGGTCTTAGCCGCATGCATGGGTCCTCATCCACCTTAATTATTGACCTATTCTCATCATCATCATCTTCTCGAAATCACGTCCAAATGATGGCCATAATTACCTTTTGTTTCCGGTTTCTAGATATAAGGTGTATATATAGCTTTTGACATGAAAAGTAAAAATCATACATAAAGAAAAAATTACACCAGGTTTAGATGGGACTACCAGTGGACAATTGGCTTGAGAAAAAAGAGAAAGAGAAGTTTGCAAAAGATAACAAAACACAATTAAATCCTTAAAAAAGTTGTATGAACATGTTGTGCAGTGCAATAGACATTATATTCTAGATTTTTTTCTCAAAAAACTATACACCTTATATCTTAGAATGGAGGAAGTATCTATTAGCTCGAAGGGTATATGATGGTTGATCCTCGATCTCTCTCGCTCTCCCCGTGGGACCACACTACCCTAATCAAAAAGCACTTGTTTTTAGTTTTCCTTTCATTTTTGGAACCATTAGTCTTCCATTATCCAAATAAGAGTTGGCTACTTGTTGGTTGATGATCTATGTAAATGGTATGAATAATTTTTGTTTCAAAGCTGTATCTTCATCTGTCTTTAAGATACGGTATGCAATTATTCAAATCCGGCGGATAGGAACACGGTTACGGATATTCGTCACGCGGATATCCGATGAATATGGTAGCGGATATGGTATTGCTATTATCTAGCGTATACGGACTATCCACCATTTTTCGTGAATTATCCAATCTTCACAATTAGGATAATCCGGTTAGATTAACCAACTCGCGCGACCAAATACCCAATTAGTCCATTAGCCAAAGGGCTGTTTTTATATATAATGGATGCCGACACCATTTTGGGCTTGCCTCTATGAACTTGAAAAGTTGATGATTTATGGGCTTGGAATTTTGAAAAGAAGGGAGCCTTCACACCGCATGTTAGTAGAGACGAAGTATCGTCGTGAGGTTGGCTAGAGAGACAATGAACCTCATTAGACCAGACTATAGAAAGAAGGAGATGGACGTCTCTATGGAAGGCCAAGGTTCCCTCTTATGAAGTCGTCCTATGGAGACTTGCTAAATTGTCTCTACCTTCTGCTGACCTCTTACACATCGGAACATGGCGACCACAAGCAGGTGTCTTGTGGAAAGTTGGACTCCGAGTGTCCAATGGCCCGGTGTGTACGGGCGCAGAAGCAGATGACGTATGGGAGCATCTGCGTGCTACTACTGAGCCAAACTCGAAAAAATTGGATCTTTGTGGGATGGATTCCATGTCGCATGAAGAGTTCATCTTTAGATTGGTGTAATTTGAACAACTTTCCACTCTAGTGTTATTCTTTTGAATATTTTTTCCGTATGTTTTGTGAAGTTGAAATTATGTTTCACGTATTTAACCGATAATAGGTAAGTTCTATAGGACCGAAATCAGATCGATAATGCTAGAGCATAATGCTGGCCCATAAAAGACAACATATTTAACAAATGAGTGTTACGGAGATGCGAATGCTAGTGGATGTGTTGAATACAAGAAAGGACCAGATTAGAAACGAGATAATATGTGATAGGCTAGGGATGGTACCGGTCGACGAGAATTAGTTCAACATTGATTAAATTGGTTTGATCATATCCAATGAATACCTAGAGAATCACCGGTTAGTAATTCTAATGAGTATGGAAAATACAAGGGGCAGAGGACGATCAAATTGATATGAACGGAGATGGTAAAAAAAGATTTAGGAGACTGAAATGTTCCTAAAGATTTGGTTTCTGATAGGACTGAATGAAAATCAGCGTTCCATGTGTCAAAAACTTAGTTTACTTGTTCTTTTTTCTCTTTTTTTTTTAATTTTCTTACGTTTTTGTTAGGTTTCATATTTAGCCTACCCAAACATGGTTGGGGAAAAGACTTTAATGATGATGATGTTGTTGGTTGTCGTTGTATTTAACCGACAATCTTTGTACTGTTTCAGTTTAAATTTGCTCTATTTTCAATCCGAATCTATTGTCCGATGTAATCCTTATTTAAATTTATATCTGGTCATTATCCATAAAAAGTAAGGCAAAACATACAAGTAAAGCATTATCCAGCCCAATCAGATCTGCACTCAGCACCGTAGAGAACAATCTCGTACGTCACCTACCATCCGGCTGTATACGGTACGTATTAACATATTCTCCTGACGGGTGCTGTATGCGGTCCGTGTGGCACGACTCACGTGTGATCCCCACACGCAGTACCTCCGTATTAGGTTCCGTGGTCCATTCCATGCCATCAAATATGCTTACGAGTACCGCAGGCCTGTGCTAGTCTACGTAGTGACAACAGTACACTAGGAAAAGTAAAAAAGCTCGATCATCTCCATGGTGTACACATTCATCAGTGCCGTAATTTGGGATTACTACCAACGACAAAACTAATTTCACCCTCCTGAACCCGTTGTTCTGGAACGTACTGCACGTACTGAGATACTGCTTGGTGTACTGCCGCTGGATTAATCAGTTCACAACTCAATACGACCTTCCAATTAACTTCCCTCCTGTTGTCGACAGAATGCATATCATAAATTCAGATCTCAATGCAAATATATGTACAAGATTAACTTGACATTAAATTTTTCTAGTAATATGTGCTATGATACGGTATCTATCTATGATACTAGTACCCTCTCTCTCATCCTTAATTGCACTGCCACATCAGCATTTTGCATGCATAAAATACATCATACTACCTATGATACACCCATTGTGGGTAGTCTAATAGCGGTTGAGCGTTAAAAGGCCTATGCAACGTGTTTCCGACACTAACTTTTTGTTTTGAGGCGAATCAGTGGGTTTCCTCACTGTGTATATTTATAAATTTATAATAAAAAGTTATACAAAGGGCTGTTTGCTAGAGAAAAGCAACAAAAGACTATCTAAAAGGCCATAAGCCAAAAGAAAGAGAAAAAGGAAATAGGGGTACCCATTTATCTAAATCTCTCCACCTAAGTTTTGAGCCCTAAATAAGACTCCCAAGAAGCCTTACGAACCAAGAGTGCCAGCTCTGCCTTGAATATCTTCATGCATCTGTATAGATTAGGTATAGTACCTTAAAATGAAGTCATTCCTAATCATCCAGATAGCCCATGACGTCAACATGATTAATTCGATGAAAAAAGGCACCCTTAATTCATTCATCAGGCTGGCAATAATACTCTGAATATCCTGCTGAAGAGGAGGTGTCCAAGAAGGGCAAAGATATTGCCAACATAGTTGAGCAAATGGACAAAAGAAGAACAGGTGGTTTCTAGTTTCCAACTATGAATGATCACACATGATGCATGTATAAGTATCCATGAAGAAATTTTTCCTTTGCAGCATTGCTCTTGTGTTCAATCTGTTGTGGACCAGCAGCCAGAAAAAAAACTTTATGTTTTTGTTGACAACACCCTTGCCAAAGCCATTTGAGAGATGGAATTGTGCCCCCAAAGTCCATGAGTGTGGAGTAAACAGATGAAACTTTGGTGGTCATCATATTACCCATTACTGTCCAGGTATATGTTCCTATAGCTGGCTTCAGGTCTAGTAGCATAGCCTGGAAGAGATGGAATTGCACCAAAACTTCCTCAGAAAGTGGCAAAACAAAGAGATCCGAGATCTGTGGCAACACTGCTTAATGGAAATGCCTTCTTCCTTACAGAAAGAATAGAGATGTGGCCAAGTATCTTTGAGGGGAGGTCCAGCCCACTTATCTTGCCAGAGTAAGATAGAATTTCCTTGGACAAACTCACATTGTGCTAAGTCTTTGAACCTTGGCAAGTTTCAGACGATCTCTCCACCAAAAAGAGACCTCTCTTGTCCTGGTAGGAGGTAAGGATGTGGAGTAATAAAGTTCTCAAGACATGTTGATCCAAGGCAAATTGGCTTTACTATAAAATTTATGCAGATGTTTCATGAGCAAACAATCATTCTGTACTGAGAAATTCAGAACTCCCAGCCCTCCCTGATCCTTTGGCCTACATACTAATTCCCAAGCTGCAAGTGGTGGGTTTTTCTTTTGCAGATCTTTGTCTCTCCACAAACAGATTTATCCACTTCAGCAATTACCCATTGGTAAACTTTTAAGGAGCATAGGTAAAACATAGGTAAGGAAGAAAGAACAGAGTTGACCATTCTGAGCTTACTCCCATAGTTGAGATACATAGTGCAAGCTGGGCAGTCTTCTTTGAATAGTTTGTATAAGAGACAAAAAGAATTTCTTTGTTGGCTTGGTTGTACTTAAATGCAATCCAAGGTATGTGAAGGGCAAGCTGCCTCTTTGGCATTGCAAAGCATCAGTAAACATTACTATTCTGTCTTCAGCTATGTTGATGGGGACAAGATTAGACTTGCTATAAGTAACTCCGAGGCCAGAAATATCCCCAAAGACTTGAAGCAAATGTTGCAAGTGTCTTAGCTGCTGCACATCAGCCTGGAGAATAATCAGAGTATCATCCGCATAAAGGATGATGAACATTGCAGACTTAAAGGTCTGGTGAGGAGACCATTATTTAGTGCTTCATTAAACACATCAGCAGCTAGAACAAAGAGCAAAGGTGAAAGGGGATCACCTTGTCTATTCCGACACTAACTTCGGTTCCAAGTGTATGCAAACGAGCTTAACTACATCTTAAGCCAAACCGTAAGTATCTTGAAACAAGCGGCAGTGCACAAAATTCTATTAACAAAACGAATGAATAACAGCTGCAATGGATTTGGATAAATAGCCTGTTGTTTATCATTATATTTGGATAAAAAATACTGCTGTTAGATTCCCACAAAGTTCAAATATCAGTGAACTCAGAATACACCGGTGATAAAGATAGAACAACTATACAAGATTGAACATAACATGGTATGATAACTGCATACATTCTCAAAGGAGAGTTTTGACGGCTTCATCAGACAATTACTTAGTCCAGCTTTTCCAGTTCGCCCATCCTCTCTATTATTGCCTGCGAGTATGTTAGGTGCTGACAGTTACTTATTTTTGGAATACATTGGCCCGTGTCCAGCAATTTCAGTAAATCACAGAAGCTGAAAATACATAATTTTCGGACCGTACAGATCACTGCAAGTGTTACTTCATCAAGAAGAAAGGAAGCATTAAATATGCCGAACCAACATTTCCATAGGCATTCACTTTTGCTCAGGGTGCTGCTCATTGCAAGTGTTAAGAAACCGTTTGAGTTCAAATTATGAAATTGTGTGTCTTTTTATGTGCTAGCTTGATCGCTTGGTTTGCAACCAACGACAGAAATTGAGCTAGCCTACTTGCTGCTTGTTTAACACTCTTTAAACACCCCTAAGTATGATAGTTTAGGGAACACATGGGCTTCGACAGATCGAGGCTGACATCTGACATCACCAGCTCTGATCCAAAATGGTTAGGTTAAGAGGTTTAATGCACCAACATGACTTGTAGTGCCTAAATAAAAGATAAAACGAAGTCTGAAATAGTGAAGGGACATGTTAGACCCCAAATGTAGCACTAGTCCCCGCCTCATTCTTTATGCAAATAAAAAAATATGAAAAAATTCAACCCAAGTGGATCTCAACTCAAGAAAGCTAGTGAATTTGATCATAGCATAGTATATCGCCATGCCGTCCTTACGGAAAAGAAAAGGCTAGTACCACAACAATTCTAAATAGCATAAGCTGGCCAATCATAGGTCTCCCAATGGGACTAAACTGAGTTCTGTTTCCTTCATTTCATACGGTATTAAAATGAGAAAATCGATATATACATCTATTAAATATGATAAAAAGGAAATAAATAATTACGATCAACAGTATTGTGTCAGAAAAAAGAACAACGAGATACACACCTTTTTGCTTGTCTCTTGCAGCTCCCCAGCAAGAATAAACTCATCTAATATCAAGTAAACCTACATGACAAAGTGAAATAAGAACAAGATACTTCCCAAAGAACTGCAAACTACATGGTAAAGCATATTTTACACGGGTGCAAATAAATGATTAATTGTTGAAAAACATCCTCATACTACGCTGATACAGAGAGAGGTTGCGTAACAGAAATGGTTAAGATGTCAATAAAACCTATATGCTCTAAGTGGATAACTATTTCATACATCTCAGTCACATACACACATTATATTATTATTATTATATTATTATTATTGCATAACCTCAACCCTATCAATAATTTTATATCATTAAATTCATTAAGTTGTTGGTGAACATAATTGCAACATAAAGCTTAGTTTGGATCTTGGATATACAGAGGAACTTCGCTAAGCTACATTATTTTTCTTTGAGTGAGCTGAGTTGTAACAAACCATATACGCATATCAAGTGAACTGGTGCCCCTCGAATCAAATGTTAATTGTTACACATAATATTAATTATGGTTATGCAAATATATATTGAGAAGAAAAGTATGAATTGCTTAGCCAAACATTTGTCTGTTCTAACACATAAAAAGGGATCAGAACAAGACCATAAGCACAAGGAAAGTGTGAGCCAGGGATGAAAAAACAGTTACCTTATGAAAATTAAATACTAAATCAAGCTCACAGACGTTGCTGAAGAAATGGTCCAGTATCTCAACGAACAAGTGGATGCATTCCAAGTATGCCAACTCATTGTCTGTGATATCTACACAAATTGCAAAAAATAATCCAGCATATCTCCTGTAGATAACTTTGTGCGTGCGAAACTGCATCAGAAAAATTCCACAATGAGATAAAAAAATAACACAAACCAAGCAAATTTAAGGTTCAAGTGCTGCTATAAATCATATGCCAGATTTTACAGTCTCGAATCAGTCAATGCACTAGGAAACTACAAAGCCAGCTCCACTAACTTTAGCAATGAAATTGAATCAATGGATTCATCAGTAATCAAGTTCAGATGGAAAAGATAAAAAAGAGGTTCTATATTGTTACACTTCCATATATACTTTAGTTGTCAATTGTGAAATTAAATTTAGCTATGTGTAGATATCCAACAAGGAGCTAATCAGTCGACACAATATTGTCTCATATAGCAAGTCCAATAGTGAATAAAAGGTCTTATAACTATTTACATTCTTTTGAGACAAATAATAGAATATGGTAAGTCATGTTTTCCTCACTTTCTCAAAGTCTCAATCCAGATGTAACTAATACCTAAGGTTTAAGTGGGTGTAAGCAAAGGTCATAACGTGTCTATATACATTCTTTTGAGACAAACAATAGAATAGGGTAAGTCATATTTTCCTCCCTCTCTCTCAAAGTCTCGATCCAGATGTAACTAATACCTAAGGTTTAAGGGGGTGTAAGCAAAGCTTATATTGATAAGACAGTGGAAAAAGTCTTGTTACTAGACGAGAAATCAATAACCGAACCGTGTATAAACAAACATACCAGTGAATTGCAGACAACAGAATCTTGGATTACCCCAGTAGTTGAAAACAATTTGAATTCACTAAAGACTGCTGTGTGTTGATACTAAATCATACCCCTTTTCATATTTCTTTAGAACTAAAATGAGTAAACCGCTATCACATCTATCGTTCTTTGGAATATTTATACTATGAAATCACATATCTTAATCCATAGCAGCTGCATAATAAGCGAGCACAGAATACAAGGAAGATATAACTCATGCACACAATTCACATATATCTATTTTCTCTTCTTAAATCTTGACGTGTCTAATCAATTCTCCAGCCCAAAATGAACAACACAATTAATAGTTTCTCGCTTCCAATCCATGGATTGCGAGTCGAAAGACTAGTCGAGACTAGTCGACGACTAGTCTACGAGTCGCATTTGCAAGGTCGACTCGGCCTGTCGACTCGACTCATTTGATGAGTCGATCGAGTCGATC
Organism: Lolium multiflorum; assembly: GCA_030979885.1. Lineage (NCBI taxonomy): Eukaryota > Viridiplantae > Streptophyta > Magnoliopsida > Poales > Poaceae > Lolium > Lolium multiflorum. The sequence continues at coordinate 161,748,097 of CM061750.1, forward strand.
GACTAGTCTTGACTAGTCTCGACTAGTCTAGGTTTATGAGTCTGTCGACTTAAAAAATGACCCCACATGTTATAATTTTTTCCATTCTTTCCTCACATTCCCATTTTCCCCCGTGTTTCCCCATGAAACCAAGATTGAGAGGCAGTTTCCCTCGCTCAACCCCAAAAGCCAAAACACATCTTGGTGTTCTCTCCCTTGGCCGCCGCCTCTGCAAGAACCTGCCGGCCATTGGAAGGAATTGCCCAGGTTTTCCCCCACTCCCCTGTCCCCAACCTGTAGGCTGCTGGTTCATGGACAAGAGGAAGGCCTTGGCCATTGGAAGGAATTGCCCAGATTTTTCCCTTGTCCCCAGCCTTATAATCTACGATTTTATCCTAAATTATATATTTTTATAAACATGAGTCTTGCTGAGTCGAGACTAGTCTAGACTAGTCTACGAGTCGCTGGCCCAGTACGACCGGTCGACTCGTCGACTCGCAAACCATGTTCCAATCCCATCGATCAGCTCAAGTAAGTCTGATGCATCAACGGAAATGAACACCCAGCCAGCCAAACTGCAAATGAAAGGAGAATCCTTTCGCTGGTACCTAGTCTCTGACACAAGGCTACGCCTAAGCTAACTAGTCAGTTTTGTGCCAAGAGAAAATTGTGCAGCCGAAAATAGCTCATGATCGAATCAATATCAAACAGTCGACATACCTCCACGAAGTTGGTGAACTTGGGGTCCCGATTGACCACCAGCCGGTGCACCTGTAGACCGGCGAGGAAACAAGATCAACAAAGGACAAACCGAAACTGGAATCGGGCGGAACTAATGGTGATCCGCGCAACCCTCTCACCTCGTACTCGACCTTGTGCTTCTCGGAGTCCTCGAGCGGGACGTAGTACTTGGCCAGCCGCGTCTTCCCCTGACGGTTCTGCAGCAGGATGAACCGGATCTGCACAGCCAAATCCAAGAAACGGAAGAATATTTAGCCGGTCTCGATTAGATGCAAAGCTGGTTGAATTGGTGATGCGATTGGTAGCGGTACCATGTCGTAAGATCGGGTTCGTAATCGGGGATGGCTTCGAGTCGATTTGGAAATCGATTTAGGTTTGTGGAGAGACTGGGGAATCCCCTTCTCTTCCTCTCTCTCTCTAGTCTCTCCTTGACCACGTAGTAAAGACCGTTGTATCTGGAATTGATTCCATATATTTTGGTCCACTTTGGACTATTTTTCGTAAGTTTTTTTAAAATAAATATTTTGCACCAGTGAACTACTTTGAGCTAATTTTGTCCCAATCATGCTAGTTGACCGAAGGAAAAAATAAGGATATACTCCTTATTTTTTAATAAAAAATATATTAATATTAAAATATATGAATTACATTCAGTTTCTGCAACAACGTAACACCATATTCTCGCTCTAACTGAGGTGACTTCATCAAATCATACGGATCACAACTTAAGTTCAAGTTTGATTCATATGGTACACTACATGATATAGCGCAGCATTTTTATTTGATTTTTAAAATATTTTTTAAAAATGGTGGCAGAAGTATGTACGCACGAGATCAAAAGTGAATTTCCGCACATAATTATCTATCTCCATATCTATATCTTGGGCATACTCCAATTTGTGGATAATTTAAATTAAAATTACGAAGGAGCAATCTGTAGGAAATTATCATACTACATGCAAACGCAACTTTTGCTTATGAGAACACGCAAGTACTACTACTCTTGAGCATGACGGTCCAAGAGATTAAATCAGTACAAAATCTAGAGCAGAAGTAGTAAATGTTTCGATTGATCAAAGGATCCAACCAACATCAGCTCATAAGGGTAAAACACAAGACAACTCTCGCCACGTTAATATTGGACAGAAATCCCATTTTATCGGCAATACAGAACAACCTCACAATTACATGCAAACATCACCATTACCACACACACATAGGCAAAGGCATCTCCGCTTATGAACTCGTGAACAACCGATAGTTCTCCTCATCGTGATCTCCTACACAAGTTACAAGCGCTCTGCGCTCATACATCCGCCTTCGACGTCCTGACCTCCGCGCCCTTCCCACCGCTGTTGGCGTCCTCCCCGGCGATGTTGATGATGCGGGGCTCCCGCCTGCGGTGCTCGGCGACCTTGGGCACCGTGACCGTGAGCACGCCGTCGTCGAGGCGCGCGGTGACGCGGTCGACGTCGGCGCCGGCAGGCATGCGGAACCGGCGCCAGAACCTCCCCGCAGCGCGCTCGGCGCGGTGCCACCGCTCGCCCTCCTTCTCCTCGTCCGCCCTGCGCTCGCCGGAGACCCGCAGCACGCGGTTGTCCTCCACCTCCACCTTCACGTCGTCCCGCCGCACCCCGGGCACGTCGAGCGAGATGACGTGCGCGTCGGGCGTCTCCTTCCAGTCGCACCTCGCCAGCGCCACTGCCGGGGAGATTGGCCCCGCCTGGCTGCTGGCCGGCGCCGGCCTGGAGGACACCGCGAGCGGCGTCTGCTCCAGCACCCGGAACGGGTCGTCGAGCAGGTCCCATAGCCCGCCGCTCAGGCCGTACGGCACCAGCGCGGCCACGGGCGGTACCAGCACGGCCATCGCGAGAAAAGCCGCTACGGTCAGAGCCTTCGTGGACACAGCCGCCATTGCTACACTCTCCTGTATACGAAGCTTCAACTACTGTTGGATGAACCGCTTTGTTTCGCGCTCTCGATCGTGTTAATTCGTCAGCGTGTGTGTCGATCCTTTTCCTTACTCGAGATGTGGTCATGTGGCGTGAGCTCGCCGGTATTTATACAGGTTGTGACAGGTCGATTTCCATGCAAGCAGCTAGCTCGAGGACTCGAGAAGGTTCGTTCGTTTGATTCAGTTCTACGAGCTTCCGGAGAGATGGAGGTTGGTGGCGACGAGCTCCCGGGGACTCGAGAGGTGTCTTCTGCCTGGTTGGGCCTAGCTGTCTAACTGGGCTTAACATATGGGCCCTATTACTTAAGACATAGTCGACTGAGAACTTTTTTTTTCTCCCTCTCCGGTGAGCCGTTGCCCCGCAGCCACCACCAGCTGAACCTGACCCCTGCCCGTCCGCAGCCGGCATGCTGCCCCTGTCTACCCAAAGCCCCTCCTCCTCCGGTCCAACGCCACCCCGGCCACCCCTCTAAGCCCCACACCTTTCTTTTCTAGCACTTGTGACCTTGCACCCGCACCCTCTACCTGAAGTTTCTTTCTCGCCATCACCCTCTACAGTGCGGCAGCCACGTCGTCATCGGCTATGGCTCGCTGGCCTCTCCTCCTCTCCCCCCCCTCCATTGTTTTTGGATAGTGTGTGCAAGGAAGATGAGAATCTTGAGAAGATAAGGTGGGGAATGGATAAGATAGACACATAGCACGAATGTAGGAGCGTTGATCTGCTGGTGTTGAGTTTGATCGAGCCATAAGCTAAATCTCACTTTGCTGAAAATTAGTAAAATTGTTAATATGTAGACCAATTTTACGGTCACATGTAGACAAGCTATGACCATATTGATACCAAAGTTGTGATACCCTCAGATTGTTCCAAAATAGTTTAACAACTTATATGTTGTTCTGAAGGGCAAAACTAAGTTATGGGTATAGTTTTGAAGCCCTCTTCTATACAAGGCCAAGGGCAAAAATATGATGCAAATCAACCAGTTGATATTGAGCTACAAATCATTTTAAATTTCCAAACCCAGCTTGTAATAGCATGCACCCAAAAATTTCTCTTTCCCTACTATGCATACTGAAGCAAGAGAAATTCAACGGCATACATGCAAAGTACAACATTTTTCATATATAGAAAATCAGAGTGTTGTAAGAATAAAATCCTCACATCTTGTACTTAATTTCACTCACTTCTCTCTTTCACCCTAATGGTGTAGAGGAGATTGAAGACCAGCCTCACCAATACTACCGAATGGCTGCCACGGTGTCGAGGCCAGGAAAAATATCATCGTGGTGACATGCCTCCACCACCTCATAGGTGGACAAGGATGTCACCACCACAAACATTCAGAAGTAGGGATGTGTTTAACTGTTTGCTCTACGAGGGGGCGAGGTTGGTGAAGCGAAATAAGAGGAGGATGACATATGTTAGGAGGAAGATGTTGGCCACCGACAAGATTAGGAGGTGATGGATAAGGTACAACAAGAGTAACAGGCTCGTAAGGGTGATGCGAGCGGTGAATGGACTAAGACTTAGGTACGCATGTATTTTGGAGATTGAAGATTTAGCCTATGTTAAACATTTATATGTGGCTGGCTGAATGTCGTTATAATATTCATGATTCACTGAAGTGAAACCTGCCATAGATGTCACAAATATGTGTACTATCTCTGAAGAAAAAACTTATCTTTTTTTTTTTGCGGGGAAAAAATCCCAAAAGATACATGGATTTCCCTCATGATTTAAGAAAGTTACGTATTCTTCTCTTTTTGTGAAAAAATAGTTGCGAACAAATCACAACCGTCAATGTTTTCAGAATAGTCTCACATAGACCTTGTATGACCCTTTCTATTCTAGTGGAGTGAACGCAGTCACTACGGGAAAAAATGAAGTTGCCGTGCATTGCATCTTTGCCGTGTGTTTCCGCACGGCAAAGATTTTTTTGCCGTGCGCACGAAGAAAAACGCACGGCAAAGATTTTGGCCACGGCAAACACAGACACGAGCGCACGGCAAAGATTTGATTCACGGCAACGACAGAAGAGAGCGCACGGCAAAGAAAGTTGCACGACAAAGGACCAACATAGCGCACGGCAAAGATAGGCTACACGGCAAAGACGCTGGCATACGGCAAAGCACAAAAGGCATCGTGCACGCATTTGCCTAGTGTTTTTAACAAACGCACGGCAAAGCAAGTCTTTGCCTAGTGTTTTTAACAAACACACGGCAAAGCAAGCCTTTGCCTAGTGTAAGCGCACGTCAAAGATGTAAAAACTGGATTTCTTCTCAACTCAAAAGGTGTGGCGTGGTATAGTTATCAACAAATGAACGCTTAGCTCAGTGACAAGGTTGCACGCTTTCCCTACTCTGCGTCCTAGGTTTGAATCCCAGACTGATTAGTTAGGAGCTTTTTTTTAGATAAAACATATTTAGCACACGGCAAAGAAGCGACCTTTGCCGTGCGGCGTCGCACGGCAATTGCCGTGCAACATTGGCGAGGCGCACGGCAAAGAAGTCTTTGCCGTCAATGACTTTAACGTGCGGTCTTTGTCGTGCGGCAACGCACGGTAAAACCTTTGCCGTGCATATAAGGCCCTTTGCCGTGTAAATAGTTGCACGGCAAAGATAGTTTTTCCCGTAGTGAGTTAGCTAGCATCGTACTTGACGACGATTGAATAGAATACCAAGAAGTATAATTAATTTTGGTTTTGCTAATTCTTAGTCGGCTGAGAATTAAGTTAGAGCTGATACATCTTTTTTGACTTTGTATCGTGTGGGATGTACATTGTAAGTGGGTTGTAACTTTAAAAAAAATTCTTGTTGCAAAGGGTAGCAACTAATAAATACGTTACAACTGAGAAAAAAATAGTTTACAATACAAAATCGTGAGATCCCATCACGTGACTAAGAATTAATTTTCGGTCGATTGAGAATTTGGCACGCCCGAATAATAATCAGTTAACACATGTGCAGAAGTATAGCGTTACGTGGAAGCTCAGCCGTGTGCACCGCCATAAACAGCTCCGAGTCTCCGACTCTGTTCCAAACTCAAAAATAAACGCAGCTGCTTCCAAATCCGATTCCAGCTTGATCTTGGATTGCTCTACGTGCACTTCAGGGCTGTATCATCAACTGATTCTTTCCAACGCCGACTCGGATCGGTCTACGTGCTAGTCCCATTGTCATATAAACTACGCCGTAACCAGCTACAGCATCATCACAAATAATTTGAACCCGTGAGCGATCGATTGGCCGGGCAGACATGTCGTCGCGGAAGCGCTTCTCGCTGCCGGTGGTGCTCGCCTTCCTCCTCGCGCTAATCTTCCTCGCCGGCACAGGCTTCACGGTTCATCACAAGGATCATAGTAACCTGACATCAGGATCACGAACGGGCAAAGTTTCTGAAGATCCCGGCGCGATCTCGCGTAAACTGCTTCGCATAGTCCATGGACCGAAACAAGACAAGAAGGAGCCGTCGGGCGGCAAGGCTTTGCCGAGGGGCATCGTGCACGGCACGTCCAACCTTGAGATGGTGTCCATGGTCGGCGACCCTGAGCAGAAGCACGGCGGCGGGAAGAGCCTCCTGGCGATCCCGGTGGGCATCAAGAACAAGGCGGCCGTCGACAAGCTCGTCTCCAAGTTCCCGGCCGACAGATTCACGCTGATGGTCTTCCACTACGACGGCGCCGGGGAGGAGCAGTGGGATGACCTCGAGTGGTCGCGCCGCGCGGTGCATGTGTCGGCGCGCGGCCAGACCAAGTGGTGGTTCGCCAAGCGGTTCCTGCACCCCGACATTGTTGCCGAGTACGACTACGTCTTCCTGTGGGACGAGGACGTCGAGGTGGACGCGTTCGACCCTGTCCGGTACCTCGACATCGTCAAGAGAGAAGGGCTCGAGGTATCTCAGCCGGCGCTCGACCGCCGCTCCGAGATCCACCACGGTATAACGGCGCGTGCAACCAACAACGGAGGAGGCGACGTGCACCGGAGGTTCTATAAGGCGGCTTCGGCCTTGGGAAGAGGAGGGTGCGACGACAGCAGCACGGGGCCGCCGTGCGCGGGATGGGTGGAGATGATGGTGCCGGTCTTCTCCCGCGCTGCGTGGCGCTGCAGCTGGGGCATGGTCCAGAACGACCTCGTGCACGCCTGGGGCCTCGACTACAAGCTCGGATACTGCGCGCAGGGCGACAGGACGCTCAAGGTCGGCGTCGTCGACAGCGAGTACGTCCTCCACAGGGGTGTCCCTACGCTCGGCGGCACCGAGGGCAAGGCCGCGGCCTTCCGGGTCGCGGTGAGGAGGCGATCGCATGCTGAGATGCAGATTTTTGACAGGAGATGGAAGGAAGCTGCAGCCAACGACGCGTCCTGGATTGACCCGTACCAGTAGCCAGCAAAGACAACTAGTGATCAGTAACTTCAGAGTAGATAGATAGTAGTAGTAGAATGTTTTACTGATCGATCAAGATGGCTTGAGATCTTCATATATTCTTTCTTGTACAGCATCACAAATTTGTGCCCTATATATAGCTCTTTGTTTGTTTCAGCAAAATTTATTGGTACAATAAGCAATTGGATGTTGACATGTTGTACTGAGATGTTGTCAAATACTCTTACATTCAAATAAAAGCAACTATCAGCAAGGAACAATGCACAACAGACTAGCGATGAGTGTTGGCTGATCTTTCAGAACCGTGCTAGGTCCCTTATCCCTGCAGGCAAGGAGTTGCATATCTAAATTGATCAGACCAACTTACTGATTTTACGTTTTTGGCATCTACTTCCTCGGTCCCATTCAACATATCTTAGATTTGATTAAATTTAGACCAATCTAAGACATGTTTCGTGGGATGGAGAGAGTATAAGTTCTGCTAAAAACCAACTTCGAGACCAAGTTGCAATATCTAGAAAGCCACATTCGTGCATCAGCAAAAGAGCTTAATTTCACGAACGCAGCGAATTTACAGGCACTGTTGCATACCGGTGTCACATCCACCGTCCAGTCTGCTTTGAGATTCATGAGCCTTATGATATTTTGTCCAATATAAAACTAGTAACTGAAATATGAGTGAAACTTTTGTAAAACTAAACTGATACATGGGTAACATTGTGAAACATTTTGGTAAAAAAGTGAAACTAGCTGCTGACATCACTACCGTATGTTTTACAAAATAATCGTGTTTCAATTATGTTTTAATTTTATTTCATAATTTTATGAGAGAATTGAGTCAGCACATGGCTGATGTCATTGTTGACATCACTGTTGTAGGTACCATCAACTGTAAAAAAGAGGTTTTCGGAGCTTTCACGGGCATGCCTGACTTGGTTATGAAGTACAATTTCCAAACATAACCTGAATCTGACGATTGGTAACAGTGTAGATTCTCCTCTTTCTCACGCCCCGAGCGTTAGTTATTTAGCGTGCCACACAAAAGAGATAATCCCTCCCTTACATAATTCTTGCCATGTTTTTAGTTGAAATTTGAAATAAAACCACAACAATAATTATGGAATAGAGAGATTAAATAATAAACAGAACTCATAACGCATGGACGTGCGATTTCCATCACCCAGCGTGACGGGACATGAACCGTTGGATAGATGCAAGCAAGGGAAGGATGACAACTTTGATTTTTTTTTTAGTTGCCACATGGCAATCGGCCACTGGATCACGCCCTAAGTTGCCGCGCCCTATGAGGTCCATAATAAAAGTTGTGAGGTGAAAGTGTGAGATGAAGAAAAAACATGTACAGGTAGGGATTATTACCATGACTCTTTTTGAATTTTGATTTTCATTTTTTCTATCAGGCAAAAAGGCCCTGGCAAATTGGCAACCTGATTTCTCTTGAATAGGCGAACCGTATGAACTACATGCAGTCAATCTTACATAAGCCATTAGTATGCATGATAGATAGAAAAGATGCATCTCCTCCTTGAAGGTTAGTCTGGACAATCCAAAAGAAATGTCAAAGCAAAAGTCACAAATACCCCCCACATAGGCCAGACGATCCAAATTACTTACAACTGTCAATTTTGCACCAAAATTCGAATGAGGGACATGGTTTATTCATAAGAAGGGAAACACCGTTGTTCTACGTGTATTAATTTTTTCACATGTAAAAATAGAATACAGATCCTCAGGTACTCATGTGTATGGATCAAGGTCGGTGTCGTCGACAACGAGTACGTCGTCCACAAGGGAGTCCCTAATCCCTACACTTGGCGGCACCGAAATCAGGGCTGCGGATTTCCGGGTGGCCATGAGGAGGAGATTGTTCGTTCAGATGCAGATATTCAACTGGAGATGGAAGGAACCTACAGCCAAATACGCGTGCTAGACAGACCGTTACCATAGTCATAGACCACTACCTATCAGTAGCTTCGAAGTTACTCCCTCCGGTAGGGAGTAGATGATGATAAGTGTAGTTACTTAGTACATGATTTTACTGATCTAGATAGTCGCAGCACTTGTATATGATGGGGTGAAATCTTTACATGTTCATGCACAACATCACAAACTTGTGCCATATATAAGCTCTTCGTGTTCTCTTTGCTTTTTTCAACGAAAAAGGTGTGTTTACTAAAATAATGTCAAGTACGTACATTAAAATAGAAGCAACTATGTGCAAGAAACAATGCTCTAGAAACCTAGAATAGGCTTTGCTCAATCAGCTTTCTATTGTTTCCGAGCAACGCGCCTCAGCTCTGTAATTTGGCTGAGGATTACAGATGAAAGTTATTTTAGAGAGGGGGTAGCTCTGGTAAGTATATATATACACAGCATGCAAAATATGTGAATCTAGAGGTGGAAACAATTACTCCCTCCATCCATAGAGGAATTCTCATAAAGTTGAGACATTGTTTTGTGGACGGAGGAAATAGCTTTTTGGTAAGAAAAATTGGTGCTAATCTGAAGGAAGAAGTGTGAATTTTTTGTTTTGATGCTTTTCGTCAGAAAGTAATGCAAACAGCAGAATTCGGCGAAACATAATTCTCTGGGAAGATCGATGTAAAACAGCAGATAACGTTGCATACTGCACCAATTGCTTACTTCTCAACGAGATTTCTCATGGCACGCGACAGATCGATAATCAACCGGTAATTCTTTTTTTATATGAAGAATATACATCGATTCATCGACAGGTCGAGAGCAACCAAACAAGCAAAAAAAAAACTAAAGGGTTCTAACTACTGGAGACGAGAGCGGAGAGGTCAGGCGTAGCCAGTACCCAACAGGACCGCGTTGTTGTCCGCCTGCTGGTTGAGCAACTCGGTAAGCTGATTCTCTTGGTCGATGGAGAAGACGAGCGGCAGCACGAGCACGATCGCCGACGTCGCCACGATCCACGCCGCCTTCCCCGTGCTCCGCGCAAGCTTCGACGCCACCTCCGGCACCGCCTGGCGTCCCTTGTCCGCCGCGGACAGGCACGTCGCGCCGGCGGACCAAGCCGCCTTCCCGGTGCCTCGCGCAAGCTTCAGTCCCTGATCGGCCACCGCCTTCCCCGTACCCCTCGCCAGCTCCAGCCCCTGGTCCGCCACGGACGACAGCATCGCCATGTCGGCCGCCTCCGCTGCTTGTTTCGATTGGATCTCGGCGGTTAAGGGTTTTAGGCGTCTCCTTCCTCGTGTTAAGCCTCGGCGCGTGGTGTCTCGGGCGTATTAATATACTACTAACCGTTTGGACTTTGGAAAGAACTTGGATCCGGATCCTGTCCAACTTGTGCCTGAAGAAATTGCAAGAACTGGGATCGGTGTCCTGTTCCGCGTCGTACGATGAGTGGTCTCCCGATCGTCTGATTGATATGAGGGGTAGATGGGACCACCGGGCAGTTAAGCTTCCTTTTTTGCTTTAATTTAAAAATTAAGAATAGTTAAACGTTTGTGCGGTTGCTACTGCTCTTTAATTTTTGTTCTTGCCACTCATCTAAAGATAATACACAGGATAGAAAGAGATAACCACATAAGAGTAACCCTAGCAGACTCCAACCGATGAACACAAGCTCTAGTAGGAGGGCCATAATGGAGGTCCTTTGTGCTTATAGAATTATAACAGAGACAGCGAAATGGCGAGGGCCTAGCTCCAACGGTGGTGGGAATAGAGTAATAGACTAGCAGGGCATTGGAGAGGATGGAGGTGTCGCGACGGTGGCGAAGAAGATCAAAATATCTGGCCGTACGGTGACGGTTGTCCGTTTATCATGGAGGCTAAACTTCCCTCTCGCGACGAGGAACTGTTTTCTCAATATACTAAAACAACATGTACTATGTATATCTTGCAGTACGACGGGTTGTTTCTCGGTATAATGAAAAAATTCTGCTAGATTGGATTTTTCCTCCCCCTATTGTAAAAACAGAAGAGGGTACTAAATAATCTATCTCCGGACAAAGAAATCTACAGTATAATGTAGAAAATATTTTAAGCGTTATGAAGAAAATGGCAAATACCGATTTTCCATTAGGTCTCCATACAAATGGCATGTTGTACTGGTAATGATCAACCCTAAAAATTGTGATGGACGTAAGAGCTCGCTGTCGGTGGCCTAGTTTGGGTCGACCCCCGCTCCTTCTCAGTGAGGCATCGCGCTGCTTGTGGATCGCAGCCCCTAGCCAGTTTTAATATTAAATGTTATTTTGATAGAGAAATTTAATTGGAAGCATCACAAATTTTCGCACAAATTTAATTTTGATCGTCTGTTTTTTCAAATCAAACTTATCAAATGTTGACACGCTATTCATCAATGGTGGCTTGCTGAAAAATCGCAAGAAATCGTGTATACTGTGGCGTAATGTCGTCCAAACGCCACAGCCGCCGCACTGGTGGCGTTGCCGCACCACGCCACTTCGGTGTCGCGCCGTGACAACGCCACCAATTACAAGAACACAACGCCGTTACTTAGATATTCTCTACTAGTGTCCCGAGATGCTTTTATGAGAAACCGTAGGATAGGCGTCAATCACTGACGAGTCTCTTGCTGATCGATTTTCAATTATGATGTTGATGGCTGTCAAAGAAAAGTATGATGGTGATGTGTTTTGGCGGTAGCTAATGCGGTCTGCTTATGCACAACCTGATGCTGCTGACCTCGAAAAACTGTGATGTAATCACTGAGTAGAATCTGTGTTGCCCTCTTGTTATCTTCTCCGTTCAGGTGACCAGAAACAGGACGCTCGCGTTGCTACAACACTTGTAAACAAAATCAGCAGAAAATCAATCAGAAAGAATCCACGAGTTCATCACATGTGTATGTATTCCGATCTCAAATTCAGCCGCATATTCGTTTCCTGAAACGAAGAATCATCCGAGCAGCTGACAGGGGCACGGACGCAACTTTAGGCCAGTTTCCGCAGGCATATTCTCGGGTAGAACCGTAGAGCATCGATCCCTTGGGCTCAACTCGCGGCTCTGATGTGATGGAGCTGAGCTGATGGCAGATGCCGGTTTGCCCCAAACGGAGACCCATCATTCGGCAGCAACGGAAAGGGGGTCGGGCACAACACGATTGTCACGCCTCCTACACTGTCGACGGACATCGAGTCGCCTGGTCCAACAGATCAAGCCCAGGCGAGCGTCGGTGGGGCCCAAGCGTCAATGAGAGGAACAAGTGGCTGAGAGAAGCTGGCGCGTGGTGTGGTGTGGTGTCATGTGCTGGACGTGGGTCCCAGCTGTAAGCGTGGTGTGTGCTTTATAGGGACGAGTCCACCCTGGGTGTGAGGCATGCTTGTTATGAAAACTCTGGAACTAATCCCATCTATTTCGTCTGGCTCCCATCCCTTGTTCATCCCCTCATCTCTGATTCTGTTTTACCCATCTCCTTGCTTGCTGATTCGGGTGTGATTCGATCCCTCCTTGATCGGGACACCACAATTTGGTATCAGAGCATCTGCAACACCTACGTCAAGTGCTGGAGAAACTGCGGGAAGCCCAGTTCTTTGCAAAATTATCCAAATGCGATTTTGGTCAGACCAGTATACATTATCTTGGACATATCATTTCCGACACTGGAGTTGCCACAGATCCTGATAAAACAGAAGTGATGCGAAAGTGGCCAGTTCCAACTACTGCAACAGAGTTGAGAGGCTTTTTGGGGCTCACAGGCTATTACAGAAAATTCGTAAAAAACTATGGCCTGATTTCTAAACCCTTGACGCAACTGTTGACTAAGAAGGGCTTTGTATGGTCTGATGCAGCACAGTCAGCATTCCTGGAACTGAAGAAGGCAATGACTTGCACACCAGTTTTAAGATTACCTGATTTCAATCTCCCTTTTGTCATTGAAACAGACGCATGCGACACCGGCGTGGGGGCCGTATTGATGCAAGACAACCATCCAATAGCATATATGAGTAAAGCTTTGGGTGTGCAAAATCGTAAGCTGTCAGTGTATGAGAAGGAATTCATGGCAGTTATGATGGCCGTAGAGAAATGGAGGCAATATTTACAACGAGGACCATTTCTTATACTGACAGATCACAAAAGTTTATGCACACTGAGTGACCAACAGTTGACGACTGATCTACAACGTAAGGCCATGGCAAAACTTGTGGGGCTGCAGTTTCAGTTCAAGTACAAGAAAGGCGTCGACAACAATGCAGCTGACTCGCTATCTAGGGTTGGCCATTTGCTAGAAATTTCTGCTTGTCGTCCTGAATGGCTCAAGGAAGTTACAAACTCTTACACAACTGATCCTGACATGGTGTCCTTGCTTCAACAATTGGCAGTCCACAGTCCCGACGACAAGGGTCACGTGTTAGCTCATGGCATCATCAAATACAAAGGGCGCATGATGATTGGTGACAATCTAGCCTTGCAAACAAAATTAATTGCCCAGCTCCATGAAACGCCAGTAGGAGGCCATTCTGGTATTCAGGCCACTTATCAGCGCATGAAAAAGTTATTCTACTGGCCGGGGATGAAACTGGCTGTAGAGCTGTTTGTCAGGCAATGCCAAGTGTGCCAACAGGCTAAACATTCTAATACTAAACCAGCCGGGCTACTACAGCCTCTGCCACCACCTCTCGGTCCTTGGGAAGATGTAACAATGGATTTCATTGAAGGCTTGCCACTGTCTGATAATACAGATGTCATTCTCGTCGTGGTGGATCGCTTGACAAAATATGCGCATTTCCTCCCTCTTAAGCATCCTTATACAGCACAATCAGTGGGCAAAGCTTATATGGACAATATAGTGAAGTTACATGGAGTTCCACTGTCAATCACTTCTGACCGTGACAAAGTCTTTACAAGTGTTTTCTGGAAAGAATTGATGAAAGCCGTGGGCACCAAGCTGAACTACAGTACCGCTTACCACCCTCAAACAGATGGCCAAAGTGAACGGGTCAATCAGTGTCTTGAGCAGTATTTGAGGTGCACAGTTCACGATCGACCAAAACAATGGCGTAAGTGCTTACCAATGGCAGAGTTTTGGTACAATTCTAGTTACCATACGGCAATTGGGACTTCTCCTTTCAAGGCGTTATACAAGGTGGAACCCAATTTTGGTGCTTTTCCAAATGTGACAGTGGCTGAGGATACTGCGGCTGCTGAGACGGTGGATGATTACCAAACGCACATCGCTGGGCTGCGTGATAGACTGCTGGCAGCTCAACGGCGCATGAAGAAATATGCAGATGCCAATCGCACGGAACGTCAGTTTGCTGTTGGAGAACAAGTCTTGCTGAAACTCCAACCCTATGCCCAACAATCAGTGGTAAATAGACCCTACCCTAAGTTGTCTTACAAGTACTTCGGTCCTTATATTGTTTTGGAGAAGATCGGTGCAGTAGCCTATAAACTGGAATTACCACCAAATGCAAAGGTGCATCCCGTATTCCATGTGTCACAGCTGAAGCCATTCACCCCTCGCTATACTCCAGTGTTTGGTGAGTTCCCTACTGTTCCTGATCTGGCAACAGCAACATCTTTCCCTGAATGCATCCTGGATCGTCGTATGGTGCACGCGGGCAATGCAGCGGCAGTGCAAGTGCTTATCAAGTGGCATGGACTGGATGCTGAGCAAGCTACCTGGGAAGATTACTACACTTTGAAGACCAGGTTTCCCGAGGCAAGCATCTGGAAGGAGGAGCTCATTCAAGAGGGGGCGAGTGTCACGCCTCCTACACTGTCGACGGACATCGAGTCGCCTGGTCCAACAGATCAAGCCCAGGCGAGCGTCGGTGGGGCCCAAGCGTCAATGAGAGGAACAAGTGGCTGAGAGAAGCTGGCGCGTGGTGTGGTGTGGTGTCATGTGCTGGACGTGGGTCCCAGCTGTAAGCGTGGTGTGTGCTTTATAGGGACGAGTCCACCCTGGGTGTGAGGCATGCTTGTTATGAAAACTCTGGAACTAATCCCATCTATTTCGTCTGGCTCCCATCCCTTGTTCATCCCCTCATCTCTGATTCTGTTTTACCCATCTCCTTGCTTGCTGATTCGGGTGTGATTCGATCCCTCCTTGATCGGGACACCACAACGATACGTCGATACCCGGTGCCGGTGGACAATGGACGCACGGCACCACGGAGAAACAACGGACCATGCGGAGAGAAAAGGGACAGTACCCTAAACCACGGAAGGCATTGTCAGATTTTTTTTATTTTAAAGGAGAAAGTATGTAAAGTTTGAGCAATTTTGTACTAAAAAAATCTCACATTAACAACTCTAAAATATGTGTTTCTATACTCAAATAAATCGATAAGATATGTTTCTGCTATCGAAAAAATATTCAAATGGCAATTGATCTACATATCGTTTCAAATGAAGATATTATGAATAAGAACATATTCATACTACACCTAGGTGTAGTTACACCCGCGTGTGTATCTCATAATTTAGAGAGTATTTATCATACCGGAGAGTATGTACATGTAGTATGAAGTATATAAAACTATTTTGGTAGTATATATACTACTTTGTAGGTAGTATGTATATTTTTTTTGTGAACTCATTATTTACGTATAAATTTGCATGTATTTCGGATATATAGTGCAAACTACATGGTCAATTGCATTTTTTCACCAAACTTGATTTGAAGTATCTTAGATATAGTGTTGAAACATGCTCAAACCAATAAATATTGTACATACTTCCGTATGGAAGTATATTAGACATGGGTAAAACTACACCCAAGAGTATGAAGTATTTATCCTTATGAACAATGACTAATCATATATCATGCCTGTTTTTTTTTTCTTTTGTGACACAGGTGGTATCATTTTTTCCATCAAAGTATTGGGATAGGAGTTTTTTTTCTCTATCTTGCTCCATGGTGTTCAAGCAGTGCGTCAAAGCCCATTCTCCGCCTTTCCTCGCTAGTTAAGTACAATGATTTCAAATCCTGAGGTTAATCGTGCTCCGGCAACTTTATAATTTTTATTCCATAAAAAATAAATTGATTTTTTAGGGTCACAAAGAGCTTATTTTGGGCCCTTTCCCAGTTAATAGATCCATTTCATCATTGTCATAAATATATAGAATGTTAAGGATGAATCATTCGAAGTTAGAGTCATAAGAAAAGTCATCGTAGAATCATATCATGCATAGTGTCACGATACTATGAGGTTTCTATTTATTCAAAATACAATTGATTTATATACTAAATAAAATAGTTATATAGAACATTTTTCTAGAAAAACGTAGTGGCATGCCATATTGTTCTCCAAAAGGAGTAGCATATCATATTCTAGACTTTGAGCAGCCCAACACCACAAGAGGGATGGAGAGGTGGCAAATAGTATGTTTAGTCTAGGACAACAAACCAGTGAAATGGTTACATTCTTATAAGGTTCATTGATGTAAGCATGCTAACTAATTCTTTGGTTTGTTTTAATCGATGTGTGGTACTAAGTATCGGGATACTACAGATTCAAGGAATGGTATCGCACTCTAACAACGATATCACAGATTAGAATACACGGTGTGATACATATCATTTGAGTCTGGTAGGATCTTACTATCGTAGAATAGCAGGATACAATCAGCTTTTTGCAAAAACACACACAACATTTTGGAGGTTCTACGATTCATGGTAATGAGGTAGAACCCAAATCTTCTCATGAGTCTAGATTAGATCAGTGAAAGTGAACATAGTGCTACAACACATTACATTTCACTTTACCACCAATCCAAACTAGTTCAGTGAAAGTTCACTAAATTTTCCGATTTTTGTTATAACATCAACACAATATACATGTATCTATCATACCTCATATGTAAATATAGACTAAATTTTCACAATGAGAAACAAAAGACAAATTTTCTATAAATAGCATCTTCAAAGTGTGTCATCTCTCTATTTCATTTGACAAATCCAAGTGATCATGGGCGGCCCTCTTCGTTCACATTCTTTTTTTTTTCCTTTCGGATCCAATTGTTCCAATCTTACGAAATAACAATTGATTGAAATCATTTGCGTCACCTCTAAAGCAGTTGACCTTGGTGTGACTAGTGAAGATATTTTTCACATAAAATTATGTTTTTGTTTCACGAAGTGTACCGGGTATCGTGTTGTGAGCCATAGTTTTGATATTCTTGTGGTAGATATATTTTATCAATGTTATCAAAATGTTAGGATTTTGTCACTACTTTTTGGTAATATGACAACATACACGTACCACCTTTGTACTAAATACTCTCTCTCCCCTCATTGTGCCTCTTCTTTTTGTGTATTTTCTACTATGTTTTCCCCTGGATGTTGGCTGTCATTTTCATGGTCCGTTTTTTATTGTATTTTTTAGATTTCATTGTTGAGTTGTTTATATTTTATTGATTTCACACATTTAGTACAAGTATGACACATGGTATCAGTTTGAGCTAAGTCAGGCCATTCTTGGCACGTAAATGAAGAAGGGACATCGACAAATCCTTTCTTGAAGACTTGTCTTGGAGTAATGTGCTTGTTTTGGGTCTTTGCATTGTTTTTTTTCTTTCGAGAAGGTGGTTGAAACCCTGGGCCTCTGCATCAAAATGATCCATATCGTATCTTTTTATTATATTATTTAGTAAAACTTGCTAGAATGAATACAACAATCAACCTGAAGCCACCTTCCTAATGACATACATCTACAACATTGATAAGAGGGGTGCCTGATACGTCTCAAACGTATCTATAATTTCTTATGTTCCATGCTACTTTTATGACAATACTTGAATGTTTTATACATACTTTACAGCATTATTATACATTTTCCGGCACTAACCTATTAACAAGATGACGAAGTGCCGCTGCTGTTTCTGCTTTTTTTGGAAATCCTAGTAAGGAAATATTCTCGGAATTGGACGAAATCAACGCCCAGGGTCCTATTTTTCCACGAAGCTTCCGAAGACCGGAGGGATAACGATGGGCCACGAGGTGGCCAGACCATAGGCGGCGCGGCCCAGGCCCGCGCGGCCCCGTGGTCCGGCCCGCGCCCCCCCGACCTACCCTTCCGCCTACAAATAGCCTTCGTCGCGAAACCCTTGCGGAGAGCCACGATACGGAAAACATTGCGAGACGCCGCCGCCAATCCCATCTCGGGATTCAGGAGATCGCCTCGGCACCCTGCCGAGAGGGGAATCATCACCGGAGGGCTCTACATCATCATGCCCGCCTCCGGATTGATGCGTGAGTAGTTCATCCTTAGACTATGGGTCCATAGCAGTAGCTAGTTGGTTGTCTTCTCCGCATGTGCTAACATTGTTTAGATCTTGTGAGCTGCCTAACATGATCAAGATCATCTATTTGTAATGCTACATGTTGTGTTTGGTGGGATCCGATGAATCTAGAATACTATGTCAAGTTGATTATCAATCTATCATATATGTGTTGTTTATGTTTTTGCATGCTCTCCGTTGCTAGTAGAGGCTCTGGCCAAGTTGATACTTGTAACTCCAAGAGGGAGTATTTATGCTCGATAGTGGGTTCATGCCTCCATTTAACTGGGACAGTGACAAAAGTTCTAAGGTTGTGGATGTGCGTTGCTACTAGGGATAAAACATCGATGCTTTGTCTAAGGATATTTGTGTTGATTACATTACGCACCATACTTAATGCAATTATCTGTTGTTTACAACTTAATACTGAAGGGTTCGGATGATAACCTGAAGGTGGATTATTTAGGCATAGATGCATGCTGGATAGCGGTCTATGTACTTTGTCGTAATGCCCTGATTAAATCTCATAGTAATCATCGTTGTTATGTATTGAATCTTTATTTGTTAATTGCCCACCTATAATTTATTCACTGCTAGTTATCTTATTGGAGAGACACCACTAGTGAACTGTGGACCCCGGTCCATTCTTTTACATCTGAATACATTCTACTGCAATTATTGTTTTTACTGTTTGATGGCGTGTAACTCACACGTTCGTTGGGAACCCCAAGAGGAAGGTATGATGCGCACAGTAGCAAGTTTTCCTCGAAAGAAACCAAGGTTTAATCGAACCAGGAGGAGCCAAGAAGCACGTTGAAGGTTGATGGTCGCGAAATGTGATGCGGCGCAACACCAGGGATTCCGGCGCCAACGCGGAACCTGCACAACACAACCAAAGTACTTTGCCCCAACGAAACAGTGAGGTTGTCAATCTCACCGCTTGCTGTAAAAAAGGATTAAACGTGAGTGGAATATGTTTGCAAAGAAAACAGTAAAACAAGTAGATTGTATGCTATGTAAAGAATAGGACCGGGGTCCACAGTTCACTAGAGGTGTCTCTCCCATAAGATAAAAGCATGTTGGGTGAACAAATTACAGTCGGGCAATTGACAAATAGAGAAAGCATAACAATGCATATACATGACATGGTAAATATAGTGAGATTTAATCCGGGCATTACGACAAAGTACATAGACCGCCATCCAATCGCATCTATGCCTAAAAAGTCCACCTTCAGGTTATCATCCGAACCCCTCCGTATTAAGTTGCAAAGCAATGACAATTGCATTAAGTATGGTGCGTAATGTAATCAACAACTACATCCTTAGACATAGCATCAATGTTTTATCCCTAGTGGCAACAGCACATCACAACCTTAGAACCTACTGTCACGATCCCAGATTCAATGAAGGCATGAACCCACTATCGAGCATAAATACCCCTCTTGGAGTTAAGAGCAAAAACTTGGCCAGAGCCTCTACTAATAACGGAGAGCATGCAAGATCATAAACAACACATAAACAATAGATTGATAATCACCATAATCATAGTACTCTCTATCCATCGGATCCCGACAAACACAACATATAGTATTACATATAGATGATCTTGATCATGTTAGGCAGCTCACAAGATCCAACAATGAAGCACAACAAGGAGAAGACGACCATCTAGCTACTGCTATGGACCCATGGTCCAGGGGTGAACTACTCACTCATCACTCCGGAGGCGACCATGGCGGTGTAGAGTCCTCCAGATGAATCCCCTCTCCGGCAGGTGCCGAGGCGATCTCCGAATCCCCGAGATGGGATTCGCGGCGGCGCTCCTAAGGTTTTCCGTATCGTGGCTCTGTATCGGGGTTTCGCGACGGAAGCTTTAAGTAGGCGGAGGGTCAACGCGGGGGCCACACGAGGGGCCCAGGGGTAGGTCGGCGCGGCCAGGGCCCGCGCCGGCCTCCTCCCCGCCCGCCGTGCCCCTTCTAGGTCTTCGGTTCTGGCGGCAGGGACCCCGAAAGTTTCCCCAATTCCGAGAATATTTCTTTACTAGGATTTCTGAAACCAAAAACAGAAAAAAAACGGCTCTTCGGCTTCTTGTTAATAGGTTAGAAAATGCATAAATATGACATATAATGTGCATAAAACATGTAGGTATCATCAATAAAGTAGCATGGAACATAAGAAATTATCGATACGTTGGAGACGTATCAGCATCCCCAAGCTTAGTTCTCTGTCCCGAGCAGGTAAAACGATAACAAAGATAATTTCTGAAGTGACATGCCATCATAATCTTGATCATACTATTTGTAAACATATGTAATGAATGCAGCGATCAAAACAAAGGTAATGACATGAGTAAACAAATGAATCATACAGCAAAGACTTTTCATGAATAGTACTTCAAGACAAGCATCAATAAGTCTTGCATAAGAGTTAACTCATAAAGCAATAAATCAAAGTAAAGGTGTTGAAGCAACACATAAGAAGATTAAGTTTCAGCGGTTGCTTTCAACTTATAACATGTATATCTCATGGATATTGTCAACATAAAGTAGTATAATAAGTGCAATATGCAAGTATGTAGGAATCAATGCACAGTTCACACAAGTGTTTGCTTCTTAGGTGGAAGGAGATAGGTAAACTGACTCAACAATAAAAGTAAAAGAATGGTCCTTCAATGAGGAAAGCATCGATTGCTGTATTTGTGCTAGAGCTTTTATTTTGGAAACATGAAACAATTTTGTCAACGGTAGTAATAAAGCATATGAGTTATGAAAATTATATCTTACAAGTTGCAAGCCTCACACATAGTATACTAATAGTGCCCGCACCTCGTCCTACTTAACTTGGACTACCGGATCTTCGCATGCCATGTTTCAACCAAGTGTCACAAAGGGGTACCTCCATGCCGCCTGTACAAAGGTCTAAGGAGAATGCTCGCATTTCGGATTTCTCGCTTTTGATTATTCTCAACTTAGACATCCATACCGGGACAACATGGACAACAGATAATGGACTCCTCTTAAATGCATAAGCATGTAGCAAAGTTATTATTCTCATATGAGATTGAGGATATATGTCCAAACTGAAACTTCCACCATGATTCATGGCTTTAGTTAGCGGCCCAATGTTCTTCTCTAACAATTTTGCATGCTCCAACCACTAAAATGATAGACCTTCGACAAGACGGACATGCATAGCAACTCACATGATATTCAACAATAGTTGATGGCGTTCCCCAGAAGCATGGTTATCGCACAACAAGCAACTTAATAAAATATAAAGTGCATAAGTACATATTCAATACTACGATAGTTTTTAGGGCTATTTTGTCCCATGAGCTATATATTGCAAAGGTGAATGATGGAATTTTAAAGGTAGCACTCAAGCAATTTACTTTGGAATGGCGGAGAAATACCATGTAGTAGGTAGGTATGGTGGACACAAATGGCATAGTAGTTGGCTCAAGGATTTTGGATGCATGAGAAGTATTCCCTCTCGATACAAGGTTTAGGCTAGCAAGGTTATTTGAAGCAAACTCAAGGATGAACATGTACAGCAAAACTCACATAAAAGACATATTGTAAACATTATAAGACTCTACACCTCTTCCTTGTTGTTCAAAACTCAATACTAGATATTATCTAGACCTTAGAGAGACCAAATATGCAAATCAAATTTTAGCAAGCTCTATGTATTTCTTCATTAATGGGTGCAAAGCATATGATGCAAGAGCTTAAACATGAGCACAACAATTGCCAAGTATCACATTATCCAAGACAGTTTAGAATTACTACATGTAGCATTTTCCAATTCCAACCATATAACAATTTAACGAAGAAGAAACTTCGCCTTGAACATTATGAGTAAAGCCTAAGGACACATGTGTCCATATGCAACAGCGGAGCGTGTCTCTCTCCCACAAAGTGAATGCTAGGATCCATCTTATTCAAACAAAAACAAAAAAAAAAACAAACCGACGCTCCAAGTAAAGAACACAAGATGTGATTGAATAAAAATATAGTTTGGGAGGAACCTGATGATGTTGTCGATGAAGAAGGGGATGCCTTGGGCATCCCAAAGCTTAGACGCTTGAGTCTTCTTAAAATATGCAGGGGTGAACCACGGGGGCATCCCCAAGATTAGAGCTTTCACTCCTCTTGATCATAGTATATCATTCTCCTCTCTTGACCCTTGAAAACTTCCTTCACACCAAACTTCAAGCAAACTCATTAGAGGGTTATTGCATCATTAATAATTCACTCATTCAGAGGTGACACAATCACTATTTTCACTTCTGGACATTGCATAATGCTACTGGACATTAGTGGATCAAAGAAATAAATCCAACATAGCAAAAGAGGCAATGCGAGATAAAAGGCAGAATCTGTCAAAAACAGAACAGTCCGTAAAGACGAATTTAGAAATGGCACCAGACTTGCTCAAATGGAAAAACTCAAAACTAATGAAAGTTGCGTACATATCTGAGGATCACGCTCGTAAATTGGCAGATTTTTCGAATTTTCTACAGAGAATTGTGCCCAGATTCGTGACAGACAGCAATGCTGTTTCTGCAGCGATCCCAAATATAACATCAACTTTGACATAGAAACTTTACTTGGCACAAAAACATGATAAGGAGAGGTTGCTACAGTAGTAAACAACTTCCAAGACTCAACAAAACAAAAAATTGCTGTAGGTAAAAAACATGGGTTGTCTCCCATAAGCGCTTTTCTTTAACGCCTTTCAGCTAGGCAGAAAGTGCAAATCAAGTAACATCGAGAGTAGAAGCATCAACATCATAGCTTGTTCTAATAATAGAATCAAAAGGCAACTTCATTCTCTTTCTAGGGAAGTGTTCCATACCTTTCTTGAGAGGAAATTGATATTTAATATTACCTTCCCTCATATCAATAACAGCACCAACAGTTCAAGAAAAGGTCTTCCCAACACAATTGGACAAGATGCATTGCATTCGATATCCAAGACAACAAAATCAACGGGGACAAGGTTATTGTTAACCGTAATATGCACATTATCAATCCTCCCAAAGGTTTCTTTTTAGCATTATCGGCAAGATTAACATCCAAATAACAATTCTTCAATGGTGGCAAGTCAAGCATATCATAAATCTTTTTAGGCATAACAGAAATACTTGCACCAAGATCACATAAAGCATTACATTCAAAGTCATTGAATTTCATTTTAATGATGGGCTCCCAACCATCCTCTAACTTTCTAGGAATAGAAGTTTCAAGTTTTAGTTTCTCTTCTCTAGCTTTTATGAGAGCATTTGTAATATGTTTTGTAAAGGCTAAATTTATAGCACTAGCATTAGGACTTTTAGCAAGTTTTTGTAAGAACTTTATAACTTCAGAGATGTGGCAATCATCAAAATCTAAATCATTATGAGCTACAGCAATGGGATCATTATTCCCAAGGTTGGAAAAAATTTCAGCAGTTTTATCACAAGCAGTTTCAGCAGTTTTAGCAATTTCAGGCAGTTTTGTACGCTTTGCACTAGGAGTGGAAACATTGCCAACACCAATTATATTACCATTGATAGTAGGAGGTGCAGCAACATGTGAAGAATTAGCATTGCTAGTGGTGGTAATAGTCCAAACTTTAGCTACATTATTCTCTTTAGCTAGTTTTTCATTTTCTTCTCTATCCCACCTAGCACGCAGTTCAGCCATTAATCTTATATTTTCATTAATTCTAACTTGGATGGCATTTGCTGTAGTAGTGATCTTATTATCAATATCATTATTAGGCATAACTTTCAATTTTAAAAGATTAACATCAGAGGCAAGCCTATCAACTCTAGAAGCAATAGTATCAATTTTATCAAGCTTTTCCTCAACAGATTTGTTAAAAGCAGTTTGTGTACTAATAAATTCTTTAAGCATAGCTTCAAGACCAGAGGGTGCACTCCTATTATTATTGTAAGAATTCCCATAAGAATTACCATAACCATTACCATTAGCAGAAGGATATGGCCTATAGTTATTACCAGAGTTGTTCCTATAAGCATTGTTGTTGAAATTATTATTTTTAATGAAATTCACATCAACATTTTCTTCTTGAGCAACCAATGAAGCTAAAGGAACATTATTTGGATCAACATTAGATCTACCATTCACAAGCATAGACATAATCACATCAATCTTATCACTCAAGGAAGAGGTTTCTTCAACAGAATTTACCTTCTTACCTTGTGGAGCTCTTTCCGTGTGCCATTCAGAGTAATTTATCATCATATCATCAAGAAGTTTTGTAGCCGCCCCCAATGTGATGGACATAAAGGTACCTCCAGCTGAATCCAATAAATTCCGTGAAGAAAAATTTAGTCCTGCATAGAAGGTTTGGATAATCATCCAAGTAGTCAGTCCATGGGTTGGGCAATTCTTTACCAAAGTTTTCATTCTCTCCCATGCTTGAGCAACATGTTCAGTATCTAATTGTTTAAAATTCATTATGCTACTTCTCAAAGATATAATTTTAGCGGGAGGATAATATCTACCAATAAAAGCATCCTTGCATTTAGTCCATGAATCAATACTATTCTTAGGCAAAGATAGCAACCAATCTTTAGCTCTTCCTCTTAATGAGAAAGGAAACACTTTTAATTTAATAATATCACCATCTACATCTTTATACTTTTGCATTTCACAAAGTTCAACAAAATTATTGAGATGGGCAGCAGCATCATCAGAACTAGCACCAGAAAATTGTTCTCTCATAACCAAGTTCAGTAAAGGTTTAATTTCAAAGAATTCTGCTATAGTAGCAGGTGGAGAAATAGGTGTGCATAGGAAATCATTATTATTTGCATTTGTGAAGTCACACAACTTAGTATTTTCAGGGGTATTCATCTTAGCAACGGTAAATAAAGCAAACTAGATAAAGTAAAGGCAAGTAATTAATTTTTTTGTGTTTTTGATATAGAGAGCAAGACAATAAATAAAGTAAAACTAGCAACTAATTTTTTTGTGTTTTGATTTAGTGCAGCAAACAAAGTAGTAAATAAAATAAAGCAAGACAAAAACAAAGTAAAGAGATTGAGAAGTGGAGACTCCCCGTGATCTCCCAACGGCGCTAAAAAGAGCTTGATGGCGTGTAACTCACACGTTCGTTGGGAACCCCAAGAGGAAGGTATGATGCGCACAGTAGCAAGTTTTCCCTCGAAAGAAACCAAGGTTTAATCGAACCAGGAGGAGCCAAGAAGCACGTTGAAGGTTGATGGTCGCGAAATGTGATGCGGCGCAACAGGGATTCCGGCGCCAACGCGAACCTGCACAACACAACCAAAGTACTTTGCCCCAACGAAAAGTGAGGTTGTCAATCTCACCCTTGCTGTAACAAAGGATTAAACGTATCGAGTGGAAGATGTTTGCAAAGAAAACAAAAACAAGTAGATTGTATGCTATGTAAAGAATAGGACCGGGGTCCACAGTTCACTAGAGGTGTCTCTCCCATAAGATAAAAGCATGTTGGGTGAACAAATTACAGTCGGGCAATTGACAAATAGAGAAAGGCATAACAATGCATATACATGACATGGTAAATATAGTGAGATTTAATCCGGCATTACGACAAAGTACATAGACCGCCATCCAACCGCATCTATGCCTAAAAGTCCACCTTCAGGTTATCATCCGAACCCCTCCGTATTAAGTTGCAAAGCAACAGACAATTGCATTAAGTATGGTGCGTAATGTAATCAACAACTACATCCTTAGACATAGCATCAATGTTTTATCCCTAGTGGCAACACATCACAACCTTAGAACCTACTGTCACGATCCCGATTCAATGAAGGCATGAACCCACTATCGAGCATAAATACCCCTCTTGGAGTTAAGAGCAAAAACTTGGCCAGAGCCTCTACTAATAACGGAGAGCATGCAAGATCATAAACAACACATAAACAATAGATTGATAATCACCATAATCATAGTACTCTCTATCCATCGGATCCCGACAAACACAACATATAGTATTACATATAGATGATCTTGATCATGTTAGGCAGCTCACAAGATCCAACAATGAAGCACAACAAGGAGAAGACGACCATCTAGCTACTGCTATGGACCCATGGTCCAGGGGTGAACTACTCACTCATCACTCCGGAGGCGACCATGGCGGTGTAGAGTCCTCCGGAGATGAATCCCTCTCCGGAGGGTGCCGGAGGCGATCTCCGAATCCCGAGATGGGATTCGCGGCGGCGCTCTGTAAGGTTTTCCGTATCGTGGCTCTTTCGCGACGGGCTTTAAGTAGGCGGAGGGTCAACGCGGGGCCACACGAGGGCCCAGGGGGTAGGTCGGCGCGGCCGGGGCCTGGGCCGCGCCCCCTCCTGGCCGCCTCGTGGCCCCACTTCGTTAGGTCTTCGGTCTTCTGGAAGCTTCGTGCAAAAATAGGACCCCGAAATTTTCGTCCAATTCCGAGAATATTTCTTTACTAGGATTTCTGAAACCAAAAACAGCAGAAAACAGCAACTGGCTCTTCGGCATCTTGTTAATAGGTTAGTTCCGAAAATGCATAAATATGACATATAATGTGCATAAAACATGTAGGTATCATCAATAAAGTAGCATGGAACATAAGAAATTATCGATACGTTGGAGACGTATCACTGTTCTTTGCAAACAAACACAATCTTCCACTCGATACGCTTAATCCTTTGTTTTCAGCAAGCCGGTGAGATTGACAACCTCACTGTTACGTTGGGGCAAAGTATCTTGATTGTGTTGTGCAGGTTCCACGTTGGCGCCGGTTTCACTGGTGTTGCGCCGCACTACATTCCTCCACCAACAACCTTCACGTGCTTCTTGGCTCCTACTGGTTCGATAACCTTGGTTTCATACTGAGGGAAACTTGCTTCTATACGCATCATACCTTCCACTTGGGGTTCCCAACGGACGTGTGCATCTACGCGTATCAAGCTAAATTTCTGGCGCCGTTGGGAGATCAAGACACGCTGCAAGGGGAGTCTCCACTTCCAATCTCTTTACTTTGTTTTTGTCTTGCTTTACTTTACTTTATTTACTGTCTTGTTTGCTACATATTAAAAACACAAAAAAATTAGTTACTTTACTTACTGTCTTGTTTACTAGCTCTATATCAAAAACACAAAAAAATTAGTTACTTGTCTTTACTTTATTTGCTTAGTTTACTTTTATTACTGCTATAATGGGTACTCCTGAAAATACTAAGTTGTGCGATTTCACTAGCACAAATAATAATGATTTTATATGTACTCCTATTGCTACACCTCCTACTATCAATGGTAAAATAATTGGTGTTGGCAATGTTTCTACTCCTAGTGTAAAGCGTGCAAAATTGCCTGAAACTGCTGAAACCGCCTGTGATAAAACTGCTGAAATTTTTCAAAATATTGGTGACAATGATTCCATTGCTGTAGAACATAATGGTTTAGATTTTGATGATTGTCATATTACTGAAGTTATAAAGTTCTTACAAAAACTTGCTAGAAGTCCTAATGCTAGTGCTATAAATTTAGCCTTTACAAAACATATTACAAATGCTCTCATTAAAGCTAGGGAAGAGAAACTAAAACTTGAAATTCTATTCCTAGGAAGTTAGAAGATGGTTGGGAGCCCATCATTAAGATGAAATTCAATGATTTTGAATGTAATGCTCTATATGATCTTGGTGCAAGTATTTCTGTTATGCCTAAGAAGATTTATGATATGCTTGACTTGCCATCATTGAAGAATTGTTATTTGGATGTTAATCTTGCCGATAATGTTAAAAAGAAACCTTTGGGGAGGATTGATAATATGCGTATTACGGTTAACAATAACCTTTTCCCCATTGATTTTGTTGTCTTGGATATCGAATGGAATGCATCTTGTCCCATTGTGTTGGGAAGACCTTTTCTTCGAACCGTTGGTGCTGTTATTGATATGAAGGAAGGTAATATTAAATATCAATTTCCTCTCAAGAAAGGTATGGAACACTTCCCTGGAAAGAGAATAAAGTTTCCTTTTGATTCTATTATTAGAAGAAGTTATAATATTGATGCTTCTTCTCTTGATGTTACTTGATTTGCACTTTCTGCGCCTAGCTGAAAGGCGTTCTTGGAAGATAACCCAATTTTATTTTATTTACTGTATTGTTGAGTCTTGGAAGTTGTTTACTACTGTAGCAACCTCTCCTTATCATGTTTTTGTGCCAAGTAAAGTTTCTATGCTAAAGTTGATGCTATATTTGGATTGCTGCGCAGAAACAGCATTGCTGTCTGTCACGGATTCTCGCAGAGCTCTCTGTAAAAAAATCAAAAAAATCTGAAAATTTACGAGCCTGATCCTCAGACATGTACGCAACTTTCATTAGTTTTGAGTTTTTCCGTTTGAGCAAGTTAAGTGCCCCTGCCAAATTCGTCTTTACGGACTGTTCTGTTTTTTACAGATTCTGCATTTTATTTCGCATTGCCGCTTTTGCTATGTTGAATGAGTTTCTTTGTTCCATTAACTTTCAGAAGCTTTGTGCAATGTCCAGAAGTGTTAAGAATGATTGTGTCACCTCTGAATATGTGAATGTTTGATTATGCACTAACCCTCTAATGAGTTTGCTTGAAGTTTCGTGTGGGGAAGTTTTCAAGGGTCAAGAGAAGAGGATGATATACTATGATCAAGAAGAGTGAAAGGTCTAAGCTTGGGGATGCCCCGTGGTTCATCCCTGCATATTTTAAGAAGACTCAAGCATCTAAGCTTGGGGATGCCCAAGGCATCCCCTTCTTCATCGACAACATTATCGGTCACTTCTAGTGAAACTATATTTTTATTCCATCACATCTTATGTTCTTTACTTGGAGCGTCGGTTTGCTTTTATTTTCGTTTTGGTTTGAATAAACTTGGATCCCACCATCCTTATATTGGAGATATTACGCTCCGCTTTTTCATATGGAACACTTGTGTTCTTAATTGTGCTTTAATGTTCATGGCGAAGGCTGAAATTGCTTCGTTAAATTGCTATTTGGTTGGAATCAGAAAATGCTGCATATGGTTTGGAATAACTTGGCAATTGTTTGAGCTCTCATAGATCATGTTTAAGCTCTTGCATCATATAGTTTAATCTATTAATGAAGAATTACCGTAGAGCTTGTTAAAATTTGGTTTGCATGATTGGTCTCTCTAAGTCTAGATATTTTCTCGTAAAGTGTTTGAACAACAAGGAAGACAGTGTAGAGTCTTATAATGCTTGCAATATGTTCTTGTGTAAGTTTTGCTGTACCTGTTCATACTTGTGTTTGCTTCAAACAACCTTGCTAGCCCAAACCTTGTACTGAGAGGAAATGCTTCTCGTGCATCCAAACACCTTGAGCCAAAACCCATGCCATTTGTGTCCACCATATCTACCTACTATGTGGTATTTTTCTGCCATTCCAAAGTAAATTACTTGAGTGCTACCTTTAAAATTTCATTCCTTTCTCTTTGCAATATATAGCTCATGGGACAAATAGCTTAAAAACTATTGTGATGATGAATATGTAGTTATGTGTCTTAGTTTTATAAGTTGCTTGTTGAGCGGTAACCATGTTTCGGGGACGCCATCAACTTTTTATCTTTGTTGGATATCATGTGAGATGCTATGCATGTTCGTCTTGTCTGAAGTAAGTGCGATTTCATGATCAAATGGTTTGAGTATGCATATGTTAGAGTAGAACATTGGGCCACTAACTAAAGCCATGTATCATGGTGGAAGTTTCAGTTTGGACATACAACCTCAATCTCTTATGAGAATACTATTTGTTGTTGAATGCTTAAGCATTAAAAGAGGAGTCCATTATCTGTTGTCTATGTTGTACC
Source organism: Lolium multiflorum (assembly GCA_030979885.1). Lineage (NCBI taxonomy): Eukaryota > Viridiplantae > Streptophyta > Magnoliopsida > Poales > Poaceae > Lolium > Lolium multiflorum. Next base: position 161,778,220 of record CM061750.1, read on the forward strand.
GGTATGGATGTCTAAGTTGAGAATAATCAAAAGCGAGAAATCCAATGCGTGCTTTCTCCTTAGACCTTTGTACATGCGGCATAGAGGTACCCCTTTGTGACACTTGGTTGAAACATATGTTATGCAATGATAATCCGTGTTTTCCGAGCTGATTAGGACAAGGTGCGAGCACTATTAGTACTCTATGCATGAGACATGCAACTTGTAGGAAGTATTATGCATAACACATATGAATTATTACTACCGTTGACAAAATTGTTTCTATGTTTTCAAAACAAAAGCTCTAGCACAAAAATAGTAATCCATGCTTCCCTCTAAGGGCCATTCTTTTACTTTATGTTGAGTCAGTCTACCCACTTCTTTCTATCTTAGAAGCAAACACTTGTGTTAACTGTGTGTATTGATTCTTACATGCTTACTTATTGCACTTGTTATATTACTCTATGTTGATAAATATCCATGAGATATACATGTTACAAGTTGAAAGCAATTGCTGAAACTTAATCATCCTTTGTGTTGCTTCAATGCATTCTACTAAGAATTTGTTGCTTATGAGTTAGCTCTTATGCAAGTCTTGTTGATACTTGTTATAAAGTACTATTCATGAATTTTTTTGCTATATGATTCATTTGTTTAGTCATTATCTTTGTTAGCAATCTTTTGTTCAGATCACTCCATTCATCTCATATGCTTTACAATAATGTTGATCAAGATTATGTTGGTAGCATGTCACTTCAGAAATTATTTGTGTTATCGTTTACCTACTCGATACGCTTAATCCTTTGTTTTCAGCAAGCCGGTGAGATTGACAACCTCACTGTTACGTTGGGGCAAAGTATCTTGATTGTGTTGTGCAGGTTCCACGTTGGCGCCGGTTTCACTGGTGTTGCGCCGCACTACATTCCTCCACCAACAACCTTCACGTGCTTCTTGGCTCCTACTGGTTCGATAACCTTGGTTTCATACTGAGGGAAACTTGCTTCTACACGCATCATACCTTCCACTTGGGGTTCCCAACGGACATGTGCATCTACGCGTATCAGTGCCACGGTCGGGTCGTGTGTTGACCTCACACCTACATGCGTCATCAAAATTGGTCGTCGCGACATTGTTCTTCGCAAGAAGATGGTATTACCTTCCGTCCCAAATTAGATACAAGATATAATGTTGTTGCAATCCCTGTCTTCTCAGCGCTTTGACGGTGCGGTATCGCCGTGTGGGGTCGTCACCGACCACTTCTCTCCGCACCTCTTTGAGAGGGAGGGCCAGAGAAACAAAGGGACTCATTTCCCCTCTATCCCTCCTCCTTTCTCCGTTCCTTCCTCGGCTCCCTCGACGACGGAGGCAAGGCGCCGGTCGTGCGCGGCTCCGTCGATCCCGCCCGTCTGCGTTGAGCCCGTGTCCGAGGGTGGCTGCCGCTGCACTCCGGCGATCCGGCCACCACCACGCGCCGGCGGGCGACGCAGGCCACGGTGGGTTACGGCTGCCGTCGTCCTCCATGTGCAGCTCTCTCCATGGGGAGCCCTCCTTCCCGGTGTCCTCCATGGGCCGCTCTGCCGCCTCAGGCCTCCGACGACTTTGCGGGGAACAACTCCACCCCTGCGCGGCCGGTGAGGCGCCTCTCCTCTTACCTCTCTCACTAGAACGGTCAAGATGGGGGCTTGGAGGCAGAGGGTCAGGGGCCGCGGAATACTGTTAGGTCGCGGGATCATGCGGCCAGGTCGCGAGCACCAGTAGGCGCCGCGGCGGGCGAGATCGCGGGCAGAGGTCCTGGGCGAGGCCATGACGGATGGAGGTCCTTGGCAGAGCCATTCGCAGCTGCGGTGTAGGCGGCACTGCATGTCGAGATCGATGCCGCCTCCTGGACAGGGAAGGGCAGCAACTACCATTCTCCTGCCCTCATTCAGATGGAACATGGAAGGGACACAGGTAAAGATTTGACTCACTTCATTTTCATCCCGCTGTGTATCTAACCCGAGGGGAGGTAGGAGAGGAAGTAGGTCTAGGCAGCATTGTTGCAGTTGCATCCGACAAAATCGATTGTTGGTTACAATAGTCCGTCAGTGCAAAAGCAAAATGGCTGGGTTCTTCTTAGTTACTAATTTTATTTGTTGTATCTCCTCCTGTTGTCTTGCATCATATATGGAATGTTAAGCACGTGTGACGGATGCAGATCTTCAGGCCTAGGAGCGGCCTTTCTCCACTTTCCAGTTGCAAGGTAAAAGATGGATTTATTGACTGGTTTGCGTTCAGATCATCTATAAGTATATCGAGCAGGCTTTCTATTGTTAATGTGCATTAGCCATGTTCAAATCGTAATTGAACACTCAACATGTACACTGCCCATGTGCCTTCTTACTACTAGAACTTTCCAACTATAGGATGTCACTATAACAATATGTGATTCAATTGGAGGTTCTGCATTTGCTGCACAATATGAATGAGCCGTGGTTTATGAAATTTCATTTTAATTATTCATTTCTAGGCACTTTGGAAACACCACTTTTCATGTTTAGCGAAGCAAGAAACTATATGGATGGTATATTATGTGAGAAAATTTAGAGAAATATTTTGTGGAACTTGCAACCAATAGTTAATCGATCAACGCGATGGCTCACTAACGCCGCAAACTGCACCATTCTTTGTGGAGCTATTCTCTACAACATAAGATTTGCTCAATGATATTCACTATATGCTGAAGTTTAACCTGAATTGGTTACTTTTATTGGTATCTTTTTCAAAGAAAAAGCTGTGGAGAATTGAACGGATACTCCAAGAAGCATTGTTTTACTCACTGCAGCTACCATACTGATCTATAAAAATTATATGTTATAGAAATACTAGATTAGGGTTGAGTGGATGCAAGTTTTATTGTTTCCCCCCCTATTTCATTTTAGCCACTGTCAGCTTCAACAAGAATGCCATGAAGTCTCTTTCATTTTTCTCACTGCATGGTCTGATCTTTGTTCACATTTTCTTTGGCTGTCATTGGAAATTGGAATAAGATGATGGACAAAGTTATGTGGATACATTGCATAATTGTGGCTCACAAGAAATTTTAGTGAACCTGCATTTGCTCTGCTCAATAAACTACTGTGTTGTGGAGTTTCTTATCTGCATGCATAGTTCTTTTTTTTTTGAAACAAGTACTAACATTTACCGTCATTTACCCAAATATTCAAATATGAGTAACTTGGACATGTATGTTGAAAACACTAAGAAATCGTGAACTTTTAGTGAAATTGTTGTTGGTTTTATCAGGAATTAGATAACCATAACTCCACAAAGGCAACAACCCATGACAAAAGTTTATCTGAAGGTATATGCCACATGCCACGCTTAATTTCTAATTAGATCATAAGTTGTGCATTCTGTAGATCGATTTGAAAGGCTTATGCAATTAAAGACACCGGTGTCAGACTGTTCATTGTTCAAATGTAAATTGTCATGCTATATAAAGCAGCGGAGGACAATCCCACAAAAAATACGCTCTCTGAAAATTTTCTAGCCCGATGCTTTATGCAATGCTATGCATTTTCAATGTTACTCTTCTGTTTGCTCATTTTGTTGCTGATGATGTACAAAGAGCACAATTTTTTCACGTCCTACTGTGCTTCATTCCCACACTGTAAGTCAACTAGCAGGATTACCTTTTTCTTTCATCATGGTACTAGGTTGACACATGTTAAACTGAGTCCATGATCACCGTAAGAAAGATTGTTCATGTTAGTTTTGGGTATTCAAAATGTCAACGCAAGAGTATATGCGACTTTATACATGATCGCTTAATGCATGGTCTACTAGGTTTAGCCTGGAATCCTAGATCTTCATGGAGACAATATCAGTAAGTTCATTTCGTACTGCATACTGTAAGTTTTCTGAAACTCAGTTCCTTATAGTGTCCATTTGTGTGTTTAGCTTTCACCATTATAAAAGAGCATGTACCTAACTAGAAGTGTTCTGTTTTCATGAAACCAAACGGTGGACGGTAGGGCTCATGCACTAGATGTTTCCAGAGGAACCGAACATATCCTAACCGGGAGAGGCATGCAAAAATCAGAAGGAAGGAGGTCTTGGAACCAGTTACGGTTGTCCATTTATATATATAAAAAAGCAAACGAAAATTATCGATGGACTAAACAGGTAAGAAACGGAAGAGGAGGGTATGTGTTGCTAGCTGTTTGGACGAACGTGAGAGAAAATAGGCTATCTAGAGCAACCAAATCAAGGAGGGATTGGCTAAAGTTTTCAGCTTTTATATAGGCTATTATGAGCTTGTTCTATGCATGGTAAGAGAAAAAGAGATAGAAAGCATACTGAATTATATAGGGAAGAGATCGATGCTGCTGATGTTGTAGGCTTGTGCTTGTGGTATAGTATCATGCTTGTGTCCGTTCAATTTGTGTTCACTGCACATTTGGAAAACTAGGAGGCAAAACTACATTACTAACATGAGTCTGTCCGAAGGTCACGAGTTGAACATTGTAGATACCAAGATTGATCTGGGGATAGAGTTTGAGGAAAAGATCGACAACTCAAATGCTAACAAATTTAAAAATTAGAATGTCGAGTTAGGAGTTTGCTACAGTATCACGATCTACAACTTAGAAGGAATTAGTAGTCTGGACATTAGATGTATTTGTGAAACCTTAAATCTTTTGTACTTATATAAAAGTCAAGTGCACAAAAGTAAGACATGGATCCTCCCATTGAGTGCCTTATAAGAGCATCTCCAGTCGCGTCCCCCAAAGCGTCCTCCAAAGGGATTTGGGGCGCGCCGGACAAAAAAAGAGTTCCAGCCGCGTCCCCAAAGCCCAGTTTGTCCGGCGCGGCCCGATACGATGTCCGGCGCCGAGCCGTCCCCGTCCCAGGGACGCTCCGGGACGCGGGACACAACGCGAGGCCAACCGACGCGGGCCGACCCGTCAGCGGCACAGGGAAAATTCCTCACACCCCGCCAAATCCCGCCGCTCCCGCCAAATCGCGCCTATCCCACGCACGCCCCATATCCCGCCGATTCATTTCTCCTATCCCGCCGATTTCTCCTCCCGCCGTCCACCCGCCGCTACCCTCTCCCCATTCCATGGCGCCGCGACAGCCCCCAAAAGATGGCGAAAAAGCGGCCAAGAAGGCGCCGGGCAATGCGATGAAAGGGGCGAAAGCGCCGTTCGCGAAGCCGCGGAAGGCGCCGGCTGCGAAGAAGAAGCCGAAGGAATGACCGAAGATCAATGGCAGCAAGATTGCTGCGCGGAAGCTATCGACGGCGGAGCGGAAAGGGCGGTGGAGCTGGAGAAGAAGGCTCAGGCGGCGCGCCAGCACCAGCACGTAATGGCCGGGTGTATCGCCGCCACCAACGCGAGCCCATGGAGTACGTCCATGCCGGTCTACGTTCCGGGAGTGATCTCTCCGTCGCAAGCCGCCTTCTACAACGACGGCCCCTCCGCCACTCCCGGGTGCGTGACGCCTAACTTGTCGCCGCACTACCAGGATGCCGCACGGCGGCTTCAACCCCAACAACCTCTACTCCCGGCGTACGAGCAGCGAGCCAGACCCGGTCCGACGGCGACCCTTTCACCGGCGCAGGGTCCGCTCGAATACGACGGCGCCGGTGCTGAGGAGGACGACGGGGTTGAGGAGGAGGACGACGAGGAGGAGGAGGAGGTGGAGGACGACGAGGAGGATGACGAGGAAGAGGGCGGCGAGGAAGAGGACGACGAGGGTGCCGGTGACGATGATCTCGTGGAGGTAGACGCGGACGGCGTGAGGACGAAGAAGAAGAAGAAGAAGAAGAAGAAGGCCGGGCACAAGGCCCGAAGTGGACGCCTCTGGAAGATCTTTGTCTGTGCGAGTCGTGGGCGACGGTGAGCCATGACTCCATCATCGGCGCCAACCAAAAAGGCGGGAAGTATTGGGCGAGGATCAAGGCAGTTCGATGAGCGCAAGCTCATCAACAGCGACTACAACAAAGTGACAATGAAGAGGAGCCAAAAGGCAATGTCGACGCGATGGGCCATCATCCAGGCGTCGCTGAACTTGTTCCATGGGTTCCATCAGGACATGGAGACCAGAGGCGACAGCGGCGCCGACGTCGCCAAACTGGTACGCTGTTTCTTCCATAATCCGTAGCGCCTACATTGTGTTCGATGAAATGACTCTGCTTCCTTTTGTTAGTTTGATCGGGCCATGGATTTGTACGCCAAGAACTCGGAAGGTCACAAGTCTTTCGTGCTCATGCATTGCTATGGCAAGCTCAAAATGAATGAGAAATATCGGCTGACGCGCTTGTCGCTGTCCAAGGGGAAGGACGCCATTGATCTGACGCGCGCTGCAACTTCGACAGGGCGTCCTCGCAACAAGGCCGGCCACGCCGGCGTCGTCGACAGAAAGAAGCACGTCACGCCTCGCCCTCTCCTTATCTCCCGCGACAAGAAGGCCGACCAAAGGTGGGCCGAGCTGCTCAAGAGGCAAGAGGAGAAGCTGGAGCTCAAGAAACGCAGGGACGACATGTCCCTGCTGAGAACGTCGACAGAGGGAATGTCTCCCGGACGCGAGCGGCGCACAACTTCTTCAAAGGCCATCCTCGACGACATCGAAGCCAAAATGGCGGCGGCGGACACGGCGGCCCAGCGGCATCGGCATCGGCGGCAGCGGCAGCGCAAGAGCGGCTGACGCGTCTTCTACTGCTACACCTGCGTCGGCCTCTGCGTCGGCGACGGAGCAGACGCACCATGCACAGAACAGGCAGATCGCGACGAGGTCGTCGTGCTCGACGGGCCTGCGTCGACTCAGGACACGAGGCCGTCGACCAACCCCTTCCCCTTCTTCTAATTTGCATGCACCACCGGCCTAATATGATCGTGCGCCCAGTATTTGATCGATCGCCGCTACTCTGATCGCGACGAATCGACGGGAACGATCTCTTTTGAATGCATCTATTTGAATTTCTGATTGGGGACGGCGTTTGGGGGACGCGGCTGGGGAGCGACGTCCCCCAAACGCGGCACAAACAAAACACGTCCCCCAAACGCTCGATCCGGCGCGGTTTGGGGGACGGTTTGGGGGACGCGACTGGAGATGCTCTAACTGTGTCGCTGGTGTGTAGATATGTAGTTCTTGACGTGAGAACATTACCTGTGATGACTATATATAAAGTTCTAGCATTGTAGGAGTCAGCTTATTTTGGGGTCTTCACAAAATTAAAGTGTCCTAAAATGTCTTGATTTACCACAGTAACTTTTGTGCCAGCTTCAGCGCAAAGAATTTCAAAACCAGCTTTGCCTAAAAATATGCTTAACAATGCCAGGCATGAAAAGTGAGGTTCAGAAGTAATTAGTTATACAAGAGGTTCAGAAATTTCAGTAAAATGATATGCTTCTTAGTTAGGTTCACTGCTCAAGTGGATGTATGTTTTAGCGTGCTGGCTTAATTAAGAAAGATGGCTACAATTGGCCTCAACGAGTATTTTATAACTCTTACGTGGCTCTCAATCTTCACCGTAAGTCAAACTCATAGTAGCATGATAGCCTCCAAAATTTTATTACACCCAAAGAATTCTATTGATCATTAAAAACCTATATATGGATAGAAGACAACTTACCATTATCGAAAATAAATGAGGTTAATACCAGCTATTAGTCATTCAGCTACACCCTTCTGTATCTTCTAATTCTGCTTAGTGGGGTCATCTTTTAGTACAAGTATTTTCCTTCTCTTCTTGCTGGATACATTTTAACTTCTACTTCAAACAAAAAGATGCATTGCCACACTTTTGAAGCTTAGAGCTTTTAATCAGGAAGATAGGGCTAGCTGGCATTACAGGTCCAAATCTCTTAATCTGTATTATCTATAATAACTTCAGATCTATATGTATTATTGCTTCTTTCAAACAATTTCAGTATATATGTGTTATAATGTTAAGTTACATTTCAGAACACTGGCCAACTATTTCACATTACTCGGGCCTTCTTGGAGAGATACAAACAAATATGGTGGTTTTATTGGTCGAATGAAAATTACCTTCAATTTTTTTATCAGACCAATGGAGCTTCTGATTCAAAGAATAATGAGCCGGATAAAGGAAAATTTATTGTTAACTAACATCTCAAATGTTTGATTTGAACCTGCAAAAGAATACTAATAGTTTTCTCCATCATGATTTCACATATACCATGAACTTCAATGCATTGAAAAATTAGGATTTCGTTATGTTGCAAAGTAGCAAGGTGAGTTATGGCATAGAAGTTGTAGACATTATAACACTAAGGGGAACTAACCTTGGATTCGTTAGTGCAGTGGTTTGGAGATTTGAGTGTCTCTGGTACATTTAAAGCGAATTTGTCTTTGTATTGGCAGTTATATACATTTATTTCATGTACACAAAACATGAAACAGTCGGGGTTGTTTTGTCCCCATGGTCTCTTCGTATTGTGGCTCACAATTAATCTATAGACTGCTATTTATGTTACGATATCCGCGTGTGTCAAATGATCAGATTATAAAGTGGTTCAATTTATGAATAACAAAACTAAACATGTTATGACCCACGTGAACGTGGCTCTCACGGAAATGTCAATGCAAATGACCACCAAGTTTACCACATAAAAGTCTAGCACACTGTAGGCGACGCGGCGAAGCGCGCATGTCCATCTAGTGTCAATTAATTTAGAATGGATGGAGTTCTTTCTAAGCTGACTTGTTCAATCTCAAACTCTTTAGGTGGTTGGATTTTTTTTTTTGTTTTTATTGGGGACAAAAAGATGCGGCTGGCCCCTCTACCTAGAGAGTTATAATTTGATGGGAAAAGAATGCATATTCACCTCCTTCAAAAAGAAAAAGAAATCATATCGAAATAGCTGGAGCGAACGAAGGAGAGACGGACTCGTATAATGGCCATCAAATAATTGCAGTTGATTTATGCATAAGCCATTCCAAAAGCTGATAGCCGACTCCATGTGTCGTCACATGTGAGGTGTTCTCTTTCAGCTACGCTTGCCCGGAGGTTGGACTGTCCTATGATTAAGAATTAAGCCTGTCGACTGTCGAGCCAACGGCTCACAAGAGTCTTTGAGACATGGGTGAGACATCACACAGCAGTCTCCCCTTCTTGCGCATCTATCTGGCGCTATGACAGTCCACGCCACATCGCTTTCAAATTTACAATCGGCGCTTAGCACAGGGACAAGATAGTGTAATAATTGATTAAGCTGAATACTGTGACGTGTCACAGGAAGCTGTCAACTGACAAAACAAGTCAGGCCGACCTGTGAGGAGAGATCGCATGATTCTCCCAGGTCCCAGCACAACTTGGCAGCCAAAAAAAAAACAATAAGGACGTCTCTAACCGATTTCCTAAAATTATTTAGAGAAGTAAATTTATTCCGCTAACCGAAAGAGTCGACTCTAGCCGATATCCTAAATTAGTTTGCAGCGTATATATAGCCGACTGAGAAGCAAATATTTGCCATCCCCCTATAGTTGCTCGGCGGCCGACCGAGGAGCAAATCCATCCCCATCGCCACACCGCCCACCGTACCATCTCTGGCCACCGCCAAACCAATCCCCATCGCCGCCAAAACCATCCCTATGGCCGGATTTTCCAGCCGCCGGTCCCCTTCGCCCATCCGCGGCGCCGACCGCAACCGCCCATCACAGCGTCGCGGAACTGGCGCCCCCGCTAACCTCCCGCCACCACCGCATAGCCGCTACCACGGTGTGCGACAGCGTGAGTGGGGAACCTTTATGGCCAAGATCACCGACTGAACCACCAGCCTACGGATCTAGCTAGGCACCTTAAGGGGTGCAGACGGCGTGGAGGCATGACATCGAGTATGTCAGCCTACACGGCAGTTCAGTGAGCTCAACTTCCCGCTCAGCACCGCTGAGCACGTGCCGGAGCTCGTCGCGCCTCCCCACCACGGCCGCGCGACCCAGCTTGTGAGGGAGGACCCACAAGGTGTGGGAACGCCTCGAGGCCGAGCGCGCCGGTGAGGAGTACATGGCCAACCTCCGCCGCCAAAATTCCGAACGCGTCGCGGCGGAGGCGGCGGCGTACGCCATGTACGAGGAGAGGTGCCGCGACGAAGGAAGAGGAGGAGGCGGCAACAACAACGACGGCCTCGACTTCTCCGCTTTCGACGACTAGGCGGCTGAGCAGGAGGCGGCAGCGACGACAGCGGCCTCGGTTGATGTTTAGTTTAAGCTCTAGTTTTAGTTTGTTAGTTTAAATTTCGTTCATGTATTAGTTTATTTCTATGAACTATGTGTAAATTGTAGTCGAGATTGTTTAGAGGAGCAACATTTTGCTCCTCTATTTAGCTTCGCCGTTTGCTCCTCTAAATTCTAGAAGATCTCTTAAAGATGCTCTATAATTAAGTAGAGAAGGGATATGCTAGGCATATTATATCGTGGATACGTGTGCCAATGCTAGGCAAGCAGCTCCGCCCAAGAGCCGTCGCAGTCGCCACTGGGCAGGCGATATCATATCTTCCCTCTCCGCTTTATTCCCCTCCTCCCGTCGCTCCATCGAGATAGATCGACGGATAACCGCCGTAGAATCCCCACAGCAATCACAAAACGCGTATAAATAAAAAGAATTTTTATTCGCATCCCGAAAAAAACAAATACGAATCCGAATACTAAAAGTATCGCAAAAAATAGTAGTTCAAGAAGAGCACGGAAAAGGAGAAATATGCTGCTGGCTCCCGTTGGGAGATATATAGTAGCCGGCTTCCAATCTTCTGTGCCCTGCACCACACCTCGACACCGCGAAAGCACACCACACGCGCACACGTATATAACCCGATCGTTATCAAGTTGGGATCTTTAGCGACGGAGGAGCGGTGTAGCCTGCCTGCTCGCCGGCGAGGGTAACTAGCGCAGGAGGAGCGGAGTATCCTGCTCGCCGGCCGTCGACAAAGATGGCGGCGGGGAACGAGTGGATCAACGGGTACCTGGAGGCGATCCTGGACGCCGGGTCGAAGCTGCGGCCGCAGGGCGTGCAGCTGCCGCCACTGGAGACGGCGCCGGCGCTCGCCGCCGAGGAGTCCAGCGCCGCCTACAACCCCACCAGGTACTTCGTGGAGGAGGTGGTCAGGAGCTTCGACGAGCAGGCCCTCCACAAGACATGGACAAAGGTAAGGCCTTGGTAAATCTCATCTGCAGGCTGCAGCGATCAATCGATGGTAACTGCTCCTTTTGTTCGTTCTTGATTGATTGTCTGTAACCGCAGGTGGTTGCGATGCGGAACAGCCAGGAGCGCAGCAACCGGCTGGAGAACCTGTGCTGGAGGATCTGGAACGTCTCCAGGCAGAAGAAGCAGGTACGCGCCGCCTCCCCGCCGCCGCACCGCCGCGCGCCATGGATTGGCCTCCACATGCTCTGCTTTTCCTTGCGTTCACGACCCGGTTTCTCCTTTTTCGCTTCATCAAAACGGAAAAGGAAAGGAGCTCGTGTGTTCAATGTCGGCGGCCCGCGTAGCCTGGCCCATAGGGCACTGCCCACGTCTCGTTTAATTCTGCGCGCGTTTAGGGGAGTATTTATTGGGCTGGGTCGTTTACGAGTTTTACTTTGGGCTTATGTCGACTCCATGGCTCGGTGCTTTTTTCTTTTCTACCTCTCTAATAAAAAGGTGAATAAATTTCACAGAAACTTCAAACTTTGCTGCAGAATATAAAAAGGGCTAGGAATTTCTTTTAAAAAAAGGGCAACGCTTTTGATAACTGGCCTTACACGACCAGACGTATTGTGTCCAACTGAAAGTTCCTTTCCAGTTTGCTCTGTCAAACAGGGCCCACTGCTCATAGACACACTCACTTGCTCGTTGCAACTGTTTCAGAAAAGTATAATCTGCTAGTAGCAAAAGGAACAAATACCAACACTTGCTTCTTGGTTGTTAGAGCATCTCCACTCGTTTGGAGTCCCCGGGCTGAATTCCGGACGAAATTAGCTCCGGATTGGATCAATTTTTATCATGGGGGGCAACAAACTTCCAGCCATGTGCACCCCACGCCAAGCTGCTCATGAGGTGTTCGACCAATGATAGTGGCCCAGCGTGCGTGATTCGCTTCATCCGGAGTCCCCGGGAAGACCCGGGGAACCGGGGTTGGCGTGGGTAGTCCGGACGAAATAAGCTCAAATCCGGACCAAAATGAGGAATCGGGGGCCTTACTGGGCCGTTTTTCGCCGTCTGGATGAAAAAAAGTGGTCGTGGGGGGCTTCTCGGGGAGACGAGTGGGGATGCTCTTAGTTGCTACTGCTCCCTACTAGTATAGGAAAAGTGCATGAAAATGGATGAGCTTCAGAGGACACAATTCCATTTTGGTGGAACAAGCTTGCTTAATTTCTCATATAAAGAACTTGCCGTTGCTAAAAGGGGAATTGGAATCCCAGATCACGCCAACAGATTATAGCTCTTTGCGCCTGATTTGTTCTAGTAGGAAAATGATGCCTCTGAATTTTCAGTTCAGTTCAGTTCCTTGTTTAGCTTAACTTTTCAGATAATATAGTTCCTTGCGAAATCAGGCAGCCTCAACATGCTAACGTCGGATAGATAGAACACGGTACCAAGAAAAAAAAAAGATTTCAGTTGCAAAAGAGTTGGGGAATTGGATGGAACAACAACTCAAACAAACTGAACTGTTCCAAACATTTTTTACTAGGACGACATCGCCACTGAATTATCAGATCAGTAACTTTCAGTTGTTCTTATAAACCACGCAACTGTATCTTGTTGCGCCGCTGAACTTTCGTGAATGGATGTGTAGGCGGACTGGGATTACACGAAAGAGGTGGCCCGGCGGAAGCTTGAGCAGGAGCTGGGCAGCCGGGAGGCCGCCGAGGACCTATCCGAGCTCTCCGAGGGCGAGAAGGACTCCATCACCACCAAGCCCGACGCCGCCCCTGCTGTCCCGTCCGCCGACGATGGCGAGCACCAGCAGCCACAACCACGCACCCGGCTCGCGAGGATCAACTCGGAGGTGCGGCTCGTCTCCGACGACGAGGAGGAGCAGACCAAGAAAAGGAACCTCTACATCGTCCTCATCAGGTAACACAACCAGCTCAAGAAATTGACACGAATTAATCTCGGCGACAGTTCATGTGATGTGATACTGACATTTTGTTGGGATTTTCTTTAGCATCCATGGGCTGGTGCGTGGAGAGAACATGGAGCTCGGGCGAGACTCCGACACCGGAGGCCAGGTCGGTCAAGTCCACCTGTCCAAACCTTGACACGTGTCGTGGACTCGCGCTGACTTGTTCTAATCTGCTGTTGGTTCAGGTGAAGTACGTGGTGGAGCTGGCCCGTGCGCTGGCGGCCACGGCGGGGGTGCACCGAGTGGACCTGCTGACGCGGCAGATCTCCTGCCCCGACGTGGACTGGACCTACGGCGAGCCCGTGGAGATGCTGGAGCGCCTGTCCTCCGCCGACGCCGACGACGACGACGGCGAGCAGTCCGGCGGCGGTGCCTACATCGTGCGGCTGCCGTGCGGGCCAAGGGACCAGTACATCCCCAAGGAGGAGCTGTGGCCGCACATCCCCGAGTTCGTGGACCGCGCGCTCTCGCACGTCACCGAGGTCGCCCGCGCGCTCGGCGAGCAGCTCCAGCCTCCACCATCTCCGGCCGCCGGCGACGGCGCGGTGGCGGCGCCCATCTGGCCGTACGTGATCCACGGCCACTACGCGGACGCGGCGGAGGTGGCGGCGAACCTGGCGAGCGCGCTGAACGTGCCCATGGTCATGACGGGCCACTCGCTGGGGCGCAACAAGCTGGAGCAGCTGCTCAAGCTCGGCCGCATGCCGGGCCCCGAGATCCAGGGCACCTACAAGATCGCGCGCCGGATCGAGGCCGAGGAGACGGGGCTCGACACCGCGGAGATGGTGGTCACCAGCACCAAGCAGGAGATCGAGGAGCAGTGGGGACTCTACGACGGCTTCGACCTCATGGTGGAGCGCAAGCTCCGGGTAAGGCAGCGCCGCGGCGTCAGCAGCCTCGGACGGTACATGCCGCGCATGGCGGTCATCCCGCCCGGCATGGACTTCAGCTTCGTCGAGACACAGGACACGGCTGACGGGGACGGCGCCGATCTCCAGATGCTCATTGCTCCCGACAAGGCCAAGAAGGCTCTGCCTCCCATTTGGTCAGACGTACGTGCTCGACCTTAAAACTCATTTTCAGTGATTATCGTGATTTTCTTGTTATAAGTGCTCATGACATTTTTTCTTTCCATCAGGTGCTGAGGTTCTTCACTAACCCACATAAGCCGATGATCCTGGCGCTGTCGCGGCCGGACCCGAAGAAGAACGTCACCACACTGCTCAAGGCCTACGGCGAGAGCCGCCAGCTCCGGGAGCTCGCGAACCTGGTACGTATTTTTTCAGGCCACAGTATAGTGTTAATAACGAATTGCGACCCAAACGACAGAGCGCCTGATGGCCTCTCTTCTTCTGCACTGTAAATGGATGCAGACTTTGATACTGGGGAACAGGGATGACATCGAAGACATGGCCGGCGGCGGCGGCGCGGTGCTCACGGCCGTGCTCAAGCTCATCGACCGGTACGACCTCTACGGCCAGGTGGCCTATCCAAAGCACCACAAGCAGACGGACGTGCCTCACATCTACCGCCTCGCCGCCAAGACCAAGGTACAAAGTCTGAAAAATCCCATCATATGCCTCTGCATTCCCCTATTCCTCTGCATGAATTTGACATGTTTGATTCGGCCATTCGCAGGGAGTATTCATCAACCCAGCTCTTGTAGAGCCGTTCGGCCTCACAATCATCGAGGTAAGCTCCACAACATTTTAGCGAGATCAATGCAACCTGTTCGTCTTCTACTATTTGGATTGACAATCTTATTGCGTGTGATTCGTGCGCAGGCTGCTGCTTACGGTTTGCCGGTGGTGGCGACCAAGAACGGCGGGCCGGTGGACATCCTGAAGGCGCTCCACAACGGGCTGCTGGTGGACCCGCACTCGGCGGAGGCGATCACCGGCGCGCTGCTGAGCCTGCTGGCGGAGAAGTCGCGGTGGGTGGAGTGCCGCCGCAACGGCCTCCGCAACATCCACCGCTTCTCGTGGCCGCACCACTGCCGCCTCTACCTCTCCCACGTCGCCACCTACTGCGACCAGCCCTCGCCGCACCAGCCGCTCCGCGTGCCCCTCGCCCTGGGCTCCTCCACCAGCTTCGGCGCCGACGACTCGCTCTCGGACTCGCTCCGCGGCCTCTCGCTCCAGATTTCCGTGGACGCCTCCAGCGACCTCAACGCCGCGGACTCCGCGGCCGCCATCATGGACGCGCTCCGCCGGCGCCCGGCCTCCGAGAAGCCGGCGAGCTCCGGTGCCAGGGCGCTCGGCTTCGCGCCCGGGCGGCGGGAGAGCCTCCTGGTGCTCGCCGTCGACTGCTACGGCGACGACGGCAAGCCCGACGTGGAGCAGCTGAAGAAGGCCATCGACGCGGCGGTGTCGGTTGGTGAATGCGCGGGAGCGAAGCAGGGGTACGTGCTGTCCACCGGCATGACCATCCCCGAGGCCGCGGAGGCGATCAAGGCCTGCGGCGCCGACGTAGCCAGCTTCGACGCGCTGATATGCAGCAGCGGCGCCGAGCTATGCTACCCGTGGAAGGAGCTCGTGGCCGACGAGGAGTACTCCGGGCACGTCGCGTTCCGGTGGCCCGGTGACCACGTGAAATCCGCCGTGCCCAGGCTCGGGAGCGTGGAGGAGATCGCCCTCGCCATCGATCGCCCCGCCTGCTCCGTGCACTGCCACGCCTACGCCGCCACGGACGCATCCAAGGTAAGCAGAGCAGAGCATGGTGGTGAAGAAGGTGGATTCCTCCACGTCCATGGGCACGCTCCTGATGCTTGGGGTTTTGTGCAGGTGAAGAAGGTGGATTCGATCAGGCAGGCGCTGCGGATGCGCGGCTTCCGGTGCAACCTCGTCTACACGCGCGCCTGCACGCGCCTCAACGTCATCCCTCTCTCCGCTTCCCGGCCGCGCGCTCTCAGGTGATCGGAGTTCAGATCATTCAAACTCTCATATGATCCAGTGCCAGCGACAGTAGTGTTCTCAACATGTTACTTTTGTGTCTGATCAACCAACTGCTTGATGGATGTGCAGGTACCTGTCGATACAGTGGGGGATCGATCTCTCCAAGGTGGCGGTGCTCGTCGGCGAGACCGGCGACACCGACCGCGAGAGGCTGCTCCCGGGAGTGCACAGGACGCTCATCCTGCCGGGGATGGTCGCCCGCGGCAGCGAGGAGCTCCTCCGAGGCGACGACGGGTACACCACGGCGGACGTCGTGGCCATGGACTCCCCCAACATTGTCACGCTCGCGGAAGGCCAGTCTGCATCCGAGATCCTCAAGGCCATCTGAGAGCGTGCTCTGCTCTGCTGTGCTGCTTCTGTCTTCCACATCCGGGACGTGGTAGCTCCACTTCGATTATTTCGCCTGTGATTTTGGCAGGAAGATGACTGCAGAATTGCATTTGCATATACCGTACACCTGTGCAAGCATGAGCAAAACATGTCAGCTAATAATTCTTTAATGTTTTGGCCATGCCTCCGTGAGGTATGCTTCTGTACATACTATAAAGGAACAGAGAGAGAAACGCAAGAATGAAAGAGACAAATATTTTCAATGTAAGTTGATGTTTCTTCCTGACGGATTCTTACTTGGATTGTCTACATTCATTGTTTCAAGAAAATAGAAGGATCCCCCTCTCCAAGTCTGTGTAAATCGATTTATCCAAACAACCTTCAAAAACTCGACGCCAAACAAATTACACTCTTTCTCCATCCTCACGTAAATAGATGTTACTTTTAAAATTTATTCACAAAAGAGTCTACTTCCATCTTCCCAATCCATTCAGATGTAGGAAAATTTGCGTCTCTTTTATCATGCGGGAATCAAGCCCAATAACATTCACCACACATTGTTTTCTCATTTTCGACATGCATACACTTAGTTCACTGGATCTAGAAAAATTAAAGAGTAGAGATGTTGGCTTGCATCTTCCAAACGCATTTTCTATTTCACTCCATATTTTTTCTTAAAAGAATTATATGCCCACCTATTTTGTGGATGGAGGTTGTATATGCATTGTGGTGGCTAAAATCAAAGAACCTGCCCATCAAGCAGCTGCTTCACCGAGACAACATTCGCAAGAAGGATGTAACACTTGTTGTGAGACAATGCTGCCAAACTACGAAGTAAAGGCTAGGATATATGTTTTCACCCCGAGGTCACTCCGGGTTCCATGAGAACATCTTCTCAGAGGACATGACGTGCAAATGTTTTTGGTGTGGTGCATGCAATTAAACATAACCATAACAAGGCTTTTGCGATAAAGAGCAATATATTAGTATCAAAAAGATATCAAAGCAGACATAGCCTCTTCAACAACTTAATATCAGGAACAAGTCGAGAAATCGAGAATGCACACAACTAAATTATTAAAAAGAAAGGAAAAAGGAAAGAAGGTTAACGTAACAACAATGACGACAACCATCGCACTAGACAACGCACGGATTACAGGAATGATTCTCCAAAATCAATGCCTTCAGGAAGTGAACACACTGTCTTTATTGTCGCCCGATCTAGTCATAAAAGGCTGGATCGTGGGTTTTCATCCTGGAGACAAGTTATAAGGAACTCCATGCAATGCCTTCAAAAAGGTAGCGATGCACCGATACTCAAGTACAAGAGCAACCAATAATGGTGGTTTGTTGTTGTGTTCAATTGTCAAGTTAGTATTCTTTCAATGTTTGCAAACCACATATGAATCAATGGACCGAGGACCTTACTGGGTTGGTATGTTTTCTAAACTATGATGGTTATAATCTTTGTGAAGCAACCAACATGTTATAGACTTCTATAGTTCAACTACAATAAAATGTAAATCATGCATGCTTCGGGTCAGTGCAGTAAATCATATTCAAGCACTCCCTTTTAAAGGCAATTCAAGCACTCCCAAATTACTGATGATATTTCTAAAAAGATATATATCATTCATATCAGCTACAGGTTTATTTCTGTTTTCCTCTGACATTATAAAATTAAAATCCCCTAAGAGAAGACAATTTTCACACTAGAGGATATTTTTAGTTAGAACTACAATTTAGAATTTTTTATGTTTTATTCATTTGCAAGGCCCATAGATAGACACCACAGTTCAGAAGTGTGGATTGAAGTGAAAATGATTATAATGGTAGATCTATAAATTTCCAAAACTTGACCAACAAAAATAGCATTTTTCCATAACACAGTAATAACACCAAATGCACCCACCAAGGGAGAAAAAGTAAATTGATCAAATTTCTTGGAACAAAAGCTTCTTATGAAGGAGTGATCAAAAGATTTCCATTTAGTCTCTTGTAAGCAAATCAAAGCTGCACCACTTTCCCCAGTTTTATTGAAAACATCAATTATCTTATCTTTGTCATTTAAACCCTAATACTCCAACCCAGTGCCAACCAATCAAGAAGACTAGCACATGAATTATCCATTAAAACTATAAGGGTGAAAGAGAATATATTGCTCAATGCAATTAAGCAATTTATCAGACAAATCAGCAACATGGACAAGCCATAACAAAAGGAACACAAGATTATCCTAACCCAAGCACACTGAAATGAAACAAAGGAACAACCCATTACAAGGCACACTCAAGGCCTTACTATTCATTCAACCTATATGACTCATGGCCTTCTGTAGGAGCAGCCATATGCTTCTCCTTCGACAAAGAGGACTCATGAATCCTGAGAAAGCTACCATCATGTTGCAACACACAAATCGGGGCCACCTCATCTTCAACAGCACCTTGAAGGAACCAAACAAAAATTCGTGGGGAGTCTGAACTTCGCTTAAGGGAGGCAGACAAAATGACATGTTTGACAGAAAACATAGGCACTATGCCAGAGCATTGTTGCTTATGAACATAAACCTTCTTTACAATACTCCTTGCTAGAGCTAGTTTAGAAGCAACAACTTTTCATCGATCATTGCACTCCTTTTGCCAGAGATTAAATTCATGCAACCAATTTTGACCACCAACCCCCCCCCCCCCCCATAAATGGAAGAAACACTTGAAATGAAAGAACTCTAAAGATCTCAAGTGAAGAATGTGTGAAAGCTCACCGATTTAGATGAAACCATGGAAGATAAAACCCAATATTTGAACAAAGAGATCTTAGGCTCTCCAAAATAACCACCTATGACGACATAAGGGCCAACACAACCACGTCCTCATCCATGCAAAAAGAAGCACGACAAAATAATATTACCAAAGTAAAATATGTTAATCCAATGAATGTGTGGACAGATGATTGTAATAAAGAACACACCTCTTCCTCAAATGAAATCCCATGAAAAAAAATCAAGATAGAAACATGAGAAGCATGAACTGCCATTGTGGTTGGATTAATAGGAACCTTCTCAAGGAGCTGATCTTGATTGGATGAAAGCGACACCTCAAATAGGGAATGACCAACCAAAAGCTTGTTGTCTCTCACAATCAACCGATCTTGATCCTTGACACACTGACGTGCAAATCGGATCTCAGATCCAGGTCTGATGCATTCAAAGGCAGAAAACTCACATGCATCCACAATGATCCCATCCAAGACAACAAGTTGGATCTTGAGATCATTGGGAGAAACCATCAGAAAGATAGCCGAGATGTGATCTTGCAGATGACTCAAATGAGAGGAGAAAATATCCACCCATCTCCAACATGATGGGTCCTTGAGGTTGGCTAGAAACATGTGGAAGGAGAAGGGGCGGGAAATGTGTGTGAACGCCGGTTCTAGGGAGAGTGGAAACCCTAGATCGCCATGGTGTTGCCTAAGGGGAGTGTTCCGATGGATGAAAACAAACTTAATAATGATGATTTTGGGTTAATGATAGTTTAGTGAATATACATGGTTGATATCCTTGTTGCCTACAACGAAGTGTAAACCATGCTTTTGATTGGTCCGATAGCCATGCATTTTTGTAACCAAAGGATCTTCGATGAATACGCTTATGTGGAATAGAGGTGACAAAAGCTACCTTTCACCTTAGTACAGTTTTTGTACAAAATTTGTGAAGACCCACTTGTTTTGTGCCCCATCCACGAGGAGACTCTTAACTATTATTGTATGCCAACTGAATGCTAGTCGGGACAGAATTGGTTGCACGTGATATGTCACTAAGCATTATTTACACACACATTGCTTTGGCTTCACTCTTATAAACACATTATAACCATAATCGCGAAATATACTCTTATGCAGGTTGTTTGTTTCTTTCAATTGCTATTATTTTGCTTTATTCACTTAAGTACAACATATTGTTTGGGTTTGAAAAACCTTTTGCAGACAAGAGCGACGGAATTGAGCAATGGACTGTTAAAGTAGTTGCCTAGCTGTATATGTATAGGTCTCTATACCTTGTATTGTATCCGGAATACACCTCTGTATAGGTGGACCGGCCCCTGTATGTCTCCCATATATAATGCCATGATGCGGCCCGTGTTAGGGTAACGCTGCCCATACTTTTGATACGGTATCAGAGAACGGTTCTTCCAATCACATCTAGATCGCCGCCGCCGAGGTCTCCCCAGACCGTCGCCCGTCGAGATCGCCCCAGTTCATCGTCGTCGCAAGCTTGCAGGCGTCATGTCATCCTCAGCATCTTCCTCTTCATCGATAGGCGCGGCGGCTCTCAACATTGCCATCTCGAAGAAGCTGACCCGAGATGATTTCCCGAGATAATTTCCTTTTGTGGCAAACTCAGGTTCTCCCTGAGATTCGTGTTGCTCAGTTATTCGGGTTCCTGGATGGTTCTTCGGCGGAGCCAGAGAAGACGATCAAGACCAAGGACATCGATGGGGTTGAGGTGACAATTCCCAATCCCGAACACACGCGCTGGGCCGCGCAAGACCAAACCGTTCTAGGGTTTCTGGTTAGGAATATGGCAAAGGAAGTCCTCACGCAGATGGTTGGACTCCCAACGTCCGCAGCGGTCTGGAAAGCTGTGGTGGAGATGTTTACAGCCCAATCTCAGTCCAGAGTGGTGCACCTCCGCACCAAACTCAACCAATGTCACAAGGAATACAAGACTGTACAGGCATACCTGGATGAGATCAAGGGTCTCTTCGATGAGATGGCTGCTGCTGGTAAATCTATGGATACCGTGGATGTGATTTCATACATCCTTGCTGGACTCGACAATGAGTATGATGGTTTTGTTGCTGCCATTAATGCCTTTCTTAAGGCGCAGAAAGATGTGAGTTTGAGTGATGTTTACTCACAGTTTATGACATATGAGTCTCGGGTGGAGGCTCGAACAGCTGGTGATGGAGCTTCTGTCAATGCCGCGACTCGTGGTGGTCGCAATGGTGGCCGAGGACGCAGACACTATCAGGATCAGTATCGTGATCAGGAGCAGTACCAGTATCGTGATCAGAGTGGTGGATATGATCAGCGCAATAACAATTACTGTGGTGGGTATAGAGGTGGCCGTGGCAATGGCGGTGGCCGCAACCCACAGGGAAATCGCTCCTTCGGAGGAGGAGGACGAAGTGATGAAATCTGTCTGGTGTGTGG
This sequence comes from Lolium multiflorum, assembly GCA_030979885.1. Lineage (NCBI taxonomy): Eukaryota > Viridiplantae > Streptophyta > Magnoliopsida > Poales > Poaceae > Lolium > Lolium multiflorum. The sequence continues at coordinate 161,799,806 of CM061750.1, forward strand.
CAAACAGGGACATACTGCCTTGAACTGCTTGAAGATGTTTCAGAAAAACTACAGGGTCCCGACAAATCGGCAGGTGCAGCCTATGGTTCTGGATCATATGGTGTTGACACCAATTGGTACAGCTACACCGGGGCGACTGACCATGTCACTAGTGAGCTAGAAAAATTGCATGCGAGGGACAGCTACAATGGCAATGAGAAGATACACACGGCTAGTGGTGCATGTATGGATATACGTCACATTTTCCATTCTATATTTCATATCCCGAATCATGATTTTCATCTTAAAAATATCCTACATGTTCCAACAGCCACAAAGAGTCTCTTATCTACTAGTTGTCTAGCCACAGATAATCATGCTTTTGTTGAGTATTGGCCTGATTCTTTCTTTGTTAAGGACCAGGACACAGGACACGAGGGAAATCCTTCTTCAAGGTAAATGCGTTGGAGGTCTCTACCCAATGCCAAAGTCCTCATACTCTCTTCCTGGCCGGCAAGCTCATGGAGTCACCAAGTCCTCCTCTTCGATTTGACATAAGCGTCTAGGTCATCCAGCTTCAAGTGTAGTTCATCAAATTCTTCGAGACAATAATATTCCGTTTAGTGAGTCCAAGGAATTAGTTTGTGATGCCTGTCAAAAGGCTAAGAGTCATCAAAGACGTCAAGTGTGTCTACTTTTCCTTTTGAACTTGTATTTTCTGATGTCTAGGGTCCTGCCCCGGCTTCTGTTGGAAGATTTAAATACTATGTTAGTTTTATTAATGATTATAACAAGTTCACCTGGATATATCTCTTGAAAAATAAATCTGATGTGTTTCAGAAATTTCGTGATTTTCAACAGCTTGTTGAGAGACACTTTGATAAGAAGATTCTTTCTATGCAAACTGACTGGGGTGGTGAGTATCAGAAGTTGAATTCTTTCTTTCAGCAAGTTGGAATATCTCATCTTGTGTCATGTCCCCATGCTCATCAGCAGAATGGCCCAGCTGAGCGCAACCATAGACATATTGTTGAGGTTGGTTTGTCTCTTCTTGCCAATGCATCTATGCCACTTAAATTTTGGGACGAGGCTTTTCTTACGGCGGTTTATCTTATCAATCGTCTTCCTAGTAAAGTCATTAATTCTGATACTCCCTTTGAGCGCCTCTTTGGTTACAAAGCGGACTACACTTTCCTACGGATTTTTGGTTGTTCTTGTTGGCCAAACCTTTGCCCATACAATAGGCGAAAATTCGAGTTTCGCTCCAAGCAATGTGCTTTTCTTGGGTATAGTAATCAGCACAAAGGCTACAAGTGCCTTGACATATCTTCTGGTCGAGTGTATATCTCTCGCGATGTTGTGTTTGATGAATCTATTTTCCGTTTGCCTCCCTTCATTCCAATGCCGGTGCCCAATTAAAATCAGAAATTATTCTTCTACCAGCTTCTTTGCAACCTATTCATATGCATGATCATGAGGGGAATGATATACAGTTTGATGCTGATGCTAATCCTGCTAACCATGTTCCTGGTAAGTCTATTGTGCAGGAATCAGCGCAAAATTCTGCTCCAGGGGACTCTTTTGGTGATTTTTCTCCGTCTGGCACGGATCCCAATGAAGATTCTGCCCAATCATTGGGCTCAGACGGCCAGACACGATCTCCTTCGGGATGAACGACGCAATCTAAGTCGGATCGCGCCCCGCCCGCGCCAGGCGTGGCCCCATCCCAGGTGGCGGCCTCCCGTTCTCCTGCTCCACCAGCGGTTGGACCCCACGCGGAGATTCTCCCGCTCAATGTCCCCTCTCCCAGATCTTCTGCGGCCACCAGCACGGACACACGGTCGTCTATAGGATCGTCTGCGGCTGGTTTGTCCGGGTCCCCTGTCTCCTCTGGATCGTCTGCGAATGTTGTGCCTGTTGCTCCTACTGTTTCTGCTCCTGGTCGTCCTCATACACGGATTCAAAGTGGTATTTCTCAGTCGAAAATTGTTACCGATGGTCGTGTTCGGTATGATCGTGTTTGGTTTGCGAATTATAGCAGTACTGGAGAACCAAATGATATTCGTGAAGCCCTTGCGGATCCTAAGTGGAAGGCTGCTATGGATGAGGTGTATCTGGCGTTGAAAAGCAACCGCACTTGGCACTTGGTTCCATCTGGTGCTGGTAAGAATGTAATTGACTATAAATGGTTCTATAAAGTGAAGCATCGAGCTGATGGATCAGTTTATCGTTATAAGGCTCGTCTAGTTGCTGAAGTTTTTAAGCAGCGATATGGCATTGACTATGAGGACACTTTTAGTCCTGTGGTGAAGGCGGCGACTATTCGCTTGGTGCCCTCTCTTGCAGTATCTCGTAATTGGCACCTTCGACAACTAGATGTGAAGAACGCGTTTCTCCATGGTGTTCTGGAAGAAGAGGTCTACATGCGGCAGCCTCGTGGTTATGAGGAGAAATTGGGATATATTTGCAAATTAGATAAGGCTTTATATGGGTTGAAGCAGGCACCTCGAGCTTGGTATTCTCGTCTCAGCTCCAAGCTTCAGTGTCTTGGTTTTTCTGCTTCTAAGGCTGATACTTCTGTGTTTTTCTACAACAAAGGGGGAGTGTCTATATTTATGCTTATCTATGTGGATGATATTGTTGTTGCTAGTTCATCAGAGGAGGTTGTTGATGCTCCTTCATGATCTTGGCTTTGCCTTTGCTTTGAAGAATTTGGGGCCGTTGCATTATTTTCTGGGTATTGAGATGAATAAAGTACATGATGGTATAGTTCTCTCTCAAGAAAAATATGCAAATGATTTGCTTAATCGTGTGAACATGAAGATCTGCAAGCCTGTTGATACTCCCTTGTCAGTGTCTGAAAAATTGTCAGTGGTTGATGGTGAGCCATTGAGCAGTGAAGATTCTACTCGCTACAGAAGTATTGTTGGTGCATTGCAGTATATTACTTTGACTAGACCTGATATTGCTTTCTCTGTCAATAAGGTCTGCAATTTTCTTCATGCACCAACTACTGTTCACTGGATATCTATGAAGCGCATATTGAGATATCTTCAAGGTACTACATCTCTAGGCTTGCGGTTGAGTAAGTCATCGTCTACTTCTGTCAGTGCTTTCTCGGATGCTGATTGGGCCGGGTGTCCTGATGATAGAAGATCCACAGGCGGTTTTGCTGTGTTTTTGGGATCAAAATTGATCTCATGGAGTGCTAGAAAACAGGCTACGGTGTCTAGATCAAGTACTGAAGCTGAGTACAAGGCAGGGCTAATGCTACAACTGAAGTTATATGGGTGCAAAGTTTGCTTGCTGAATTGGGTGTGTCACAGGATCGAGTAGCATGTGTTATGGTGTGATAATATCGGAGCTGCATACCTCTCTACTAGTCTGGTGTTTCATGCTCGGACTAAACATATTGAAGTGGATTGTCACTTTGTTCGTGAGAGGGTGGCTCGGAAACTTTTGGACATACAGTTTATTCCTTCTAGAGATCAGGTGGCTGATGGTTTACCAAATCACTGTCTGTGTCGCAGCTAGCAACGTTTTGTCGCAATTTTAACTTAGATAAGTTATGATTGAGGGGGAGTGTTAAAGTAGTTGCCTAGCTGTATATGTATAGGTCTCTATACCTTGTATTGTATCCGGAATACACCTCTGTATAGGTGGACCGGCCCTTGTTTGTCTCCCATATATAATGCCATGATGCGCCCGTGTTAGGGTAACGTTGCCCATACTTTTGATATGGACACATGTCTACCTCCTTAGATACTCACCGGATTTGATATTCTTACATCATAAATTGGCTATAAATTACACTCTGGGGTTCTGTGATACTTGTTATTTCTAATACTTAATGATTATGTAAGGGTTTATGACTTTATATGGTTTGAGTATTTCTATATGAATTTTGGAGGATTTAAATCCTTATATACTTTCCTTAAAGACAAGGGATCACAGATATAGAATCATGTTACAATCGCTTTATGGAATGCATTACTATGACATAAATTGAACATGAATCTCAACATGAGTTGTGATCTCATTTTACTGTTTTTAAAGAAAAAATCACTGCAATTTCTATCTGTCTCTACTTTGTTTCAAATTTTTAGAAATTTACATGTTCTTTTCTAAAGCATCTGTTTGACACGAGAAATAATAAAAGGTGGACTAAATATTATCTCTCTACGCGCCAGGGAAAAATGAATATGCGGACGTGCCAGTGTACATAAGTACACAAATTTGTAGCCGATATGCTAGCCATTTTGATTGCTAGGGCTAAAGAGGAGGGTCATGTTGGTGGTCTTATTCCAGATTTAGTTGAGGGTGGGGTATCTGTCTTACAGTATGCTGATGATACAATTCTCTTCATGGAACATGATTTAGCGAAGGCCATTAATATGAAACTCATCCTATGTATTTTTGAACAGTTGTCTGGCCTTAAGATAAATTTTCACAAGAGTGAGATATTTTGCTTTGGAAAAGCCATAGAAATGGAACACCAATATAAACATATTTTTGGGTGTACATCTGGGGCTTTACCATTTCGTTACCTTGGAATTCCCATCCATTACCGAATGCTTCGCAATTCTGAGTGGAATCCAGTGGAGAATCGTTTTGCGTCGAAACTAGGATGTTGGAAGGGTAAAATGTTATCCTATGGGGACCGTCTTGTGCTCATAAACTCGGTCCTTACAAGCTTACCTATGTTCATGTTATCTTTTCTTGAAATTCCTAAGGGGGTAAGAAAGAGGCTTGATTATTATCGTTCTCGGTTTTTTTGGCAGTCCGATGATGATAAAAAGAAATATAGATTGTCTAGGTGGAATATAATTTGTAGACCCAAAGATCAAGGGGGTTTGGGAATTGAGGTACTTGAACTGAAAAATATGTGCTTATTAAGTAAATGGTTATTCAAGTTATTACATGAAGATGGGGTGTGGCAACAGATATTACATAATAAATATATCAAGAATAAAACTTTAGCACAAATTGAGGCCAAACCCACAGATTTTCCTTTTTGGAAGGGACTCATGCGGGTTAAACATGAATTTTTCAAAAGAGGAGCCTTTAAGGTTGGTAACGGAACGAGAGTACGCTTCTGGGAAGATAGTTGGCTAGGTGATCTTCCACTTTCTCTCCAATATCCGTCGTTATACAATATAGTCCAACGGAAAAATGTGTTAGTATCTACAGTTTTGGCCGAGCATCCTCTTAATATTGGTTTTAGGAGAACGCTTAATGAATATAAATATAATCTATGGTTACACTTATGTCAACGGTTGATGAATATTCAGTTAACAAATGAATCTGATAAATTTATCTGGAATTTAACTGATAGTGGATTATTCTCTGTTAAATCTATGTATATGGACCTTATGAATGGTCATACTAGATTCTTACGGAAATATCTTTGGAAGATTAAAATTCCTCTTAAAATTAAGATATTCACGTGGTTTCTTAGTAATAAAGTTTTGCTTACAAAGGACAATTTGGTGAAGAGAAAATGGACAGGGAGTCAAACATGTTGTTTCTGTAACAATAATGAAACTGTGGATCATTTATTTCTTCATTGCCCTTTTGCAAAAATTGTTTGGCGGATGATATATTTTGCTTATAACATTCCACCACCGGCTAATGTAACAAATATGTTTGGTAATTGGTTAAATGGTGTTAAAAAAGAGGATAAGGCTCATATTCGGATTGGTATTTCGGCAACATGTTGGTCAATTTGGACTAGCCGAAATGATATTATTTTTAACAGACAGAAGGGAACAAATTTTTTGCAGGTTATTCTTCGTGCGGCGCAATGGATACAGCTATGGGCGTATATGCTTCCGGAGGACCAGCGGGGTATTATGGATACTGGATGCAACCGTCTACTCAAGGTCACGCAAGAGTGTTATTTCCAGGCTACTGGATGGCGTCATATTAGTAGGATTCGAGATGGCTAGTTTTTGTACTTTTCATCTTTAGCTGGTTCGTAGTGTTGCTTCAATGGCACACTTTCATGTGTAATAAACACTCTTGTTTACAGTACTATTTTAAATAAATGGCTGTGTGTATCGATTGATGCAGAGGCCGGGGCATCGCTCGCATATCGAAAAAAAACATAAGTACACAAATAAAATATAGAGAAACATGTATTTTTTTATTAATTTCTTAATGGAGAAATGAAATTACAAGATCCCTTTATATATGCAATCCGTGGCCTGCTAGCGCGGCCGATATGACTTGGCGACTGTGTGTTTAGGTTCACGGGGCCTCGTAAGGCTCCCGGTTAATTACGTCCACGAGTCAACGCCACGGACCACCTCCGATTAAACTGCTGCAATGGTCATCGTCTTCAAGTCTCATCTTCTCCATGCACTTGGCGTAGACGATGATGATGTGATGGTGAGGTGAAAAGCGGGACGGTACGTCCGTTGCCCTGGCGATGCTTAGCCATACTCTCCGGCTTGTCGATGTCCGATGATGAAGATGTCTGGCCTCGTCAGCTCGGACAGATGGGCGGCCTTCGCCTCGTCAGTGCCAGGCCTGGTGGTGTCCACCTCGTCGGTGTCGGACTTGATGTCTTGCTTTTGCCTCGTCGGTGCCCGGCAAGAAATGGTTCGCTTCATCGAAGAAATGACAAGTCGGTGGAGTGGCTTCGCCTCGTCGGTGCTAGGCCGACGTTGGGGAAGAGGGTCGATGTGGTAGTAAGAGTAGACTTAAATGTCGCCGCGTGGCTTGATGACGATGGCATATGAACTTGGCGATGTAGATCTTGTGAAGTCGGAGGTGTGCATGGGCCCATGGAGGCTTGATATGCGTGGTCGTGTGACTTGACTAGAGTAGTCGCTCGACGTAGAAGGATGGCAGCATGCCCATGTAGTTGGCGTTCTTGCCGCCTTGCCGGCGAGTCACTGAAGACAATCTTCCCGGAGGGGTTGATGAAGATGTGCTGACATGTCGATGTGGCCTCCGGCAGAAACTCCGTTGCAGGCGCTCAGTGTGCGTGGATGTGGACCTTGCAGCAGGCGCGACGGACATGACCCCTCGGCGTCCATGGTGAGGCGATCTCCAGACATTGGCGTGGTGACCTCGTCGGGTCATGTCCATTTGCATGGATCCATTCTGATACCAGAACACACACATGCACGTAATAAAATAATGGTTAGTTAGTTTAAACTTGATCGGTGTGATTATTAGAGAGGGTCATGGCGTGTATGCATAGACTCCTTCTTCACATCTATACGTGGGCATTTCTAGCCAGATGGAATGCGCTGGTTCTTTTCATCTGGCGATGTCAATCTCTCCTCGAGCCGGTGATGAACATGGGCACGCAGGTGCCGCGCGCCGCCCTCGGCGTCAGAGTTTTAGACGGGCATGAGGAGGAGCATTGAGATGATGATGACGATGAGCATTGATATGTCCACCTAGCTCCGAGAAGGTGTACATTGAGCCGGCGTGCCCAGGTCAAGGGCCAGGTTGCAGATGCGCGAAGGATCTCCATCACCCGACACCTTCTTCACGTGCTTGGGGGCAGCACATACGCACGCATGCGAGCACGTTTCTGGTATCGAAGACATGTCGATCTGTACCAAGCACGTACATAAAGCTACTAGATGCAGCCATGTTAGTGCTAGGTAATAGAAGTGTGTCAACGTCCATGCCAGGCACATCGTGTGGGCTTCCTATCGCCAGCATTGTGGCCGACGGCGTGGAGCTCCATCGGTTGTTCTTCTCCATCCCGGCTCAGCGTCGAGGCCGTCGGTGTCGGTCTCCTTGAGCTTGCCGACCTCCATCTTCAAGTTCCGGGATGCGATCCGCGTCATGGCTCCACGGCGTGTGTTCCGAGTGTCGCCCGCCGCCTCTGGGTGCGAGTGGCACAGCTGCCGCCGTTGGGCGCGTGTGTACTTCGACGCTGCCGTTGATGAGCCGTCATCCCTGCTTCCTTGAGTTTATTGTGCGTGTTGTCCGCGGCGTGGCCCTGTATTTCTACGTCTGCGGGCATCACCGGTGCACGTCAACGGGCTGCCTACGGGAGGTTCCGGCGGTGGCTTCCTTGTCGGCGGAGATGATCTTGTTCATCGCGCAGCTGGTGGCGTCGCCATGGTCGGCGTCGTCAGCGCTATGGCTTCTCGTCTTCGGCGTCGCAGTGAGCTCCATAAGGGCTCTGCATTGCGCCACCCTCCTGCGTATGTGTCCGGAACGTCGTCGCTGTACGTGGCTGCCGCCGTTGAGCCGAGGTCCGCTGCCTCCGATCTCTTCTCTTGTTAGGCGTGTCTCGTCCGCTGCCCTTTGTTTCTTGCGTCTGTCCCCTGGTGGACTGCACCATGTACGTACTTGCAGCTCTCAACGACACTATGGCGCCACCACATGAGGTCCATTTGGAAGGCGATGGAGTTAAGATGATTGAGCATGGGAATTTCCCTTCAACCAAGGAGACACATGGAGATAATAAATTCGAGCCTACTCCTAGATGCTTGAATGATGTGATGGTACCAATCCCATGTGAGCATGAGAGCCACTTAGCCCACTTGAGTGAGAGTGATAGTGAGTTGAGTGACTCCCACCACATATGTGAGGTTGAGTGCTTCCATTTGTAGGACATGAGTGATGCACCGAGTGAGTTGAGAGAGGTAGTTGATAGGTTAATGGAGGCCATTTCATTTTCTAACACCTTAACCTCTCCCTCTATTGTGTCTTCTCATGTTGCACTAGGTTCCATGGATGATGAAGTGCCGATCACAGAGAAGAAGATCTACATGGTGCACAAACAAGTGACTTAGAATTTTCGTTGCCCAAACCAGTGATTCTTGGGGAGAATATTGCAAGACAGCTCTAACGACCACTTAACAGGACATCCGACTATTGGGGTTCACTTTATCGGCTGACCTAACGTGAGCCTAATCCTAATAGGGTAGGGAATTTTGACTCTAAAACTCCCATGCTCACTTTATTAAAGAAGATGAAAATCATTTCATGAGTACTATGAATTGAAAATAGGTGACCTCTCCCAAGCGATGACGTCGCCTGAGTCGGAGCGGCTGCCCCTGCTCCGTGCGGTGCTGCTGTCTGGCCATCTCCTCCGTGAGCCACATCTCCAGCCTTCTGCTGAAGCTCCCGCCTCCTCCAGGCTCCAGCTCAACTGACGCAACGAAATGGGAGCAGGGAAAACGAGGGGACTGCAGCAGTAATGGGGGAGGCCCAACCAGCCGCTCCCGATGAAGGTGGAGCTCGACACAGACTCCATCAATGACACGGACCCTGCCTACTCCGTGGACTCGCCACTGTGAGCGAGGTGGTTTGAGGCCAAACACGAGGAGCGGCGCGCTGGCATTGAGGCGCACCTCCTGGACCTCGACAACGAGAACGTGGACTAAGGGGCGTAGGAGGAGGCTTACTGCCATGATCGTCTCCGAGGCGGAGGAGCAGGCCAAATGGGTTGGCCTCGAGGATGCCATCCAACTCTCGCAGCAGGCGGTCGCACAACCGTCACCACCTCCACCGCCAACAGTTGAACAACTGCCTCCTCCTCCTCCCGTGGCAAATGTGTCGCCGCCACCGCAGGTCTTCATTAACCTCGGCTTAGAAGCCGCTGACGAGCAGGACCAGAAGCTCCCAGCTATAGCTGGGCATGGGCAGCGAGGCCTAGCCCGGACAACCCAAAAATACTAGGCTGGGCCAAGTTTGCACGTCAGGCCAGGCTCGGCGTGAATTCTTGGCCTGACAGCCGGGACTGGCCTACGAAGTACACGTTTTACCGAAGATCAGGGCGGGCCGCTCGGGACAGGCTTTTTTGGCTTCGGGCCAGGCCTGGGCCTAAATTCATGGCCCAATGGTTGGGCCAGGCTCAGGCCTAGACTTTTAGCTTTGGCATTTTTTGTCCCGGCCCGAAAAATGCCCAGGCGGATTTATCTTTCAGTTTCTTTTTTAGTTCTAAAATTGTCCCTTTGTCGACCCATATATATGTGCAAATTATATTTTAATTTTATTCTAGGTTTTTTTACGACTTTAGATGTTAGGGCCGCTACCACCCGCAAACAGACCGCGACCTATTTCCTGTCCGCGGGCCGCCGCATCCGGACACAAACAATCCGAAAAGTGGTCCGTTCTGCGGGAGATAGCCTAATAAAGTAGGCTTTTGTTTTTTATCATATACTCTATTAACCATATTTTTTTAATAAAGGAATTATATTAATATCAAAAGATACCAATTACACTCAGCTTCTGCAACAACGCAACGCCCTAATGGCAGTACAGATATGCACATAGCCAAAAAGAGAAAAGAAAAACTAAGATATAAATCCCGCTACAGTATCCCAGGCCTAGCAACAATAATACATCCACCACCAAGACAACACATGAAATACAGACTCTCCAAAAGCGACGCCTCCAAGAAGGGAACAGTGCATTGGCACCGTGATGGCGTGTAACTCACACGTTCGTTGGAAACCCCAAGAGGAAGGTATGATGCGCACAGCAGCAAGTTTTCCCTCAGAAAGAAACCAAGGTTTATCGAACCAGGAGGAGCCAAGAAGCACGTTGAAGGTTGATGGCGGCGGGATGTAGTGCGGCGCAACACCAGGGATTCCGGCGCCAACGTGGAACCTGCACAACACAACCAAAGTACTTTGCCCCAACGAAACAGTGAGGTTGTCAATCTCACCGGCTTGCTGTAACAAAGGATTAACCGTATTGTGTGGAAGATTGTTTGCAACAGTAGAACAAGTATTGCAGTAGAGTATTTTAGAAGAGAATTGGACCGGGGTCCACTTTCACTAGAGGTCTCTCTCCCATAAGACAAACAGCATGTTGGGTGAACAAATTACAGTTGGGCAATTGACAAAAAAAGAGAGCATGACAATGCACATACATATCATGATGAGTATAGTGAGATTTAATTGGGCATTACGACAAAGTACATAGACCGCCATCCAACTGCATCTATGCCTAAAAAGTCCACCTTCAGGTTATCATCCGAACCCCTTCCAGTATTAAGTTGCAAAGCAACAGACAATTGCATTAAGTATGGTGCGTAATGTAATCAACAACTACATCCTTAGACATAGCATCAATGTTTTATCCCTAGTGGCAACAGCACAACACAACCTTAGAACTTTCTCACTGTCCCAGTGTGCAGGCATGAACCCACTATCGAGCATAAGTACTCCCTCTTGGAGTTACAAGCATCTACTTGGCCAGAGCATCTACTAGTAACGGAAATCATGCAAGATCATAAACAACACATAAGTATAACTTTGATAATCAACATAACAAGTATTCTCTATTCATCGGATCCCAACAAACGCAACATATAGAATTACAGATAGATGATCTTGATCATGTTAGGCAGCTCACAAGATCCGACAATGATAGCACAATGGGGAGAAGACAACCATCTAGCTACTGCTATGGACCCATAGTCCAGGGGTAGACTACTCACACATCACACCGGAGGCGACCATGGCGGCGTAGTCCTCCGGGAGATGATTCCCCTCTCGGGGTGCCGGAGGCGATCTCCGGATCCCCCGAGATAGGATCGGCGGCGGCGGCGTCTCGGAAGGTTTCCGTATCGTGGTTCTCGGTACGGGGTTTCGTCACGGAGGCTATTTGTAGGCGGAAGGGCAGGTCAAGAGGCGGCACGGGGCCCCACACCACAGGGCCGCGCGGCCAAGGGGGGCCGCGCCGCCTAGGGTGTGGCCCCCTCGTGGCCCCTCTTCGTCTCTCCTTCGGACTTAAGCTTCGTGGAAAAATAGGCCCCTGGGCTTTGATTTCGTCCAATTCGAGAATATTTCCTTACTAGGATTTCTGAAACCAAAAACAGCAGAAAAAACGGCACTTCGGCATCTTGTTAATAGGTTAGTTCCAGAAAATACACGAATATGACATAAAGTGTGCATAAAACATGTAGATAACATCAATAATGTGGCATGGAACATAAGAAATTATCGATACGTCGGACGTATCAGCATCCCCAAGCTTAGTTCTGCTCGTCCCGAGCAGGTAAAACGATAACACATAATTTCTGGAGTGACATGCCATCATAATCTTGATCATACTATTTGTAAAGCATATGTAGTGAATGCAGCGATCAAAACAATGTATATGACATGAGTAAACAAGTGAATCATAAAGCAAAGACTTTTCATGAATAGCACTTCAAGACAAGCATCAATAAGTCTTGCATAAGAGTTAACTCATAAAGCAATAATTCAAAGTAAAGGCATTGAAGCAACACAAAAGAAGATTAAGTTTCAGCGGTTGCTTTCAACTTGTAAATATCTCATGGATATTGTCAACATAGAGTAATATAATAAGTGCAATAAGCAAGCATGTAGGAATCAATGCACAGTTCACACAAGTGTTTGCTTCTTGAGGTGGAGAGAAATAGGTGAACTGACTCAACATTGAAAGTAAAAGAATGGTCCTCATAGAGGAAAAGCATCGATTGCTATATTTGTGCTAGAGCTTTGATTTTGAAAACATGAAACAATTTTGTCAACGGTAGTAATAAAGCATATGCATCATGTAAATTATATCTTATAAGTTGCAAGCCTCATGCATAGTGTACCAATAGTGCTCGCACCTTGTCCTAATTAGCTCGGACTACCTGGATTATCACCGCAATACATATGCTTTAACCAAGTATCACAAAGGGGTACCTCTATGCCGCCGTACAAAGGTCTAAGGAGAAAGCTCGATTTCTCGCTTTTGATTATTCTCAACTTAGACATCCATACCGGGACAACATAGACAACAGATAATTGACTCCTCTTTTAATGCTTTAAGCATTCAACAACAATTAATTCTTTTCTCATTAGAGATTTGAGGATATTTGTCCAAAACTGAAACTTCCACCATGGATCATGGCTTTAGTTAGCGGCCCAATGATCTTCTCTCACAATATGCATGCTCAAACCATTCAACTCAGTGTAGATCGCCCTTACTTCAGACAAGACGAACATGCATAGCAACTCACATGAAATTCAACAATGAAAAGTTGATGGCGTCCCCGGAACATGGTTATCGCACAACAAGCAACTTAATAAGAGATAAAGTGCATAATTACATATTCAATACCACAATAGTTTTTAAGCTATTTGTCCCATGAGCTATATATTGCAAAGGTGATGATGGAATTTTAAAGGTAGCACTCAAGCAATTTACTTTGGAATGGCGGAAAATACCATGTAGTAGGTAGGTATGGTGGACACAAATGGCATAGTGGTTGGCTCAAGTATTTTGGATGCATGAGAAGTATTCCCTCTCGATACAAGGTTTAGGCTAGCAAGGCCTATTTGAAACAAACACAAGGATGACCCGCAGCAAAACTCACATAAAAGACATATTGAAAACATTATAAGACTCTACACCGTCTTCCTTGTTGTCCAAACTCAATACTAGAAATTATCTAGACCTTAGAGAAACCAAATATGCAAACCAAATTTTAGCATGCTCTATGTATTTCTTCATTAATGGATGCAAAGCATATGATGCAAGAGCTTAATCATGAGCACAACAATTGCCAAGTATCACATTACCCAAGACATTTATAGCAATTACTACATGTATCATTTTCCAATTCCAACCATATAACAATTTAACGAAGGAGAAACTTCGCCATGAATACTATGAGTAGAAACCAAGGACATACTTGTCCATATGCTACAGCGGAGCGTGTCTCTCTCCCATAAAGTGAATGCTAGGATCCATTTTATTCAAACAAAACAAAAAACAAAAACAAACCGACGCTCCAAGAAAATGCACATAAGATGTGATGGAATAAAAATATAGTTTCAGGGAGGAACCTGATAATGTTGTCGATGAAGAAGGGGATGCCTTGGGCATCCCCAAGCTTAGACGCTTGAGTCTTCTTGATATATGCAGGGGTGAACCACCGGGGCATCCCCAAGCTTAGAGCTTTCACTCTCATTGATCATGTTGCATCATACTCCTCTCTTGATCCTTGAAAACTTCCTCCACACCAAACTCGAAACAACTCATTAGAGGGTTAGTGCACAATATAAATTAACATATTCAGAGGTGACACAATCATTCTTAACACTTCTGGACATTGCATAATGCTACTGGACATTAGTGGATCAAAGAAATTCATCCAACATAGCAAAAGAGGCAATGCGAAATAAAAGGCAGAATCTGTCAAAACAGAATAGTTCGTATTGACGAATTTTAAAATGGCACCAGACTTGCTCAGATGAAAATGCTCAAATTGAATGAAAGTTGCGTACATATCTGAGGATCATGCACGTAAATTGGCTTAATTTTCTGAGTTACCTACAGGGAGGTGGACCCAGATTCGTGACAGCAAAGAAATCTGGAACTGTGCAGTAATCCAAATCTAGTACTTACTTTTCTATGAACGGCTTAACTTGGCACAACAAAACACAAAACTAAGATAAGGAGAGGTTGCTACAGTAGTAAACAACTTCCAAGACACAAAATAAAAACAAAGTACTGTAGGTAAAAACATGGGTTGTCTCCCATAAGCGCTTTTCTTTAACGCCTTTCAGCTAGGCGCAGAAAGTGTGTATCAAGTATTATCAAAGGGTGGTACATTCTCAGCGGGGTGCGGAGTTTTCTCAACTAGGCATAGTATATTAGATACATAAGTTTTAGCATCTCCCTTTTCATTAGTCTTAGGTGTGCTACTCTCATCAAACAAATTTTCAGGAACAAGCCAAGCATAGTTATTTTCTAGTGCATCATTCATAGCTAGGAGTTTACATGGTATTGGTGCTTTGATCTCCCCACCATCATCAATATTATTAGTGCATCTTATTCTATCCATGTCCATCTTTTCAAGTAGACTAACAAAATTAGTATGAGAACCAAGCATATTAAATTTAGCAAAGACCTTCCTAGCTTCTCTTGCTAGACCTCCAAATTCTCTAAGAAGGGTTTCTAAAACAAAATCTTTCTTTTCCCCTTCTTCCATATCGCCAAGTGTGAAAAACATGTGTTGGATTATAGGATTAAGATTAACAAATTTAGTTTCCAACAAGCGAACTAAATGCGCAGCAGCAATTTCATAAGTAGGCGCAAGGTCTACCAAGTGTCTATCTTCAAAATTTTCAATAGTACTAACATGATTGAAAAATTCTTCTATATTATTTCTCCCAACTATAGACCCACGTCCTACCGGTATGTCTTTTGTGGTAAAATTAAAAGGAAACATGATGAAATAAGTAAGGTAAATGCAAGTAACTAATTTTTGTGTGTTTTTGATATAGCAAACAAGATAGCAAATAAAGTAAAACTAGCAACTAATTTTTTTGTATTTTGATTTAGTGCAGCAAACAAAGTAGTAAATAAAACTAAGCAAGACAAAAACAAAGTAAAGAGATTGAGAAGTGGAGACTCCCCTTGCAGCGTGTCTTGATCTCCCGGCAACGGCGCCAAAAATATGCTTGATGGCGTGTAACTCACACGTTCGTTGGGAACCCCAAGAGGAAGGTATGATGCGCACAGCAGCAAGTTTTCCCTGAAAGAAACCAAGGTTTATCGAACCAGGAGGAGCCAAGAAGCACGTTGAAGGTTGATGGCGGCGGGATGTAGTGCAGCGCAACACCAGGGATTCCGGCGCCAACGTGGCACAACACAACCAAAGTACTTTGCCCCAACGAAACAGTGAGGTTGTCAATCTCACCGGCTTGCTGTAACAAAGGATTAACCGTATTGTGTGGAAGATGATTGTTTGCAGAAAACAGAGAACAAGTATTGCAGTAGATTGTATTTCAGTAAAGAGAATTGGACCGGGTCCACAGTTCACTAGAGGTGTCTCTCCCATAAGACAAACAGCATGTTGGGTGAACAAATTACAGTTGGGCAATTGACAAATAAAGAGAGCATGACAATGCACATACATATCATGATGAGTATAGTGAGATTTAATTGGGCATTACGACAAAGTACATAGACCGCCATCCAACTGCATCTATGCCTAAAAAGTCCACCTTTAGGTTATCATCCGAACCCCTCCAGTATTAAGTTGCAAAGCAACAGACAATTGCATTAAGTATGGTGCGTAATGTAATCAACAACTACATCCTTAGACATAGCATCAATGTTTTATCCCTAGTGGCAACAGCACAACACAACCTTAGAACTTCACTGTCCCGTCAATGCAGGCATGAACCCACTATCGAGCATAAGTACTCCTCTTGGAGTTACAAGCATCTACTTGGCCAGAGCATCTACTAGTAACGGAAAGCATGCAAGATCATAAACAACACATAAGTATAACTTTGATAATCAACATAACAAGTATTCTCTATTCATCGGATCCCAACAAACGCAACATATAGAATTACAGATAGATGAACTTGATCATGTTAGGCAGCTCACAAGATCCGACAATGATAGCACAATGGGGAGAAGACAACCATCTAGCTACTGCTATGGACCCATAGTCCAGGGGTAGACTACTCACACATCACACCGGAGGCGACCATGGCGGCGTAGAGTCCTCCGGAGATGATTCCCCTCTCCGGCAGGGTGCCGGAGGCGATCTCCCGGATCCCCCGAGATGGGATCGGGCGGCGGCGTCTGGGAAGGTTTTCCGTATCGTGGTTCTCGATACTGGGGGTTCGTCACGGAGGCTATTTGTAGGCGGAAGGGCAGGTCAAGAGGCGGCACGGGGCCCCACACCACAGGCCGCGCGGCCAAGGGGGGCGCGCCGCCTAGGGTGTGGCCCCTCGTGGCCCCTCTTCGTCTCTCCTTCGGACTTCGGAAGCTTCGTGGAAAAATAGGCCCCGGGCTTTGATTTCGTCCAATTCCGAGAATATTTCCTTACTAGGATTTCTGAAACCAAAAACAGCAGAAAACAAGCGGCGGCATCTTGTTAATAGGTTAGTTCCAGAAAATGCACGAATATGACATAAAGTGTGCATAAAACATGTAGATAACATCAATAATGTGGCATGGAACATAAGAAATTATCGATACGTCGGAGACGTATCACACCGTCATCGACCGATCAAAGATCTTAGGTTTTTACCATGAAGATAGTCCCCGCTCTCAACAAGGCCATTGCAAGGCATAACCAGTTAAGGCCAGACCTTGGGCTTTCACACTGAAAGGTAGGGCTCTGAACTTCACCTGTGCTGCCGCCCCCACTTTCATACCACTACTGCGAATCCCAGAACACCAAGCAAGTTCCGCAATATCGCGGAGACTTGAACCTTCTTTAGCTATTCCCCCAATCCCGCCTTCATGATATTCTCTGCTTCTGGCTTCACCATGGACCAAAAGTCTCTTGATGTCAACACAGAATAGAGCTTCACTCTGCTCCTCCGGAACCAAACGATCGGAATAAAAGCATGGGTGTGCGTGACCGAATACCACCTGATCATGTGAACTCCAGGCAAAAGATGCACTGTTCCATTCGCTGTCGGGGCCTTCTGGAACTCATCACTCCGGCTAGATGAAGAAAGATCGGCATCCGAAACGTCTTCATCTTCACGAAAGAAGAACCCTAGGACCACCATCATGAAAGCCGGAAAGGTCGGCCCCCACGCCACCGCCATGGCTGGGAACCGCGTTCCATCTTTCTCCTCCAACCCGGCCGGTAGAGGCCAGCAGCCATCAGGATAGCGGCTACGCACGCCCACGACGCGGAGATGGCCGACTGCTGCCTGCTAGGAAAGCCTGGCCGAGCCTCATTGCCGCCGCCTCGTGACCATGTACCTTGCCACCGCCACCTGATCCCGCTGCGCCCTTCATCCCCGCCGAGTTTCTCCACACCACTGCGTCCCCCGCCATGATCCAGGTGACGTACCTGAAGGCCACCACCACCAGACCCGCCCTCCACCATCGCCGCCCCTAAAAGACCCCGCCTCCGCGCGAAGGGGAGTCCATGGGCATGCCACCGCCGCCCCTGCCTTTGGCAACCGGGAGCGGCCGCCACCGCCGACCTCGACGGCGGTAGCGGCCAGGAGGAGGGAGATCAGCCGCCTTATTTCTAGGGTTTGGGTCGTCGCCCGGAGCCGCCTCGCGCGAGACGACATGGCGCGAAGGTCGGGTGAGGAGGGAGGAGAGGGGGTGGGAGGGGTCGGTGGTGGAGGGTGAAGGGGCGGCGGCGCGGGGAGGGTGGAGGGTGGAGGGGCGGCGGCAGTGCTTGGATAGATCTGAGTGTGGAGGGGTGGCGGCGGCGGTGGAGGGTGGATCCTCTATTAACCATATAACGTGATCAGTAGAGCTGCTTGCAACGAGTTAGAACTAGAGTCGCTGGTCTACGCGAAAATCAACTTGAGTCAGTGGTTTGCGCAAAGTCGGCTCCAAGGGTTACTCTGGTATACGCAATTTTCTCTTCCAAAACAAAGTCAAAACTAGCAAGGAGCAAACTTTATAGAAAGAAAAACGAAACAAAAACATCCATTAAATCAGTTCAAAAAAAATATGCATTAAAATTTGCCTCTTTCGCCCTAACAGCTTGCGGGCTAATTCTCTTATCCCACCGGCGTTTCTTTCCTTCCTAGTCGCACTCCTCATTTACAAATTCCACCCGAGGAGAGGAGGAGCCCTGTGTTTGAGCAAAGCTGGACGCCCCGCTCTCTATCTCTCCCTGCCTCCAATCCTCCATTGCCAAGGTCAGTTAGTTTCTGCTCTCTACGTATACGTTTACCTGTTGTTCGTTCCTTTGCTTACAGAGAAATGTTCTTGCTTCTTTACATGATTACCTAGGTTTTATCTTTCATGTAGTATCCTCTACCTGCCCGTGTGATTTTCTCGTTTAGCGAGATGCTCGAGATACCACGATCTGGTCTGAATGGCCAACACATTTCTATAGATCTCACAGGTCATTCTATGCACGTGGTATAAGACACAACATGTAGGCGCACACAACGATTGGTGTACTTTTGATCTGAGGTGCTCTGGTGGAGTTCCTTTGTTGTGTTTTCTTCCAACCTCCATAAATCTGGTCTGACGTCCATTTTTGCTATCTTGGTTTTGTGTATAGTATGGCCAAGTTTCAGGACCAGATCGATCATGGGGTGAATGAGACACCAGTAGGTTTTTAAACCTTTGAATGCCAACATGTACACGTTTTAAGAAAGAAGTATCAATAGATTTTAATTCTACCGTTTGGTTAAAGCTACAGATCGATGACATTAGTTTAAGTGTAGATCTTTCCCTTTTGCATCAAGTTAAGTGTAGATCTAACTCACATAGTTGATCGATGTGTTAGCACAAATACGATCTAAACCTATCAAAAAAAAAAGCACTTTTAACCATGGAAAAATTTGACCAGTCAATCTGATTCACAAAGTCACTTAATGAACAAAAGGAGAAGATATATGAAAATACTAGCTTAGACATACTTTCACTACACGATGTGAAATGGTTGACAGAATTTACATATGTACGTATGTGTCTACTGTAGTAATCGAACCAATTCAATTTTTTGCATCCAAATGGAAGGGATTGCATCTCAATTAAATCCTAACAGTGTGTTTTATTGCAAAAATCCGAATAAGAATCCCAGTGTCAGAGTGAAATTGTTAAAAGTGTTCCACCCATTTCTGTTGGTCGGCTGGTGCACAATACATTTGTAGTGTAGCACATGCTCGAACAAAACCTTTAGGGCTTGCCTACACAATTGATTTATTGTCATTTTCTGTTGCACACTTCACATCGACGAAGTTTCAATTGGATATATTTACTTAATCATAAAATAGCATGTTATATCATTTCTAGTGTAGATTCCTATATCCATTGTGTATGAATCACTTATGTCATTATTTTATGATACACTGTGGATCTTTTCTAGAAACATATATTTAGTTGATCATGAAAATAGTGTAAATTTTTGTGTAGGTTCTTTTATCCATTGTGTATGAATTACTTATGTTATTATTTGGCATCTCGATCCAACTGGAGTTCATGCTGCCCTAATCGTATTTGAAGTAATGTTTTCTGTCTTTTATTTTCGTGTAGTCTAGAAATAATTAACATGTACCTTCTCCACTGATGCTTAAGAGTTTAACCTAATCATTATCATGGATTACCTACAATTGCAATTTGGTTAATCCTCACACGATCACATCTCATTGCATATGCATCGCATGCAGATGAGTGATCACTTGATCCGCCTCACACTAAAACTTACAATATCCTCTCAATTCATGCAGTCTTTCCCGTGGAGTGCGAGCTCGTACGTCGCCACCATGGACCGCACCCCCTCGCCACCACCGTCTCCCCAGGTGTCCCCAAAGGCCCAGCCATCCATGGCATACTTGTACGAAAACCCGGAGTGGTTCATGGAGATGATACGCCGTTTCACCGGTCAGATGATGGCCAGTAACGCTACTACGTCGGCTGACCATGGTGCCATCGTAACCATGTCGGCGGTGGAGCTGGTGCAGCAGCACCAGCCAATGGTGGCAACTGCCACGGCGCCAGGCCCAAGAGCGTCTGGCTCCGGCTCCGGCCTCGGGTCGCTACTGACCATGTCTCTGCCATTGTCGTCGGAGAATCCTGGCCCGTGTATCGTCAACATGGCGCCAGATATACGGTCGCTGGAGACGTCGTCTGAGGAGGAGGGGGAGATGGAGAACGCTGAGGAGGTTCCACCTGAGGAGGTCGAAGCTGAGGACGTGGAGAATGAAGACACCGAGGTGGAGAGGGCCATCCAAGAGGGGATCTTCTATCTGCTGTCGTCACCGCCACCAGCGAAACGCCGCCGCCTCTGAAGGAAACGGAGACATAGATGCATGAAGCCAAGCTCCCCATGAAGCGTCTGTCCATTATTAGGACTATATGGAACACATATATGTGTATGTGCTGCGTCCAGTTATCTCCTGGGATTCGTTTGTCATCCATCAGAGATAAGGCTTAATCAGAGATGCGTCGTTTTTCATTTTTGAACCGAGAGAAGCAAGTGCTGGACTAAGTTTTGTTATCTTTTTCTAGAATGAATGCTGGATTTAAGTTCAAACGATATTTTGTGATTATTAAAATTATTATTAGTATTGTTATTCATTTATTCACCAGAGAGCGTGAATGTGCCATCTGAAATGAAACAAAACATAGCATCTGATCTGGGTTAGATTGGTTGTCATGGTTGATTGGTCAACTGGCAGAAGAATAGAGTTAGTGAGGATTGAAGGGGCTAAAGTTGCTGGTGTATATCATCCTTTGATCAATGGGAAGCTCATGAAGACCATGCACAGGCAGTGTCTCTTCTTTTCGAAATTAGGCAATGGAACTAGTCTGACACCTAACTGAGCTGCTGGGTTTTGAAACAGAAATGATCGAAAAGTTTATGCATGGACTGTTGACGATAGCGACTCCATGAAGAGGATGCTGTATGAGCAGGTTGATGCAATTGTGACAAGCAACCCTTCACTCCTGCAGCAGCTGATGCAGGAGATGAGAACATAATGCATGGAAGATGGCATTGCCTTTGCATAGTGACGGCTGTAAGCCTCATCGCATTTCCACAGTGACTGCTTATGTCTGCATCATACAAGACTAGAACTGGAAGGTGTCTGCATGATGTAAGAGTAGAACTGGAAGGTGATTTTTCTCCATGGAGATTGACCAGTAGCATAGATGATTTTTAACTCATTTTTATGATTCAAATGTTATGCCGTTCATCTCTACACTTGAATCCAATGGCAGAAACATACCATGATGACATTTTTTTATGTAACGACTGGAAGATAGTAGTTTATGACCTACTTGTAATTTGTAAAGGAAGATAATCTTCTCGCCGTCATGTTATGTTATCTACACATAATGGAATCATGCCTTTATCACTGATGCATCCATATGTCATATGTGCGGAGAGCCATTGATCCACCTAGACTGGGACTTTTTTTTTTTTGATAAAGGGAATATATTAATATCAAAAGATACCAATTACACCCAGCCTCTGCAACAACGCAACACACAGTCAAAAAAGAGAAAAGAAAACTAAGAAATACAAGTCCCGCTACAGGCCTAGCAACAGCAATACATCCACCACCAAGATAACACCTGAATTAACTCTCCAAAAATGATGCCTCCAAGAAGGGAACAGTGCAGCGCTGTCATCGCCCGATCAAAGATCTTAGGTTTTCACCCTGAAGATAGTCCCCACTGTCAAAACAATGCCTCCAATAAGGTCATTGCCAGACACAACCAGTTAAGGCCAGACCTTAGGTTTTCACCCTGAAAGGTAGGACTCTGAACTTCACCTGTGCTGTCGCCCCCACTTTCATACCACTGCTGCGAATCCCAGAACACCAAGCAAGTTCCTCAATATCACGGAGACTTGAACCTTCTTTAGCTAATCCCCCAATCCCGCCTTCATGATATTCTCTGCTTCTGACTTCACCATGGACCAAAAGTCTCTTGATGTTAACACAGAGCAGAGCTTCACGCCGCTCCCTGCGGAACCAAATGGTCGGAATAAAAGAATGGATGTGCGCAACCGAATACCACCCAAGCCTGTGAACTCCGGGCAAAATATGCACTATTCCATTCGCTATTGGAGCCTTCCGGAACTCATCACTCCGGCAAGATAAAGAAAGATCGGCATCCGGAACATCTTCATCTTCGCGAAAGACCAGCCCCCATGAAAGCCGGAAAGGCCAGCCCCCACGCCGCTGCCATGGCTAGGAACCGCGGTCCATATTCCTCCTCCAACCCGGCTGGTGGAGGCCAGCAGCCGTCGGGATAGCGGCTACGCACGCCCACGACGCGGAGACGACCAGCTGCTGCCAGCCAGGAAAGCCTGGCCGAGCCTCATTGCCACCGCCTCGCGACCATGTGCCTTGCCACCGCCGCCCGATCCCGCTGCCGCCCTTCATCCCCGCCGATTTTCACCACACCACCGCGTCCCCCGCCATGATCCAGGTGATGTAGCCGAAGGCCACCACCACCAGACCCGCCGTCCACTGTCGCCGCCCCTGAAAGACCCCGCCTCCGCGCGAAGGGGAGTCCATGGGCGCGCCACCACCGCCCCTGCCTTATGCAACCGGGCGTGACCGCTACCGCCGACCCCGACGGCGGCAGCGGCCAGGAGGAGGGAGATCGGCCGCCTTCTTCTAAGGTTTGGGTCGTCACCCAGAGCCGCCTCGCGCGAGATGACCCGGGGCAAAGGTCGGGTGGAGAGGGAGGAGAGGGGGTGGGAGGGGTCGGTGGTGGAGGGTGGAGGGGCAGCGGAACAGGGAGAGCGGGCGCTGGCGTTGGGAGGATGGAGGGTGGAGGGGCGGCGGCGCGTGGAGGGTGTCACGCGCGTCTGGCAGAATCCTCTTCCGATGATCTGATGGAGCTAAAAGTATCCACACCTGCCTGTGGTTGAAATACTGCAAAACCAAATGCACACCTCGAAAAATATATATTCAAAAACCACTTGTAAATACGAGCAGACATGCTACCAGCCTACCACCAATTGTAAATAGAGCAGACATGCTACCAGAAATCCCGTATGAAATTGCTTCCTGGATGAGCCCACAAACACCCCATCAGAACTCAAACCTAATGAATGCTACCCAGTTGTGAACATATGCAGCATTCTTTTCGTGAGCAAAGAAAAAAGAAATAAAAACCAAGCAATAATATCCTCACTTGCGCCAGTTGTCCTTGGTCAACATCAAGGCCATGCATTAGCTTGAAACCAAAAACAGCCCTCTCTCTACGTTCTTCCAAACCAGAGTCAAAGCTACCAAGGAACAAACTTTTATAGAAAGAAAAACAAAACAAAAACATCCATTAAATCAGTTCAAAAAACATGCATTCAAATTTGCCTCTTTCGCCAGCTAGCGGGCATTAATTCTCTTATATCCCACCGTCGTTTCTTTCCTTCCTAGTCGCACTTCTCATGTACAAATTCCACCCGAGGAGAGGAAGAGGAGGAGCCGTGGAGTCTGGACACCCCGCTCTCTATCTCTCCCTGCCTCCAATCCTCCATTGCCAAGGTCAGTTAGTTTCTGCTCTCTGCTTATACATCTACCTGTTGTTCCTTCCTTTGCTTAGAGAGAAATGTTCTCGCTTGTTTACATGATTAGCTAGGTTTTATCTTTCTGTTTTCTCTACCTGCCCGTGTGATTTTCTCGTTTAGCGAGATGCTTGAAATAATGCGATCTAGTCTAGTCCGAATGGCCGATACATTTCAGTAGATCTCACAGGTCGTCCTATGCACTTGGTATAAGTACACAACATGTAGGCGCACACAACGGTTGGTGTAGTTTTCATCTCAGGTGCTCTGATCGAGTTCCTTTTTGTTGTGTTTTTTTCAACCTCCACATATCTGGTCTGACGTCTGATTTTACGATATTGGTTTTGTGTATAGTAAGGCCAAGTTTCAGGATTAGATCGATCATGGGACAATAGAGACACCAGCAGGTTTTTGAAACTTTGCACGCCAAGAACATGTATACACGTTTTAAGAAAGAAATGTCAGTAGATCTTAGCCTACCCTTCGGTTAAAGCTACAGATCAATGGCATTAGTTCAAGTGTAGATCTTTCCTTTTTTCGTAGAGTTCAAGTGTAGATCTAACTCACATACCCGATGTGTTAGCACAAATACGATTTAAACCTATCCAAGAAAAAGCAATTTTAACCGTGGAAAATTTTGGCCAGACAAGATAAAGCACTAGCTTACACATACTTTCACTACATGATTTCATGAAGTCACTTAATGAACAAAAGGACAAGATAAAGCACTAGCTTACACATACTTTCACTACATGATGTGAAATGGTTGACCAGATATACATATGTACGTATGTTTCTTACTGTAGTAATCGAACCAATGCAAAAAATTTGCATCCAAATGGAATGGTTGCATCTCAATTAAATCCTAACAGTGTGTTCTATTGCAAAAATGCGCATTAAAATCCTAGTGTTAGAGCGAAATTGTTAAAAAGTGTTGCGCCCATTTATATTTGTTGGCCGGTGTACAATACATTAGTAGTGTAGCACATGCTCGAATAAAACCTTAAGGATTTCCTTACGCAATTGATATATTGTCGTTTTCTGTTGCACACTTCACATCGACAAAGTTTCAATTGGATATACTTACTTAATCAGAAAATAGCATGTCATATCATTTCTAGTGTAGATTCCTATATCCATTGTGTATGAATCAATTAATTATGTCATTATGTAAGATACAGTGTGCAATTTTTCTAGAAACATATATTATACTTGATCATGAAAATAGTGTAATTTTTTGTGTAGATTCTTTTATCCATTCTGTATGAATTACTTATGTTACTATTTGACATCTCGCTCCAACTGGAGTCCATATGCTGCCCTAATCGTATTTGATGTACTAATGTTTTCTGGTTAACCGTCTTTTCAAGTAGTCAAGAAATAATTAACATGTGCCTTCTCCACTCATGCTTAAGAGTTTACCCTAGTCATTATCATGGATTACTTACAACTGAAATTTAGTTAATAACCACATCACATTGCATGTGCATCGCTTGCAGATGAGTGATCACTTGATCCGACTCACACTAAACCTTAGAATATCTTTTATTTGATGCAGTCTTGCCCGTGGAGTGCGAGCTCGTACGTCGTCACCATGGACCACACCCCCTCGCCGCCACCGGCTCCGCAGGTGTCCCCGAATGCCCAGCCATCCATGGCATACGTGTACGAAAACCCGGAGTGGTTTATGGAGATGATACGTCGTTTCACTGGCCAGGCGGCGCCCACTAGCGATGCTGCTGCGGCTGACCGTGGTGCCATCGTGCCCACATTGGCGGTGGAGCCGGTGCAGCAGCACCAGCTAATGGTGGCAACTGCCACGGCTCCAGACCCAAGAGCGTCTGGCTCCGGCTCCGGCTCCGGCCTCGGGTCGCTACTGACGTTGTCGATGTCACTGTCGTCGGAGAATCCTGGCCCGTGTATCCTCAACATGGCGCCGGATATACGGTCGCTGGAGACGTCGTCTGAGGAGGTGGAGATGGAGAACGCTGAGGAGGTGGAGAATGACACCGAGGAGGAGAGGGCCATTACAGAGGGGAGGTTCTATCTGCTGTCGCCGTCGCCACCGGCGAAACGACGCCAGCTATGAAGGAAACGATGCATGAAACTAAGCCTCCATGAAGCATCCGTCCGTTTGGAGAACTATATGGAACACACAAATGCGTATGTGGTGCCTCCAGTTATCTCCTGAGATTCATTTATCATCCATCATAGACGAAGCGGTATTTTTTTTTTCTTTTTCAACGTTTTGTTTTCTTTTTTCTAGAATGAATGCTGGATTTAAGTTCAAACGAGATTTTGCGATCAGTAAATTATTATTATTGTTATTGTTACTTTTTTTTCTGAGCACACCACCCCTTATAGCTTTATTCAATCAAAATGTTATTACAAACTCCTGCGGGTGGGTCATTAAGCCAAACATGCCGCCCCTCGCCAGAATACAAGGAGCCTCTAGCTAGATCATGTGCATCTCCATTGGATCTCCGACCTTCATGAACAAAATCAAAATGCTCGAACTCCACCCTGGTTGTCCTGATCTCCCTCACCACCTGGCCATATGCTATGAGAACATCATTGTTGTTAATGCTCTTGATCACATTGGCACAGTCACTCACTAGCTTGACTCGGCGCAAATATAAGTCAGCAGCCAAAGCCATGCCTTCTCTGCACGCCATCGCCTCCAAAACCTCTGGATTGTCCACACCTGCCATCACCATAGTCGAGGCTCCCAGAAACGCTCCCGCCTCGTTCCTCGCTATGGCTGCTAGAGATGCCCTCTTGCTGTTCTTTGACAAGGCTGCGTCGACATTTATTTTCGTGACCCCTGGTGGTGGAGGAAACCACCTCGGCGCCGCCGGCCGTGCCCCCTTCGCTGGCTCGTCCGCCCCCCTCTGCACCTCCAGGTCTGCACAGAAGCGATTGATGAAACTCAAAGTGGACATGGGGCTTTGATACACCTCCTCATACACCGCCTTCCTCCTCGCATACCAGATCGCCCATAAGCTCACCGCCGTAAGAGTAAACTCTTCATGCGATAACGCCTCAATTGCCGCAGCCAACCATCCTCGAGCATCAGGCTCCTGAATGTTGACCACCACCTCTACCATAACATCTGGTAGCAAGGCCCAAACACTTCTCGACATATTACATTCAAGAAGAGCATGCCGCCATGAATCTTGTGCACCACACAGTCTGCATGAGTCGCTAGGCGCCATATGCCTGTGATGGAGAAGATCCATCGAGGGGAGAGTCTGTTTAGCGAGTCTCCAAAGAAAAACACGCAGTTTTGAGGGGCTCTGACATTCCACAACGATGTCCAGTCCTTCTCCTCCCCCTTAGTATCGGATTTGCCTGCATTTTCTTCCAACCATGCAGTCCTCCTTTCCTTCGCATCTACCAGCATCCTATACGTTGATCGCACCGTGAAAACTCCCCTCTTCTCATAATGCCACGCCCACCAGTCATCTTGTTGGCGCGTCGGAAGTGGTATATTTAGCACTAGTTCGGCGTCCATAGGTAC
This sequence comes from Lolium multiflorum, assembly GCA_030979885.1. Lineage (NCBI taxonomy): Eukaryota > Viridiplantae > Streptophyta > Magnoliopsida > Poales > Poaceae > Lolium > Lolium multiflorum. The sequence continues at coordinate 161,827,231 of CM061750.1, forward strand.
AAACGCTTCCTGAACTCTATCAGTGTTCCACGTCCTTGTGTGATCATCAACCAGCTCACTCACCATCTGGGGCGGCTCCACAAGTGGACAGCAAACCGGCCTCAGCATGCAATCACGTGGCAGCCAGTTCGTGTTCCAAATGTTAGTACTCACTCCATTGCCAATACGACGGATCAGACCTTGCTTGAGAATTTCCTTCCCTTCTCTGATTGCTCTCCATACCCGAGACGGCGACGATCGAACTTCCGCCTCCAGAAGATCACAGGATGGAAAGTAGACTGCCTTTAGGATCCTAGCGCTTAAACTCTGAGGATCCTGCAAGACACGCCATGCTTGGCTTGCGAGGAGAGCCAAATTAAAAAGCTCTATATCTCGGAACCCAAGTCCTCCAAGCCCTTTTGGTTTGGTCATAGCTTCCCATGCCACCCAACAGGTCTTCCTCTTGCCCTCTTTGCTACCCCACCAGAAGTTCCGAATCAATCCATTGATATGCTCGCATAAACCCCTTGGTAGCTTGAAGCAGGACATACAATATGTTGTTAGCGCCTGGACTACTGATTTTATCAGAACCTCCTTCCCTCCCGAGGATAGTAACATCTCCAACCAGCCCTGGATTTTCTTCCAAACTCGGTCCTTCAAATATTTAGAGGCTCCATTAGTTGAGGCACCCACCTCTGTAGGCATCCCTAAATATTTCGTGCTCAAAGCTTCGCTGTGAACATCCAACAAATCCATGATCTCATCCCTGATAGTCTGACTACAGCCCTTGGCAAAATGAATGGACGATTTATCCATATTCACCAGTTGGCCTGAAGCCCGACAGTAAATCTCCAACACCTCCTTAATCTCCTCCGCGTTTTCCCTATCAGCTCTGAAGAACAGCAGGCTGTCATCAGCGAAGAGTAAGTGTCCTACCACCGGGGCGGATGTGGCCACTTTAATTCCACTTAAGATCGATGACTCACTTCTTGATTTTAAGAGGCACGAAAGGCCCTCTGTTGGAAAAGATAGGGGGAGATTGGATCTCCCTGCCGAATCCCCCTAGAAGGGGTAAAACTCTCTGTAGCTTCTCCATTAAACAGTACTGAGAAGGATACAGAGGTAACCAAACGCATGATCATCTCCACCCAAAGCCTATGAAACCCCAGCTTAAGCATGATGGCCCGTAAATAGCTCCACTCTACTCGGTCATAGGCTTTCTTCATATCCAACTTCAAGGCACGACATCGAAGCCTCTTGGCTCGCTTATTCTTCATGAAATGTAAACATTTATATGCTGGTGATGATGTTGTCCGTAATTAGTCTGCCAGGTACAAATGCAGACTGCTCCTCTGAGATTATCTCTGGTAAAATCACCTTCAGTCTATTTGCTGCCACATTCGACGCTATCTTGTAAATAACATTGCACAAGCTTATTGGTCGAAACTGGCCCAACTCTTCCGGGCTCGCCACCTTTGGTATCAGCACTACCAGAGTCTTATTAATTACTGCCGGATCATCCTCTCCTTTCAGCACCCTCATCACCACTGTAGTCACCTCCACGCCACATAACTCCCAATACCGCTGGAAGAAATGAGCAGGGAAGCCATCTAGCCCCAGCGCCTTAGTAGGGAACATCTGAAACATCGGTTCCTTCACTTCGCTCTCCGTAAACGGAGCCAACAGTGAGTCATTCATCCTTGGTGTAACCTTGGTAGGCACTGTATCCAGTACCCCCTCCATGCCTATCGTTTCCTCCGAAGTGTACAAATTTTTGTAAAAAGCCGTGGTCATATTCTTCATCTCCACTTCGTCACTCGTTACCTGACCGCTGGGCGTCGTCAGCTTTGTAATGCGGTTCTTTTTTCTTCTCTGGCTCGCTCTCAAATGGAAGAAACGAGTATTTTTGTCTCTCGCAGCTAGCCACTGTACCCTTGATCGTTGCTGCCACATAATTTCCTCCCTATGGTTCAATTCCACAAGACGATCCGTAACTTTGATTTCAGCATGTGTTGGCCCTTGTCTGCCGGGTACTGATTGCAACCTCTCGAGCTCATCCTTGAGCTTACTGATGACCCACAAGTATAGGGGGTATATCGTAGTATCTTCGATAAGTAAGAATGTCGATCCCAACGAGGAGCAGAAGGTGTTGACAAGCAGTTTCGATGAAGGATTCACCGTAAATGCTCACAGACAAGTATTCAGGGGGTTTTGATGTAACAGTTGAATAAAGTACGAGTATGTAAAGTGCGAGAGTAACAATTGCAGCGAGTGGCCCAATTCTTTTTAGCACAAAGGATAGGCCGGTTTGTTTACTTATAATGACCAAACGTTCTCGAGGACACACGGGATTTTAGTCTAGTGCTTTCGCTACATACGGCTAAATAATCTTCATTGTTATGATAAGTGTTGTGTGGGTGAACCTATGCTAATGCACCGCCCTTCCTAGGACTAATACATACTTGTGATTATACCCCTTGCAAGCATCCGCAACTACAAGAAAGTAATTAAGAATAAATCTAACCACAGCCTTAAACTCTGAGATCCTGCTATCCCTCCCGCATCGATATACCAACGGGGGTTTAGGTTTCTGTCACTCCGGCAACCCCGCAATTGGCAAACGAGTACAAGATGCATTCCCCTAGGCCCATAAATGGTGAAGTGTCATGTAGTCGACGTTCACATGACACCACTAGAAGAATAACACCACAACTTAAATATCATACCATTGAATATTACTCAACCATAGTTCACTACTAACATTTAGACTTCACCCATGTCCTCAAGAACTAAACGAACTACTCACGAGACATCATATGGAACATGATCAGAGGTGATATGATGATGAATAACAATCTGAACATAAACTTGGTTCAATGGTTTCACTCAATAGCATCAACAACAAGTAGAGATCGATACCGGGAGAGTTTCCCCTATCAAACAATCAATCAAACCCATTGCTACGGCGGTGACGGTGTCCAGCGGTGGAGACGGCGGTGATGATGATGGAGATGATGATAATGGTGATGGAGATGATGTCCAGCTCGATGACGGTGACGATGGCGTCGATTTCCCCTCCCGGAGGGAATTTCCGGCGGATTCCTGCCCGCCGGAGAGCTCTTTTCTCTGGTGTTCTCCGCCCCACGAGCCGGCTGTAACCCTTCGCGAGGTACCCTCTGTGGCTTAGGTTTTCGGGACGAAGGATCGCGAAGAAAAGGAGGCGAAAGGGGCTGGCCCCCCACACCACATGGCGGCGCGGCCAGGCCATGGGCCGCGCCGCCCTAGGGTGTGGGCCCACCTGGGTCCTCCTGGCTCCTCCTTCTGGCTTCCTTCGTCATCTTGAAAATAGGATTTTTGGTATAATTTCCTTCCACACTTGATCTTCCGAAATATTGCGTTCTGACGGTGCTTTTTCCAGCAGAATCCTGGCTCCGGTGCTTGATCCTCCAATAATGATGAAACATGCAAAATAGATGAAATAACATAAGTATTGTGTCCCAATATGAAATATATCAATGAATAACAGCAAATTATAATATAAAATAGTGATGCAAATTGGACGTATCAACTTCCCCCAAGCTTAGACTTCGCTTGTCCCCAAGCGAAACTGAGCTCGATAAACAGGACCACATGTTTATGGAGTGAAGAGTCGATGAATAAAATATGGACAAGAAGCATCATACTCATTCACACAAGACATTATAGTAGACAACTTCCTCATATAACTCAACTTGAAACAAGTATAAGGTAATCACAAATAAAGGTGCATAAGAAATCATAATTGGTGATGGCAAACTTCGTTCTTGGTCAGAGAACAATTAACAGTTATATTTATCTCATTGAGCAGCGCTCTCATGTTAAAGTTTATAAGGCACAACTTGCATACTCAATCATAATGGTCTCTTCATAATCATTGATAACGTGCAAAGCTATATTCATTCAGATAAAACTTGTACTAAACAAGGAAGAATAAAAGACATGATGAAGCAAATCACAATATAATGGTTTGATCACAACTACTCAAATGCTTGCTTGAGATGGAGGGAAATAGGTTTACTGACTCAACATAAAGTAAAAGACAGGCCCTTCGCAGAGGGAAGCAGGGATTAAATCATGTGCTAGAGCTTTTTCAGTTTTGCAATCATATAAAGAGAATAAAAGTAACATTTTGAGAAGTGTTTGTTGTTGTCAACGACTGGTAGCGGGTACTTGCCTGCAACCTCCAAAGAGCGGCTCCCATATTATTTTATTTTGTGTGGCACTCCTTCCAACCTTTCTTTCACAAACCATGGCTAACCGAATCCTCGCCTGCCAACAATCTCATACCATGAAGGAGTGCCTTTTTTTTTGGTTTTATTATGATGATGACACTCCCCCAACCTTTGCTTACACAAGCCATGGCTAACCGAATCCTTCGGGTGCCGTCCATCAATCACATACCACGGAGGAGTGTCTATTTAGTTTAATTAATTTGGGACTGGGAATCCCATTGCCAGCCCTTTTTGCAAAATTATTGGATAAGCGGATGAAGCCACTAGTCCATTGGTGGAAGTTGCCCAACAAGATTGAAAGATAAAACACCACATACTTCCTCATGAGCTATGAAACATTGACACAAATAAGAGATACTAAGTTTTGAATTGTTTAAAGGTAGCACATGAAGTATTTACTTGGAATGGCAGAAAATACCATGTAGTAGGTAGGTATGGTGGACACAAATGGCATAGGTTTGGGCTAAGGTTTGGATGCATGAGAAGTATTCCCTCTCAGTACAGGTCTTTGGCTAGCAAGGTTAATTAGCAAGCATAAGAGTTGAGGGAAACAAACAAATATACATGTGATAGAAACAATCATGCATCTTCCTTGTAAGCACAAACAATTTTAACTTCAGAATAATAAGCTATGAGCTAACAAGAAAGAAAGATAGTGAAACATCTACATGTATTTCTCTTTTCTACTTAAACCTCAAAGTGTTGTTGCTATTGACCGATGCTAAGTTTGCCAAAACCAAATAGATTTATTTAATGCTCCCAAAGTGATACCAATACTAACAACAAAGTAAATCATATGATAGAGATTGCAAACTAGAATAAGATGTGCAATATGTAAATGATAAGACTTCTCATTAATATTCCATAATGATAACTCACACCAAGGGATACATAGATAACCAACTAAAGGAGAGATACTTCCAACTGCAACCCATCTTATATGATAACTTCCCTACTCATGATATGACACTACTTGACAATAAAAGTAAAAGGTAGTGATAATGTGATACCGCGGCACTCCCCCAAGCTTGGAACAAACCAAGGGGATGCCAATACCGATGATGAATTACTCCTGCGGAGATGGTGGTGATGAACTCCTCCCGCGCTTCTTAATAAACTCCTTCAACTTCAGTTTCTCAGCTTGACAATTCTGCACTAAGATTCGAAGAGATTCATTGTTATCCGAAGTTGGCGATGACGACCTTGTGATGCGAATCGAGTGGTATTCCAGCATTCTTCGGAGACGGCAATTCTCCTCTTGGAGTATCTCCACTTCTCTTCTTAGAGCCCGATATTGATCACAAAACTCATCGGTAATCCGTAGAGCTTCTTCCATCATGGGGAAGGAGTCGAGGCTAAGAGCGGGTGGTAAAGGTCCCTGCAGGTTATGAGAAAAAGAACGTCGAGTGTCAATAGATCCCACCAAGATTTGCTTGCTCCCTCCGGCTTGCTGCTCTTGTCTTGATGGCACCTCCTTCACTTCTTCCTCCGAAAGCCCCTTGCCCTTGTTGTTGGAGGCCATGGTGCTTCTAGACTGAAAACAGATCCTGGCAGAAACAAATCGAAACAAAACACGTCGAAACACGATATACGGACCTCCAGGGGTCCGGGGGATTATATAGCAAAAATTTTCACGACAAACGGAAAGTACCAGTCGAACCAGAGTCGGAAAGGGGCGACGAGGCGGCCAAACCATAGGGCGGCACGGGCCGGCTTGGCCCGGCCTATGGTGGCGCGTGCGTCCTTTCCACTCCGTTTCGAACTCGTAATTTTTCATATTTTCCAAAAACAGCGAAAATATTGTTCGGAAAGTAAATTGCGTACTTTTCATTACCAGTACTGTTACCTATTCAAAGTCGAGTTCTGGCGGACTGTCAATTTGCCCTTTTATGAAAGCCTCCGGTGTTTCCACTTGAATAATATCAACATCAACATTATAAGAATCACCTGAGATATAATGCTTGAGTCTTTGTCCATTCACCACTTGCGTAGCATTGCCTTGGAGAGAGCTAATTTTGATTGCTCCTGAACGATACACCTCCTCGACAACATACGGTCCTTCCCATTTCGAGAGTAATTTCCCTGCAAAGAATCTGAGACGAGACCGATACAATAGGACTTTATCCCCAATATTAAATTCTCTTTTGATAATCCTTCTATCATGCCATTTTTTAACTTTCTCTTTAAAGAGTTTAGCATTTTCATAAGCTTCACTTCTCCATTCATCTAAAGAACTTAATTGCAACAACCTCTTATCACCGGCAAGTTTAGGATCTTTATTTAATTCTCTAACAGCCCAATAAGCTTTGTGCTCTAGTTCTAAAGGTAAATGACAAGCTTTCCCATAAACCATTTTATAAGGTGACATTCCCATGGGATTTTTATAAGCAGTTCTATAAGCCCATAGTGCATCCTTCAATTTACTAGCCCAATTCTTTCTAGTTTTATTAACGGTCTTTCCCAAAATAGATTTAATCTCTCTATTTGATAATTCTACTTGGCCACTAGTTTGAGGATGATAAGCAAGCAATTCTATGATTAATACCATACTTAGCAAGAGTTTTTCTAAAACCTCCATGAATAAAATGAGAACCTCCATCAGTCATAATATATCTAGGCACTCCAAATCTAGGAAAAATAATATCTAAAAGCATTCTTAAAGAGGTCTCACCATCAGCACTTTTTGTAGGTATGGCTTCCACCCATTTAGTAACATAATCAACAGCAACAAGTATATGAGTGTTACCTTCTGAAGACCGAAAAGGTCCCATGAAGTCAAATCCCCAACAATCAAACGGTTCAATAACAAGAGCATAATTCATAGGCATTTCATTACGTCTGGAGATATTACCAACCCTTTGGCATTCATCACAAGATAAAATAAACTTTCTTGCATCTTTGAAGAGAGTTGGCCAATAAAAACCTGATTGTAGAACCTTTTGCGCGGTTCTATCTCCGGCGTGATGTCCTCCATAAGCACTACCATGACATTTACTCAATATCTCTTGTTGTTCATATTCGGGAACACATCTTCGCATAATACCATCCACTCCTTCTTTATATAAGTGTGGGTCATCCCAGAAATAATGCCTCAAGTCATAAAAGAATTTCCTCCTTTGCTGAGCTGAAAAGGTTGGAGGCAAGTACTTGGAAACAATAAAGTTAGCATAATCAGCATACCAAGGACTGTCTCGCGAGCTCACCTTTATTACAGCCAATTGTTCATTTGGAAAACTATCATTAACAGGAACAGGATCATAAGCAATATTTTCCAATCTAGACAAATTATCAGCAACAGGATTATCAGCACCTTTCCTATCTACAATATGTAAATCAAATTCTTGCAAAAGAAGTACCCATCTAATAAGCCTCGGCTTAGCATCTTTCTTTGTCATAAGGTATCTAATTGCAGCATGATCAGTATGAATAGTAACTTTTGAATCAACAATATAAGATCTAAATTTATCGCAAGCAAAGACTACAGCTAATAATTCTTTTTCAGTTGTAGCATAATTTCTTTGAGCAACATCAAGAGTTTTACTAGCATAATGAATAACATTCAGTTTTTTATCTACTCGTCCAAAGAACGCCTACAGAAAATCACTAGCATCACACATAATCTCAAAGGGTAAGTTCCAATCAGGAGGTTCAACTATAGGAGCAGTTGTTAAAGCTTTAGAGTTTCAAAAGCTTCCTTACAATCATCATCAAAAACAAATGGTACATCTTTTTGAAGAAGATTAGTAAGAGGTTTTGAAATCTTGGAGAAATCTTTAATAAATCTCCTATAAAACCCAGCATGACCAAGAACACTACGAATACCTTTAACATCCCTCGGATAGGGCATCTTCTCAATTGCTTCAACTTTAGCTCTATCAACTTCAATACCTCTCTCGAAATTTTATGTCCCAATACAATTCCTTCATTAACCATAAAGTGGCATTTCTCCCAATTAAGAACAAGGTTAGTTTCTTCACATCTCTGCAAAACTTTATCAAGGTTTCGCAAGCAACTATCAAAAGAATTCCCATAGACGGAAAAATCATCCATGAATACCTCTACAATACTCTCACAAAAACCATGAAAAATAGCAGACATGCATCTTTGAAAAGTAGCAGGAGCATTACATAAACCAAAAGGCATACGTCTATAAGCATAAGTTCCATAGGGACAAGTAAAAGTGGTTTTCTCTTGAGCTTTAACAGCAATTTGTGAAAACCCAGAATAACCATCAAGAAAACAAAAATGAGTATTTTTAGACAATCTTTCTAGCATTTGATCAATAAATGGTAAAGGGTAATGATCTTTCTTAGTAACTTTATTAACTTTTCGAAAATCAATGCACATTCTATACCCTACAACTACTCTTTGAGGGATGAGCTCATCATTATCATTAGGCACAACAGTCATTCCTCCTTTCTTAGGAACACAATGCACAGGACTAACCCATCTACTATCAGCAATAGGATATATAATACCAGCTTCAAGAAGTCGTAATACCTCATTCCTTACCACTTCCTTCATCTTCGGAATTAGACGACGCTGAGGTTCAACAACAGGCTTCGCATCATCTTCCATATTAATAGCATGTTGGGAAATAGAAGGAGAAATCCCTTTTAAATCATCAAGAGTATAGCCAATAGCGCTTCGGTGCTTCTTCAATATTTCCAATAACCTTTCTTCTTCAATCTCTGAAAGCTTAGAACTAATAATAACAGGATATATTTTCTTATCATCAATATGAGCATATTTAAGATTATCAGGCAAAGGCTTTAAATCAAAAACAGGATCTTCCTTTGGTGGCGGTGTTGTACCCAAATCTTCCACCGGTAAATCGTGCTTGAGAATAGGTTGGCAAAGAAAAATTTCCTCAAGCTCATCTCTTTCTTTCCTAAAAACTTCACTCTCGCTATCCTCCAAATGTTGCTGCAAAGGATTATTAGGAACAAGAACAATAGATGCACACTGCTCCCATTTTAAAATCATTATTAGGCAAATCAGCTTTATAAGGAGTTTTGGTAAATTTAGAGAAGTTAAACTCATAAGATTCACCAGCAAATTTAGTCAAAATTTTCTTTCTTGCAATCTATAATAGCTCCACAAGTATTTAGAAAAAGTCTACCAAAAATAATAGGACAATAATCACTAGCAGCAGAACCAAGTACCAAAAAGTCAGCAGGATATTTAATCTTACCGCATAATACTTCCACATCTCGAACAATACCAATTGGAGAAATAGTTTCTCTATTAGCCAGCTGAATAACCACATCAATATCTTCAAGTTCGCAAGAATCAATTTCATGCATAATCTCCGTGTAAAGCTCATAAGGAATAGCACTAACGCTTGCACCAATATCACATAATCCATAATAGCAATGATCACCAATTCTAACAGATAGCATAGGAACACTAACTTGTTTGGGTTTATTAGGATGTGAGACAATATTAGAAGCATCTTCACAGAAAATAATATGACCATCCTCCACATTTTCAGTCACAAGATCTTTAACTATTGCAACAACAGGTTCAACTTTTATTTGTTCTTCAGGTTCTATAGGTTTCTTTTCACTTTTATGAACCGCACTATTTATAACAGAGTACTCCTTCATTTTAGCAGGGAAAGGAGTTTTTTCAATATAAGCTTCAGGAATAACATGATCGGCAGTTTCAACTACAACGCATTTATTAATAGATGAATCAATTCTATCTTTATACGGTTCATGATACTTATCAAAATTCTTCTTTGGCAATTCATAATGAGAGGCAAAAGCTTTATAAAGATTTACAGCAACTTGAGAATCAAGACCATATGTAGCACTCATATTATGAAATTTATCAGTATCCATAAAAGCTTCAATGCATTTGTAATCGTAAATTATACCTGATTCTCTATCCTTGTCGTTCTCCCAACCTTCAGTATTTTCTTGGATCCGATCGAGAAGGTCCCTTTAAACTCTTCTTTGTTGCGTGTAAATGATCCAGAACAAGAAGTATCCAGCAAGGTCTTGTCTTGAAAAGAAAGTCTTGCATAGAAATTATCAATAATAACATTACCAGGAAGCTCATGAATGGGGCATTTGAGCATTAAAGACTTCAATCTCCTCCAAGCTTGGGCAATACTCTCTCCATCATGAGGCCAAAAATTATATATGCGATTCCGATCCTTATGAATTTCACTTGGAGGATAGAACTTAGAATAAAACCGGGGCACAATATCATTCCATTCAAGAGAATCCCCATTATCTAGTAATTTATACCAATGCGCCGCTTTACCAGACAGCGATAAAGCGAATAGTTTCTTCCTCACTTCATCCATAGCAATACCTGCACATTTGAATAAACCGCATAATTCATGCAAAAACAGTAAATGATCACCGGGATGGACAGTTCCATCCTTCATAGCGGTTATCCATAACACGTTCAATAATTTTCATAGGTATTTTATATGGTATCACTTCCTCACCCGCCTCATCCACTACCGTTGCAGTAGTAGATTTCCCAAATAAAAATTGAAGAGAAGATCTCTCCATAATGACTTATAGCAGAGGCAGAAATAAAATCAGCACAACAAAAGGTTTTCCTTACCAATTCCACTTACCAATAGCGCTTCACTCCAAGAACGGCGCCGAAAATAGTCTTGATAACCCACAAGTATAGGGGTGTATCATAGTATCTTCGATAAGTAAGAATGTCGATCCCAATGAGGAGCAGAAGGTGTTGACAAGCAGTTTCGATGAAGGATTCACCGTAAATGCTCACAGACAAGTATTCAGGGGTTTTGATGTAACAGAATAAAGTACGAGTATGTAAAGTGCGAGAGTAACAATTGCAGCGAGTGGCCCAATCCTTTTTAGCACAAAGGACAAGCCGGTTTGTTTACTTATAATGACCAAATGTTCTCGAGGACACACGGGATTTTAGTCTAGTGCTTTCGCTACATACGGCTAAATAATCTTCATTGTTATGATAAGTGTTGTGTGGGTGAACCTATGCTAATGCACCGCCCTTCCTAGGACTAATACATACTTGTGATTATACCCCTTGCAAGCATCCGCAACTACAAGAAAGTAATTAAGAATAAATCTAACCACAGCCTTAAACTCGAGATCCTGCTATCCCTCCTGCATCGATATACCAACGGGGGGTTAGGTTTCTGTCACTCCGGCAACCCCGCAATTGGCAAACGAGTACAAGATGCATTCCCCTAGGCCCATAAATGGTGAAGTGTCATGTAGTCGACGTTCACATGACACCACTAGAAGAATAACACCACAACTTAAATATCATACCATTGAATATTACTCAACCATAGTTCACTACTAACATTTAGACTTCACCCATGTCCTCAAGAACTAAATGAACTACTCACGAGACATCATATGGAACATGATCAGAGGTGATATGATGATGAATAACAATCTGAACATAAACTTGGTTCAATGGTTTCACTCAATAGCATCAACAACAAGTAGAGATCGATACCGGGAGAGTTTCCCCTATCAAACAATCAAGATCAAACCCAAATTGCTACGGCGGTGACGGTGTCCAGCGGTGGAGACGGCGGTGATGATGATGGAGATGATGATGATGGTGATGGAGATGATGTCCAGCTCGATGACGGTGACGATGGCGTCGATTTCCTCCCGGAGGGAATTTCCCGGCGGATTCCTGCCCGCCGAGAGCTCTTTTCTCTCTCGTGTTCTCCACCCCGCAGGCGGTAACCCTTCGCGAGGTACCCTCGTGGCTTAGGTTTTCGGGACGAAGGATTTCACGAAGAAAAGGAGGCGAAAGGGGCTGTGGGCCCCCCACACCACATGGCGGCGGCCAGGCCTTGGGCCACGCCGCCCTAGGGTGTGGGCCCACCCCGGGTCCTCCTGGCTCCTCCTTCTCGCTTCCTTCGTCATCTTGAAAAATAGGATTTTTGGTATTTTCCACAGTTGATCTTCCGAAATATTGCGTTCGACGGTGCTTTTTCCAGCAGAATCCTGGCTCCGGTGCTTGATCCTCCAATAATGATGAAACATGCAAAATAGATGAAATAACATAAGTATTGTGTCCCAATATGAAATATATCAATGAATAACAGCAAATTATGATATAAAATAGTGATGCAAATTGGACGTATCACTTACCCAACTCAAGTCGCACATTCCCGAATGTGGTCTTCCCCTAGTTCTTGAGGTCACCCGCAAATGATGCGAGTTTGCCCTGCAAGGATTGCAAGTCCCTTGCCTCGCCGGCTGCCCTCCATGCATCAGAGACCATCGGCGAAAAATCCTTGTGTTCCTCCCACATCAGTTCATATTTAAAGCCCAAAGGCTTCCTCCGGCGATTCTCCACGTAACGCCAACTGAGTAAGATCGGTCCGTGATCTGATGATGCCGCCATCAGGTTTCGGATAAAAGCTCCCGCAAAACGGTCACACCACTCCTGTGTAGCTAGCGCCCTATTGAGACGCACCCGACAGAAGGTGCCCCCTGCTACTTTCTTCTCGAAGGTCCAACTCCGGCCCTCAAATCCAAGATCTCTGAGGCCGCATACATCCACCATCTCTCGGAACCCTGCCATCTGAGCGTGACTCCTTTCTTGCACACCTACATGTTCCGATCGATGTAAAACTTCATTAAAATCCCCTAAGCAAACCCAGGGTAAATCTGAAGACGACTTGATGAACTTCAACATATCCCAAGTCTTATATCTTTCTCTTGTCTATGCTTCCCCGTATACACACGTTAGTCTCCACAGTTACTGTTATTACACTAGTAGAAAGAGGCATTCCATCTCAACCCATTAGTCTCCAAATTTTTTGGCCCGAGACTAATGAGTTCTTTAGTCCCGGTTCTGCTGGGGAACCGGGACTAAAGCTCCGGGCCCAAGGGCCTCCATCGCAGCGGGTGTACGGCCGAACCGGGACTAAAGGTTCTCAGGTCTGGCCCGAGCACCTTTAGTCCCAATTGGCCATACCAACCGGGACTAAAGATGCACCACTATAAATACTGCTTGCAACACACTTGGCTTGTGTGTGAGCCACTTGGTATTTCACTTCTATTCACAAGAGGTGGTGTGTTTGGCTTTTATCTTTTTATGCACAAGAGGTGTTCGATGAACATGATGCCACTTGTGTTCACACAAAACAAACATGATATGAAGTGTCCGAGCCACACTTAAGCTTTCTCATTTCTTTTTCTTCCTCGATCGCGGTTAGCAACTTGAACCTGTCATGTGTCATTGATAATATGCATGTGTAGTTCATAGTTTAATTTCTATTATTTCTAGTTAGTTTAACAAATGCATGATGGTTAATTATATACTTTATATAATAATAATGCAAATGAACCGGCAATGGATGTACGGTAACCGACTCTGTGACGAGTTCATTACGGGTTTGAATGATTTCCTCATTGTGGCTAATGCGAACAAGCAGCGGGGTTTTATTCTTCGTCCATGTGATGTCTGTAAGAATAAGAAGGGTTACTCTTCCTCAAGAACCGTTCACATCCACTTGATTCAGCACGGTTTCATGCCAAGCTATAATTGTTGGACCAAGCATGGAGAAAGAGCGGTTAGAATGGAAAATAATGAAGAAGGGGATGATGACAACTATCCTGATTTTGGTGATACTTTCAGGGAGGATGTGAAGGGGAAGGTGAAGGGGAAGATGAAGAAGAGGCACGTGATGAGTCCATTGATGATCTTGGTCGGACCATTTCTGATCCACAGAGAGACTGCGAAACTGAAAAGGATAGGGAGAATTTGGATCGCATGTTAGAGGATCACAAAATGTCGCTGTACCCAGGATGCGATAATGGTCTGAAAAAACTGGGCTGCACACTAAATTTGCTGAAATGGAAGGCACAGGAAGGTCTATCCTACTCAGGATTTGAAAAATTGTTGAAAATGATGAAGATTATGTTTCCAAAGAATAACGAGTTGCCCGCCAGTACATACGAAGCAAAGAAGGTTGTTTGCCCTCTAGGTTTAGAGGTTCAGAAGATACATGCATGCACTAACGACTGCATCCTTTACCGCGGTGAATATGAGAATTTGAATGAATTCCCAATATGCACTGCATTGCGTTATAAGATCAGAGGAGATGACCCTGGTGACGACGTTGAGGGCGAGAAACCCAGGAAGAGGGTTCCCGCCAAGGTGATGTGGTATGCTCCTATAATACCACGGTTGAAACGTCTGTTCAGAACAAAGAGCATGCCAAGTTGTTGCAATGGCACAAAGAGGACCGTAAGTCGGACGGGGAGTTGAGACACCCCGCTGATGGAACGCAATGGAGAAAGATCGACAGAGAGTTCAAGATTTTGCAGGTAATGCAAGGAACTTAAGATTTGGTCTAAGTACAGATGGCATGAATCCTTTTGGCGATCAGAGCTCCAGCCATAGCACCTGGCCCATGACTCTATGCATCTACAACCTTCCTCCTTGGTTGTGCATGAAGCGGAAGTTCATTATGATGCCATTGCTCATCTAAGGCCCGGGGCAACTCGGCAACGACATCGATGTGTACCTAAGGCCATTAGTTGATGAACTTTTACAGTTGTGGGGCAGACCTGGTGTACGTGTGTGGGATGAGCATAAAGAAGAGGAATTTGACCTACGAGCGTTGCTTTCTGTAACCATCAATGATTTGCCTGCTCTTAGTAACCTTTCAGGATAAACAAATAAGGGATACAAGGCATGCACGCACTGGTTACATGAGACTGAAAGTATATATTTGAATAATTGTAAGAAGAATGTGTACCTGGGGCATCATCGATTTCTTGCCCGACATCATAACTTAAGAAAGAAAGGCAAGCATTTTAACGGCAAGGCAGATCACCGTCCGAAGCCTACAGAATGTACTGGTGCTGATGTATTTGACATGGTCAAGGATTTGAAAGTCATCTTTGAAAAGGGTCGACAATCAGTTCCGCGGGGAGCTGACGGGCCCGCACCCATGTGGAAGAAGAAATCTATATTTTAGGAGCTAGACTATTGGAAAGTCCTAGATGTCCGCTCTGCAATCAATGTGATGCATGTTACGAAGAATATCTGTGTGAACCTTCTAAGCTTCTTGGGCGTGTATGGGAAGAAAAATGATACAAAGGAAGCATGGCAGGACTAGCAACGTTTGAAAGACCCAGAAGACCGGCATCCAAACGGTTTCAAGGTCGTGCCAGCTACACTCTTACCAAAGAAGAGAAGGTCATCTTTTTTGAATGCCTGAGCAGTATCAAGGTCCCGTCTGGCTTCTCATCAAATATAAAGGGAATAATAAATATGGCGGAGAAAAAGTTCCAAAACCTGAAGTCTCACGACTGCCACATGATTATGACGCAATTGCTTCCGATTGCTTTGAGGGGCTCCTACCGGAAAATGTTCAAGTAGCCATTGTGAAGCTATGTGCATTCCTCAATGTAATCTCTCAGAAGGTAATCAATCCAGAAGATCTACCACAGTTACAGAATGATGTGGTCCAATGTATTGGCAGTTTCGAGTTGGTGTTCCCACCATCCTTCTTCAATATTATGACGCACCTCCTGGTTCACCTAGTCGAAGAGATTTCCATTCTCGGTCCTGTATTTCTACACAATATATTCCCCATTGAGAGGTTCATGGGAGTATTAAAGAAATATGTTCGTAAGTGCTAGCCAGAAGGAAGCATCGCCAAGGGCTATGAAATAGAGGAGGTAATTGAGTTTTGTGTTGACTTTGTTCCTGAACTTAAGCCGATAGGTCTTCCTCAATCGCGGCACGAGGGGAGACTAAGTGGAAAAGGCACGATCAGAAGGAAATCAACAATATGTATGGACGGCCATTCTATGACTAAATCACACCACACAGTTCTACTAAATTCCAGCTTGGTGGCTCCGTACTTCAAGGAACACAAGAATATTTTACGCTCAAACAACCCGGGGAAGCCTGAATCCTGGATTACAAAGGCCCACATGGAGACTTTCGGCGGTTGGTTGCGAAAACATTTAATGAGTGACAATGATGTTGAAGATCAGCTGTACATGTTGGCCAAGTCACCATCTTTGACTATATAAACTTTCCAAGGGTACGAGATAAATGGGAATACATTTTACACGATCGTCCAAAATAAAAAGAGCACCAACCAAAACAGTTGTGTCCGCTTTGATGCAGCAGCCGACAATGGGCAAAAGGTCACATATTATGGTTAAATACAGGAGATATGTGAACTTGACTATGGACCCTCCTTTAAGGTCCCTTTGTTTCGGTACAAATGGTTGATGTCTACGCACGTTTCTATTCTTGTAGACAGTGTTGGGCCTCCAAGTGCAGAGGTTTGTAGAACAGAACAAGTTTCCTTAAGTGGATCACCCAAGGTTTATCGAACTCAGGGAGGTAGAGGTCAAAGGTATCCCTCTTAAGTGACCCTGCAATAATGATACAAGAAGTCCCTTGTGTCCCCAACACATCCAATACACTTGTCAGATGTATAGGTGCATTAGTTCGGCGTAGAGATAGTAAAATGCAAGTGATATAGATGAATATGAGTGGTAATAACAATCTGAAATAAATTTGGCAGCAAGTAGACATGCAGTAAAACAGTAAATAAATGGTGATTCGATGTTTGGAAACAAAGCCTAGGGATCATACTTTCACTAGTGGTCACTCTCAACAATGATATCATAAATGAATATAAATATAAGCACTTCACTATGCTACTCTGAAAGTCTCTCCGGTTGTATAACGAACACTAATTCACCGTGTAGGTCTGCAAAAGCAAACCTTAAAAATGTATTCCCAAGTACTAATGAACACCCCGTGCTGCACTTTGAGGATTCATGCATGGTACTAACACACCACAATTTCATAGAGACATCCAACTCAAATCATAATTCAGTGAACAAGTATTCTGTGAAATATAGCCTAAGAGACCCACATGGTGCACAAACTCAACCTTTACACACGTGGGACAAGGAGTCTCCGGAGATCACATAAGTGAAGTTCACTTGAATAGCATAACGACATCTAGATTACAAAGCTCGTGATCACATAAAGATCACACCATGCGAGAGAGAGAGAGACAGATAAACCACATAGGTACCGGTAGAGCCCTCAGCCCCGGGGGAGAACTACTCACTCCTCATCATGGGAGTCAGCAATGGCGATGGAGATGGCAGTAGATTCGATGGAGATGGCTCAGGGGGCAATTCTCTCCGTCCCGGCACGGTGCCGGAACAGAGACTTTTGTCCCCTGGATTTTGTTTGCGACGGCAGCGGAGCTATGGAACTTTTCGTGGGCGGAGGCTAGTATATTTAGGGTTTTTGCGTCGGGAGCTTTATATAGGCGGAAGGGCAAGGTCGATGGAGTCCTGGTGGCCCAAGACCACCCCTAGGCGCGTGCTAGGTCCAGACCGCGCCAAGGGTAGGTCTGGCCACCCTGTGGCCCTCCTCCGCCTCTGCTCTGGACTCCTTCTTCGCTCTGGGAAAAATAGGAACTTTGGCTTTTGTTTCGTCCAATTCCGAGAATATTTCCTGTACAACTTTTCTGAAATACAAAAACATCAGAAAACAGGAAACTGGCACAGTGGCATCTTGTCAATAGGTTAGTTTCGGAATATGCGTAAAAGTGCCACGAAAGTGTAAACAAAACATATAGAAATTGTAAAACAAGCATGGAGCATCAAAAATCATAGATACGTTTGCGACATATCAATGGTTCAAGATGACAGGAGGTGGGGTAAAGGTGGACGGGCAATACAGAATGACAATGGTGGATTTCAACAATCTTGGTTACCTTGACAAACCATACGTCCTAGCCAAAGATGTCGCTCAGGTTTTCTATGAGAAGGACATGAGTAGCAAACCGAGAAAAAGGAAAGATAAGAAACGAGTACATCATGCGATGAACCAATGCGCTACATAGTTCTTTCAGGGAAAAGAAACATTGTGGGAGTGGAAGACAAGACAGACATGTCAGAAGATTATAATAATTTTGGTGTAATTCCGCCCTTTAAAGTGAACACTGACCCAAGCATGAAGTTAAATGATGATGATGCTCTATGGTTACGGCACAATTGTAAGCAAGGGACACAAGTGAAGAAATGATGTGTAATAATTTATTCAACCAAACTTTGTTGAGAATTTTTTGTATGGATCATGTGAATTATATTATCTGTGATGTGTTTTGTGTCCATTTTTGAATGATTCGATTGATTCGAGATACCACTGACGATACATGAAATTTGAACTACAACCAATGATGTGAAACACATGTCTAGGCCAATGAGTACATCTTGGAATGTTTGAGTGATTTAGTCATACTCCTTCCTAGACCTATAATATGCATACTCATAGTCTTCGTAGTCGACGCCATCGTACTCGTAGTCGTCGTCATCGCTGTCGTCGCTATCGTCGGGCAGCGCTCGTGGCTTGAACCTCGACTGATAGTGAGGGTAGCGCAGGTGGGGGATATCGCCGGCCGTGATGTAGTCCATGACGCTCTGTAGAGTCCGACCTCCCCACCATAGCCGACGGCCGGCCTCGTGGAAGTTCCCAGGAGGCAGACCGTCCTCCTCATACCTGGCGAGCGCCCTCTCACACCGATTGACAAAGAAGGAATTCCAAGTCTGCTGGTTGTTGGGATGCCAGATGGGATTCATCTGCTGCTCTGGCGTGAGTTTGAGGTAGTAGTGGTTCGTGATGGCAGCCCGACGCGCAGTACCCTGAGGGACGAGAGGGATCGGCATGCCTCCGGCGCTTAGGCTCTAGCCGGCGGGGACGCGGTAGCCCGATGGGCAAGGGTAGTTCGAGGCGCAAAGCTCCTCCGCCTGATGATACAGTAGCCATCGAAGTATGTGTTGATTGCCCGTGAGGAGTATTCTTCCGGAGAAGAAGAAGATGACAACAACAACTCAAGAAGTGAGGTGGCCGCCATTGCTATCACCTCTACACCTTCCTCATCTCTCTTTGAATCTCCCAATGAGGACTCCTCCAAAAATGCAAGATGTCTCATGGCCAAGGCCTCTCATGCTCTCACTTCCGGAGATGAAGAAGATGTTCACGAAGACACATTAAGTGAAAAGGCCACTAGTGCCTCTACCCCTATGACATCTCTCTTCCAATCTCCCAATGAGGACCTCTCGTCCAACCTCAACAAGTGCCTCATGGCCAAGACTTCCGAGGTAATTAACTACTTCATCCAAACCCACCTCCAAGACTATTGTTTCGGAATGTGATGTTGAGAGTCTCAAGATAAAGAGAGAAATTATTAGCTTGGATGAATTTATCTCTAACTTGCAAGGTGAACCCAAAAAACATGTCCAAGTTATCTTGGATTGGCTTGCACATGCCAATGGTCTCCTTGATCTCAAGGAGAGATTTGAGAGAGAAAATGCCGATGAGATTGGTGCATTATCTCAAGCTCTTGGGGAAGAACAAGAGCTTAGAGAAGCTCTAGAGGAAAAGTTGTCTTCCATTGAGGAAATTCACAATGAAACCTTATCCAACCTCACTAAAGAGTGTGATCATGCTATTGCCTTATCTAATGTGCTTAAAAAGGAAAAAAGTTGAATCTGGTGTTGGTCATGCTAAACTAACTAAGGAGTTAGAGAAACTTGAAAAGACTCACAAGGCCTTGGAAAGTGAATTCTCTACCCTTACCAAGTCTCATGATCAACTTCAAATTCAATTAACTAAAAATGATATGCCTAGTTCTTCTACTTCTTCTTGTGATCATATGAATGTTATTAAGGAGAACAATAGGTTGAAGGCCAAGCTTGCTATGTCCTTTCCTCTCCAAGGTGAGAAAAATTTGGATGATCTTTTGAGCAATCAAAGATCAAACAATGGGAAGGACGGGATTGGATATAAGCCGAACACAAACAAGAACAAGAAGGCCAAAACCGCACAAGCAAAGGAGAAGAATGTTGTGGGTGGTGATGTCACTAGGAACAATACCACTCATAATAATTTTGCGGGAAAATATAACCCTCATTATGTGCTATTCCGTGATTACTATGGAGATGTCTATGCTAAATATGTTGGTCCATATGATGGTTACATTGCTTGTTCTATTTGGGTTCCTAAGATCCTTGTTACTAACAAAAGAGGACCCATTGCGAAATGGGGACCTAAAACAAAGACTTGATCTCATGTAGGACTATGCCGCCGGAGGATCAAAATGGGTGCTTGATAGTGGATGCACAAGTCATATGACCGGCGGCAAGGACCTCGTTACGGAGTTGAGGCCTAACTTGGACATGTCGACCGTTACCTTCGGCGACAACTCCAAATCCGAGGTATTGGGTCTTCGCAAGGTTGTGGTTGCACACAACATTACTCTTGTGGACGTCATGCTTGTCAAGACTCTTGGTTACAATTTATTGTTCGTTCATGCCCTAGGCAAGATGGGTTTCGCCGTCTTCATTGATATTGATATTGTGGTTCTCTTGTGGAGCAAGACTCTAAAATTCGCTTTCGCTGGTTACGTCGAAAACAACTTGTATGTGGTTGACTTTTAGGGGAAAACCACTACAATGTGATGTGCTTATTCGGAAAGGCGGACATGGGTTGGTTGTGGCATCGCCGCTTGGCCCATGTCAACATGAGGACTTTGCAAAGTCTCCACAAGGGAAACCATATTGTGGGACTAAAGGACAATGTTTGTTTTGCAAAAGATCGTGTTTGTAGGTCTTGTGTTGAAGGTAAAATGCATGATTCTACGCATCCAAGCAAGACCATCATCTCTTCCAAGAGAATATTGGAACTCCTTCATGTGGACCTTTTTGGTCCCACTACTCATGCAAGTCTTGGTGCTAAGAAACATTGTTTGGTTATTGTTGATGATTATTCAAGATATACTTGGGTTTTCTTTCTGAAGAAGAAGGGTGAGACTCAATAAATCTTCATCGACTTTGCCACCGAAGTCCAACGTCAACAAAACCTCACTATATTGACAATAAGAAGGGACAACGGCTCTGAGTTAAAGAACCACACACTCAATGAATTCCTTAGTGATGAGGGGATAAGACATCAATATTCCGCTTCATACACCCCTCAACAAAATGGTGTTGCGGAGAGGAAGAACCGGACTCTCATGGATAGGCAAGGTCTATGTTGTCGGAGTATAAATCTCGCTATGATTTTTGGGCCGAAGCCATCTGCACCGCATGTCATTCCTCAAACCGGCTTTATCTCCGCAAGGGCTTGAACAAGACTCCTTATGAAATCCTCACGAGAAACAAGCCCAATATCTCCTACTTCTGAGTTTTTGGTTGTAAGTGTTTCTATAAAATCAAAGGAGTTCGTTTGTCTAAATTTGCACCTAAAGCTTTGGAGGGCATTTTTTTTGGTTACGGTGCCGAATCTCACACTTATAGAGTCTCTGACAAAGTATCGGCTATTGTCATTGAATCTTGTAGTGTGACATTCGAAGAAAATGATGGCTCCCAAGTGGGGCAAGTTGATGTTTGTGCAGATGATGAAATACCTCAAGACGCCATAGTAAGAATGGGGATGGGAATTCACCTCCCCATTGAGGGACACGATGTGGAGCCTCGGGAAGTACTATGCTCTACTCAAGTGGAGCCCTCATCCTCACAAGCTCAACAAGCTCCGAATCTTGTGGACAATGTTACACCAATCGAAGAACAAGCTCAAGACCCTCCCTCTCATGAGCAAGATCAAGGACAAGATCAACCTAATAAGATTGATGGAGAAGCGCCAAGTGTTGATCAAGAACAACCCAATGATGATGGTGCAACCCCAAGTGATGTCCAAGATCAACCTAATGATGAAGAACAAACTCCAGCAATTGAGCAAGCTCAAATTAATGGTCAAGACGGGGATCAAAATAGTCAAGGAGACCAAGTGATGTCTCAAAGCTCCTTTGAAGACATTGAAGCCCGTCGCAAAATAAGAGTTGCAATAACTTTGGAACTTTGAGGTCACACTATTGACAAAGTTGTTGGTGACTTGAGGAAGCAAATGACCACCCGGAGACAACTAGCCAACTTTAGTGATCACCAAGCTTACATTTCCATGGTGGAACCAAAGAAAGTCTTTGATGCACTTGAAGATCCGGATTGGTTGGATGCTATGCATGAAGAACTCAATAACTTCAATCGCAACAATGTATGGAGATTAGTAGAGAAGCCCAAGGATTGTCGCAATGTTATTGGCACGAAGTGGATATTCAAGAACAAGCAAGATGAACATGGCATTGTCATTCGGAACAAGGCAAGATTGGTTGCTCAAGGTTTCTCTCAAGTGGAAGGCATTGACTTTGGTGAAACCTATGCTCCCGTGGCTCGCCTTGAGTCCATCCGTAACCTTCTTGCATATGCTTCTCACCATAACTTTAAATTGCATCAAATGGATGTTAAAAGTGCATTTCTTAATGGACCTCTAAAAGAGTTGGTCTTTGTTAAGCAACCTCCCGGGTTCGAGGATCCCGAGTTCCCTAACCATGTCTATCAACTCGAAAAGGCGCTCTATGGCCTTAAGCAAGCCCCACGAGCGTGGTATGAGCACCTTAAAGAGTTGTTACTAGACCGTGGATTTCAACTCGGGCTAATCGACCCCACTCTTTTTACTAAGAGGTTTGACGGGGAGCTTTTCATTTGCCAAATATATGTTGATGACATTATCTTTGGCTCTACTAATAAAGCTTTTAATGAAGAATTTTCAAAGCTTATGACCAACAAGTTTGAGATGTCCATGATGGGTGAATTGAGGTTCTTTCTTGGATTTGAGATCAAGCAATTGAGAGAAGGAACATTCATTTGCCAAGCCAAGTACATTCAAGACATGCTCAAGAGATTCAATATGAAGGATTTGCATGGTGCAAAGACTCCAATGGCTACCAATTGCCATCTTGCACTTGATCCCGGTGGTAAGGACGTGGATCCAAAGGTATATCGCTCCATGATAGGCTCCTTGCTTTACCTTTGAGCATCTAGACCAGATATTGTGTTGAGTGTAGGTGTATGTGCAAGGTATCAAGCCGCTCCTAAAGAAAGCCACTTAGTGGCGGTCAAAAGAATCTTTAGATATTTGGTTCATTCCCCAAGACTTGGTTTATGGTACCCAAAGGGTTATGGATTCTCACTTGTTGGCTATACGGACTCGGATTGGGCGGGAGATAAGGATGATAGGAAATCAACCTCCGGGGCATGCCAATTTCTTGGTAGGTCCTTGGTGTGTTGGTCTTCTAAGAAGCAAAATTGTATAGCTCTCTCTACCGCCGAATCCGAGTACGTGGCGGCCGCTAGTGGATGCACACAACTCTTATGGATGAGGCAAACTTTAAAGGATTACGGTGTCACTTGTGACAAAGTGCCTCTTTTATGTGACAACCAAAGTGCCATCAAGATTGCATACAACCCTGTACAACACACAACAACGAATCATATTGAGATTCGAAATCACTTCATTCGAGATCATGTCTCTCGGGGTGATATTGAGTTGTCATTCATTGGTACCCATGACCAACTTGAGGATATATTCGCGAAGCCTCTTGATGAAGCAAGATTTTGTTACTTGAGGAATGAGCTAAATATCATAGATTCGAGTAGCTTGGCTTGAACACTTTGCATACATAACTATTCCTCAACTTCTATTTGGTTTAGGTGTGGGCATGAAAATAGGGGGAGTGTGGTTTAAATTGTTGAGCTATCCCTCCCCCCATAATGCCAACATTAAGAAATCATTCTCTTTATATCAATCAATGATATGTGAGCATCAATGATGAGTATTGGTTTTGGGCCCAAGATATATCTTCGTGATGCCATACCTTATCACTCATATATGGTGGCCTAGGCCACCGACCTCTTCTTGTGAAGAGTTGTTATTAGTTCGATCTT
This sequence comes from Lolium multiflorum, assembly GCA_030979885.1. Classification (NCBI taxonomy): domain Eukaryota; kingdom Viridiplantae; phylum Streptophyta; class Magnoliopsida; order Poales; family Poaceae; genus Lolium; species Lolium multiflorum. Next base: position 161,851,307 of record CM061750.1, read on the forward strand.
GAAGAGTTGTTCTTCATTGGTCTTTCATGTTCCTATGGGAATTGGCTCAATGTTTGGCTTTTTCTTGATTTGATCCTTGCAAAATTGAGTCCATAGTACCATACCTCTCTTATAGGGTCCATCCTAAGCCATTCTCTCACCTCTAAAACCTTCTATCTCTTGCACAAGCTCATTTCAAAAAAAATTGCATATCAAAAATCTTGTTTGTCAAAATCAAAATTGGATGAGGAGGTGTCCTCCTCAAAACTAAAACAGCCCAAGTGTTAAAAAAATCAGGGGAGCCTGGCCGACCCGGGCCTGGCCAGGCCGGTAGTACCGCCGGGGCCTGGCCGGTACTACCGCCGGCCTCCGGCAGGTAGCTCTACACGGGGAGGCTGGGTCGAACCCAGCACTCACCCCTCCGCTCTTCCCCAACCCCCACACGCACACATGCTTCACACACTGCCCGCCCAGTTGCCTTCGCCGTCCGCCGGCTCTCCGACCACCTCCGGCCAGATCGGCTCCGTGGGAGCCTTCCCCATCCTCTCCTCCTCCATGGCCTCCGGTATTGGCCCCTCTCCCCGCATATTTTGGCCGTATTTTAGGCTCATACATGTGTTGGTTATAGGTACTACATGCTTAGATTTTTGGCTAAATCTTGCACTAGAGCTTGTATCACTTGTTGATCTATGTCTCCTCTAGTATGTAGTACCCTTAACCTCTAAATGTGTGGCAATTTTTTTATCATCCTCATGCATGTTTGTTTTGGGTCAAAGAAATTTTTGTTTTCTCATATAAATGAGCTTGTGCACTTATCCCATATGTCCCTCTACGCTGTTCATCTACTTCAAAGGTGCTAGTGGATCATGTTCGGCGAGACCACAAAATAGAAGAGGGGTTCCGTCCATTGAGGACGAGATTGTTGCACAAGATGAAGTTTTACCCTGTGCCACTACTGCTCGTGGTGCTTATTTGGCCAATAGGATGAAGGGTAAGAAGGCGATTGCGTCCTATGGCAACGTACGTCTTCATGAGTACATGGCTCTTCGCTCAACTAACCCTTATGAGGGGTCTCGGGCTTCTCGTGTCCGCAACCGTCACTTCTACACCGAGGTTCAAGAGCGAATATTCAATGAAGTCTATGCTCCCAAGGTAAAAGTGGTTGATCAACGGTATATCAACATTGACCATTTGAAGAAGGATGCATACTTCCATGAAGCACTCGAGATTTGCCAGGAGTTTGGTTTGCTTCCCATTATGTCCTTCCAATGCAACTATGATCCTTATCTTGTGACTCAGTTTTATGCCACAGTCTATTTTCGTGATGATAAAGCTCGCTCAATTTCTTGGATGACTCGTGATGAGGTACTCACGACCACTTGGAGCAACTTTGGACAGATTCTTGGCTATCCCATTCCGGAAAATTGTGATGACGACCGTGATAGTGGTTGGAGGTTTCACGGGAGCTCTAATGCAAGCACCAACGATGTTCTTGAGCAACTCTATATGCCCGGTAGATGCAAGCTTGGGTTCACTTCCGGTCTTCAACCCGTCAATGATATCATGCTTCGCATCTACCGTGAGACCGTTGCCGTCAAAGTAGGTAACGTTGATGAGATTCACTCTTTTGTCATTGACTTGATGCTTCAGACACACCTCCGGAGGGGCAATGGTGTTAAGATGGATGTCATGGATTGCCTGTGGCCTATATCATGAAGCTTATTTCTGAGGTATGGCGTCAGGAATTTGATGGTGCAATTCTGGAACCAATTTCATCACTTACCGAGCATCCTTGCAAGAACCTCCTTATGAAAGATCATGGGCTCCCAGCTTCTGCCTCAGCCACAGCAGCTCCTACAGTCCTTCAGATCCTTCCACTGCTCCCGCTCACAAGATCGATGGATTTACTGCTCATATGGCCCTTGGGGGGCCTCCGGCCGAATACATATATGACCCTATGCTCGAGCCTTCCTGGTACACCAAGCTCAAGATCAAGGTAAAGAAGACCTTCTGCCTCCAACTGGATATCCAGGAGCATATGTATGACTCCTATGTGGCTGAGAAGAAAGCTCGGCGCCGCCAGAAGAGCAATATGAGAAAACTGGGTATGGAAGTGTCTCCTCCAGGATCTGAAGAAAATATCATTCCGAAGCCTCAGTGGATTTCTGCTCATAGCCAGTGGTCTGATGGTGAAGACGGACCCTCCTACAGTGTCGACTCCGATATTGGCGGGGACTTACTTTGAGTCTCTCGGGACGATACCATCGCTCTTAAACCTTTTTGGCATCTTGATGTCAAAGGGGGAGAAGAGTTCTATTAGGTTCGGGATTTGCATGGGAAGTCACAAGCTTGCAATTTCTTTGACTCTTTATGCTTGTGACTTATGGTTATTAGTTGTTGTGATCTATTTGTTATGTTTTATGGACCTTATCTATGTGTGTGAGACATAGGGGCTATCTATTTATGTATGAGACATTTGCTATCTATCTAGCTATCTATGGTAAAGACTAAGTGGACTACTTGTGGTATGATCTCTAAACTCAACACTTGTCTTTACACACATATGCTTTGTCTATTCTCAAGTGCAAGTGATGAATTTGTTTGCTTACCCTTTACCCTTGCACTTGTTGGTTAATCTAAATTGCTAGAGTATATTGATCCTAGATGATGTGCTTCTTATTCAAATGCAATGTTAATTGGTTGCACATGTTTAGGGGGAGCTTATTATATCCTCTTATAATTTCTTTGCTCAAATACTCAACTCCTATGAAAATCTTATGTTGTCATCAAGAAACCAAAAAGGGGGAGATTGAAAGAACATATCTCCTTTAGTAAGTGGTTTTGGTGTTGATGACAATAACTATATATGACTAATTTGGTTATATAAGATTTGAAGGATGTAACATGATCGGTGTGCCCAAAAGTTGAAGAGCTTGCAGGATATATTATGTTATTCTTGTGTGGTTCTTGTTGGAAGAAAGAATAGAAGAACAAGGAAGAAAAGAATAAGAAAAGAAGAAGAAGAAGAAAAGAAGAAGAACAAGGAAGAAAAGAAGAAGAAAAGAAGAAGAAGAGAAGAAGTAGAGAAAAGGAGAGGAGGGGTTGCGCGGCCGGAGGCGCGGGCGGTACTGCCGACCTGGCCATGGCCGGAGGCTCTAGGAGTGGTACCGCCCACGGTAACGAAAAATGCCTTTGTGCCATAGAAGGTGTTCAGGGCTTTTGGGCGTGTTGACGCGTAAAGCACACGCCCGTTGGGAACCCCTAGTGGAAGGTGTGATGCGTACAGCAGCAAGTTTCAGAAGAAACCAAGGTTTATCGAACCGGAGGAGTCAAGGGCCACGTGAAGGTTGTTGGTGGAGGAGTGTAGTGGCGCAACACCAGGGATTCCGGCGCCAACGTGGAACCTGCACAACACAATCAAAATACTTGGCCCCAACTTAACAGTGAGGTTGTTGATACGTCTCAAATGTATCTATAATTTCTTATGTTCCATGCTACTTTATTGATGATACCTACATGTTTTATACATACTTTATGTCATATTTATGCATTTTCCTACACTAACCTATTAACGAGATGCCGAAGAGCCGTTGTTTTCTGCTGTTTTTGGTTTCAGAAATCCTAGTAAGGAAATATTCTCGGAATTGGACGAAATCAACGCCCAGGATCTTATTTTTCCACGAAGCTTCCAGAACACCGAAAGGGAAACGAAGTGGGTGACGAGGCGACGCCATGCTAGGGTGGCGCGGCTAGGTCCGGCCGCGTGGCCCTACGTGTGGGTCCCTCGTCGCCCTAAACCTACCTCTTCGCCTATAAGAAGCCTTCGTCGATAATAGTTCCAAACCGAGAGCCACGATACGGAAAACCTTCCAGAGACGCCCGCCAATCCCATCTCGGGGATTCAGAGATCGTCCTCCCGGAGAGGGGAATCATCTCCCGGAGGACTCTTCACCACCGCCTCCGGAGCGATGTGTGAGTAGTTCACCCCTGGACTATGGGTCCATAGCAGCCAGATGGTCGTCTCCTA